>CM040121.1:281409450-282158015 GCA_022559845.1 Amorphophallus konjac | reverse complement strand
GTCATGAGCCGTCCAAGTGTCTAACCTCTAAATGTATCCACACGAGCAAAGGAAGCAGACAGGATCTCCTCCACAGTCTTCACACGCCGACTCGACCTCAGCATCACCATCCACCAGGGAGGGAGGAGAGAGAAGGAGGGGGCGCCCCTAGGAAAGAGAGAGAGAGAGAGGAGATAGGGCGGCCAAGGTTCCACTGGTGCTTGGACCAGGGTTTCTCCCTTTAGTGTATATTTATAAACATATGCCATTTTTCATAAAAACCCAATAATTATCTATAAAGTCTATCCATCCCGGTCTGTCCAATACTCTATTGTGTGTGACCCTCTAGGCCTAATAGTCTGTTTGATTTTTCAGCCCATTAAGTCAAGAACCCTTTTTAACTTAATAAATATTGTCCATTAACTCTTAAAGGATTCATCGGGCTTTTTGATCACGAAAGGCGACACCTAGTGATCCCAAATGACATTGGGGATAAGCAATCCACATTGGAACCTTTTGTTGGGTCCCTTCGGTGCGCCAATAGGATCTAAAGGGGGGGTGAATAGATCCTCTCACAATTGTTACCCAATTTGAAAACCAATCCGGTCACTTGGTGAACTTTGGATTTATGAGCACTTGAGTGAAGCTTAGCTTCACTAGGAATCAGATTAATCACTTAATGGGATGCAAACAGATGGAACACTTATGTTCCCAAGTAAGACAGGCAGTGACAAAACAATGCAGTCCTTCACTTAGGATGCTCACTGCACTTCATGTAGAAGATGGCTCATGCCATTTAGTGTGTGATCATAATGCTGCCAACACTATGACTCAAGCGACAATCTCTATGCAAGACAACAAGCAAGTGCTTGAGGTTAAGTTAGAACCACGTTAGTTAGAGTGTGTGTTTAGTGTGCACAAACTAAACAGAAAGTGTGCAGAATTGAAACATACAAATACCTGCAAATGGGGATGGAAGATAAGGAGCAATCGCACAAATCACAACCCACTTGCACAAAGATTTTTAAGGTGGTTCAGTCTGCAAACTCGCATACCTACATCCACCCCTCACCAAAACCCAGTGAGACTTCCCGCTGACTAACAGCTTGACGGGGATGAACCCCCACACACACAAGCTGATTCACAGCTTCAGCTGACACACAGCTTGACAGGGATGAACCCCCCCCCCCCCATACACACACACGCTGATTCATAGCTTCAGCTGACACACAACTTGACAGGGACGAACGCCCCCCCCCCCCACACACACACAAATAAAGAACTAAACATGCTGCAAGTGCAGCAAAACAAGGGAACAAAGTCCCAAACACACACACGGCTATAGACCAGCTAAAAGACCTCCGGTCTCTAAACAGAGCACCGGACGCACTACTGCAACAGCAGCACAACACACTGAAAATTCATGCTTTTGAAAGAGAAAACACAAAAGCGAAACAATGAAAAACCAATGTAGCTTTAGAACTGAGTCTTGAAGCTGTATATGAAGATCTAAAAAATCAGATCTGAAAACTGCTCAATGCGCTCAAGGCTGGCTGCAAGGAGGGCTGCACTCCTTTCTTTTTTCCTCTTCTCAGAATCTTTCCATGAAAGCTCAGGACTGCTCTAAGGATGAGGGATGCTCACAGATCTTCCTTTTCTTCATCACAGATTTTCTACTAAGGCTCAGGCACTCAACTCTCTTTTTCTCCAGGGCTCTTCTCTTCTCTACGGCAGCAGCAGCTAATTTCTTCAGCAAGGCTTCATATTTATAGAAGAGTTTGGTGGAGAGTTTTTCCCTCTAAGAATCTACAACTTGATTGGCCAGAGATAAAATAAGGTTCTTTGAGAGAGCCTTTCCCAGATCTGCACTTTGATTGGCCCATGGCAAAAGAAATCTTTGACTGAAACCCCTTTTTGAAATCTGCCTCCTTATTAGCTTAGGATAGAATAGGATGGTCCTCTGTCGTAGGTGCTTTTGAAGGATGAAATCCCATTGGTTGACTGTAGAACTAAGGACACCATGAAAAGTGATCTTTCCCAGATTTGATCTCTGTCAAAACCTTCCCACAAAATGGTGTTCTGACTGTCCTATGATAGAAAGGTGGGATCTGTGTCCTGGGAACCTTTTCCAGACCTGAAATCACGTGATTTGGAGGTTTACGTCATTTTGGCCTATGTACGATCTTTTGAAATCATTTCATGTTTGACAGATTTGTCTTGAAGAGCTTCTAGTGCGTCGACGCAGAAAGACCATTGCGTCGACGCAACTTCATAGTTTCTTGAGCTATTGGGCGCTAGACCATTGTGCGTCGACGCAGTGAACGTGTTGCGTCGACGCATCAGTTGAAGATGCGTTTGAAGAGGTCTCCGGGGGATGGCCTTGTGTTGACGCACTACGAGTATGGAGTCGATGCAGTAGGCGTTGATCGCTTGTCTGTCTGGTTCTGGAACTGAGTGAGGTCGACGTAGCTTGCGAAGGATTACTTGATGCGTCGACGCAGCTTTGAAGACAACTTGAGGAATTCTTCTGGAGATTGTTTGGAGTCGACACAACAGTGAAGATGGAATCGACGCAGCTGAGACCCGTTTGGGCTTTTCTTCCTTTTGTGAGCAATGGAGTCGACGCAACATTACCACGGGGTCGACGTAGCCTTGAATTATCACCTTGGTTGATCTTCCTTTTGTGAAAGGAGGAGTCGACGTAGCTTAATGGTGGAGTCGACGTAGCCTTAAGACTTTCACTTGATTGATCTTCCATGTGAACAAATGAGTCGATGCACTCATTACTCAATCAAAGAGCTTGTGTCAACGCAACTTTGTTCATTTTGGTTCTTCTCTCCCTTATAGGTTGACTGTTGACTAACATGCCAACCTTTTGCATTTCTTGGTTTCTGTGCATCCAAAGGACCTTTGCACCTTGGAGCTCGATCTAGGATGCTTTATCTGCCACCTTCCCAAACTGCCTTGCTTGCTTTCACTCAATCTTTAAAACTACACAGTTGGAGGTCTTTGATTTGAACTTAACCCTTCTGCCTTCTTGAAATCTGACTTGCTTAACAGCTACTGAAGTCTGCTGACTATCTTTGATCTGAACCTATCTTTGATATGAACTTAATGCATGTTGACATCATCAAAACCACATTAGACTCATCAATAAGTCATAATCAGACATCATCAAAACCTGGGATACAATAATTCTCCCCCTTTTTGATGATGACAATTATGAGTCATTGATGTCATTAAAATCAACATTCAATGCAGGCATGATATGATTCAACATGATAAGCATGATTCCATGATTCAATGATTCAATGTTCTCTCCCCCTTTAGCACTCTCTCCCCTTTATTTTCAATGTCAATGACTCCACATATTTTCTCCAATATCTATGACTGCACAATGCCCCCCCCCCTTGTCATCAGCAAAGAGGGCTTAGATTAAAGCCAATTTCAGAGTCAGAATATGAGCACGTGGAGTTGTATGAAGTGATTAAAATTCAAGTGCCAAAGAAGCTGATACCAAATGATATCAAATGATACTACTTGATGAATTCAAGAGCATAACTGGCACCAAGGAGAGTAGTAAAGTAGACTACAAATTTCTCAGACTTGCAAAGATGCCAAGTGTTTTTCATGAGAAATGTCAGTGCAGGAGCAAGTTTACAGCAAGAATTGGCAGATGACTTCAAGAAATACCAATGGAAAAGTTTCATATTGGACAATAAGGCTTATAGCAATTGTTGAAACAAGATAGCGTATACCACTTGATTATTAATTGAAGCATTCAAGAGATACCATTTGTTGCAGGATAATACCACTTGATTGTTGGTAAATGATGAAGCAGGAATTAGCAATGGAGTAAGTGATACTAAATGAGAAGTTCAAGGGCATAGCTGACAACAATTTCAGATTTTACACAAATGGCCATAAGTAAGTATGGAGAGCATATGAGAATGCCACACAGCTTGATACCACATGAATACACACACAGCTTGAATGGAAAACACCCAGTTATCAGCAATGGGATTGCATATTTTCAAAAATTACAGATGGGATATTTCCAAGAATGATAAAGATATGGAGTCTTTAGTCTGAAACATTGCTCATAAATACAGACTTATATATTTTTTCAGAATCTTCAGTTATAGAACTCTAATGATAAAGCCCTTATCTTTTGATTGGTTTAAATCTGATGAATTCTGAGTTTTTCAATTATGAATGTTGAAAATTTCTGCATTCAAAATTAATAGAAATAAATCAATATTACATATTGAAGACCAGGTTAACCTCCTTTCATCCTACTCATTCAATTCCATTAGCCCCTTTGAAAGAAACTACAATTAGTATTGAGGTTAAACACCTTGTAAAGTTTCTGATTTTATCCATGGGGTGCTACCATTTTCAGATTTTTCTATTGATACCAAAACTTTTTCATTTTACCAGAGCAGTCAGGTGAAGCATGCACCTTTTGACATGAGGATGCACGTTGATTAGACGCCAGCATCCCCAATAACTCAGTGTGGCTCACTATTTTGCTTCTTTTAGACTAGAAGTAGCAAGGCACTTCATGACTCCGTCCACTCCACTTCATTGATGAAGGGACTTAGTTTCTCAGTGAGTCTATTGCCACTTCTTTGCCTTAAGGCATTGAATCTTTAGTACACACCTTTTTACGTGAGGATACATGTTTACTAGACGCCAGAATCCCCAGTTACTCAGTGTGGCTGAAGTCATTGCTTTCATTATGAGTTGCCCTTAAGGAAGTTTTTTAGAATTTCATGATGTTTAAAAACAATACTGAAATGAAGTTCCTCAAACAAAGATGCCTTTGTACTTAAAATAAACTTTCAGAATTAAGAGGCATAGCATGTCACAATATGAAAACTGATTTAGGTCCATTAAGTTTGAATACAGCCACTTTCAAGACCATTTAGCTTTAAAGCTCAAGAAATCATTAAATTTAAACCAACAGTGTTCATGTCTTGGGCAATCATAGAACTCCATAAAAGAAGATTCTTCTTTTAAAGTTTACTCTGACAAATGAACTCAGCAACAGATTGAAATTCTCCCAAGAGTTCAAGACATTCAAGGAAATTGGGGCAGGCAGCCAGGTACTTGAGCAAGCACATGATGTTCCAAGCAATTGGGAACATGTGGCTAATTTCCAGGAGTTCCAAAAGAAATCAAATCTTATGGTATATCAGAGCCGAGGTTAAAACATCATGTCAGCAAGAAGATGCAGAAACCTAATTTGTGCATAGGATGCAATTGTGTAGATAATGAAAATGGACAGTGAACTCTCCCCCTGAGGAAGTGTAGTGACTTCAGATGTTGTAAGAGGGGACAAGAAGGTGATGCACACAAGACATGCAGAAAATGCAAAAACACTCTTGTGCATTGATACCATAATTTTGTGGAAGATAAAGTCTCCCTCTCAAAGAATGACTTACAAAGATGTTGCAAGGGGAGCAAAGGAAGTGATGCTTATCAGACAAGAGTGATCATAGTTCAATCTGAAGATGAGAATTGAAGGAAGTGAACAAGAGCATCAGATGAACTGTTTGATGTAGGCACCTTATGGTGTCGACGCACAATGCTCTGACAGAAGAAGACTCAAGGAGGATACAACTGTTGGGTCGACTCACCAAGGTCTGTGGGTCGACGCAGTTTAGCAGACAGCACATAGATCATTCAAAATGAGCAGTTTATCACATGGTTAGGTTGACCTGAGTATGCCTTGGGTCGACCTGTTCTACAGCCAGAAGGATTTCAGCAAGTTTTTCAGCAAACACATTATTTTAATTAAACATTAATCATGGCAGATATTTCATTTTACAAGTCAATTGAAACTACACATCAAGAAGGTACATTCAAACATGCTTTTTCATTTTACTTGAAACTCAACCTTCTCCTCAAGAGATTCATTGTTTATGAAGCACACAAAGGAGATATACAATAACAAGTATGAATAATTTATCAAGATAAATCAAGCTCCCCCTGAGAGTATGCAATCAATTCAAATGTTTGACATGATTATCCTGAGTCTTCAGAGGTGGAAGTATGCAAGCATGCAGACCTATCTTTTGGTGTTGACTCCTTCTTAAGATGAGCATGTATAAGTGCATAGACTGCCATTCATTGATTACAACATATGCAAACTCACAAATGTTCGTGCAAGACACTCTAATCTGAAGGCCAAGCTCTCAAACTTCCCCTCAGTCCAATGCTCATGGAAGTTAGGACATGCAAGTAGAGGTTAAATGTCCACATGAATGATGAGTTGGATTATATGCAGCCATGACATACATCATCAAAAGAAATGATTAACAATGATAAATAAGAAATTCATATGGCTGCTAAAATTGGGAGTAGCAACAAGCTAAATCACAAACTTGCAAGTTAACAGCAACTCATCATCATATCAATTCCACCGGCATAACAGATTCTTCATGAGTTAAGCAAATGAAGTTTTGAATTCTGGTACTAGGTGGAGAACTTAGTTCCGAAGATCACCTCACATGAGGTGTTGTCTTCCTAATAGGCTTAGCCCATCATTCCAGCACACATCTTTTGATATACCAAAAATTCAAGATGGATGTCAGTCATATGATCCAGTTCAGATATTCAATTTTAACCATGGGGGATTTTCAGCAGTTCAGAGAGGAGGTTTCATACTTGCAAGATTTATTGAAAGCAAGAAAAACCTTAACTGCAATAACTAAAAAGAGAACCTAACATGCAGATTTAACATGAATTGAAAATCTTATTTACAAACCTGTGCCTTGAGCTTCCATTTTCAGCTGATCCTTTGTTCAGCTCCAAGTCACCATGTATCATGAGTTCTCATTTCACCTTTTTAGGTACCCAAGCCTTCTTGGGTCCTAGTGGGTCAGTAACACTTCTACAAATCAAATCCTTTCTCTTTCTCATTGCCTTTATCTCATCAGATTTCAGGCAAAGGCAATCATCAATCATGTGTCCAGATTCACCACAGTAAAAGCAGCACACAAGAGATTTAACCTTTTTCTTATGTGCATAACCATTGAATCTTTGTGAGTGAACAAGGAAGCTATCAGTTTTAGCATGGAAGTGGGTTATTTTTTCAACTGCCAACAGTCCTTGACTGTGTGGCCAGTTTTTCCACAATGAACACAGCAAACAAGAGGTTTCACATTCTTCTTTCTCAATTTCCAGTAGTTTGACACTGAGTGCCCATGTTTTCCACAATGATGACATTGCCAAGATGGAGATTTCTTGATAGGTCTGCTGTTATGTCTGAAAACAGGTTTCCTCTTGCATGCCATTAGTTCATCCTTTTTCATGAGATGACAATCATGCATAATATGACCATGCATACCACAATAGAAATAATGAACATTCATTTTATGGGAAATATGGTGTTTAGTATTGGATTTCCTAGCAAGCATATCAAAACAAGCAAAATCATTTTTCTGTTTTTGCTTAGAGGTTTTCTTTTTCTAATTTCTGTTCTATTTTTGATTTTTCTGGACTGCAGGTGGTTTTGGGGGTGTTTTAGAAGAGGAAGCAACGCCCGAACTAGAGACAAACGATGTATGCAATTTATTTTCAAAAGCCTTTTTATTCACTGGACAGTATCCAAGCCCTTCTCTCTAAAAATTAACCTTAGTTCCTAATAGTTTGTCCAGATTTTCCTTTCCTTGAACAAATTTTGACAGTGAGTTATTCAAGTCTTTATTTTCATTCTCCAATGAGGAGATGTGCAGTTCGGAATCAACGAGGTCCTCCTCGCATGCAGCAAGCTGCTCATTGAGCATGGTGTTCACTATTTTATAGTTCTCAATTTCTTGTTGAAGCTCATTTAGTTTTTCAAAACTATCATAAACAACATGCTTGCCTTTTTCGTAAGCACTCAGTTTTTCAATCAACATTTTATTTTGTTCTTTTAGCCTTTCATTTTTCTCAATCAGCCTCTCATCATGGATCAACTCATCAAGCATTGTTTGATCATTAGATATTGATTTAAGTTGGTTTTGAAGTTATCTTTCAATCTCTTCCAACTTAGTGATTTCAACTTGCAGGGTTCTATTTTCATCTTTCAAATATCCAATGTGTTCTTTATGTAAGTCTATATCAATCATAAGAGTTTCATTTAGCTCCTCAAGGGTAGAGCAATTTTTACACGAGGAACTCTCATAAGAGTTGTTTTCAAGCTTCATTTTCAATTTCTTGTTTTCTAATTTTAACTTTTTGAATTATTTTACTAGCACATCATAAGCATCCATAAGCTCTTCGAAGGTAAAGTCTTCTGAGTCAGAGCATACCTGAGATGACGATGGATCACTTGGCTGGTCGGTGCTATCGGCCATTAGGCAGTCATATTTTTCTCCTTCATGGATCCTAGCCAAGCCATTTAGAATCTCCTTGGCAGTGCTGCAACTGGAAATAAAAAGGAACTTGGTAACATCTACTGCAGCTTTTAACAGGTTGAATGCAGCAAGATTATCAACATTTTTGGTCCTATGTTCAGCAGACCATTCAGATGTATCTGGTGGCAGCTTATGAGGACCGTGGTATATGAGATTCCATAGTCTTGAATCAAGGGAGTTTACAAAAACACATAATTTTCCTAACCATGTGGTAAAATTAAAACCATCAAATACTGGCGGGGAAGACATAGAAACTTGTTTCACGAAGGAGTTCATGATTGCAGGTGCGCTAGGATCTTCCATGCAGATCGTTGGATCTGTTTGTCAGAGAACCCGCTCTGATACCACTTGTTGGGTCCCTTTGGTGCACCAATAGGATCTAGAGGGAGGGTTAATAGACCCTCTCACAATTGTTGCCCAATTTGAAAACCAATTCGATCACTTGGTGAACTATGGATTAATGAACACTTGAGTGAAGCTTAGCTTCACTAGGAATCAGATTAATCACTTAATGGGATGCAAACAGATGGAACACTTATGTTCCCAAGTAAGGCAGGTAGTGACAAAACAAGCAGTCCTTCACTTAGGATGATCATTGCACTTCATGTAGAAGATGGCTCATGCCATTCAGTGTGTGATCATAATGCTGCCAACACTATGACTCAAGAGACAGTCTCTATGAAAGACAACAAGCAAGTGCTTGAGGTTAAGTTAGAACCACACTAGTTAGAGTGTGTGTTTAGTGTGCACAAACTAAACAGAAAGTGTATAGATCTGAAACATATAAATACATGCGAATGGGGATGGAAGATAAGGAGCAATCGTACAAATCACAACCCATTTGCACAGGGATTTTTAAGGTGGTTCAGTCTGCAAACCCGCAGGCCTACGTCCACCTCTCACCAAAACCCGGTGAGGCTTCCCGCTGACTAACAGCTTGACGAGGATGAACCCCCCCCCCCCCCCCCACACACACACGCTAATTCACAGCTTCAGCTGACACACAGCTTGACAAGGACGAACCCCACACACATACACACACGCTGATTCACAGCTTCAACTGACACACAGCTTGACGGGGATCAACCCCATACACACACACACATACACAAAAACAAAGAAGTAAACACGTTGCAAGTGCAGCAAAACAAGGGAACAAAGGCACAAACACATACACTGCTGTAGACCAGCTAAAACACCTCCGGTCTCTAAACAGAGCTCCGGACACACTGCTGCAATAGCAACACAACACACTGAAAATTCATGCTTTTGAAAGAGAAAACACAAAAGTAAAACAATGAAAAACCAATGTAGCTTCAGAACTAAGTCTTGAAGCTGTATATGAAGATCTAAAAAATCAGATCTGAAAATTGCTCAATGCGCTCAAGACTGGCTGCAAGGAGGGTTGCACTCCTTTCTTTCTTCCTCTTCTTAGAATCTTTCCATGAAAGCTCAGGGCTGCTCTAAGGATGAGGGATGCTCACAGATCTTCCTTTTCTTCCTCACAGATTTTTTACTAAGGCTCAGGCACTCAGCTCTCTTTTTCTCTAGGGCTCTTCTCTTCTCTACGGTAGCAGCAGTAGCTGATTTCTTCAGCAAGGCTTCATATTTATCGAAGAGCTTGGTGGAGAGTTTTTCCCTCCAAGGATCTACAACTTGATTGGCCAGAGATAAAATAAGGTTCTTTGAGAGAGCCTTTCCCAGATCTGCACTTTGATTGGCCCATGGCAAGAGAAATCTTTGACTGAAACCCCTTTTTGAAATCTGCCTCCTTATTAGCTTAGGATAGAATAGGATGGTCCTCTGTCGTAGGTGCTTTTCAAGGATGAAATCTCATTGGTTGACTGTAGAAACCAAGGACACCATAAAAAATGATCTTTCCCAGATTTGATCTCTGTCAAAACCTTCTCACAAAAAGGTGTTCTGACTGTTCAATGATAGAAAGGTGGGATCTGTGTCCTGGGAACCTTTTCCAGACCTGAAATCACATGATTTGGAGGTTTACGTCATTGACTTTTGGCCTCTGTACGATCTTTTGAAACCATTGCGTGTTTGACAGATTTGGCTTGAAGTGCTTCTAGTGCGTCGACGTAAAAAGACCATTACGTCGACGCAACTTCACAGTTTCTTGAGCTACTGGGCGCTAGACCATTGTGCGTCCGACGTAGTGAATGAATTGCGTCGACGCATCAGTTGAAGATGCGTTCGAAGAGGTCTCTGGGAGATGGCCTTGTGTTGATGCACTAAGAGTATGGAGTCGACGCAGTAGGCATTGATCGCTTGTCTATCTGGTTCTGGAACTAAGTGAGGTCGATGCAGTTTGAAGACCGCTTGAAGACTTCTTCTGGAAATTGTTTGGAGTCGACGCAATAGTGAAGATGGTGTCGACGCAGTTGAGACCCATTTGGGCTTTTCTTCCTTTTCCCAGCATGGGAGTCGACGCAGCATTACTATGGGTCAACGCAGCCTTGAATTATCGCCTTGGCTGATCTTCCTTTTATGAAAGGAGGAGTTGACGTAGCTTGATGGTGGAGTCAATGCAGCCTTAAGACTTTCACTTGATTGATCTTCCATGTGAACAAATGAGTCGACGCACTCATTACTCAATCAAGGAGCTTGTGTCAACGCAGCTTTGTTCATTTTGGTTCTTCTCTCCCTTATAGGTTGACTGTTGACTAACAGGCTAGCCTTTTGCATTTCTTGGTTTCTGTGCATCCAAAGGACCTTTGCACCTTGGAGCTCAATCTAGGATGCTTGATCTGCCACCTTCTCAAACTGCCTTGCTTGCTTTCACTCAATCTTTGAAACTACACATTTAGAGGTCTTTGATTTGAACTTAACCCTTCTGCCTCCTTGAAATCTGACTTGCTTAACAGCTGCTGAAGTCTATTGACTGTCTTTGATCTAAACCTATCTTTGATATGAACTTAATGCATGTTGACATCATCAAAACCACATTAGACTCATCAATAAGTCATAATCAGACATCATCAAAACCTGGGATACAACACCTTTCTGTCTAAAGATTCCACAAAGCTATAGATTTTCATTCATCCAATACCCCCACTAGGACTAGGGCATGGTCCAACTGTCAAACCCTATTGTGTCTCGACTCAACTGAACTCTGTACTCCAAATAAGTTCATTAGAAAAACTCCTTTTTCATAATGAACTATCATACCCTTGCCAGGGATTTTTCGAGTAGAGATCCATAGGGTATTCTCTCTCATTTATCATACTGAGAGTGAATGATCCCATGTTGTCAAACCAATTACCTTCGCAAGAGTTCCACTGAGTCCAAATAACTAACTGTACAGGACCACTTAACATGAATTCATATGTCAGCAATCAAATACTCAGCATCTCTCATGCAAGACATCTTTAGTGACTCAGGTGTAAGATCCAACTGTGCTACTGAGATGATAGAATACCCTGATTGACAGTTGTGAACGTGTCACATAGACATTAAAAAAAGAAGAAAATGAGAAATTATTAGCTCAAGTGTGTGATTAAAAGATGATGAAATGGAAAAGTGGGAGAGGGAGCATGAGATGCTACTCTAGGAGTGTGATGGCCAGAGGGGTTACCTCAAAAGAATAGGATGATCGCGAAGAATACCATGTAAGCGGGGTGTGATGTGAGTTCAACTTCCTCCTTCTACCGACCGACCGATGAAGGGGGTTTCTATCTTGATTACCCTTGAAAGACAAGCAAAGACAAGCAAAAGATATGGATTAGAAAACCAATAGTGTAGTATCAATGCTCTATGAAAATCAATCTATACAATAAGGGCATGAGCACACCTTGTGTGTTTTATTTTTTAAAAACCCCTTATGGAGCAAAAGGGAGGGAGATATGAATGCAAATGCAAAATAGTATGCTAAAAGACCTATCTAGTAGAGCGGCTAAATGGATATGCAAACTAATAAAATAAACAACAAGAAAAGCTAAGAAAAGAAGGATGAACGTGGATGAAGATTGCCCTTCAATACTGCAGCAGCAAGAGAGGAAGTGGCAAAGGAGCAACAGAGCTCCGGCGTCACAGTAATAGTAGCTGTAGGGAAGCAGAGAAGGAAGACCTACAACGTAAAAAAAAACACAAACAAAAGCTCTCTTCTTCTTTTTTTTGTTCTGTGGCTCTCTCTGTTCACGTTCTGTTGGTTTCTCTCTCTGCTTCGGAAGGGGAAGAACCCCCGCGGGTTTGAACAGGGGGTACTTATAGATGAAAAGATCCTTATTTAAATAGGATTAAAATAGGGAAAATAATCCCAGGACGTGGATCTCCCTTCCACAGAAGGATATGGAGCCAAATCCCAGAAGGAGCACCAACGAGAGGAGGTTGCAGAGGAAGTGGACACAGAAGGGAAATGACGACTGGGACGCTGTCGTCAATTAAATGGGGACCCGTTCAGACTATCATTCATTCCTAGATAAATTATAGAAATAACAGAGTTTCCATAATTTAAAATAAGAAATAGCGCCTATTTGAAATGGCGTTCATTAATGAGCGCCCGCTCAAAAGGGCGTTAATTCTATTTAAATTCCAGTGGAAATCAAAAAACCAGGAATTAGTGCCCGCGCGAGCGGTCGTTCAATCCTGAAAATAACGACACTCCGAAAGGTCGTTCATTCAAATGGCGCCCAGAGGACGGTCGCCCATTCCAGATAAATCAAAAAAATGGAAAAACCTTCATATTGAGCCAATAATGAAGTCCACTTTGGGGCATTTCATCGTGACATGAAATTTACTCAATATAGTATCAATTTTGGCGTGTCTACAGCTGCCCCGCCTTGGCATCTGCTTTGTAGGAGAGTGAGAGGGAATGAAGTGTAGTGGAAATGAAAATGAAGATGTAAGTGTAACGAAGCAGAATGAAGTGAGAACGGACTGAAAAGTAGATGCCAATGTATGATGTGACATGCCTTCGATACTAAGTATTGGAAATCTTTCCACGGTTCTGAATGAAACAACCTCGGATGATTTTGAGAAAGCAACAATTGTCTGGATGAAAACTAAGCTAACAAATGTGCACGCGGGCACCAAAGGATAGACACCATTGGAGAGCGATTACCAGCCAAGGTGGACGTGCTACAACCAATGTGGATTTGCAAAAGAATAAAGGAATGAGATAGGAATCCAGTCGAAAGATGCTTTCGATGAATCAGCCTAAGTGGCTCCAAGGGGAACATAGTACTTGATTTGGAATGGAATATCTCATGTCAACTCAAATCAAGAACGAGTGGCCCTCATTACTGACTTAATATGAGGATTTTTTAACATTCAAGCTCGAAGTCCTACATGATGCATGCTGGGCTAAAAGAAAAATTAAAACAAACTAAAATAGAAACTAATCAAGGATATTATTGCTAAACTATCCAGACTAGGTCAGGAATCCAGTTCTCCGAGCTGACACTAAGCCGAAGCCCGTTTATCCACGCATCAACTCAGAAAGTGGAACCATCGTTCCAAGTCTTAGACGACTCAACGGCCTATCAGTGTGACTAAGACTCCCTAGGAATTATCACTGTTTTTAATGAAGGGGAACTCAAATTTCAAGTTCATCGGAACCACAAGGTCCTTGATATGCTTTAATAATGTAGATAACATATAGTAAAAATACATATAGGAGGGTGTACAGGGAAAAGAGAGATGTCACCAAAGAAGAACTCCGAGCACCTTGGTAACCTGCATGAAACTTATTCTTTCCTGTGCTCAAAGATCATTAGCACAACAAGAAATTGATATGTATGATGAAGTAAATTTATGTAAATATGACAAATGTAAGCTCATTGGATCATTAATTCATGCAATTCATGAAACATAGCTATCAAGCTCATTAAAATGCTTAACAAGTACAAGCTCATGACAATTCTTGCATATAAAAAGCCAACCAACGTAATTCATATAAAATCCAGAGATAGCACTATTTGAAGAATTGGCGACCGCTTGAAGGGGCGCTCAATTAAGAATTGGCGACAATATAATGGGCGCTATTTAAAGAATCAGCGGATACTGCTACGGTCGCCAATTCTTCACGATTCCAGAAACCCGTTTCCTACTCGGAAACTGAACTTTTGATCCCATTCAAGCTCGAATTGGAGCTAATCCAGCGAATTGAAGCCTCCTCCTTATATATAGCACCCCCAAGGCTTCTCATTTCATCAAATAGAAGGTCCAAAGGCTCCAAGAAAGTCCTAGATCAAGATTTGGGTGAAGAAATCAAGAAAAAATAGGGGAAAAATAGATATTTCAAGGTTTTATCATGGAGAACCTTATGCAACGCCCATTGAAGAGATTGAGGTGTGGATTTGCAAGGATCATGGAGATCAATGGGCATATTAGCGGAAGGATTGCAGTAAATCAAGTAAGTTCAAGAAAGATCTTAGTTCTATCTAATTCTCTCCTCAATTCTATCCAAATTCTAATATCATTCTACCCTCTCTTCTCTTCTTTTTTCCTAATTTTCATGATTATCCACTCGTCCCGGTTGCTAGGAGATACACCAAGATCCAATGGCTCCCCCTGCTTCTTTCCAAAATCACTCTAGACATGAGATCCTATCTCTCCAAGTGGCACCTCTTAGGCCTAGTTACCCATGCCAAACATTACGATTCCATTCACCTAGATTGGGCGGCCATGGGAGCCCTTATAGAGATTTGGCACCCACACACCCATACCCTCCTATTTCCCACTTTTGAAGTTACCATACTCCTAGAGGAGACGGAAATGCTACTAGGATTAAAGACCTTGAAGCAAGGAGATGAGGAAAAGATGGCGGACATGCGTGAGCCAATGAGCGCACTAGAAATGTTGGCAAGTCTTATCCCAAGTCAAAAGATGATAGATCAAATCCGGGTCACAAACGGAATCAATTTGATGAAGCTTGCGGTGTGGGTGTACAAAGCCTTGGGAAAAGCCAAAGAGGAGGATATGGAGGGAATCATGAAAGCTTTTGTGAGATGCCTCGCGGGAGCATTACTTTTCCTTTCGGCAGATGATTTCTTGGAAGAAGAACAATTGAGCACCATATGTGAAATTTGGAAGGGAAAGAGGATTGGGCCGGCGGTCCTAGCCTACCTCTATAGTGGGCTCACCTCGACGTCTATGGGAAGGCCCCTATACGGGCCTATGCTTCTATTCACAAGTCGGGTGGACCTCCACTTTAAATTTGATCCATGTGAGGAGTCCCAATAAGCCTCTAGGATATTCTCTAAGAGCCTACTCCACTACATGATGGGCACACTAGGATTGAATGAAAGAGTTACCAACCGGGTACCCAAGCTCAAGAAGCGTGTGGATTGGCGCGGGCATCTCCAAATAATGCCACAAAATCCCTTCACATGTGCACCGGGATTCCTTAAAAATCAAGACCTCCATGCACGGCTCTCTTCCGGTGTGGAGCTACGGCTAATCGGCACTACCAAGTTCGTGCTTTACAACTCCCACCAATGCCTCTCACAACTCGACCCTCCCCGCCACCTATTTGAAGGGGCTTCTCATCTCCCACCAATCAAGAAGAGAGAATTAGGCTCAAACGGCGATAAAGAGGAGATCAAGATAATACAAGCTTTATGGCGGGTCAGCAAGCTACACTGGCCCATGGAGCGAGTGGAGGAAGATAAAGATCAATGGAAGACTTGTGTAATAGCTCTTAGGAATTTGCGGCCCAAAGTGGCTTACTAAGCATGTAATGAAGATTTCCTTTAATGAATAAAAGATTTTTCCTTGATTGAGCCAAATGAAAGTGACTAAAGTGGTCAAATCTTCCAAAATCTCTCAATTCTGTCTAAAAATGAAGCTCTGTAAGAAACGGCGACCACCGCAGAGGTTGCTAATTCTTGGATCTGTGCCTCACACACCGTTGCCAATTCACTTAAACCCTTTTCCATTAAAAATGCCGAAATTTCATAATTGACGCCTTTCAGACAGCCGCTCATTTTTATAAGGACGCCCCTCCAAATGGGCGCTGATTCCTGAATCCTTCTTATTTGATAAAGCACAAAAAATCAATAATCCCTTAAATAGCGCCCGCTCACATAGCCGTTCATTCTTTAAATGGCGCTTTCACACGCGGTCGCTCATTACAAAAGAAAAAGACATTAATGCATTTCATCATTGTCTGACAGTTCACATATTCCAACGCCTGCGACAAAATAGCGACCCTGTGCACGGTCGTTCAATCATGAAATGACGCCCGAATAAAGGTCGCTGATTCTTAATATTTTCTAAAAACTAAAATTCCAGAGAATGGATGCCTGCTTAAACGGTCGTTCATTATAAAAATGACGACATAGACAAGGGCGTCAATTCTTTCAAATTCACCGCCATAAAATCCTTCCTTTAAACCTACTTTCCTTGCTTTGGAACCCCTCCTTTCTCATTCCCTTCGTGTTCTCCTTTCTATTTCTCCTTCTCTGTTCTCCTCAGCTGCATCTTCTACCGACGTCGACCAACGTGCAGCCTCTCTCTCTCACACTCTCCATTCTCTACTAACCATGGCTTACGTGAGTGGCTCCGGCGTCGGGAAGAGACAGCGGGTGATGGCACCCACTGTCGTCCACATCGACGAGGAGGACGCCGGTGAGGAGCCTCCTCCTGCAGCGGCAGAAGCTCCGACGGCGGAGCACGAAGAAGACGAAGGAGAAGAAAATGGAGGTGACGACGGCAACGATAACGACGGCGGCGAAGAGGATGAAGATGAAGAAGGCGACGATGGCGACGGCAAAGATGGGGAAGAAGAAGAAGGCGGCGATGGCGACGGCGAAGAAGAAGAAGAAGAAGAAGAAGAACCCCCGCGTGAAGGACTCATGGAGCCTGAACCCAGTAAGGTAAGCCGTTCACCCTACTGCTATTTTTTTTAGACCAAAACCATGGCGGGTGAAAAGAAGGACGCTGTAGGAATTGACGGCCAGGCAGATGGCGTCAATTCCTCAGTAAAAGAGTTTAAGAAATGCCATCAGAGCAGGGGTCACCGGTTTCCTTTTTTTTAATTTTGAAAATGAATAACTTAAAGAAATGGCGACCGGAGAACTGGCGTAATTTTGAAACATTTTTTTAAAAGGTTTTAAGAAATTAAAAAGTTTTTTTTCATCGGGATGAACAAAAACTGCCAAAGAATTGGCGCCCGGCCGCTGGGCATCAAATTAACAAATGATGGCTACTGTGTTGTCACCAATTAAAATTGTGATTTTTTTTTTTTGTTGTTGATCGGTTAACTGATATGCTGGTTATTGACATATGTAATTTTTTTCCTTTTGCTGTAGGGTTTGATACGAACTCGCATTTCCTGGGTTCAGGTGTTGGCTGCATACCACGGGTTGCCCAACTTCCAGAGGGCAAGGGTGGAGGCGATGGGATTTGGACCCTTCCTCAGCATCGAGCCGGTACGTCCTGACTTGATTCTGATTCAGGTGCTGAGGGAGAGATGGGACCGAGCTAGCCGAGCATTCTTGATGCCCTGGGGGCACATGGTGCCGAGCCTAGAGGACATAGAAAGGATCACCGGGTGAGAGTAGATGGAGAGGCAGTGAGTGGGGTGACCCTCCCAGATTATGGTGAGCTAGCTCAGAGGCTCTTGGATTTGGAGACAGTGGCCGACACCCCGAGGGTGTGTAGGATGGTATATCGCACTGAGCTGATGGGGGTCATGGGGTTAGGAGACTCTCGACAGAGGTCGGGAGAGTCTTAGGTGAGTTTGTAGAGAGGCTGACTGCGAGAGCTCGAGCTGCTTACTGTCAGGACCTGGCTCAGAGGGAGAGAGTAGACATGGATCTGAGGAGGTTTCTATTCCTGATGCTTAGGAGGTTGCTATTGGGTACGAAGGGAGATGATTTGAACTGTAGATTTCTGGGCATCCTAGAGGACCTGGATGGAGTGGGGCGATACGCTTGGGGTGCTGCCCTGCTGGCGCACTTGATAGCCGACCTGTCCATGAGGATAGGTCGTGAGACGACTGTCAGTGGCTTCTCACCTTTTCTTCAGGTATGCATTTTTTTGTTATTATTATTTTTATTATTATGTGCTATTTAAATGCTTATGATGAATGTTTATGAATGCTAATGATGATTGTGGATGCAGGTGTGGAGTCACCTCTACATGCCTATGGACCGAGCTAGCCCCCGACCTGGAGATGCGGATGCCTACCCACTGGTGCGACGGTGGCTGCCATGCTTGACAAGGGCGCCTCACGCCTACGAGCTGAGGGTACTCAGGCGGGAGTTTCGCGACTACCCCGCTTCACTGGTACGTGCGTAAATATGATGCAATTATGCTTTCATTTCATGCTTTATAAAGATATGATATAATGATATGCATGCAGGTGGTGTGGAGACCATACCAGGGTATGACCGATGAGGGTCAGCCTTGGGTCATAGCGGGCCAACCTCATTTTGGACGTGAGATCTGGGTTCACTGCCTGAACGAGATCGAGCCGTTACGGCTAAGGCTGGCGATGAGGATGCTCGGCCTGCACCAGGAGTGAGTCAAGGTTGTGGAGCCACGTGGGATCGAGAGGAAGACCCGAGGGTGTACCGTTGCAACCGAATGGCAGCTTCGGTTCCCAGAGTAGTTTGCGGACTGGCAGAGAGGCGGGACCCCAGTCGTCTCCCATGCGTCGGATAGTTTAGCGTATTTACAGCACTATTGGGAGACGTACGCTGGCCGACCCTAGATGAGGGTAGTGGGGGTACGTATGAATGTAAGTTTTTCTAATGTTGAAAACCATATGCTTATTGAGATATGCAACTAATATGTGACAAATGCAGGACACGCAGGATGCAATGGTGGTGGACATGCAGGTCCATCTCTACAGTGTGGAGGCCCAGCTCGCAGCTACGCGGGCGGACTTAGAGGCCCAGGTGAGTATACGCTATCTATATGCAATTAACTATTTCTGAATTATTGGTGTTCAGCCACTAACAATCTCAATAAATGCAGTGTGCCCAGCAGGAAGCGGTGATAGGAGGGACTGAAGGCGCCTCTTCGAGCATGAGGGATCAGAGCGCTGAGGTTACTTCTTTGCAGGAGCGACTCGCAGGAGCGGTGGCACGTGCCGAGGTGGCGGAGCGAGACCTAGCTAAGCGGGTAAGCATTTACAGATCATACGTATGTTTCAATCCTTTTTTAAAAAAAACATTATGCTGATGAATACGCTAAATGATGTAGGCTACATAGTTGCAGGATGCGCTTACTTGAGCCGCTCTAGACGGGACAGAGCTCGTGTTCCGTGACCAGCGGGTCACGGAGCTGGAGGAGGAGAGGAGGCACCGGGGGGTAGAGGTACTTCCTCGAGAGGTGGTAGAGTTACAAATCCTCCTCAAGGTGGAGGAAGGAGCACGCCCGAGAGAGAGAGGAGTGGGCGAGGGAGCGAGCACAGTGAGATGGAGAGCTGGCAGGGATGAGGATCCGGTTTAGTGCCCTCGAGGAGCGCGCGCAAGCTGCCGAGGAGCACTACCGGAGAGGCCGGGAGCGAGCACAGCGAGAGGGGCGACCCAGTGCCTACTGCAGCTCAAGTTATCTGGTGGGGTCCTCTACACAGCAGAGGAACGAGGCGAGCGAGCGAGTGCGAGTCGGGAGGTCGGCTGCTACCCAGGGGTCGATGGGACCTCCACCGGCTCCAACCCGAGACAAGGACGAGAGAGGAGAGGCAGAGAGCAGGAGAGAGGAGGGTGGTGGTGAGAGCTAGAGAGAGATTGTTATACACCGCCTCCTAGACATTTTGTACACACATATATATGAGCGTGTTTATAGAAATGAAAAGCATGTTTGTTACCTGAGTTTGTCCTTTTGTGCGCTCATGTACTTGTGTCATCTGCTTCGTTCTGTCCCTATATTCCACACTTAAGCAAACAGATTAGTTAATCTGTCCGACTTGGCCCCTTGCTCGATAAGCAAGGGGTTATTGTTGTTGACCTTGATAAAGGGTCAAGGGGCCAAGCCTTTAATCAACTAAGGTAAATAATGAAGACTAAAGGAAAATGCGACACGCACGCAGGCAGATGCAAACTGTACTTGAAAGATGATCATACAAGATGCAAGCAAGCAAATGATAATGGGGAGTGGAACAAGTAGGGACATTCTGTGGGAATTGGCGACCAGACAGGCGGTGCCAATATATTTTTTATTTTTTTTTAAATTGGCGACCAGACAGGTGCCTTTATTTAAGAAACCAGCGCCCTCTGGTTGGGCATTAATTCAAAATAGTTTTTTTTTTTGTTTTTTTTTTGGAATTGGCGACCAGACATGTGCCTTAATTTAAGAAATTGGCGCCCTCTGGTTGGGTGTTAATTGAAAATAGTTTTTTTGTTTTTTTTGAAATTAGCGACCAGATAGGTGCCTTTATTTAAGAAACTTGTGCCCTCTGGTTGGGCGTTAATTGAAAACATTTTTTTTTATTTTTTTATTTTTTATTGCTTTTGAAATGACTTACTATGGTACATAGGTCCTAAAACCTTACACATTCACCATCTTAAATTCATTAACTGAAGAGGGGCGATCTCGCGTTGCTCCTGAGCGGGGAGGAAGATGACCACGTACCCTTGAAGTATAAACTGTAAGAAGGGAAACCAGTCAGAGGTGCCTAGGGATAGATCCCCGGGGAAGACCCTCTAATGCTTAAGCCAGCACAGGTAGTAGAGCACAGATGTGAAGAGGAGAATTAGGAGGAAAGTGGGAGCGCGAGATTCCTCTCCACCAAAAGGTGAAGTGGTTCCTGCTCAGGCTTACTTGGGTGTGCTTAAGCTTACTTAAGCTCTCTCATCGCAGTCGGGCATGTCCTGTTTAAATAGTGGCCAGTTGTGCGAATTGATCCCTGTAAGCGGAGGGGTTCCAGGGGGGTTACGTCCTTCATGCGGGCTCCTTACGGCGCGCAGACTCTTGGTTTCCCTTATCCCCTTGAGCTTCCTGCCATTAAAGGATTCGCAACGGCTGAATCATTAAGCTTCCATCAGTGAGCCCGAGCAAATGGCACTTGTTCAGGAGTGGTCTCCCGAGGGATAAGTGCTGGGTCGGGACAAGGAATAGGGGGCTCCAAGGGAGCTTTCCCGATCGACTGATGCTCAGACTTCCCAACCCGAAGGCCGCCTAGGAAGCGCTTGTACCGAGTGAGTTTTTGGGCTTCATAATAAGAGGGCCCGAGGGCTGCCACTTAGAGGAGTTGAGCCTTGTTCGGTCCGGTTTGGACCTCATTGGCCTCTCCGTACGGGCGATGAGATTTCCCCTCTCCACTTGTCCCCCTCCTACTCCCGAGCCAAGATTAGGCTCGGACGAGTAGCAATTGGGCTGGACTGTCTGTGGCACTAGTTGGGTAAAGATATCTCTTTGGTAGGGGACGCGTGGCGTAGCTCACCTTAAAATACGTCCGTTATGATGAGTAAGAGAAGGCCCCTCCTTGGGAGATCGGATGCCGCGCCACCTCCCGTCAGGGTTTTTAGGCATTGCAGCGTTTTGCGTCCCTTTATCTCTGAGGTATTAGGGCTTTGCCTCTCTTGGTAGCTATATTTGAGGGGGGCTCCCACGCTGTGAGAGTAGTTTCGGAAGGGCAGAGAATCGTCGTAGCCGTCGGAGCTATGTTTGACACATTTTTTTTTCTTTATTATTTTAATCCTTATGTTTTATTTTATCTTCTTGGTTCATTGATTTATTGGCGTGCCAGTCACCGAAGTGACGATTTCATTGTGCGCTCGATCTGACTTGATCAGTCGATTGTGAAGTCCGAGTCGGGACCGGAAGTCCGCCATATCATAAAGGCTATGACGTTAATTACATCCCCCCTAAGGAGGACAACCCTTGATTAAACGCTAAAGGTAGGAGGCCTCGAGAGGCAAGCATATATTCATGTGCGCAAATGGAACTTCATACCGAAGCCAGGAAGGCGGGCAAATAACAACATCAACCATAGAAACAGATGATATCGTTAGGTCAGCGATTCAAAGATCGGGCTTAGGGGGGAAGGAGGATCTCAGTCACAGGTAGACTGAGCCGTGACCATGATGGGGTTTAAAGCATCGATCGGTATTTCGATAGCATTTCTCCTTAATCTGGATTATGCCCAGGGAGAAATAGGCTATCACCCACGGAGTGCCGGGATGAAAGCCGGGAGAAAGAGAGAGGCCAGACCTCCCTACCCATATGTATACATATATGCCATGGGGCAATGTTTGATATTCCCTATAGAAGTCGGCGGAACTCATGCAATGGCAGAGTCCTCCCGAGCTAAAGGGGTTACTCATCAATGCAGTTCAAGTGTACATAGGTTTTCGGCGCGAAGGGAAGATGGCCAGGGTTCCCGACATGCCAACTGGAGAGCTTCTCGGCGCGAAGGGGAGATGGCCAGGAGTATTCTCGGCCTGGTTGAAGGGAGGAGGAAAAGGCTCTTGGCACAGCTGAAGAGGAAGAGGAGCTCTCGGCGCGCTGACAAGAGGGCTAGGGGGGGTTTGCTCGGTGTGAGGGTTCCCGGCGCGCCCAGGGCCACGCCGGGAGCCATGGCGCCGAGAGAGTGTTGGTGTTCTGGCGTCGTGAGGACCCGAAAGGGGTTCTGGAGGCTCTGCTTTGGGTTTCTTGGCAATGCAGGACAAGCCAGATAGGTTCTATGAAGTCAAAGTGGATCAGTTCATCAAATCTGAGCTGGATTAGATTTGGGCTTTACAGGAGCATCAGTCTAGAAGAGGGATTTAGGAAGACTAGGGTCGAGGGAAACCCTGTCACCATTATCATGCAGAGCCCGGGGGACAACCTGATGTCGACCTTCATCTTCATGAGAGAATTTTGGCAGCACCTCCCCTGGATCGAGCATTTGCTAGAGAATGGTATAGGCTGACATCCACGGAGTGCCGGGATGAAAGCCGGAAAATGAGTGAGCACTAAGGCTCGAAGAGACTATCCATGTCTCTGGCATCGGTCACTATTCCCCTTCTCGGAGACTGACGAAACTCATGTAGAGACAGGGTTCGTCAGACCCACGGGGTGGCATGTGAATCCTGTTAGGGACCTCAGAATATAGGGGAGGTCAATCCCCAGTTAATTTATCCCCTAGGGTGCATATGACGACTCACGAACGCCCCAGAATAAATGGACGAAGAGGCCAAAGGAGTGGACGAAGGAGAGGCTCTCAGCATGGTTTTCATTGGCAAGAAGATGGCTCTCGGCGTGGGATTATAGGTTGGCCAAGGGGGGTTCTCGGCACGGGTTTAAACTGGCCAGAGGGGGTGCTCTCGGCATGGGTTTAAATTGGCCAGAGAAGGAAGGAGGGAGGCTCTCGCGTGGCTTCAAATGCACAAGAGGCAGGAGGGAGGGCCTCCCGGCATGGTTTTCATTGGCAAGAAGATGGCTCTCGGCGTGGGTTTATAGGTTGGCCAAGGGGGTTCTCGGCACGGGTTTTAAACTGGCCAGAGGGGGTGCTCTCAGCATGGGTTTAAATTGGCCAGAGAAGGAAGGAGGAGGCTCCCCGGCGTGGCTTCAAATGCAAAAGAAGGCGGAGGGAGGCTCCGGCGTGGCTCCAAATGCAACAGAAGGCAGGAGGGAGGCTCCCGGCGTGGAGGCTTCTCGGCGCGCTCCTCATCGCGCCGGGAGGTTGGCGCCGAGAGGCCAAAGGCAAGGGGAAGGTCTCGGCGAAGAGCTTCCCGGCGCGCCCATTACCACGCCGGGAAGGTGGTGCCGGGAAGCGGAGAGCTGGGGGTTCACGTGGAAGTGGCCTGGAGAGACTTTTGTCGGTTTGCTGAAGAAGGAGGTCTCTCGGCAGCGTAGTTCTCGCGGGGAATGTTGCACGCCGAGAGGATGGAATTGCTACAGGGTTTCATGATTTGCAGAGCTCAAACGATGCTCTGTTTGGGGATTTTATGAGATTTCTGGCTCAGATTGAGGCTGGATTTAGAGTGTAAGCGAGAGATTACACAGATATGGGTTTGATTTGCCAAAGATGGGCTGGGTTCAAAGGGGAATCGAAGGAATCACTGCAGGATGGGGTTCTGAATCGTCATATCATTATTGACCCTCAGGGGCTCATTTGCTGGCATCTTTGGTCGCCTGGGAGCCAAGAGATGGCCATCTCTGACCCCAGGGGCGACCCTGATGTAATTGTTCGACTGGAGCCGGATTAGAAACCATCGGTATTAATTTATTGAAGCAGCTTACTTACTCCTGTGAGAAGAGGATCTCGAGCAAACCCTCGGAGTTACTGCCAATATCGGTAGCAGACTGTCCCAGAAGCCAAGAGATGGTCTGTCTCTGGCCCTAGGGCAAGCCTGGGAAACTTTATGCAAACGATGATGAATCGGAGAGGGACATCGGCTCATTTAGAACGACATTTATTCTACTGCAGACAATTGAGCCCGAAGACCCACCGGGGAATCGGACTCACTTCAGTTGGACTTAAAATGAAAACATATAAAGGAAAATCATAGCAGCAGACGGAGAGATAGCGGGCAAATACTTCAATCGCCTAGCGCCCAAACGGGCCACTGGAGCATTTCATACAATCATACATTCCGGGACTCACCCCAGCCACATAGAGGGAATGGAGGAAAGGGAGATGAATGGCGGCCGGGATATCCCGGTTATCACCGACGAATCGAGATAAGACTCGCATGGTTACATAAAGAAGAAAATAGAAACAGAGAAGATGAAAAAAGGGGGGGGGGAGGGCGGAGCATTGACTCCTCTCCCTCCCCGGCTGCCCACCTTGAGCTTCTGCTCCTTCGTCTCTTCTCAGATATTCCTTCGCTTCTTCGAGTCTCTCCTCCTGGAGCTCTCCTTTTCTTTTTCTCTTCTCTCTTTTTGTTCTTCTATTCTGTGTTTTCTTGTGTGTCTCTCCTCTGCTCTCCCTTTTTCTTGTTCGAAGGGAGGGGTTTTTATAAGCGTTTTCCCCCTCTCGGCAGGCTTCATCACGGCGTGAAGAAGGCAGCTTCCCGGCGCGCCTCTTTCAATCGGGGAGGCCTCCCGGCGCCAAAGGGCATGGCTTCCCGGCGCGCCTGCCTTCAACTTCTCGGCGCCACCCTTTGGGCTTCAGCAAGTGCCTCTCGGCGCCATTCTCTAGAGCTCATTCGGCAGGCCCATTCAGGGCTTTTAAACTTCATATGCACTTCGACCTCTCTTAGTTCTTCCAGTATATCTTCCAGAACCGAGGAAGGCCATCTAGTGGTGACATAGCTTCTATTTCATAGATTTTCATCAGTCTGCAGACAGGGGTTTCATCAGTCCGTAGACAGGGGTTTCATCAGTATTGCCATCTGAATGGTGACAAAACCGGGTATTATCTTATCGATATCGTCACTTGAATGGTGACGAGCTCGGACATCAGCTTTAGTCTGGAAAGACTTCAGCCGGGTGTATAGTCTGTGGAGACGATTCTTCTTGTGTTTTGACTTTCAAAAGCCTTTACAATCTTCATCTGCCGGCACCGGCTTCATCCTTATCTTTTATCACATCTATCAATAAGCTGACATCTGGCCTATGCTGACATGTCATCTGTGGGCTCTTGGATGTAACAGTAACATAGCTCTTAGTAAAAGTGTGCTGGGAGGTCCCATCAGTCGAGTGACTGCTGCTTTATCAGTGTTGTCGTCTGAATAATATCGGCACCAGGTATCGGTTTGGCCGACAAAGGCTTCAGCCGGGTAAAAGGTTGGCGGACTTCATCATTGGCCTTTCACTGTTGGTCTGATCCTCTTTTCAACTGTGCTTTCACCCTTGTTCATTTTCAAGGCGTCAACAAATGCCCCCCACCTGCGGGCGGCGTAAGCGCAGAATAAGCGGCACGGGGCTTGCAGGTGTCTTTCATCATTCAAGGGTATCTTCCTCAATTTGTCTTCAATCCGGTTCTCAGACCCGATCATCTTGATGCAACAATATTTTGCACACTTATCTTCCTTTTTCATATTTTCATTCTTCATATTTTCTTTATTTTCAGCAGTTCGGAGCTTCTCGGCACAGGGTCATAGGCTTCTCGGCATGACCCTCTCAGCGCAAGGCTTCTCGGCGTGAGGGGCCTCTCGGCGCGGCCGAAGGAAGGCTCTCGGCGCACCCTCGGCCGAAGGGGGCTCTCGGCCTGGGTTCTCGGCGCGCCCTTTGGCCGCAGGGGGCTCTCGGCATGGGCAGGCTCTCGGCGCGCCTTTTGGCCGCCTGGGGCTCTCGGCATGGGGGAAGGTCTAGGCGCGCCTTTTGGCCGCCTGGGGCTCTCGGCGCGCATTGTTTCGCGCCGAGAAGCCCCTCCCCCTTTCTCTTATTTAATCCCCCCGAGAGGGTTTTCTTCTCATTTCTTCATCTTCTTTCTCTTTCCTCATTTTTCTTTCATCGGCGGGAGCTTCTTCTCCTCTCGGCCGCTCTCGTTTTTTCTTCCCGTTTGGTTGGATTTCGCCCGGGTAGGACGTTACTCTGGGATTTAATCCCTTTTTATTTCGGGATCACCCCCTCTTGGTTGGTGACTCCCTATTCCTCTTGGGCAGACCCTGAATAAGGGGAGATGCTGCCGAAATTTTCATAGAGTCTCATGTTACAATCTTTATAAGGCTGGCTTTTAATTCACACTTTTTCTCCGACTGCAGGCACTGCAATGGCTTCCAGTTCTGATGTTGCATCTTCCGGAGCTGTTGGTGCTAGCTCATCGGCCCAGCCAGACATATCTCGGGCCACAGTAAATTGGCTGAATGTGCACAGCCTGGATTTCGGATATGATAGGATTGCTTCAGTTGACGAATCATCTGACTCTGAAACTGACACCGTGTCAACAGCCCGGGTATACTCCACGGCGACCGAGACATGCTTCAGGCGGGATGGTAGCTATCGGCCAGACCTCCCGAAGGACCGACATTTGATGCCGTTCATCCGGACTTTCACAGTGGGCGGCATGCGAGATTACCGGATAGCTCGCGTAGTTGAAGCTGCCATCCTTGCTGAGCGAGATAGCCTGAAGGACTCAGTGTATCGCAGCAAGGCCATCTATCTTCCTGGGGAAAAGCGTGACTGGGATGCAGTCCTTGGCATATCGGAGCTGGAACCAGAGAAGAAGATGCTGGTCCGGGCCCCGGAATTCACACCTGCCCGGTGGGATAATGCTAGCGGCCGAGTTCATAGGGAGAAGCCCGGCTATGGTATGTTGTTGGCACCATTAAAGTGGGGATATCGCGAAGAGCCCTTCGTGCTGAATTGTTTGGCCGTTCAGTTCAAGTACCATCTGGCCGCTGGTTGGTTCGGGGATACCAAAATCACTGACGCGCACTTATTCGAGTAGGATCAGTGGAGTTTACGAGTTTGTTCTGAAGGAATATGCCCCTCTGCTGATCAGAGCCGGGGTGTATCACAGCGTCTTCGCTTCTAGATTCCGGTATCCCATATCCCGAGGGTTGTGCTGTGGAATGTTTGAAGTGTTCTGCCCTTTATTCAACACTTTCTATACAGCAGAGGGGGAGACATCCCTGGACCTCTGGAGTTTATCACAGCTCTCCGGCCTGCCCATTGATGGCGAGCCGTATGAGGAAGTTTGCTTGTCAGATTCTGAGAAGGATAGCTCTGATGGCGAGGGCAAGTATTCCATTGGCTTCTCATATCGATATCTGATGAAGGTATACCGCTCCATCTGTCTGGCGTATAGCAGAGGGTCCTCTAAAGGCTATCAACCCCGAGAGAAGGGCAGCAAACTGAGGGTCCGGATAGGGCAGTGGATCCAGTATTTCTTTGACGGTCCCCTGAAGTATGCAGACTTTCCTTCCATGGGTCCGGCTGCTAGCAAGCAGATAAGGGCCCCTCGCTATAAGTCGGCGCTGCCATCCTCATTGCGCCGTGCAGGCAGCGGTGGTCCCAACCCAGCAGGCGTAGACCCCATCACACACTGTGCGGCTTATTTCACATTTTGGCTGTGCACTTTCGCTCTCCCACAAGGGGACGAGACAGTTATTCGGCCAGAGGCCATATATCCAGCTTGTCAGATGGCATGGGGGATGAAGCTGTCGCTCTGCCCAGTGGCCCTGTGTTTGATATATAAATCTTTGGGGGACCTGTACAAGCATCGGACTCCCCGTTCTTTGAGGACCGTGGGTCCTTTTCATTTCTTCAACGCCTGGGTCTGCAGTATATTCCCTGAATTAGCTCCGAGAACCTTGCAGGCGGATACAGTGTTACCCAGGATGGTTGAATTTGCCAGCGCTGAGCCTGGTCCCTTTTATGATCAGCTGTTTAAAATAAGGGGCCGACTGATAAAAGTACCAGTGGACGCCCCTGGCAGCATACATTTCTGGAGCTTGGCGGCAGGTTCAGCTCCTTTGATTGATCCTCAGAGAGAGTGCAAGCTGGAAGAGACAGAGACATATATCCATCCTGTCTCAGGAGTCAACACTGCCCGGCCAATCCTGGAACCGGAGCTGGTGAGATGGGCCATGGCAATTCGGCCCAGTGTTTTGGTCTACAGGAAGGGTGGCCTGCTTCTGTTGGAGCCATACTATCCGTTCCGATTTGGGCGAAACTTCGGCTACGACCAGCATATTCCTACCTCAGTTGCCCAGTTTCCCCTGGATAGCCGGGCCAAGCACGGGTCCATCATTGTTGGAGAGGGCCGGTTGTGGTGGGATTTCTATCATCGCCAGGATGATGTAGTTTTCAGGGTGCCCACTGTTTCTAACCGTGTTCCCCGGGTAACACCAGAATATATCAAATGGTGGAATATCCGGACCGGCTTTTATAGGGACGGTAGGGGTGCCTTCTGGGATGTGGCAGAGCGCTCCTTCCTGAAACAGCAGCCTGGGCCAGTGTTTGATATTTCTGAGGCCCACTTGAAAAAACTTTACTCACAACACCTGAGGGAGGCGGAGAATTATCTGAATCAGCGGCGGGCCTTGAAGGAAAAGAGTTCCGAGCCGCTTGCTCCTGTCTTCGCTGCTATCAACGAGGACACTTTTATGCAGAGTTTGGAACATCTGAGCCATGTAGGGGGCGCTCGCTTGGAGGTGCAGCAATACCCATTTCCTGTCGAAGAGCCGCTCCCGACAGTAGCTCCTTGGAGGGGTCCAATTGATAAATTTCATCCATATAGGACGTTTGTACGTCGAGAAGATAGAACTCAGACGTACTACAGGCAAACGTCCTGGCTGTTCATTCTGCTAAATTTGCATGGATTATCTGCAGAAAGCCCGATAGCTGGCATATTGAACAAGCCACTGTTTATATCATTTCATTATGTCGATGGTTGGGGCATGGACCATCTTGACTTATTTCGATGCCTTGACTTTCGCGGCCATAATGATCTGGCTGCTTTAGTAGAGAAGTGCCAGATATTTGGTGATGTGTGCTGGCTCATCAAGGAGGCTGCTTCCCGCTCCAAGGAGGTAGCTTATCTGTACTGGCCACTTTCTGTATTCTATGACGGCCCGGCAGGTAAGATTTCTTCTTTTCTGATTGCAGTGTTTTCTGCTTAGCATCTGAATTTCGTACCCACTGATCCCATCACCCTTCTGCCACTTTCAACAGACCGGCCTGATATAAAGCGGCAGGGGCTCTATAGAAAGATTATTGCGCAGGCCGAGAAGCCTACTTATTTTGAAGTCCCTGCTGCAGCACCGACCACTACTCCCCTGCCTCCTGGTAAGAAGAGGAAGGCTTCCGCAGTCAAGACTGCAGTTGGGAAGGCCAGGAAGGCCAAAAAGGCCCATATTCAGCAGTCGACTTCGGTGGCGATGGACACTGGGACCCCTCTCCCCGTCATTCCATCATTCGATGAGTTTGAGCTGCAAAGGGAGGCTGCTCAGACACCGGTTCAGGGTAACATCAAAAGCTTGCATTTGCATTCTTCACTGTCTTCTGCAGGATCTCAAAGAAGTCCTTGAATCTGACCCATTCTTTTTGCACAGCCCAAGAGACAGTCATAGCACCTTCTGTGGTGGAGACCAGATTGCCTTCTCCTACGCCGGCTAGTGAGGCGGGGGGTAAGTGTATCTTCTCATCTGTTTCATACCTGTATTTGTTTTCTTTGCTACATTTCTCAGAGGTCTCTTTTTGCATCAGTGGCAGGCGAGGAACAGACTGAGGCTATGGTGACAGAAGAATTGCTTCAACCACAGGAGGGTTACAAGGCTCAGTCGAAGCAGCGTACTGTTCCGGCCAGGCGCATAATTACTCGGTCTGCATCTCGACATGTTTTAGAGGTGGCCCCACAGCGTATAGCTAGTGTGGAAATATCCTCAGGCAGTTCTAAGACCGCCTCTGATGAGGAGGAAGCGACCTTCAGGGACAGTGAGGGGGATGCTTCTGAATCAGAGGCCCCACTTGTATTTGCAAAAGGTGCTCTGTCTTTTCAGCCTGCTAAGCTGGTGGTGCTATCTCCTGAGGAGGAGTTGCAAGAGGAGTTTGCCGGGCTCGATACCGAGATTGACATAACTCCACCATTTGTCATTCCGACTACGGAGCTTCCTTCTCTTTCACCCCACTTCGAGGATGTGGACCCTGCTTCAGGGGTGGGTTCCTTTTCATGTTTGTTGCTTCATCTGCCCCCCCCCCCTCTTTCTTCCTCTTTTTTTTTTAGCGTTGAAGTTGCTTTGTTTTGGTCTCAGGGCATTGCCATTGCTAGCTCAGACATAACTGCGGCTATCACGGACATTTCTTCTATAAACTGGGCTATTGTCCCTTTTCAGCCTTTAACTTGCACGGGAATTCCTGAGATCATTCGCCCTGTGCCAGCGCGGATACAGTCTTCGACAGATTTAGCATCGTTGGACTTAGGATCATCAGGAGAGATTTCCCTCCTTGTTAAGGCCTCAGAGTTCAGAGCCGAAATAGACCCAGCCAGAAGCTCCGCTTTTATACCGGCTGCCATAATGTCAATCGCGCCTGAGTCAGCAGTCCCTGCCACAGTGGCTATAGAGACTGGATTTCTGCCTTTACAGACTAGGGACCCTTCGCCCCCATTATCAGGAAGAGTAGCTGGAGACGAAGCCTTTATTCAGGAGACTCATGAAGAGATAGCTCCATCATTCATTGGTCCTCCCTCCGCGAATGTTCAAGCCATAGCACCCGAGACAGCGGTGGAGGGGGAATCTTTAGTTCAGCCAGAGGGCACGGAGAGGGACCGGCCAGTTCTTCCAGCAGATTTGCCGTCTTCATCCTCTCAGCCGGATGTCGCACTGTGGGCAGATATTGATAGCGAAGTGACCTTCGAAGTAGCTCCTCTTCCTTTGCCTGGCTTTACTTCACCTGAGAGTTTTGTCTGGCAACATCTGGGCATGCTGCGCCAGCTAGTGGAGTCCCAGCCCGGACTAACCTATCCACAGTTGAAGGAGATAGCTGAGCGCTTCACCGCCGGCTTGCAGGCGATGGGATGTCCCACAGAAATATGGGCCCAGCGGGTTCTTTTATTGTTAAAATTTGTTCATCGCCGGGATTTCTTGACACATATCATGTCTGACAAACTGGCGGCTTTGAAGTTGCAAAGAATGGAATGCAAATCCGAGCTGGCGAAGATGAACTCTATTCTTCAGGAGCGACAGTGCCAAATGCAGTCTTTGGCGGAGCGGGAGCAGTTTGTGCGCGACCGGATAACTACCCTGGAAGCTGAACTGTCCGATCTCCGAGCTGAGCTGCCGCAGCTAACAACTTCTCGACCGCAGCTCGAGGAAGAAGCAGCTCTATTAGAGGGGCAGGTGGCGTCCTTTCAAGACGAGTCCGTTCGACTGCAGGAGGAGGAGGCTCGTCTTCATGAACTGGGAGCCGCCCCTTATGTGGGTCTTCTGGCTTTCGAGGATATCTTCAGGCAGCCATGAACCATCTTCTCTTTCTTTTTCTTTTGTACTCTTTTGCGATACAACGTCCCCTCGGGGCCCTTTATGTACTCACTTATTAATGAAAAGAAATCTTTGGCTTCACGCGTATCCATTTTCTTCTGCATGTGGTTTTATCACTTTGAGAAGTGGGGTAGCGGTTTTAGCAATTCCTCATGCGAATGGCCCGTACTTGGCAGGAGAGCGTCCACCCCCTCAGAGAAAGGATGGGGAACTCGCTCCACCGCGTGACGGCATCCGGGGAGGTGCTTAAACCGGATTCTGTTGGTAGCAGCAATCGTCCCTCTTGGCAATATGTGCTGCGAGGGAGATAATTTGCAGAAATGTGAAAGAAGAGGTTTCATCGGAATAGACGAAAGGTCTAGACCGGGTAGAGGTTATAGCAGGTGGGACATTGAAAAAGGGTATGGGGTTTTCATCAGAACGGACATAAAGTACGAACTGGACAGATTGTATCATTGGCCGGGCGATGTACCGATCAGCCAACGGTTGACTTCATCATCGATATTGAGCTTATATCGATGCAAGGGGGGATTTCATATGTTTTAATCAGAATAGACGTAAGGTCTAAACTGGATAGGGTTTCATCATTGATCGGGGCAAGGTGCCAATCGATCAACAGTTGGTTTCATCATCGATATTGGGTTTATATCGACGCAAAGAAGAGTTTCATCAGCATAGACGAAAGGTCTAAACTGGCTAGGGTTTCATCATTGATCGGGCAGGTTGCCAATCGATCAACAGTTGGTTTCATCATCGATATTGGGTTTATATCGATGCAAAGAAGAGTTTCATCAGCATAGACGAAAGGTCTAAACCGGCTAGGGTTTCATCATTGATCGGGCAGGGTGCCAATCGATCAACAGTTGGTTTCATCATTCGATATTGGGTTTATATCGATGCAAAGGGGTTTATAAGTTTCATCGAATAGACAAAGGTCTAAACTGCAGGATTTCATCATTGATCGGGCAATCGACGCAAAGAAGAGTTTCATCAGCATAGACGAAAGGTCTAAACTGGCTAGGGTTTCATCACTGATCGGGCAGGGTGCCAATCGATCAACAGTGGGACGTCGGTAGAGGCGTAGGTCTCGTCAGGATAGACGTAAGGTCTATTCCAGCAGGTTTTATCGCAGGTGAGGCTTGCCAAGAAATGCGTAGGCTTCATCAGGACAGACGTGAGGTCTGAGCTGGACAGGCTTCATCAGAATGGTGATGGGTTTCGTTGTCGGTGGGACGTTTGAAAGAGGGTGTGTGAATTTTATCAGGGTAAACGTAAGGTCTATCCCGGAAGGGTTTTATCATCGGTGGGGAATGAAGCCGACTGACCGACGGGAGGTTTCATCAGTAAAGGGAGGTAAAGGTAGCGTGCCTGTTGGCATGGAACTTTTGAATTACCACATTACTGACCCAAGTGCCCTTTCGGGTTTTCACCGGAGCCAGCCCCCTCTTGCTTTTGCCCACGCGCCCTTTCGGGTTTTCACGGGGCGGGGTACCCGATTTTGCCTGCAGTGCCCTTTCGGGTTTTTACCACAGCTGGGTTTTGGCCATTTTTGCCCTTGTCCGGGATATCCGAACAAGCCTGGCGGGGTATCTCTATTTTTAACCCCATTTTTTGTTTATATATACGTACATATATTTCTTGAATTGGGACTTCAGCACGGATCAGGCGATGTGCTGCTCCATTAGTGACTGCTCTTATCATCGGTATTGGGTTTATACTGATGCAAGGATTTCATAGGCTTCATCAGGATAGACGTAAGGTCTAGACTGGGTAGGTTTCATCATTGATCGGGCAGTGTACCAATCGATCAACAGCAGGTTTCATCATCGGTATTGGGTTTATACCAATGCAAGGATTTCATAGGTTTCATCAGGATAGACGAAAGGTCTGGCTTGGATAGGTTTCATCATTGATCAGGCAGTGTACCAATCGATCAACAGCAGGTTTCATCATCGATATTGGGTTTATATCGGTGCAAAGATTTCATAGGTTTTATCGGCATAGACGTAAGGTCTAAACCGGACAGGTTTCATTGCTGATCGGGTGAGTGAGCCCATTGATCAGCAGCAGGTTTCATCACGGTATGGGGTTTATACCAATGCAAGAATTTCATAGGTTTTATCGACATAGACGTAAGGTCTAAATCAGATAGGTTTCATTACTGATCGGGTGAGTGTGCCCATTGATCAGCAGCAGGTTTTATCACGGTGGGACCTGGGACAAGGTATGAGGGCTTTTATCAGGATAGACGTAGGGCCTATACTGAGTGGGTCTAATCGTCGATCGGGCAAGGCGCCGGTCGATTGACGAGGAGTTTTATGGCGGGAGGTGAGGCTTTCTTTGGGATTACCACATTACTGACCCAAGTGCCCTTTCGGGTTTTCACCGGAGCCAGCCCCCTCTTGCTTTTGCCCACGCGCCCTTTCGGGTTTTCACGTGGCGGGGTACCCGATTTTGCCTGCAGTGCCCTTTCGGGTTTTCACCACAGCCGGGTTTTTGGCCATTTTTTTTTGCCCTTGTTCAGAATCTCTGAACAAGACTGGCGGGGTATCACTATTTTTAACCCCATTTTTCTTTTCTTTTCTTCCTTTTTTTTTATTTGGTATGCGAGCTGAGAGAGAGGGCAGCTTGGGCAGGGCGAGATGCCACTGAACCAGGGAGAGGGTAGCTTGATCAGGGCGGAGTGCCATTGACCAAGATGAAGTGGCCTGATTAGGGCGGAGTGCCGCTAACCGAGGAATGGATAGCTCGGCTAGGGCGGAGTGCCGCTAAACCAAGAAATGAGGTAGCTCGGCTAGGGCGGAGTGCCGCTAGACCAAGAAAGAGATAGCTTGGTTAGGGCGGAGTGCCGCTAGACCAAGAAGGAGGTAGTTTGGCTAGGGCGGAATGCCACTAGACCAAGAAAGAAGGGTAACTCGGTTAGGGCGGAGTGCCGCTAACCCAAGAAAAGGGTAGCTTGGTTAGGGCGGAGTGCCATTAGACCAAGGAGGAGGTAGCTTGGTTAGGGCGGAGTGCCACTAGACCAAGGAGAAGGGTAGCTCGGTTAGGACGGAGTGCCGCTAGACCAAGGAAAAGGGTAGCTCGGTTAGGACGGAGTGCCGCTAGACCAAGGAAGAGGTAGCTCGGTTAGGACGGAGTGCCGCTAGACCAAGGAAGAGGTAGCTCGGTTAGGACGGAGTGCCGCTAGACCAAGGAAAAGGTAGCTCGGTTAGGACGGAGTGCCGCTAGACCAAGGAAGAGGTAGCTCGGTTAGGACGGAGTGCCGCTAGACCAAGGAAAAGGTAGCTCGGTTAGGACGGAGTGCCACTAGACCAAGGAAGAGGTAGCTTTTTGCCCGATTACTCGGGGAATATTGGTTGGGCAGCATGATATAGCTTTAGGTGTCTACCGTTGAGTGGTGATAATTGGATTTCCTCTCGATGGTTAACAACCATGTAGGCCCCTCCTTCGTAGACCCTATGTATCACATAAGGACCCTCCCAATTAGGATTTAGCTTTCCTTTTGGGTTGGACGACATGACTTCTCTTTTCTTGACCATGACAAGGTCACCTTTCTTAAATTCTCATCCTTTTACGAGTTTGTTGAATGCAGTGGCCATGCGGGCCTGATACATCTGGATATTCTTCTGAGCTTGGAGGCGCTTCCCTTCCAATTCAGCCAATTCATGTAATCTTCTTTCTGCAATGGTTTGTTCGCCATGGGCCAGGTCATATTGGACAGCCACTCTGAGTGACGGGACTTCCAGCTCTAGTGGAACTACTGCCTCTGAGCCGTATACCAGTAAGTATGGCGAGCACCCTGTAGGTGTCTTGAAGACAGTGCAGTACGCCCACAGAGCTTCATACATCTTTTCTTCCCAGTCCTTCTTATTAGAACTGACGACTTTAGCCAGCAAGGTGCATAAAGTTTTATTGAAGGCTTCTGCCAATCCATTTGCCTGTGGATTGTAAGGAGTGGAAGTCCTCCATTCGATCTTATACTTTTCGGCGAGCCGATAGATCTTTTGATTTCTGAAATGACTTCCATTATCAGATATTATCCGGCTGGGGATCCCAAATCGGAAGATAATGTTCTGTTTGATGAATCTGGCGACCAGTTCACCAGTCACTTCTCGTAATGCTATAGCTTCCGCCCATCGGGAGAAGTAATCTGTTATTGCCAGTATGTACTTATGTCCGGCCGATGAGGTCGGTAGTGCGCCGACTACATCAGTTCCCCATTGTGCAAACGGCCAGCTAGGGACTGTAGGGTGCAGAACGGCAGGTGGCCTTCTAGGCACAACAGCATGCTCCTGACATTTCTGGCATGACTTTGCAAACTTGCAACAGTCTTCAAACATAGTGGGCCAATAGTAGCCCAGCTTCTTGATTTCTATCTTCATCTTAGGGCCAGCTTGATGAGCACCTGCCGTCCCAGCATGTATTTCTTTCATTGCTTGCCAAGCTTCCTCAGTAGATAGACAGCGGAGCAAAATCTTCTTGCGTGCATCTGCCATTATTCGGAACAGAGTTCCATTTCTGAATTCATAAGAATCTTTGATCCTTAGAAGTTTCATCTTTTCTTCTCTTTTTTGCGGCAGCTGTTGGTGTAAAAACCATTGTAGCAGGTGTTGTCTCCAATCAGGTGCCTGTTCTGTACTGATCGTGGCGACTTCATTTTCTTCGGGGCAGCCTTCTAGCATGCTGGGGACTTGCCGCCGGTTTATAACAACAATGTTCAGTGTCTCATCTGGTGGGACTGCTATTGAGCTGGCTAGCTTTGCCAGTGCATCGGCTTGGGCATTATGTCCACGGCCCACATGCTTGAGCTCAATATGATAGAATTTCGCCATGAGGCGCACAGCTTTTTGGTGGTAGGGGTTCAACTCCGGCTTTCGCACTTCGAACTCCCCTTGGATTTGCTTTATTATCAACATTGAATCCCCGAATACCTGAAGCATCTGGATACCCATGTTGAGGCTTATACATAGCCCGATTATCAGAGCTTCATATTCGGCTTCATTATTGGTGCAGGGCTTGTTTATAGAACAGGAAGTATGCACAACCTCCCCTTCTGGTGATTTTAGCACAATACCGGCTCCGGCCCGTATTCTGGTCTTTTCATCGGAGTCCGTCTCTGTTCTAGATGCTCCATCAAAGAATAGCTGCCACATAGTTGACTGAGCCTGGCAGGCTTCTAGTGTCTCATCATCGGGTAACTCAGTCCCCAACATATCATTCTCTGGCACAGGATGCTCTGCGAAGAAATCGGCCACGGCCTGTCCTTTTATTGCCCTCTGGGGTATATATGTGATATCGAATTCCATCAGAATTACTGCCCATTTGCCCAACCGGCCTTTCAGTACTGGCTGAGTCAATATGTATTTGAGTGGATCTGCTGTAGATATCAATCTGATTTCATGTGACAGCATATAGTGTCGGAGCTTTTTAACGGCAAAGACTAGTGCCAAGCATGTCTTTTCTATATAGGTGTAGCTTTCTTTAGTTCTAATCAGCCTCCGACTCAGGTAGTATAGAGCCTGCTCTTTGCCTTCTTCATTTATCTGTGCTAGCATTGCCCCCAGGGAATAGTGTGTGGCTGCAATGTACAGTATCAGGGGTCTGCCCTTAATAGGTGCCCCCAGCACTGGAGGGGTCTTGAGATATTCTTTCAGCTTCTCAAAGGCTTCCTGACAGCCATCGTCCCAGAGGAACGGTACATCTTTCATCATGAGCTTGTGAAAAGGGTGGCATCTCCCCGACAGATTTGATATGAATCGTCGGATATAGGCCAAACGCCCTTGTAGAGATCTCAGCTCGTGGAGATTCCTTGGTGGAGGGAGCTCCTGGATAGCTTTAATCTTGGATGGGTCGATCTCAATGCCCCTATGACGGACAATGAACCCAAGGAATTTTCCACTGGACACGCCGAAGGCACATTTCATAGGATTCATCTTGAGTTCATATTTGCGCAGCCTCTGGAACACTATCCTCAGGTCTTGCAGATGATCTTCTCTTCTGCTGGTTTTCACCACCAGGTCATCAATGTAGCACTCTACTTTCTTGAAGAGCAAATCATCAAAGATCTTTGTCATAGCTCTTTGATAGGTAGCGCCGGCATTCTTAAGGCCGAACGGCATTCTTTTATAATGAAATATCCCCTTCGGGGTGCGGAATGCAGTGTGCACTCTGTCTTCTTCAGCAATCCAGATCTGGTTGTATCCGGATGACCCATCCATGAATGACAGGGCTTCATGGCCAGTGGTTGCATCGATCATGACTTCAGTGATCGGCACTGGGAAATCATCTTTCGGGCAAGCCTTATTCAGGTCCCTGAAATCTACACATATTCTAATCTGCCCATTTTTCTTCTTCACGGGCACTATATTGGCCAGCCATGTAGTATACTGGTTCTCTTCAACAAAGCCCACATCAATCAGCTTATCAACCTCTTTGTTAATCTGATTTATCAGTTCGGGGCGCATTCTCCTGGAAGGCTGCTTCACAGGGCTTGCCTCTAGGTTTATCGCCAATCGGTGCTGTGCCACATCGAAACTCAGTCCTGGCATTTCATCATATGTCCATGCGAAGCAGTCTCGGAATTCTTTCAAAAACTGAATATACTGTTCTTTGACAGCTGGCTCCAGCAGTGCACTGAGGAATGTCGGCCTTGGCTCATCTGCTGACCCCAGATTTACTTCTATCAGCTCATCGACGGTGGCTTGGCCTCCGTCTTCAACTTCGGGTGGGGCTTCTTGCAAATCAATAAAGCCTCCCGGGATATAATCTTCTTCATTCTCATGATTTTCTGTTTCATCATATTGGTCATCAGCGGATGCTGGTGCATCGTATAAGGCCAATATGGCCGGATTCTGTTCAGTCTGCCCCGAGGATGTGACTGGCTCAGCGGAAAACTTCGAAGTGGAGTCTTCCGTGCTTAGAGGCTCTTCTGATGTGGGCTCCCCTGAGAGGTCATCATTACGTAGAGCTCGGAATTCTTCTAGAATGCGCCCAAACTCCAGGCACTCTTCCAGCTCTCTGGCTACTTGATCTTCATCCGGGGTTCCCGTATCAAATTGTGCTTTGGCCTGGAACAGATCCTCTTTGCAAGATGGATTCTCCCAGCACCAACCCTTCTTAGTCTCATCAGACGTCCTTGGCTCCGGCTGGTTGTCTTGGGCTTCATTGTCTGTTATGGATTGATACATAATTTCTTCATCTTCAAAGGGGTATTGATCATATCCCACTTCAGGGGGATCTTCATTCTGGTAGAAGGCAGAGATGACATCCACCTCGGCTTCATAGTATTCTTGCAGGGTATAACCCAGTCCCGGGTGCTGTGTGATCTTCCTCAGTTCCTTGCTATCTCGAGGCGGATCCCATAGCTCCTTGAATGCTTTCTTCTGAGCAGCAGGCTGCATCGATGGCATTTGCATCTTGGAGAACATTTGTGAAACTCGTTGGGTAGTATAATCCAAGCCTGTAATCGGTACCATCAGGTTTGCAGCTTCTTCAGGGGCCATACAGTCTTGATCATCTTCTTCGACTGGCTCCCCGGTGTAGAATATAATAGGGGGTTCGCAGAAGCGAGGGATTTCCATAGTCTTCAGTGGCAGCACCGTCTGGTATTCTATGCTGGCTATGGGCTTGACTAGACCCTGAGGAACTTCCACCTGTGTGTATTTTTCTTTCATTTTTTCTTCAGTATCATCTGGGTGTATGCCAGGAGGAGTGATCTGAGCAAAATCACCAGCATAAGAGATGTGAGATACTCCATGCTTTTTAATGTAGCCTTTTGGCGACGGCGGAGACCAGTTTCTTGTCTTCATCGCCGGCTTTTTCTGGCTGACCACAGCTTCTTTTCCTTTATCCTTTTGTGACACCTCAGTGTAGTAGGATGCATCGAGCATATGGCACTCGAACACTTCGAAGGGATGTAGGTCTGCAAACACCCTTTCTTCTTTTCCTTCATGGCAGTATTTTATGCATTGGTGTAGTGTGGATGGCACTATCTGATATTCGTGCAGCCACGGTCTTCCCAGCAGGGCCTTATACGTGGTGTTGGAGTCGATTACTTAGAATCGCACCACGGTAGTGAGGTCGCCCAATGTGAGGTTGAAATCAGCCACCCCCAGAGGTGTTTCACATTTCTGATTGAACCCTGCAATCTTCATATCTCTGACCTTGGTAAGCTGCAGGTCAAAGTAGTATTTCTGATAGATGCGATAGGGAAGGATATTTACAGCAGCCCCGGGATCTATCAGTATCCTGCTCAGCGACTGACAGTTCAGGGAGCCCCTCATATACAGCGGTCTGTTGTGACCGGTATTTGGGATTAGCATATCATCTTCCGTGAAGGTGACCGATGGCCCAGCATTCACTTCTGCCAGGAGTGCTTCACATTGTGCCGGAGACTACAGGGCATCCACGATTGCTTGGCGAGCTTCTTCACTCAGAGAGAGGATTTCCCAGATGGAGAATCTGGTAGGGAGTTTCTTCAGCATTTTCATGACTCGACTGCCCACCCGGACATTAGATAGTCTCATCTCCTCTGCCCATCAGGGTCTTGGCGGTTCATGTGGTGCCTATGGCCTTTGCTGCCCAGTCCCAATTTCATCTTCTTCATCGGTCTCCCGGAAGGCTTCTTCTGTAGTGACTGCCCATGGTTTTGCTAGAGGGTTACTTTCTTCATTTTCTTCATGCTGTTTCTGCTTTCTAACTGATGTCTGCTGGCATTTATTGCTTTTAGCTGGAGCAGTATGAGCTGGTTGTTCATTTTTTAAGCTGGACAGGAACTCCAGGAATGAAGGGGCTTCATCTGCCTTCTTTTTATCTTGGTACAGACTGGCAGGGGGAGGAACCTGGGCACCTCGTATCTCTGGTTCCGGGATTTGATAGGGTTGCTCCCCTCTTAACATAATATTATGGTTGGTTGGTGGTGGGCGCCCCCATCTTCTCCCAGAACGTGTTGCATGGGCCGAGGTAGAGGCTTCGGCATGGTTAGCTTCTAACGGGGTGTCGGATGCTTCTGGCTCATCATCCTCCCCGGACAAGGAAAAGAGTACTGACAGAGTGTTACATTGTACTGTCGTGACCTTCTTTCCCTTCTTGGACTTGGGCCGTCTCCTCTTCTTCTGGGAATTTGGCTTTGCTAGCTCCTGCCCCTAGAAGGGTTCATTCTCAGCTTTTTCTTGTTCTGCCTCTGGCTGCTCTTTAATTTTCAATTCTTCGAGCTGTTCCCAGGGTATGCAGTCTTTCATCAGCAGATGCTTGGGTTTCTTCTGCTCGTACTCATCAAGCTCATTAATATATTGCTGCAGACACCTGGCTGCAGGGCTTACTTCTTTATGTGTAGGGAGGGGAGTTTGTCTCCTCCGGTTGTGAGTAGGGATCCGGATGACTGGTCCAGTCTCAGTTGTATACCATATTGGCTTTATCAGAGGCGGCTCGGGCCTTGGGGTAACACCCCGGATAACTGCTCCGCTGGTACTGGCTGCAGGAGTCTTCTTTTTGCTTTTTATAGGTATCATCTGCCATCCTTCCTGATCTTTCTGTGGGGTGAGGAAGCAAGCTTCATAGGTGTGCTTGGTGCATTCTTCAATGGCTTCCTTGGGCAGCTGTTGGTAGACTGAGATCATATTGGCAGCCATTCTCCAGGGTGGAGGCTCATGTGGATGGGGCGGCTTTACCTGGTAATCTCCCAGCTGCAGCTCACCTTTCTTGACCATTCCTTCCATGATATCTTTGAAGACATAACAATCTTCAATTACGTGCCCCAGCGCACGGTGAAATGGACAGAACAGCGGATCATCTTTCTTTGCTGCATCTGCTGGTCTTTTGGGTTCAGGCAATGTTACCTTATTGAACTTCTATACCCAGTTGAACAGTGCGGCCGTCTTATCTTTTGGGAAGGAATATGCTTTTCTCATCTTGTCTCTCAGAGAGACTTTATCTTTTCTTTCTGCTGTATCTGCCAGCGGGGGAGCTTCATCTGCCCCTTTCTTCCCCTTCTGTTGCTCGAAGGTTCTGAAATCGACGGTGTTGGCCTCAGAGTGTGATGGCCGTCGCTCATTGGATTTTCCCTTCGGCATGGTGGGGACATTGGCGGTCGGACGCTTGGACAAGAACGTCTCGACTTCTGCCACTATATTGTTCAGTCGGTCAAATGTTCTGACATCTGCACCGATCATTTTTTCTAGCACCTCCCTCCTGAGGCTCTGCTTGCATATCTGCACCACATCTTCTTGATGAGGAGGTCTGCGGCATCTCATGGCTAAGTTCCTCCACCTTTTGATGTAGTCCAGTGCAGTTTCATCTTGCTTCTGTCTGGTTGCATATAGCTCTGCTATCGTGATTTCCCTTTCCGTGACATGAAATCTGTCGTGGAATTTTCTCTGCATATCAGGCCAATCCCCCACTGACCCAGCTGGCAGGCTTGAGTACCATTCAAAGGCCAACCCAGTGAGGGATGAGCCAAAGAACTTGAGCAGATAAGCTTCATCGACTGCTAGGTCGCCCATGATTGTAGTGTAGTAGGCTATATGCTCCCTAGGGGAGCCTTGGCCATTAAATTTCTCGAACTTCGGCGGCTTACTGACGCCTGGGGGTAGTCTCTTGGCAGCATACTGGGGAGGATACGGTACCTTGTACACATCATAGGTACCAGCATCACCACCAGTCTTTTCTGACAGCTTCATTTCCACAATTCTTTCAATCATCTGCTTGTGGGCTACAGCTGGATCTATGTCTTCTGGAAAGAAGTGAGCTTGTTGCTGGCTGTGAGGAGTTGTCATCACAGTGGCGCGCAAGATGGGCGCGGTAGGCTGTGTCTGAGACACAGAGGGCTGAGCTGCTGTTTGCTGTGGAATAGGTTGGCTCGGTGTCTTGCCCTTATCAGCTAGGAGAGGGTTAGCTGGGATAGCTGTCTCTGCTGAGCTGGATGTCTGCCCCGCAGGTTCAGCTTGCTTTGAGACTGATGTAGCCTCATGTCTCTCATTGAGCTACCTTCGGAGAGCACTGATCTCCTGCTGGTATCTTCTGAACATCATCTGGACCATAGGATCCAAGGCTGATGGGATTTGCATATCTTCAGAAGTCCCTTCAGCATCATCAATAAGGGGATTGTCCTCATCCTCTGTTGTCACCACATTGACTGTCATGGTGGTGATGTTGCGGGCTTCATCATATTTCTTCATCTTATCTTTTGCGGCCTGGCCTCTTCTTGTGACAGGACCAGGTCTAGTAGCCAACCTGAGCAGTTCATCCGGCCGAGTTGGTAGTATATCTTGCCCCCTGGCAAGTCCAGCCATGTTGCAGGCGAAGATTTGCATTTTTTCTTTCCGCCTGTAGACCTTTCTTTTCACCAGGTCAGGATATTTGAGCCGGTCAAAGATCGATATTCTTTCTTTGGCTTCTTCCCGGTACAGGTCTTCTTTGTCATATCCGGCCCTGAGACCTTCTTCATAGTGATTTGAATCGGAGGAAGAGGCTCCGATCATCGTTTCTCGAAGTGTTTCTTCTTTTTCTTCACCTCTGGTGCCCAAGGCACGGGATAGTCTTTGTTGACCGAGGGCAGAGCTCCCCAGGTAGTAGAAGTAGTCTTGGACTATCTGCTTCATCTCTTCAGAATTGTGCCTCTGTGGCTCAGGCTGGAGCATTAGTCTTTCCTGGCTTCTCTGCTGATAGGCCAGTCTTGTTACCTGAGCATTCAAATGCTCGGCTTTGGAATATTTGAACAAGTCGGCCTGTCTGGCACAGGCCCTCGGTCTTCTTGGGATGGCGACCGTGACTGGTTCGCTCATTCCCACATCGCCGTTTCGGCAGCAGTTGACAGCAGCATCATATTTCTTTCTTTGCCATCTTCTGCCCCCAGCCCTGGGACGGGTGACAGTAAGGTCTTCCTTCCTCTCATCCCTTCTGCCCCTCATCATGGGGCGAGCAGCAGTCAAATTTCTTTCTTCATCATTTCTCTCATCTCTTCTGCCCCAGGCTTTGGGGCGAGCAGCAACAGCATTTCTTGTCTCTTTTCCCTCTCTTCTTCGACTTTCTGCCCTGAAGCGGGCAACAGCATCTTCAGCAGCCTTCTCCTCATCTCGAGCTGGAACCCAGCTCTGAATCCTCTTCGGTCGCCAGACCTGTTTGTATTTTGCTGGCTTGGGCGCCAGCGGCTTCCTCTCATCAGCCTCCCAATTGGCCTGCCTGGCGGCCAGAGTCTGGAATCTGTTGGTAGTGGGCACCATCGGGATGATCACATCCGGCTTGACCTCCCTTGGGCAACCATTCATGTTTGCCCGGACACCTCCAATCATCATGGTCTTTCCAGAGTTGGAAAGACGACGGTCAACAGCATCATACCGGCTCCTCCGGTTGGTTCTTCTCCCCTTCTGAGCAGCAGCAGGGACCATGCCCCTTTTTTGGACATGATGGACGTAGCAGGCGACGGCCGTGGGGACCGTTTTCTCTGGTAAGATATTCTTCTGGTCAGTGATCTTCACCGGGGCACTTGCAACAGTGCCTTGCTCATTGTCATCGACCTGTATAAGGTCAGTGAAGACGACGCCCAAGCAGTTGGGCAGCCCAACGGCAGGCGGCATCGATCCGAACGCGAGAGGTACCGCCAGGTAGCCTTCTCGCACATGCATGTCAATCGGCTGCTGGTCGAAGCAGACGGACATGATTCCGGCTGTCATTGTAGATTCCTGAAAATAAGGAAAGTACACAGAATCAGAATTTTGAGGGGGGCCCGCTGGGCCTCCTACTTTAGCGTAAAGATGAAGGGAGACTCAGTCCCACCGGACGTGCCAGACTTGTTTGACACATTTTTTTCTTTATTATTTTAATCCTTATGTTTTATTTTATCTTCTTGGTTCATTGATTTATTGGCGTGCCAGTCACCGAAGTGACGATTTCATTGTGCGCTCGATCTGACTTGATCAGTCGATTGTGAAGTCCGAGTCGGGACCGGAAGTCCGCCATATCATAAAGGCTATGACGTTAATTACATCCCCCCTAAGGAGGACAACCCTTGATTAAACGCTAAAGGTAGGAGGCCTCGAGAGGCAAGCATATATTCATGTGCGCAAATGGAACTTCATACCGAAGCCAGGAAGGCGGGCAAATTAACAACATCAACCATAGAAACAGATGATATCGTTAGGTCAGCGATTCAAAGATCGGGCTTAGGGGGGAAGGAGGATCTCAGTCACAGGTAGACTGAGCCGTGACCATGATGGGGTTTAAAGCATCGATCGGTATTTCGATAGCATTTCTCCTTAATCTGGATTATGCCCAGGGAGAAATAGGCTATCACCCACGGAGTGCCGGGATGAAAGCCGGGAGAAAGAGAGAGGCCAGACCTCCCTACCCATATGTATACATATATGCCATGGGGCAATGTTTGATATTCCCTATAGAAGCCGGTGGAACTCATGCAATGGCAGAGTCCTCCCGAACTAAAGGGGTTACTCATCAATGCAGTTCAAGTGTACATAGGTTCCCGGCGCGAAGGCAAGATGGCCGAGGTTCCCGACATGCCAACTGGAGAGCTTCTCGGCGCGAAGGGGAGATGGCCAGGAGTATTCTCGGCCTGGTTGAAGGGAGGAGGAAAAGGCTCTCGGCACAGCTGAAGAGGAAGAGGAGCTCTCGGCGCGCTGACAAGAGGGCCAGGGGGGTTTGCTCGGCGTGAGGGTTCCCGGCGCGCCCAGGGCCGCGCCGGGAGCCATGGCGCCGAGAGAGTGTTGGTGTTCTGGCGCCGTGAGGGCCCAGGGTTCCGGAGGCTCTGCTTTGGGTTTCTTGGCGATGCAGGACAAGCCAGATAGGTTCTATGAAGTCAAAGTGGATCAGTTCATCAAATCTGAGCTGGATTAGATTTGGGCTTTACAGGAGCATCAGGATAGAAGAGGGATTTAGGAAGACTAGGGTCGAGGGAAACCCTATCACCATTATCATGCAGAGCCCGGGGGACAACCTGATGTCGACCTTCATCTTCATGAGAGAATTTTGGCAGCACCTCCCCTGGACCGAGCATTTGCCAGAGAATGGTATAGGCTGACATCCACGGAGTGCCGGGATGAAAGCCGGAAAATGAGTGAGCACTAAGGCTCGAAGAGACTATCCATGTCTCTGGCATCGGTCACTATTCCCCTTCTCGGAGACTGACGAAACTCATGTAGAGACAGGGTTCGTCAGACCCACGGGGTGGCATGTGAATCCTGTTAGGGACCTCAGAATATAGGGGAGGTCAATCCCCAGTTAATTTATCCCCTAGGGTGCATATGACGACTCACGAACGCCCCAGAATAAATGGACGAAGAGGCCAAAGGAGTGGACGAAGGAGAGGCTCTCAGCATGGTTTTCATTGGCAAGAAGATGGCTCTCGGCGTGGGATTATAGGTTGGGCAAGGGGGGTTCTCGGCACGGGTTTAAACTGGCCAGAGGGGGTGCTCTCGACATGGGTTTAAATTTGCCAGAGAAGGAAGGAGGGAGGCTCCCGGCGTGGCTTCAAATGCAAAAGAAGGCAGGAGGGAGGCTCCCGGCATGGTTTTCATTGGCAAGAAGATGGCTCTCGGCATGGGATTATAGGTTGGCCAAGGGGGGTTCTCGGCACGGGTTTAAACTGGCCAGAGGGGGTGCTCTCGGCATGGGTTTAAATTGGCCAGAGAAGGAAGGAGGGAGGCTCCCGGCATGGCTTCAAATGCAAAAGAAGGCGGGAGGGAGGCTCCCGGCGTGGCTCCAAATGCAACAGAAGGCAGGAGGGAGGCTCCCGGCGTGGAGGCTTCTCGGTGCGCTTCTCATCGCGCCGGGAGGCTGGCGCCGAGAGGCCAAAGGCAAGGGGAAGGTCTCGGCGAAGAGCTTCCCGGCGCGCCCATTACCACGTCGGGAAGGTGGTGCCGGGAAGCGGAGAGCTGGGGGGTTCACGTGGAAGTGGCCTGGAGAGACTTTTGTCGGTTTGCTGAAGAAGGAGGTCTCTCGGTAGCGTAGTTCTCGGCGGGGAATGTTGCACGCCGAGAGGATGCAATTGCTACAGGGTTTCATGATTTGCAGAGCTCAAACGATGCTCTGTTTGGGGATTTTATGAGATTTCTGGCTCAGATTGAGGCTGGATTTAGAGTGTAAGCGAGAGATTACACAGATATGGGTTTGATTTGCCAAAGATGGGCTGGGTTCAAAGGGTAATCGAAGGAATCATTGCAGGATGGGGTTCTGAATCATCATATCATTATTGACCCTCAGGGGCTCATTTGCTGGCATCTTTGGTCGCCTGGGAGCCAAGAGATGGCCATCTCTGACCCCAGGGGTGACCCTGATGTAATTGTTCAGACTGGAGCCAGATTAGAAACCATCGGTATTAATTTATTGAAGCAACTTACTTACTCCTGTGAGAAGAGGATCTCGAGCAAACCCTCGGAGTTACTGCCAATATCGGTAGCAGACTGTCCCAGAAGCCAAGAGATGGTCTGTCTCTGGCCCTAGGGCAAGCCTGGGAAACTTTATGCAAACGATGATGAATCGGAGAGGGACATCGGCACATTTAGAACGACATTTATTCTACTGCAGACAATTGAGCCCGAAGACCCACCGGGGAATCGGACGCACTTCAGTTGGACTTAAAATGAAAACATATAAAGGAAAATCATAGCAGCAGACGGAGAGATAGCGGGCAAATACTTCAATCGCCTAGCGCCCAAATGGGCCACTGGAGCATTTCATACAATCACACATTCCGGGACTCACCCCAGCCACATAGAGGGAATGGAGGAAAGGGAGATGAATGGTGGCCGGGATATCCCGGTTATCACCGACGAATCGAGATAAGACTCGCATGGTTACATAAAGAAGAAAAATAGAAACAGAGAAGATTGAAAAGGGGGGGGGGGAGGGCGGAGCATTGACTCCTCTCCCTCCCCGGCTGCCCACCTTGAGCTTCTGCTCCTTCGTCTCTTCTCAGATATTCCTTCGCTTCTTCGAGTCTCTCCTCCTGGAGCTCTCCTTTTCTTTTTCTCTTCTCTCTTTTTGTTCTTCTATTCTGTGTTTTCTTGTGTGTGTCTCCTCTGTCTCTCCCTTTTTTCTTGTTCGAAGGGAGGGGTTTTTATAAGTGTTTTCCCCCTCTCGGCAGGCTTCATCATGGCGTGAAGAAGGCAGCTTCCCGGCGCGCCTCTTTCAATCGGGGAGGCCTCCCGGCGCCAAAGGGCATGGCTTCCCGGCGCGCCTGCCTTCAACTTCTCGGCGCCACCCTTTGGGCTTCAGCAAGTGCCTCTCGGCGCCATTCTCTAGAGCTCATTCGGCAGGCCCATTCAAGGCTTTTAAACTTCATATGCACTTCGACCTCTCTTAGTTCTTCCAGTATATCTTCCAGAACCGAGGAAGGCCATCTAGTGGTGACATAGCTTCTATTTCATAGATTTTCATCAGTTTGCAGACAGGGGTTTCATCAGTCCGTAGATAGGGGTTTCATCAGTATTGCCATCTGAATGGTGACAAAATCGGGTATTATCTTATCGATATCGTCACTTGAATGGTGACGAGCTCGGACATCAGCTTTAGTCTGGAAAGACTTCAGCCTGGTGTATAGTCTGTGGAGACGATTCTTCTTGTGTTTTGACTTTGCAAAAGCCTTTACAATCTTCATCTGCCGGCACCGGCTTCATCCTTATCTTTTATCACATCTGTCAATAAGCCGACATCTGGCCTATGCTGACATGGCATCTGTGGGCTCTTGGATGTAACAGTAACATAGCTCTTAGTAAAAGTGTGCTGGGAGGTCCCATCAGTCGAGTGACTGCTGCTTTATCAGTGTTGTCGTCTGAATAATATCGGCACCGGGTATCGGTTTGGCCGACAAAGGCTTCAGCCGGGTAAAAGGTTGGCGGACTTCATCATTGGCCTTTCACTGTTGGTCTGATCCTCTTTTCAACTGTGCTTTCACCCTTGTTCATTTTCAAGGCGTCAACAGCTATATTTGAGGGGGGTGTAGACACGCCAAAATTGACATTATTTTGAGTATATTTCATATCGCTCTGCGATGCCCCATTTGACCCTCAAATCAGCATTATTTGAGTGTTTTTTTTCCACTTTTCATGAATTTTCCCCTAATTTCCCCTATTTTTCCTTTTTTCCCATTTTCTCGGCATTTATCTCCCCTTTTATGATTTTTTTGAAATTAACGCCTTTGGAAAAGGCGCTTTTTTGAATCATGACCTGACCTGGGGCGTTTCTTAAAGAAGTGACGACCGCTGGAAAGGGCATCAATTCCTGGAATTATCCAATTTTCGAAAAAGAATAAATGTTTGAAAAATGTTGAATCACGCCCTACCATGGGGCGTTTTTCAATTCACGCCTCTCCCTGAGGCGTCTTTCACAATTTCCAAATAAAAGAAATGTTTATTTCTAAAATTAATCCAGGAAGAAACGCCCTGACCCAGGGCGTGTTTTGAATTAACGCCCTCCTGACAGGTCGTCAATTTTTGAATTGACGCCCTGACCAGAGGCGTGTTTCATCTTCTGGCTTCGCAGCCCTTTCCCCAGAGAATCCTTGCTTCGTTAGACACCTTCCTTGATTGGGGACTGGAGTCTTGCCTCCGTAGGGCTCTTGCCATTCTTATCTTCTCCTATATTTGATCTATTCTATTTAATAGAGCCGGTGGCTCTGTTAATCGGATTGGATCCCCTTCTTTCCGGCCCTCGGCTGCTTTTCCTTCTTCTTCTGTTTTTTTTTCTTTTTACAGGGAACGGCTGTTGCTGTTGGTGGCTAAAGGAGAAGCTCCTCTTACGATCACCTCTTCATCCAACCGAGGCTCCTCCCCATCGAGCATTCAAGCCAAAGCACAGGCTCCCTTTGTTTTATTTATAGTATTCCTCTTTTGTTTTAATATCATCGGTTCACATATTCATACATGCATCATTCATCTCCTATTGATTTTTCTTCTCAACTACGTTGAGTACTCCCCACAGTGCACTCTTGCACATCCTTTTCTTTTTCATATCATCATCATATATTCCCACCCTTTTTGCATAGGGGTTTAAGGGCCAACACCCTTAAGGTGTGTTTTTTTTATCATGCTTTCATGCTCATCCCTTTATTAAGAATTGATGCTACACTCACCATATTTCTAATGCAATTTCTTTCATTGGTGTTTGTGTCTTTTTGCAAGGGTAATTAAAGAAGAACTCTCTTCATCGACCGGCCGATCTAGAAGAGAAAGGAAAGCACTCACAATCCCCGCATTCAAGGTATTTTTCGCGATCCCTCCATGTTTATTATTTGTTATATCTTTTGAGGCGTTCGCGTCTCTGGCGATCACAAATTCCCCTTAGCACCTCGTGCTATTTCATGCTTATTTATTCATATTCTTAATTTTTCCTTAAGTGGATTTATTAGGATCTACAAATTGGCGATCACGGTGGGACCCTTTGTGTTCTTCCTTTTTATTACCCCTTTCCCCTTTGGCACCCTCGCGTGCCCTTTCCCTTTGGTACCCACGGTACCCCTCCTTTGTGCCCCTCGGGCACCCTCCATTGTGCTTTGCAATTCCCCACTAGTGTTTGGCTAGTTTGATTAGATTCTTTTTTTAGAGATTCCACTTATCCTTTTAAAAATAAAAAAAATTGATGAGCATGTTATTGTTTATATTGATTGCCTTGGGGTTGTGAGTGTTCCTGTTTAATATTGCTGGCCGAGGGGTCTTTCTGGAAATTAACGCCTCTGTAAGAGGCGCTTTTTAATTTCACGCCCTCACCCAGGGCGTGTTCTGCATGTTTAACGCCCTCTGACAGGACGTCTTCTATCATACCCTGCTTATCTGTGAATTCACGCCCTTCTCCAGGGTGCCTTTTTATGTTGTAACGCCTCACACTAAGGCGTTTTATTCATTCGGCCGTGCGTACCCCTGAGAGTTGACGCCCTCGACCAGAGGCGTCCATTTGATTTGTAGCGCCCCATACCAGGGCGTGTTTTTACCTTGCCTGTGTGGGCCCTCACAGTGATTCACGACAGTGACCCTATCGTTTCTTTTCTGGATAGCGGCCCTCTCCAGGGCGTCTTGTTATTTGGTAACGCCTCACATCAAGGCGTTTCTTTCTCTCGGCCGTGCGCACCTCTGAGAGTTAATGCCCTGCCCAAGGGCGTGTTTTAGATTTGACGCCCTTTCTGTGAGGCGTCCTTTCCTCAGGTAGCGCCTCACACCAGGGCGCGTTTTTATTAGTAGCGACCTTCCACAGGTCGTCTCTTTCCTGTGATTTCACAGCGCCTCCGCTTATTCATGCTTCGTTGATTTTTATTATTATTTGGCTCTATTGGTGATTTGCCTATCCCCTTGCACATATTGCATTTCTTTCATTCATTTGCATTGGTTTGGGAGACCTCCTCTCTCCTCACTAGGATTCCACACACCCTCTTGGAATCGGGACGACCCTCCATTGAGCATTCCGTCTCTTTGGACCGGAGATCCCTTTTCCAAGCCTCCATAAGTCCCCGCACCCGTGGATTCCCTCACGGACGCCGGGCAGGTTGTACCCTTTGAAGTCCCGAATCAGTTGGCCTATACGTGGTGAGAGAGTGTTCCTAGTTGGCATTGGAGTTAAATCACATTTGAAACTAGGTTCCTCCCCTTGTGTGAATCATTCCAAACTTTGCTAAAATTCGTTAATTCACCAAGGTTCAAACATAAAAATCAAGGTAACCATTCCAACTTGTGTGTTTCTTTGTAAATTGTTTGCACATTAAATTGCTTGCATAATGGCTTACTTTGATAAACAAAACAACATGTTTAATTCAATTCATGAGGATGCGCAACCGTGCACATCTTATTCTCCTCAATTTCAACATGTTCGTCAAAATTCTCACCATACTTTCAAGGGACCACGTCCTCATTCTTATGGTCATACCCGGCCCACGGGTAATGTCCATTCTCATGGTCCCCCTACTCAATTGCGAGCCACTATTCCTACGGGACCGTCTCGTCCTAATGATGAGAAAGTCTCCCAAATCATTCATGCATTAGATCATCTCACCCCTCAACAAATCCAAGCCCTTAAGGCCACCGTTGAGGGTGCATCTCCTTCATCTCCCCCTTCCAATCCTAATCGGGTGGCCCATCACCCACCTCCCTCTTCTATTCACGACCCTCCACGGGTGGCCCATCACCCACTTCCCTCTTCTATTCATATTCCTAATCGGGTAGCCCATTACCCATCCCCTTCTATTCACACTCCTCCTCGGGTGGTCCGACACCCGCCTCCTTCTATTCCTCCTTCATCACGGCCCCGAGGCCCATTTACTCCTTGCAATCCGGCCCGTCCGGGTTCTTTTACGGGTCATCCCGTCAACTCCCCTCCACGGCCTTTTTATGCGGCCCCTCCTCCTTCAAGGCCCTGCCAGCCCTCGGTTGTTCAAGTCACACCCCTCCAACAATCTCTGCTTGATAAGATTACTTTGATGGAGGAACAAATAAAGAGGGTCACGGCTCCTCCTACTCCAGTCAATCCTCTCCATGCCGCTTTGGACGAGATTACAAAGATGGAGAGAGAATGGAAAGACAGGAGGGATGATTACGGCGTCGGCGGTTCAAGTGAGCAAGAGCCGACATTCGAAGAATCCAAGGCAGTATACGATGATGATGAAGCTCCGCAGGCACCACTTCCGAGTTTCCTTAACTTTTCGCTTTCCCCATTTTCATTCGATGAACCCCCTGCTCAGGAGGAAATCACTCCTAATTCAACCCCTGTTTATGAGACTAGTTGGTGTTACGACGATGGGTCGATATTCCAATCGCCCGCGCCGGCGCCTATTGAGTCTCTTCCCATTCCCACTCCCACTCCTAACACCGCTCGCCCTGTTCGGCGTTTTCTCCACACCAAACCTCCCCCAATTAAACCATCACCCATTAAACCTCCACTAATTACACCTCCATCCACTATGCCATCAACCTTCACAACACCAGCCTCCCCCAAGCCTTCCACTATTAAACCTCCACATATTGAGCCTTTAGCCTCCACTGAGCCTACCATTGAACCTTCCCTAATTCAACCTTCCATTATCCCTTTAACCCTAAAACCTACTTTGCCTACTCCACCACTTAACCCTTTACCTTTACCCATGGTTAATCCTGAGCAGGATCCACACTTTTTTGCACTCGAGCCAACCCCGACTGCTTCCGAACAAAGGGAGAAACTCGACGTGTTTGAACCTCCGCCTCCATTCACCCATTTACCAACACTTTCCATTATACCTCCACCATCCACGGAGCCTTCCACCTCCGCCTCACCTCCCCTTATTACTCGGAAGGGGAACGCTGCTATAAGTACTTGCGCCAAGGATGATCAAGAGCCGGGCAAGACAGATTTGGCCATGGCTATGCGATTCAAGATTCAAGAATTCATTTACCGGATGCCAATCCGAATTATTGTGCCAAGCATGGTCGCGGAGGCCAAGTCACCGTCATTGTTCAGAAGAGAATGCCAAGTGTTGATGTCACCCAAGGGCCGGGTAGGGCACCCCTTGTTCCGATTTCCAAATCCTGAATCCGTTCTTCCTTGCAAGGGGCGAATGCCCATTTTGTTCAACATTCCATATACGCCACAGTTAATGGGTAGCACAATGCTTCATGTTCCAACTTTCCAATCCTCTCACATTGTTGTTCTTTGCCTTCCAAGGGGGTTGTTATTTATTACTGAAGCTTCTTCCATTGGGCCAATTGGCTATACACTTTCGCTGCCATGGAGGGGCGGTTATTTTGGCGCTAAGGGGTCTTCCACTCCTTTATCCACCCTCTATCCCACTCCATCCATATTCTTGTCTATCACGTTTTCTTCATGGGCCACTCCCAGGGGAAAGAGGAGGATCTCACCCTCTCACCCTTCACATTCCTCATCTTTTTTGCATTTCATTGCGTTCATGCATTCACTGCATTCATCGCATCCATCATATTGCATGCATTTGCACCTCCTGCTTCCCGGGTCTCCAAACCCGTATCTTCCCCGCCTTCCGGCACCGCCGGATCCTCCGCATTTCTCATCTTATTCATATTCATCTTCATTACTCGGGCATCGCACCCCTTTCCAACCTTTTCATCTCCCAGATTTCTCTCCCTTCTTTCCAGGGCATCGCGTCCCTCGGCATTTTCTTCCTCCGGAACCGCCGGACTTTTCCCTCGGGCACGACGCCCCTTTCCATCTTCTCCTTTTTTATTTGCTTCCTCCGGAACCTCCGGACTTTTCCCTCGGGCACGACGCCCCTTTCCATCTTCTCCTTCCTGATTTGCTTCCTCCGGAACCTCCGGACTTTCCCTTTGGGCACGACGCCCCTCTCCACCTTTTTCATTTGCCTCCTCCGGAACCTCCGGACTTTCCCTTTGGGCACGACGCCCCTCTCCACCTTTTTTATTTGCTTCCTCCGGAACCTCCAGACTTTTCCCTCGGGCACGATGCCCCTTTCCACCTTCTCCTTCCAGATTTCATTCCTCCGGAACCTCCGGATTTTTCTCTCCTCCCTGGGCATCGCGTCCCTCGGTATTTGCTTCCTCCGGAACCTCCGGACCCTCCATCTTTCTTCCGATTCATCTTTCTAATCTTCCTGAACATCACATCCTTCATTTTTTTCTTCCTTTTCCATCATCTTTTTCCCTATTTCATCTCAGGGCATCGCGTCCCTTCTTTTGTCATCCCTCCGGAGCCTTCGGATTTTTCCTCTCATGATTCTCCTCCGCCTCCGGACCCTCCGGATCCGCCTCTTTCTATCTACCAATTTCTTCTTCTAATTCCTCCTGATTCTGGGTCCGACCCAACTTCTTCCACATCTACTGCCTTGGGCATCTGCCCTTTCTCCCATTACTTTCGAGGCTTTAGTCCTCATTCCTCCTTCTAATTCTCCTCTCCTTCTGTAGACCGTTCCATGTGATCAGGGTCTCCGCGCCTTAGTGAGGGAGTTCTAGCCCTCGCCTCTTTTCCTTTTTTTCCTTATTCGTCTGAGTCTGGTCTTGGCACCACTCCTTCTTGTTAAGCCACTTGCAATCCTTTGCTTCCAATCCTTTACCTGCCTAAGAGGACTATCCCACGATGATCAACCTCTCGCGGCAGCTGCTTTAACAAAGGTTGCAAGGTAATATATTGGCGTAAGTATGCATTTATATGATATCATTACCTCATTACTTCACGCATGATTTTCAAAATGAAGTGCTTCCTAACAAGATTAAGAGTGGTGTTTTAGATCTTTATCTTAGGCTTTTGTTAAATTAAATCATTGTTAAAAAGAGTCTTTAGGCTTGCTTATGCAGCACCTTGGTTAATAAGAACCCCGTGCTGGGAATTCAACATTCTCTCCCTGCTTGTTAAGAGTAACCCTTAGCTGGGCATTCCACACACTTCACGGCGTCCTTAGCCGGCTCCTTTGGTTAAACACCGTTGCTACCTTGGCCATGCCATGAGTATATCTGAAAGTCTTTTCTCTTCTTTACTCGGCCACGTGCAGGGGCAAGAGGTTGACGGATGAGATGACCAACCTTGGTAATCCCCAATACGAGAGGAGTCTCAAATAAGGGCAGTCTTGACCCAAACTAAATATGAATTTCATGATATACATCTCGCCAAAAGGGCTATTATGAAAATCAAGTCAAAATTTCGATAAAAGCAAGATTGTGAATTATGGCATGTCAAGAGTGGCAAAGTCCCCGCAGGGAAAATCCTGGTCGTATGCATGTCAAGGGTCTAAAAATCAAAGGCATAAAGCCCCGGCACAACAGACTACCTCTTTGAAGGGAACACCTTGGAAGGAATTCAAGTCCCGATATCTCCCATCCTGCACAAAGCTTGTCTCCAATTATTCTTCTCTTCTCCCTCCAAGACCGAACATTTCTCAGGTATGGCCTTGGTAGGGGTACCGTTGATCAAAGACGGTCGGTTATAGGATGCCACTTTCAATGCACGTCCAGCTTTGGGCAGTTTTAGCGAAAAGGGAAGGAACAAGGACCCCTAGCCAGTGGTTCAAAACAACCCTTTGATGCTGCATTAACAATGTCTAAGCCAAAATCCAAAAAAAAATTGAATATTTTCCGATCCCAACAAAAATTCAAAATATTTTCCAAAAATCTCCATAAAAATTCAAATATTTTCAAAACTCATAAAAATTTGCATATTTCCAAAATCCAAAAATTTGCATTGTATTTTCTGATGGTGTTTTGCAGGAACAGCTTTGCAGAGACCAAAAGCACGGGATGGGTCCTCTCTCTACTTATTACTATCAATCTATTGATTCTTCCCAATATTCTCATGACATGCCACCCAGGGGCATCATCTCCCTATATCATTCTGATTATTCATCTCCAAATCTTCCAATCAACTCCTGCTCGTTTCATCTGATTACTCCGCCAATGGGCATTATCAGATCCTGATTATTTAACTCCAAAACTTGATTAGCCAGATTGTCATCCTCATGACAAACAACAAATAATGATGCTTTGCTATGCCATGATTTGACTTATGATGTTCATGATATATGCTATGATTGGTTGCTTTGATTCATGCTATGCATGCTATGATTAAATGCCTTATTCATTGCTTGTTATATCTTGGCTAATGAATTTTTGAGCGCAAGAAGAGGCTCTTGGTCCCGCCGGCAGGGCATCATCACTCAAAGTCCCATGGTGCTTGCAGCTCATTTCTCAGTTCCCATGCTTATTGATATCACCATCTCCCTGTATGCATTCTACTATATGTTACATATGTTACTAGATTATATCAAGGACCTCGTGGCTTTGGTAAATCTGGGATTTGAGTTCCCCTTCATCAAAAACAATGATGATTCCAGAGAAGTCTTAGTCACACGGATAGGCCGTTGAGCCGTCCAAGACTAGGGACGATGGTTCCCTTTTTTACGAGTTGGTGCATAGATAAACGGGCTTCGGCTTAGTATCAGCTCGCAGAATTGGTTTCTTGACCCAGTCTGGGCAGTTTAACAATATTATCCTTGATTATATTATATTTTCATTTGTTATTTTCTCTTTAGCCCAGCATGCATTCATGTAGGACTTTGAATTAACATTGGAAAATCATTCTGATAAGCTGATGTTGAGAGTTGAATTGATCTTAATCTTTCTCGATATGAGATTTTCATTGTCGAATTGGATCCTCAGTTCGTTTTATCGCTATTTTGGGTCTTTTCTCGAGAGCTCCTTGTTTGGATTTTTATCATCTTATTTTTAATCATTTCCCTTTGATCCACCTTGGCTGCAGCACGTCCACATTGGCTGGTAACCGCTCCCCAATGGTGAAATCTACAGGTTTGTGACCTGGGGTACTTCCACCGCGCTGGAAGTTGATCATTTTATTTTATCTCCTTCGTGCACCGCGTGCACATCTCCCCTTTTATCCAAACATTGTTGATTTCGTTGGATTTCCCGAGATTTGCTTCATCTCGACCTTTTGATTTCATTTCTTATCAAGTGATGTTGATTGCGTGTCTCATCACACCTTGGCATCTACTTTTCAGTTTGCTACGCTCCCTTGCAAAGCAGACGCCAAGGCGGGGCAGCCAAAATTGACATTATTTTGAGTATATTTCATATCGCTCTGCGATGCCCCATTTGACCCTCAAATCAACATTATTTGAGTGTTTTTTTTCCACTTTTCATGAATTTTCCCCTAATTTCCCCTATTTTTCCTTTTTTCCCATTTTCTGGGCATTTATCTCCCCTTTTATGATTTTTTTGAAATTAACGCCTTTGGAAAGGGCGCTTTTTTGAATCACGACCTGACCTGGGGCGTTTCTTAAAGAAGTGACGACCGCTGGAAAGGGCGTCAATTCCTGGAATTATCCAATTTTTGAAAAAGAATAAATGTTTGAAAAATTTTGAATCACGCCCTACCATGGGGCGTTTTTCAATTCACACCTCTCCATGAGGCGTCTTTCATAATTTCCAAATAAAAGAAATGTTTATTTCTAAAATTAATCTAGGAAGAAACGCCCTGACCCAGGGCGTGTTTTGAATTAACGCCCTCCTGACAGGTCGTCAATTTTTGAATTGACGCCCTGACCAGAGGCGTGTTTCATCTTCTGGCTTCGCAGCCCTTTCCCCAGAGAATCCTTGCTTCGTTAGACACCTTCCTTGATTGGGGACTGGAGTCTTGCCTCTGTAGGGCTCTTGCCATTCTTATCTTCTCCTATATTTGATCTATTCTATTTAATAGAGCCGGTGGCTCTGTTAATCGGATTGGATCCCCTTCTTTCCGGCCCTCGGCTGCTTTTCCTTCTTCTTCTGTTTTTTTTTTCTTTTTACAGGGAACGGCTGTTGCTGTTGGTGGCTAAAGGAGAAGCTCCTCTTACGATCACCTCTTCATCCAACCGAGGCTCCTCCCCATCGAGCATTCAAGCCAAAGCACAGGCTCCCTTTGTTTTATTTATATTATTCCTCTTTTGTTTTAATATCATCGGTTCACATATTCATACATGCATCATTCATCTCCTATTGATTTTTCTTCTCAACTACGTTGAGTACTCCCCACAGTGCACTCTTGCACATCCTTTTCTTTTTCATATCATCATCATATATTCCCACCCTTTTTGCATAGGGGTTTAAGGGCCAACACCCTTAAGGTGTGTTTTTTTTATCATGCTTTCATGCTCATCCCTTTATTAAGAATTGATGCTACACTCACCATATTTCTAATGCAATTTCTTTCATTGGTGTTTGTGTCTTTTTGCAAGGGTAATTAAAGAAGAACTCTCTTCATCGGCCGGCCGATCTAGAAGAGAAAGGAAAGCACTCACAATCCCCGCATTCAAGGTATTTTTCGCGATCCCTCCATGTTTATTATTTGTTATATCTTTTGAGGCGTTCGCGTCTCTGGCGATCACAAATTCCCCTTAGCACCTCGTGCTATTTCATGCTTATTTATTCATATTCTTAATTTTTCCTTAAGTGGATTTATTAGGATCTACAGGGGGCTCCCACACTGTGAGAGTAGTTTCGGAAGGGCAGAGAATCGTCGTAGCCGTCGGAGCTAGGAGAGCTTCCTGAGGTGGCGATTCGTAATCTCCCTTTCTTCTCCGAAGTTCTCTAGCTTAGAGATTTCCCCTTCTTCTTCTCTCTGTCTCATGGCGGACCATCATTCTGAGGCTGAGGGGCGGCAGAGAGAACGGACCCCTAGAGTTTTCTTGACGCCGCCAGAGCCATCCTGCAGCGAGCTGGGGGAGGCGGAGGTGAAGCGGCTGGAGAGTCGCTACGAGTTGCCTTGGCGGTTCCAGTTACTGGCGCCTGAGCCTCATGAGTCTAACTTGTCCACCCGTTGTGGCCTCTTTTGCTCCTTTCTTCTGGCTTGGAAGTGGGGCTTTCATTTGCCCCTTCATCATTTTGTCGCCGAGTTGCTTCGGTTCTACCGGCTGGCTCCTGTCTAGCTGGTCTCCAACTCTTACACTTTCATCTTCTCCTTCATTTTCCTTTGTGGCGAGTGTGGGGTGTGCGCCTCGCAGGATCTTTTCCATTACTTCTTTGAGTTGAAGGAGCATGCTCATGCGGGGCGGGGCTTCTTCTGTATTCAGGCGAGGCGGGGGAGGAGCTGTGTGTCCCTCTCTGGGAAGGACTCTTCTCACAAAGGGTGGAAGACCCAATATTTCTGGGTGGGCCCATTGGCGATTGGCGTAGCCTGGAATTTCCCGACGGTGCCCAATTTTCACCTGAACATTCCTCCGAAGCAGACTGTGTTCTCTCCGGAGGTGGAAGAGGAGGCTGTAATCCTTCAGTAGAATCACCAGGAGACTGCTGATTTGGTGACTTCTTCCAACATTGAGGGCTACCTCGCTCGAGTGCTGTTGTCGATAGGTAAGGGGATCAGGAACTTGGCCTTCCTTCTTGCTGAGTTGGGGTCTTCCTGCTCTTAATCTGCTTTCTGTGGTTCAGACATGAGGCGAGCGGTAGAGGAGGAGGCACCTCCGTCTGAATTGGAGGTCATCGTCTTGGACGAGACGCCAGCTCCGGATGGCCTTCAAGTTTTGGAGGGTTCGTCCCGTGCCCCGGATAAGGGCAAGCGGGTGGCTCAGGACGACGCCTCCGAGCGCCGGGGGATCAAGCGCAAGGATCCCGTGGCCAAGCTGCTATGGTCTTCGATGTAGGCTCAGTCTGCTGAGAAGAAACGGGCGAGGAAGGAGGAGGTCATCCGTGTGTCCAGAGGAGATTCCCTGTCGGCTCTCCCCTCTACCGAGCAAGAGGGGGCCGATGACGGAGGGATAACTGCTGATGCTGAGGCGCCGAGCGTGGCGGAGGGGCCGTCAGATGAGGGGGTCCGTCCCCAGCAGGTCAAGGCTGGAGGGTCGCAGGAGGAGGTGACTCGATCACAGCCGACCGAAACTGGGGAGGTACGCAGTGGGGGTGCTCACGTCTAGCCGACGTGTGGGGCCCTTGGGACGGGATTGCCCGAGGGAGATGCCCCAGTCCCGGCCACTCCGGTGAGAGCTTCCCCTCCTTCTACCAGCACCTTCAGTGTCTGGGATTCTCTGTACCGGGCGTGTCATTCTTTAGCTTCTCGAGACTTGCGGGAAAAAGTCCGGAAGGGTCCCCCCTCTTCGCTGTTGGAGCAGATTATGGAGGGAGGGCTGATTCTGACCCAGCTGGGAGCTGAAGCGGTGGACACGTACGCTCGGGTGGAGTCCGAGCGGGTGACTCTTTCGTGCGCCCATGGCGCGTTTGATCGAAAGGTTGAGCGTCTGACCCTCGATCTTGAAGACCTTCGTCGAGAGATCGCTCCGCTCCGAGCGTTGGTGCAGTTGAGCCAAGCGGAGGCTCGGTCTTTGTCAGAGCAGCTGGCCCAGGCTCGTCGCATGGTTGACAGGAAGAGTGAGCTCCTGGAGTCGGAGTGTAGAAACCAGGTCGAGCGAGACGACCAATGGAGGGCCGAGCGAGAAGGGCTCGAGGACCGAGTTCGGGCGATCGAGGATTCGCGGACCGAGGCCTAGCGAAGGCTGTCCGAGATCGAGGGAAGGTTATCCGAGTTCGAGCAGCGGATAGCAAAGCTTGAGAGGAAGGCGGGGTGGCTGGGAAGGAAGCGCTCGAGCAACATAGGTGCTCGGAGGCGTACCAGGCAGCTCTCCAGCAGGTGGCTTTTCCTTATTACGAGTCGGGCTACAGACAGGGACTCCGGAAGGGCTTCTCCCAAGGCTACGATCGGGCCGTCCTGGAGGCAAAGGCCTAGTCGTCTTTGCTCGATTTTCCTTCTGGTCAGCGCTATGACTCGGAGTGGGGCTCCACTGACTCTTCCCACTATACGTCGAGCGAAGAGGTGAATTCGGTTCCGTCCGAGCGACCGCCAACTCCAGCATCCTCGGGAGGGCACACGACCGAGACAGTTCCCATGCAGGTGGGGTCAGTGTCTGGGCTGGCCGTCACCGAGAACATTGGGGGCAGGTCGTCTGGTGCCGAGGAAGCCTTATCTACCGAGCTTGGAGATGGGCCTGAGGCCTGATGTAATAGCTCTTTTCTTTTTCCTTTTTCATATGTAGCCGGGTGCGGCTTTTTGGAAACTCTAATAGCGGCAGTATTGAATGCTGAATTGACTATTTCTTACCGCTCTCGGTGTGATTTGATTGCCGTCTCCGCAGTTGTTTGAAGAAAGCGCCGATTTCTTGCAAATCTTGCGCGCGCCGATGTGTCAAACAACTGACATGGCGTTGGCACCTTTCCATTTTTCCATACCACCCTTAATGACTTGCCGCTTCGCGCGTCCTGCTGGGGGAATATCGGGAAATGAGGTAACCAACTCAGGGAAAGCCTTGGTAGCGTGTTTTGGGGAGAATCATTTAAAGCGATCAGCTTCCCCTTCAGCCTATAAAAGGTCTGAGGGACGTCTCCTTTTCCTTTCATCGCTTAAGGTCGTTCCTGGTGGTTTTTCCCTTCCGTGAAGCGTTGTGCTGTTAGTCTTGGCGGGGCATGGAAGGCGTTTCAGAAGATGATGATGCAGATGGCGGTGGGAGGGAAGCTCCTATTTTTTCGCTCTGGAAGAGGGTTCGTTAGTCAGGGGTCAATCAGGGGGAAGGTTCATGCCGGAGCATGTCGCCTTCCTGTCCCTGTCCTACCGGCGCTCTTCTGAGGGAGAATGGGGCTCGTCCAGCTTCATTCTTTCACTATCGTCCTCGTCCCTCCTTCCACCGTCGATCCCGTTGTCTAGGGAGGGAGCTCTCTCAAGATTCCTCGCCTTTCGGGTCGACCTCTTTTACTTTTTTGTTGTCCTTCCAAGCCCTTTGGCACCTTTCTTCCGAGCCTTCTCAAACCAACGAAGCCAACGATCCCTTATCCGAGCCAGTTTCTACACAAGGTAGAGTCAGTGGCTGGATGTGGGAGCGCCTACTGGGTCGGTCGAGTGTTCTGCTCGCATTATAGTACCAGGGGATGTAATTTTTTGTACATGTATACTATATCGGCTACGGCCTTCTTGATGTACGTCAAAGTTTAATAAGAAGAGAAGAATGGTGATTATTCTATTTTGCTTACATGTGTATGCTTGCCAAATGTTCAAAAGTAGAACTTGCGAAGATTTGTTGCGTTCCACGTTCGAGGGATGGGTGTTCCTTCCATGGTGGACAGTCGGTATGCTCCTTTCCCGAGCTTCTCGACCACTCGGTAGGGACCTTCCCAGGTAGGGGCCAGCTTCCCCACCGCCTCTAGTGGTCGAGATGCTTCGGCCTTTCTCAGGATGAAGTCTCCTAGCTGGAAGGGTCTGTCTCGGACTTTGCTATTGTAGTATCGACTGATGCGCCGTTGGTATTCCGTTGCTCGGATCCTTGCATTCTCTCGGATCTCGTCCGTTAAGTCGAGGTTCTCTCGCAATTTCTGCTCGTTTACCTCAGGCTCGAAGTGGACGACTCGGAGAGAGGGATTGCTGACCTCCAACGGAATTACGGCTTCCGTGCCATACACCAGCTGAAAAGGTGTTTCACCAGTAGCCGTTCTCGGAGTAGTTCGGTGGACCATAGTACGCTCGGCAATTCCTCGAGCCAGCTTCCCTTGGCTTTGCCGAGCCTGGTTTTGATGCCTTTTAAGATAGTCTTATTGGCATTATCGACCAGTCCGTTAGCCTGAGGGTGGGCTACCAAAGTGAAGTGGTTGCGAATGTTTAGGTCGGCACATATGTCTCTGAAATAATGAGAATCAAACTACCGACAGTTATCGCTCACAATCACTCGAGGGACACCATAGCGACAGATGATCGATTTCCAAACAAAACTCCATACGACTGATTCGGTGATCCTGGTAGTGGATTCGGCCTCGATCCATTTGGTGAAATAGTCGATGGCGACGATGATGAACTTCTTCTGAGCTTGAGCTGTAGGGAACGGCCCCAGGATGTCGATCCCCCACCGAGTGAAAGGGTACGGCTCGGCAAGCGTGATGAGCTCCGTAGCAGGCTGATGAATCAGGTGGTCGAAGTGCTGACATCAGTCACACTTCCGCACGTAGGTCGAGTAGTCACTCTGGAGAGTGGGCCACCAGTAACCCCACCGTAGCAGGATCCTGGCGAGTGATCTTCCTCCTTGGTGCGCTCCGCAGATGCCTTCGTGTACTTCCTGAATCGCTCGGCTAGCTTCATCGGTGCTGATGCACTTGAGGAGAGGACCGGAGAAGGATATGTGGTACAAGGCATCGTCCTGCATGACGAAACGCCGAGCTTGGTACTTGAGCTTCCGAGCCTCTCGAGGATCGGTGGGCTCTTGAGAATCCCAGAGCCAGAATATGTAGGGGGTCCGCCAGTCGCTCGAGGGTGCCAGGTCAATAGTCATAAGCTCGGATTCGATGCTCGGTTGCCCGAGCTCTTCGAGGAAGATCGATCGTGTACTAGCGGGGTCGGGCGAGGAGGCCAGTCGAGAGAGGGCGTCCGCTCGGGAGTTTTCCTCCCGGGTTATTCAGACTACCTCAAAGCTCTCGAAGAGTTGGGCCATCCTCTTTACCACTTGGAGGTACTTGACCATTTGTCCTTTCCGAGCTTCGTATTCACCGTTGACTTGGCTAGCGACCAATTGGGAGTCAGTGTGAATCCTGACTCGTTCGGCCCCCAATCTCTGAGCCATCCTGGCTCCCAAGATAACGGCTTCATACTCGGAGGCATTGTTGGACGCCTGGAAGTTGAACTTCAGGGCGTACCGAAGTTCCACTCCTTCAGAGGACTTGAGGAGAATGTCGGCGCCGCTTCCTGTTGAATTGGAGGATCCGTCGATGAATAGATCCCAGGTAGGCCCGATTGCTGGTGGAAGTGCTTCTTCAATCGGGACCGTGCTTTCAGCGATGAAGTCTGCGAGAGCCTATCCTTTAATAGCCGAGCTAGGGCAATACGAGATATCGTAGGCCCCGAGCATGATGGCCCACTTGGCGAGGCGTCCCGAGGCTTCAGGGTGAAAGAGAATCTTCTTCAGGGGTTCGCCGGTCAATACGACGAGGGAGTGCCCTTGGAAGTAGGGTTGGAGGCGCTTGGCCGAGGTAACCAACGCTAGCACGAGTTTCTCGGTTGCGGGATACCTTCTTTCGGCCTCATTAAGCACCTTGTTGGCATAGTAAATGGGTCTCTTGACTCCTGTGTCGTTCCTGACCAGGACCGAGCTTACAGTAGAAGGGGTTACCGAGAGGTAGAGGTGTAGAGCTTCACCTTGGACTGGTTTGGACAGCACCGGAGGCGAGGCCAAGAATTCCTCGAGTTCAGCGAACCCTTTCTGACATTCCTCGTCACAGGCGAACGTAGCAGATGCCATTTTGGGTCCCCTCAACAATTTGAAGAAGGGTAGGCAACGTTCGGCCGCCTGAGACAGGAAACGGTTGAGTGCAGCAATGCGTCCCGTAAGGCGCTGGACGTCCTTGATGTAGGTGGGTGGCCGCGTGTCCTGGTAGCCTGGACCTTGTCGAGGTGGCCTCGATTCCACGCTGAGTGACCAGGAAGCCTAGGAACTTCCCGGATCTGACTCCGAAGGCGCACTTAGCGGGGTTGAGCTTCATGTTGTGCTTCAGGAGAGTGTCGAAGGTCTCGGCTAAGTCGGCAAGGTGGTCTTCGGCCTTGGGCGTCTTGACGAGCATGTCATCAATATAGGCCTCGACGTTTCGACCGAGCTTCCCTTCAAAAATGCGGTTGATCAGTCTCTGATATGTTGCTCCAGCATTCTTTAACCCGAACGGCATCCGGGTGTAGCAATATACGCAGAAGTCGGTGATGAAGGCGGTCTTCTCGATGTCCTCTGGGTCCATCCTGATCTGATGGTAGCCGGAGTAGGCGTCAAGGAAGCTGAGTAGCTCATTGCCAGAGGTTGAATCGACCAGTTGATCGATGCTCGGCAGTAGGTAGCAATCCTTCGGGGTAGCCTGGTTGAGATCGGTGAAGTCCACGCACATCCACCATTTCCCAGAAGCTTTTGGTACCAGGATGACGTTGGCGAGCCATGTAGGGTACAGAATCGGACGAAAGAGGCCAGTCTTCTATCCCTTGATGATTTGCTCTTTGATGACCGCTTGCTTCTGTGGGGAGTGCTTTCTCCTGCGTTGTTGTACTAGCTTTGTTGTTGGGTCGAGGTTGAGCTTGTGCATCACCACGTCTCCCGGGATCCCGGCAAGGTGCTCATCGGACCATGCAAAGACTCGGATGTACTGTGCAAGGAAATCTTTATATTTTTCTTATTCCTCAAGTGGGAGCTCGGATCCAATCTTCACTCCTAGGGTCGGGTCACCATTAAGGAAGACCGTTAGCAACTCGCCGCCAGGCTCAAATGTTGTAGGTCCCTCCTCAGCTCCCTTTATCCCCTTATTCTTCCCTTCCGACCTAGTGGCGTCAACCGAGACTATATAGCACCGTCTAGCCAATGCCTGGTTACCTCGAATTTCCTCCACACCATATTTGATTGGGAACTTCATCTTTTGGTGAAAGGTAGAGGGCACCGCTTTCATTCGGCTGAGAATGCCTCGGCCGAAGATGGCGTTGTATGTCGTCATCCCCTTAATCGCGATGAAGTCTACCATAACTGTAACGATTTTGGGCGGGGTGCCGATAGTAACAGGCAGACTCAGTGCTCCCTCGGGATAAGTAGCTTGGCCGTTGAACCCACAGAGGGGGGTTCGGATCGGGCGGAGTTTAGATGGATTCTCTCCTATTTTGAGGAAACACTCATAGGACAATACATCAGGGGCACTACCATTGTCGACTAAGATTATGTCCACGTTACAATGGTTTATTGTGGCCGATATAACGAGAGCGTCATCATGCGGGGTGGTTAGCCCTTCCAGGTCCTGGTCAGAGAAAACCAAGGCCTGTGGTTCGCTAGCTGGCGGGGCCGCAGGTGCCTCAACAGAGGCTCGGCTCGCCCGCTCGGCGTGACGCTTCCATCCTCGGCTTCTATCTCCGCCTAATGACGTTCCGCCCGCGATGACGTTGATGTGGACTCCGCGAGGGGCATTGTCAATCTCTTCAGCAACGCCTCGGTCTTCCTTTTACCCGGACACATACCGAGATAGGTGTCCCTGGCAGATGAGGCGCTCGATCTCATCTTGAAGTTGATGGCAATCGCTGGTGTGATGTCCGTGGTCGCTATGGAACAGGCAGTGCTTGCGGCAATTGCGATGCTTGGTCTTAATAGGCTCAGGTTGGTTGAGGAGACCTGAGCCTTTGATGTCTTCATAGATCTCGTAGACTGGGGCGGTAAGTGGGGTATACCGCTCGTACTGCCGGGATGACTCTTTTCGATCTCCGTCCTGGTTCCGCCTCTTTCCTTGTCCCATCCCTTGCTCGGACGGTCTCTTCTTGTCCCCCTCCCGACCCGAGCCGGTTGTGCCTCGACAGGCACTGAGTACTTCTCCACACTCGGCATGGCGCAAAGCCAAGGTCACTAGCTCGGCGAGGGAGGTAGGGGGATGAAGCACTAGCTCGCGCCGTAGGTTCTCATCACAGGTACCCCCGGTCAAGGAGGTGATGGCAGAGGCCACATCTAGGAGGGGGATGCGCAGAGCTTCCGATTTAAATCGGTTGATATAAGCCCATAACTTCTCCCCATGTTCCCGTTTGAGGGCCAGTAATCCCGCCACTGACCGGGGCGGACCGCTGCCGGCGAAGCTTTCTTTGAATATTGGCCCGAATTGCTTGAAGTTGTGGATGCTGCCGGGAGTGAGGGCTCTGAACCAAGCCTGAGCGCCCTGAACCATAGTGGTCACGAACGCTCAGCACTTGATCACGTCGGATGCCCTATGTAAGGTCATCAGGGCGTCGAAGATGTCGTAATGGTCGGCTGGGTCTTCCTGGCCATCGTACGACTTGAAGGTCGGAAGTGAGATTCTGGGAGATATCTCTGCCTTCAGGATGTAGTTGGAGAACAGGGATCGCTCCTCGTCCTCCACAGGAGAGGTCTTCTGTAAGGCACGGAGAACGCACTCTTGCTCTGTGAAACGCCTCTCGAAGTCTCGCAGCAGGAGGGAGAGTTTCGGTTGTCGGTGTCTCAAGGGGCTAGGGGGCGGGCTTGCATGCTGGCCAGATGATCCTCAGGGGCCTCGACGTCCGGGAATGCTTTGTGTGCTCCGGTTTTCTCCCTCCTCGGGGTTGAGGAGGCTTCTTGCTCCGGGGGAGGGACATGCGATGGTCCTCCTGACGCGTTGCGGATGAGCCGCTTCCCACGAAGGATGAAACGGCCTCCAGTAGTGTGCTGGGAGGCATCTCCATGTGGGGGGCTTTTCCTGGGGGGCTGTGACTTCTCCTCCCTGGCTGCCTGGGCCCTCATGAGATCCACGAGGACATCCAGTTTTGCATTTAGGGTTCGGAGGGCGTCGGTGCTCCCGCCGGGAAGTTGTTCCCCCGCCACCGATGGAGGTAGCTCGTTGGATTGGTTGCCGGATGGGGAATGCTTCGTGGGGAGGGAAGGTGCACCTTCCTCCGTTACCAGAGCTTTTCCCGTATCGACAGCAGTCCTCCTGCCATAACTTCTTTGCACCATGATGGCTCTTTGTGCGTTTCCCACAGACGGCGCCAGATGAAGAGGGGCGATCTCGCGCTGCTCCTGAGCGGGGAGGAAGATGACCATGTACCCTTGAAGTATAAACTGTAAGAAGGGAAACCAGTCAGAGGTACCCAGGGATAGATCCCCGGGGAAGACCCTCCAATGCTTAAGTCAGCACAGGTAGTAGAGCACAGATGTGAAGAGGAGAATTAGGAGGAAAGTGGGAGCGCGAGATTCCTCTCCACCAAAAGGTGAAGCGGTTCCTGCTCAGGCTTACGTGGGTGTGCTTAAGCTTACTTAAGCTCTCTCGTCGCAGTCGGGCATGTCTTGTTTAAATAGTGGCCAATTGTGTGAATTGATCCCTGTAAGCGGAGGGGTTCCAGGGGGGTTACGTTCTTCATGCGGGCTCCTTACGGCGCGCGGACTCTTGGGTCCCCTTGTCCCCTTGAGCTTCCTGCCATTAAAGGATTCGCATTGGCTGAATCATTAAGCTTCCATCAGTGAGCCTGAGCAAATGGCACTTGTTCAGGAGTGGTCTCCCGAGGGATAAGTGCTGGGTCGGGACAAGGAATAGGGGGATCCAAGGGAGCTTTCCCGATCGACTGATGCTCGGACTTCCCAACCCGAAGGCCGCCTAGGAAGCGCTTGTACCGAGTGAGTTTTTGGGCATCATAATAAGTGGTCCCGAGGGCTGCCACTTAGAGGAGTTGAGCCTTGTTCGGTCCAGTTTGGACCTCGTTTGGCCTCTCCGTGCGGGCGGTGAGATTTCCCCCCTCCATTAACCATTCTTAAATAATTTAACAAAGGGTCAACATTTTTGAAGTTTGTGCTTTCACTCCTAGCCTCGTGTGGCCCATCCTCCTAAGTCCGTCTTTGCCATCCTTCAAGCTTATGACATACCATGGAGGGGGAATGGAAGAAGATGTTGGGGAAGTTCACGAGGGGTTCCGAAAGACCAGGCAGCTTCCCTCCCCTACCCTATTTCCTGTTGGGGTTCAGTCTTTGGCTTAGGAAATTTTTGTTACCTTTTACCCTTTCAAGGTGCACGCTTACGACCAGGGTTTTCCCTGCGGGGACTTTGCCCTCTTGACATGCTTTTCTTTGAATTGATTTGATTTTTATTTTCTTCTCTTTTTTGCAATAAAGACCTAATTATACTTGGGCTTTGTGACATATTGTTCCCTTTTGGGCCCTGACTTCCACCTATTAGGGCGGCAGGTAGGTTTGGTGGTCTAACCCAGAGTCTGACTTCTCCCCTCGTGAACCGAAGAGAAAAGAATGGGTAAAGTCTTTACACTCTTAGTTTGGCTTTGACTTTCCTCGGATTCTACACCGCTTGAGTTTAAGATCTAAGCGTGTTGTATGTATGTATTGACCCAGGGTTAAATTATCAAGACTGAAGAATGAATTTGAGATTTTGATTTTTTGAGCTTCGTGGCCCATGTACCATTCGAGCCCATTTTTCTTTTTCTCTTCCTCCTTTTTTTGTTGTTTTTGTTTTGTTGTTTTTGTTTTTTGTTTTTATATTTTTATTTTTTTTTTGTTTGTTATTTTTTTTAGACTTAGGGGTAGTATTTCTTATGATACAATCCATTCCATGGATGAGCCAATTCTTCCCCTTCAGCATTAGTCAGTTTATAAGCATTGCCAGGATAAACCTCTTTTATTACATAAGGCCCTTCCCAGTTTGGTTGAAGTTTTGAGTGGAGTCCACCAGGTTTTACAAGGATTCTCTTAATTACCATCTCGCCAATTTTAAATTTTCTCTCGATTACTTTCTTTTGATAGAAACGTGAAAGCTGGTTGTGATAAACTCTTGCATGTTCGGCGGCGGTCAGACGTCTCTCGTCTAAGAGTTCCAATTGTACAAGGAGAGATTCACGGCACCCATCAATAGAGAGCTCCTTGTCCAATTATACTCTAAGGGAAGGTATAAGAATCTCATAGGGGACTACTGCCTCCATTCCATAAGTAAGGGCGAATGGGGTTTGCCCAGTAGGTGTACGAATGGAAGTACGGTAGGCCCATAGAGCTTCTACAAGCTTCTATGGTCAATCCACAAATTTGTTAGCTTCACACGTCTTCTTGATGATTTTAATCAAAGTTTTATTCGTTGCCTCTGCTTGGCCATTACCTTGTGAATAATAAGGAGACGAATGATGCAATGCAATATTATACCTGTTGCAGAGGTCCTGAAGCTCTTGAGAGATGAATTGTGACCCATTGTCGGTGATGATGGTACTTGGTATGCCGAATCTGGCGATGATGTTCTTCATTATGAATTTGCACATTGTTGACGCTTTAATTTCAGCATAAGCTTTTGCTTCCGCCCACTTGGTGAAGTACTCTATGGCCGTGAGTATAAATGACTTTGGTTTTGTGAGGAGGTTTGAGTCATCAAGAGGTCCAATAATATCGAAAGCCCACATGAAGAAAGGTCATGGGGAGGACATAGGATGGAGTGAAGAAGCAGGAGAATTAATTTTGTCGGCGTGCATTTGGCACTTAACACACTTTCGAACATAGATAGAACTATCTTTGGGCGACTCTCCTGATTGCTTTCTTTTCTTCCGCCGTGGCCTCTTCAGGATAAGACTGATCTTGACAATATTTAGCAATCTCATAGTACCATGACTTTTCTGTTAGCGCAGCGAAGAGTGATATAGAACGGGGGGTGAATAGATCACTCCCGATTTTAAAAACTTCAGCGGAATATTAGTTCAACGGTTTGAAACCCTTCAGAAACAGCACAAATAGTATTGCTAACGCAGTCACTAACTAAGACAGAAAGAGTAAGAGCGATTGAACGAGCTGTCCACAGTCAACCACAATGTCAAGCAGATGGAGAGCACAAATGATAACAGCAAACCACAAATGGAGACAAGAATGTTTAAGGTGGTTCGATTGTAGTCCACAATCTACATCCACCCCTCACTCCAACTAGAGTGAGGCTTCCACTAGCCACTGCTAGAACCTGCAGACTCAGTCTGCGAACAGGATGCTGCCACACAGCTTGACCAAGGGAACAGCCTCCCCTCTTCCTCCACACCGGAGGGACACAACCAGTGACACCAGTCACTAGCAAACTAGAGACCGAGGTCTCTCTTCCTCCACCCAGGAGGGAACCCACAAGCGACTCCCTGTCACTTGCAAATTGGAGGATCAATCCTCCCTTCCTCCGATCACAGGAGGGTAACAATATACGATAAGGAAGATGAAATGAAAAATGAAAACACGAAAATCAAAGAACAAAAATCCTCTCTCAAAATAGGAAACAATGTAGCTTCCGAAGAAGCAAATCTTCAAGCCACAGACACTGCTCTCTCTCTCTCTCAACAATATTTCACTCAGATCTGGATGAAATAGAATTCTCTGCTCTCTCTCTTTTCTGGATCGTGCAGCCTCACAAGAATGCCTTCTACTCTTTCCTTCACGATCAAGCTTCTACTGAAAGAGGATGCTCCATATATATAGCAGATGTTGGGCGTGTGTCCTTCAGGTTCCCGCCCAAAGAGCACCTTGGATCACGTGCCAGGCACCACCTCGGATGACGTGTCCAATCATCAACTTGAATCATCTGCAAGCAGAGACAAATGGAATGAATCGAATTAGTTCAGTTCAAGCTTCTAACAAGGTGTGTATAGACTTTAGAACAGCATATAGGCAAGTATATACAACGTCAGAATGTATAGACTTGAAAGCCTTTCAGCGACCTTAGTGTATAGACTTGAAAAGCCTTCATGCGACCTTAGTGTATAGACTTGCAGAGTGTTGCATTAACATATCAGAGGGGAAAGTGTAGACTTCAGTGCAGATCATGAAGCAAACGAATGTATAGACATGAAAACAAGGACAACAGTGTACAGACTTTGTGATGCACAAGCATAACCAGTGTATAGACTTTGATGTAAAGGCTTGAGCTACACTAGCAATGTATAGAGTTTAGGTGATGCATGTAATGCAACACAATGTATATACTTAGTTGCTGTGCAACCGATGTTCAGACATGTTATGCTTGCTGTGGGAGATGTATAGACTCTGCGTCTATCAAAGTATGCACAATGGAAGAAGACGCCTCTTTCCTAGGCGTTTATTTGAGAAGTGACGCCACTTCTGGTGGGCATCAGATTTCGAGCTTAAAAGACTGTATAGACATGATGTGGCTGTATAGACTAGCAAACGTATGAAGTAGCAAGCCAATGTATAGGCTTTGTACTTTGAACGATAAAGCCCATTGTACAGACTTTGAGCATTGTATAGACTTTACAAAGCACATGCCAAGGCTGTACAGACTTCAGACTTTCAACGTGTGTGCTGTGAACGATGTATACACTTGGCCCTTGAAGGATGTACAGACCTGAAGAGCCGAAGCCCACGATATATGGACTTGGCGTTATGAGGCATGCAGGCTGTATAGACTTGCGATGCCATGAAGACAATGTGTAGACTTGTGAAGCTTGAGGCCAATGTACAGACTTGAAGAACCAAAGCCAATGTATAGACTTGACGAATGGCTTGAAACACAGACACGCTGCCAATGTATAGACTTGCACAGTGCTGCCAATGTATAGACTTGAATGCCCAAAGGTAATGTATAGACTTGCAAGTGAGACGCTGAAAGAGACGGTGGATGTTCAGACTTTGGCAGTGTGCAGACTTTGCCTACATGTGAATGTATAGACTTGAGATGAGACACAGCATGAGATGATGGATGTTCAGACTTGGGAATGGCTGTATGGACATTGGAAGATGATGCATGAGACGAAGAACAATGTATAGACTTGGTGTGTAGCTAAAGCAGCGAACGTAGGAAAAGGTTCGAATGTATAGACTTACGTTCGATCAGCAATGTATGGACTTCAACTAAGCAAGCTACAGTGCAATGTCTAGACTTAATGATGCACGCGATGTATAGACTTTTGAACGCTTGAAGCGACGTACAGACTTGGTGAGCGCCAAGCAATGTACAGACTTGGAAACCGATGTGCAGACTTGACAATGCAGTGTATTCATGAGGGCAATGTACAGACTTTAGAATCTTGAGGGAGTCGACCCATCTGGAAGGGGGGGTCGACCCACTTCTGTCTAGACTATGCTGTGTGTGTATGTGTGCATATGCCAATGTATATACTTTACGAGAATGCTTGGACTATGCACATGAATGAAGGCCACTCTCGCTGTACAGACTTGATGGAAGGCATGTGCAGTGATGTATGGACTTGCTAAGTGATGCACTGATAGCCACATGAACTTCACTGTCCTAAATGATGAAGCATGAATTGATCTAGAAATAGACAGATTGATTTATAGTGTGAGACATCATCAAAATCGTAGGGATGCAACAATCTCCCCCTTTTTGATGATGGCAACACTATGAATCAAGCAATATCAAGGCTTAAAGGAAATCAACTGCAGCTTTAACAATCAAAGCAAATTCAAGGCAAGCTCATGCAGAGAAATTAAATACAGCTGCTGAAACACTTCTTTCTCCAACACCACTCCCCACAACTCACTCTCAGATATTTCCATGACATGAATTCTCCCCCACAGCTCATGAACAAAACTCACAAAAAACTCCCCCTAAACTCATGGCAATCCATGACTTACAGATATTGCAAAACCTCTCTCCCCCTTTGACATCAGCAAAAGGAAATGCAGAATATATGAAAGTGCTGGAGACATGAGGAGGAAGTACAGTTAACATCTTAGTGTAGAAAGGCACGAGCAAATCTTAAGAGAATAAGTGAGGTGCTAAACTCAAGTGAAGATTCTTGAACTCCAGTAAACAGTAGAGAAATAAAGTGATAGAAAAGTTTATCAGCATACATAGTGTATGATTTAGAACATGAGTTAACAAGTATGGCATGATTTAGCTGAACTGGCAACTATCCCAAAAGACAACAAGAGACAAAGTCAGAGAAGGTGTTCTCAAGGTATTGAGGACAAGCAATCCATTAGTTGCATAACTACAAGGGATGTTTGAGATGATTTTCAAGAAGACCAATGAGTAAGTTGGTAATTCACTCTTTTGACATTAGGGAGACACCTTGATTAGAGGCCTGAATCCCCATTTACTCAGTGTGAGTGCCTCATTACCTCCTCCTTTTTGTTTATTTTTAAAGGAACAGAGTTAGTAACTGTGACTTTTGACATGAGGAAACACCTTGATTAGAGGCCAGAGTCCCCAGTTACTCACCAGCTAGCCACCATTACTCTGTCATGTCTTTTCATTCATTTTAAGCATTTGACACCTCATGACATGGGAGAAAACTTCATTTCATTGAGGAAGCTCCCAGTTTCTCTGTGAACTAATCAAGACCTTTGTTAATTCAGATTACCCTTGTGTAGAGAAGATGGAATGATTGAAAACAATACCAGAAGGACTATTTCTTAAAGTGAATCTTGAAGTCTAGATTTCTAGTTGTTTTGGTCAGATATCAAGACATACAGGTTTTGGCCTGAACTGTAATCACTGACAATGTAGGAAGATAAACTTTAACAATTAATTCAGATCTCTGATAGACTACCAGAGGGAAGATTCTTGCTGGACTTTAGTATCACTGACTTATAGACTTAAGAGATTAGTGAAATTCTACTATCTAAGAGAACCACACAAGATCAGTCATGAAAACCAGCAATGACACACATCTGGTCAATCTTTTTGAATCTGTCAAAGAACTCTCCCTTTCATAGCTCAACCAGCTCCCCCTCAAACATAGCATTACAAAAAGCTAACCATCAGACATACAGAACTCCCCCTCACAAAAAGAACAGACTTCACATTTAAGATAATTTGTATAAGCCTAATTCTCTTCTCAGTGTAGTGAATTTTTCATTATCCAGAGGTTTAGTGAAGATGTCTGCAATCTGATTATCAGTGCCTATATGAATCAGTTCAAAATTGTTCTTAGAAACCTCATCTCTTATGAAATGATGCCTTATCTCAATGTGTTTGGTGCGTGAATGCAAAACAGGATTCTTGGCAAGATTGATGGCACTGGTATTATCACAATAGATAGGTGTGCACCCCAGGTCTACTTGGTAGTCCTGAAGCTGGTGTTTAATCCATATGACTTGTGTACCACAGCTCCATGCAGCCACATATTCAGCCTCTACAGTGGAGAGGGCCACAGAGTGTTGTTTCTTGGATCCCCAAGAGACTAAACACCCACCTAAAAATTCATAGTGACCACTAGTGCTTTTTCGGTCTAGTTTACATCCTGCATAATCTGCATCTGTGTATGCAATTAAATCTAGTGAGTGTGTAGCAGGAAACCATAGACCAAGTGAGGGTGTAGCTGATAAATATCTAAAAATTCTTTTCACTACAACTAAATGTAATTCAGTGGGTCTAGACTGATACCTTGCACACATACCCACACTGAACTGTATATCAGGTTTAGAAGCTGTCAAGTAGAGTAAAGAACCAATCATACCTCGATAGAGTTTGGCATTTACTTCTTTACCTATCTCATCAGCATCCAGTGAGGTGTTGGTACTCATAGGTGTTGTTATGTGCTTCAGGTTTTCCATACCAAACCTCTTGAATAGTTCCATTGTGTATTTGATCTGGTTGATGAAGCATCCATCCTCCAATTGTTGTATCTGTAAGCCAATAAAATACTTTAGTTCACCTACCAAACTCATCTCAAATTCAGCAGACATCATTTTAGAGAATTCAGCACATAATTCACAGCTAGTTGATCCAAACACAATGTCATCTACATATACCTGAGCTATGATGAGATCGGTATTTGTACTCTTGGTAAATAAGGTTTGATCAACTTTACCTCTCTTGTAGCCCTTGCTGATCTGAAATTCAGTCAATCTTTCATACCAAGCCCGAGGGGCTTGCTTTAGCCCATACAAGGCTTTGTTTAACCTGAAAACTTGGTTAGATTGAGGAGAAAATTGAAAACCTGGGGGTTGTTCAACAAACACTTCTTCCTTGATGATGCCATTCAAAAAGGCACTCTTCACATCCATTTGCTGGAGTTTTATTTCCTTAGAGCATGCAAATGCTAGCAATATTCTTATTGCCTCCATCCTAGCAACAGGTGCATAGGATTCATCGAAGTCTACACCAAATTCCTGACAGTAGCCCTTGGCTACTAGTCTGGCCTTATTCCTGGAAATGATTCCATCTTCATTCATTTTGTTTTTGAACACCCACTTAGTTCCTATGATATTAACACTATCTGGTCTTGGGACAAGCTCCCAGACATTATTTCTTTCGAACTGACCTAATTCCTCACTCATAGCATTGACCCAAGCTTGATCAGCCAAGGCCTCTTCTACAGATTTGGGTTCAATTTGTGAGACTAAAGCAATTAGATCATCATTATTCACATTCCTAAAATGAGACCTAGTCCGAAGAGGATCTTCAGGGTTGCCTATGACATTATCTATCGGATGGTCTTTAAGAAATCTAACATTTATTGAAGACTCACATGTTTCTCTTGGTTCTTCCTGGTTGGGAGGATTTGATGTTCCACTCGGCTGAGTCTTTTCTTCTTCTTGGTCTTCTAGGAATTCCCCATCATGATTGGAATCCCTGTCAAAATTTTCAATGTTAGAAACACCTTTCTTTTCACTAAAAATGATGTGTGGGGACTCTTCAACTTTCTGGTCTGTTTTGTTAAAGACCTTATATGCCCTAGACACTTCAGAGTATCCTAAGAATATTCCAGGGGAGCTTTTAGCTTCAAACTTATATAAATCTTTCTTGTCATTGTTATGAATAAAACATTTAGCTCCGAAAATTCTGAAATGAAACAAGTTTGGTTTCTTACCTTTTAGTAGCTCATAGGGTGTTTTCTTGTGAATGGGTCTTACCATGGCCCTGTTGATTTTGTAAGTTGCTGTATTGGCCGCCTCTGCCCAAAACCTCCTTGGTAATTGACTTTCAATCAGCATGGTTCGGGCCATCTCCACAATAGTTCTATTTCTTCTCTCCACAATTCCATTCTGTTCAGGTGTCTTGGGAGAAGAAAACCTGTGTGTTAGTCCCTCTCTTTCACAAAGATCAGAAAATATGGAGTTTTCAAACTCACCTCCATGGTCAGATTGAATAGAGCAAATTTTGTGTTTTCCTTCTTGTTTGACCTTATTGAAAAACTGATTAAACTTTTGAAAAGCATCAGTTTTATTGGCTAAGAAAAAGATCAATGAATATCTAGAATGGTCATCAACAATCACATAGCCAAACCTATTCCCATTAAGACTCTGAGTTCTAGTGGGACTAAAGAGGTCCATATGGAGAAGTTCTATTGGTCTAGTGGACAATGGCTCAGATCTTAGCTTGAAAGAATTCCTGGTATGTTTGCCTAGAGCACAGGCATCACATGATTTTGAAATAGAATTAAATTTAATTCTAGGCATGCCTCTAACTAAATCATACTTGACCAATTTATTTAAAGTAGAGAAGCTAGCATGACCTAGACGTCTATGCCATTCAAAAGCATCATTTTCAGAATTAGCAGATAAACAAAGATTTGATTCAGATTCTGCATCTAAGTCTACCATGTAGACATTATTAATCCTGTTGGCTACAAATTTAACCACATCAGAATTTATTTCAAAGATTTTGCATGAACTATCATCAAATACAACCTTGTGACCCTTGTCACATAACTAACTAATGCTGATCAGGTTGTGTTGAAGACCTTCCACAAGTAGAACTTTTTCAATGGAGTTTGTGGAAGACTTATCTACTGTGCCAACTCCAATTATCTTACCTATGTTCTTTCCTCCAAACTTGACCAGACCCCCTACCTTCATCTCTATCTTGCTGAACTTGGATCGGTCTCCTGTCATGTGCCTGGAGCAGCCACTGTCGAGGTACCATTTGTTGTCTTCAGCTGCCAGGCCGACCTACATAAACAAAATCAAGCAAAGTGATTTGGAACCCAAGATGAGTTGGGTCCAAGGACATTATTCAAATCTCTAATCAAATGTTTAGGTATCCAGATTTGCTTCAGCATGGTTTTCTCTGGTACCTTTACTTCTGATTTGTTGAAATTATAGCCGGGGTTCTGTCCAGCTGGTCTGGAGAAATAAGTTCTATTCCATTCATTTGGCTTCCCATTCCTAGGATATCTCCTATAAGCTTGTTGATTGACAGATTTTTGAGAATGATGGTTGTTTCTCCAGTAGTTTCTGTTTGGACCCGTCTATTTGTAGTAATTCCATTTTCTATCCTGATCCATTTGCTTGGTCCATTTACCATCTATATTCTGATGAGTGGGCTTAGTGAAGTTCGGCTTAGTGAAGTTCTTCACAAAATTCATTCCCATTTTAAATGGTTGACCAGCACTGGTTTTTAATGTTTCTTTCTGACATTGAGCTCCTTGACTGCTGTTTGAGCTGGATGGTGTGTCCAGCTTCTCTTTTCCCTTTTCTGGGCAGAAGGTGATGGTTTTGAATTGTAGGGGTCTCTTGTTAGTTGGGTCATAGCCTAGACCCTCCTTATTGAAGTTAACCCTAGTCCCTAGTATAGCATCCAGACTAGTTTTTCCTTGGACAAATTTTTCCAAAACTTTCTGTTTGTCTTCCAGCTCTTTTTGAAGAGATTCAGAATTTTTTAAAAGTTCAGCATTGACTTTCTTAACAGCTTCATATTTTTCTGAATTCACTCTACTTTCATTCAGGCTTTCTTCAAATTTGATTTTGAGTTCATTGAGCTGGTTTTGACTATCCTGGTTTTCTCCCTTGAGCTTTTCATTTTCTTTTCTTAGGGAAGTTACTTCTTCCAATTCTTCTTTTAGTTTCTGATTTTCTACACAGATTTGGGTTTGTTCTTCAACAGTGGTATTGAATTTTCTTTTCAGAACCCTATGCTCTTTACTAAGTGAATTGAACTTATCTAATAATTCAGCATAGGCATCTTCCCAGTCATCAATAGAAAAATTTTCAAAAACATTTGTTACCTCCTCTTCGCTGTTTGCCATTAGGCAAATTCCTTCTTCATACTCCTCTGAGGAAGTGCTTTCTGGATCTTCTTCCTCATCGCTCCATGTGCAGACCATTGCATGTGGCTTCTTCTTTTTCTGCACCTTTGAGCCCTTCTTCTGAAAGTAGGGACCCTTCTTCTGGAGATCTGGGCATTCCCCTTTCATGTGTCCCTGTTTGCTACAATTAAAACAAGTCAGTCTCTTATTATTTCTTTCCTTATGATTGCTAGATTCAACATTCTTACTAAAGGAGTATGGCTTCTTCCTCCTAAAGATTTTCCCCTTTTTCCTTAAGAATTTGTTGAACTGTCGAGTGAGCATTGCTTGCTCCTTCTGGTCGAGATCGGAAAAACCATCGGACTCACCACTACTGCTACTGCTGCTGCTACTGCTACTCTTGTTACGGGATGCCTTGAGAGCTACATTCCTAGCCTTCCTGTCACTTCCTTCACCACCTCCTTTGAAATTCATCTCATAGGTCATGAGGGATCCTATGAGTTCATTCATTGTCAAAGTCGTCAGATCCTTTGACTCTTCAATCACGATGGCCTTAGTGTGCCATGCTGGGGATAGGGATCTAAGAATTTTCCTGACTATATCTGCCTCAGCTAGCTCTTTCCCTAGCCCCTTAAGAGTATTCGTGATCAAGGATAACCTAGCATACATTTCAGTAATGTTCTCCTCTGGTTTCATCTTAAACAATTCATATTCAGAGGTGTAGAGATTTACCTTCGAGGCTCTCACTTGAGCTGTACCTTCGTAGATTAGTTGCAGCTCGTCCCACATTCACTTGGCAGTCTTGTAGGGAGATATGCATGCATATTCATCTGGGTGAACAGCACACTAGATGATGTTCAGCGCCATCCAGTTGAGTGAAGATAGCTTGACATGATCATCTGTCCACGCGTCCTCGTTCGGTGGCAGATCATACGGCCCAGTAGTGATTACCCTCCACAGCTTGTGACTATGTGCCCTGATGAACACATCCATCCTGTTTTTCCAAAAGAGATAGTTATTACCATCAAAGTATGGAGGGCGACTAATGGATTGACCTTCAGGCATGAAACTTCGAGGACCATTAGCATTTCCCTGACCGTTTGCCCACATGATGCAAACCTGCTCTGATACCAAATGTTAGCGCGGCGAAGAGTGATATAGAAGGGGGGGGATGAATAGATCACTCCCGATTTTAAAAACTTCATCGGAATATTAGTTCAACGGTTTGAAACTCTTCAGAAACAGCACAAATAGTATTGCTAACGCAGTCACTAACCAAGATAGAAAGAGTAAGAGCGATTGAACGAGCTGTCCACGGTCAACCACAATGTCAAGCAGATGGAGAGCACAAACGATAACAGCAAACCACAAATGGAGACAAGAATTTTTAAGGTGGTTCGATTGTAGTCCACAATCTACATCCACCCCTCACTCCAACTAGAGTGAGGCTTCCACTAGCCACGGCTAGAACCTGCAGACTCAGTCTGCGAACAGGATGCTGCCACACAGCTTGACCAGGGGAACAGCCTCCCCTCTTCCTCCACACCGGAGGGACACAACCAGTGACACTAGTCACTAGCAAACTAGAGACCGAGGTCTCTCCTCCTCCACCCAGGAGGGAACCCACAAGCGACTCCCTGTCACTTGCAAACTGGAGGATCAATCCTCCCTTCCTCCGATCACAGGAGGGTAACAATATACGATAAGGAAGATGAAATGAAAAGTGAAAACATGAAAATCAAAGAACAAAAATCCTCTCTCAAAATAGGAAACAATGTAGCTTCCGAAGAAGCAAATCTTCAAGCCACAGACACTGCTCTCTCTCTCTCTCAATAATATTTCACTCAGATCTGGATGAAATAGAATTCTCTGCTCTCTCTCTTTTCTGGATCGTGCAGCCTCACAAGAATGCCTTCTACTCTTTCCTTCACGATCAAGCTTCTACTGAAAGAGGATGCTCCATATATATAGCAGATGTTGGGTGTGTGTCCTTCAGGTTCCCGCCCAGAGAGCACCTCGGATCACGTGCCAGGTACCACCTCGGATGACGTGTCCAATCATTAGCTTGAATCATCTGCAGGTAGAGACAAAAGGAATGAATCGAATTAGTTCAGTTCAAGCTTCTAACAAGGCGTGTATAGACTTTAGAACAGCATATAGGCAAGTATATACAACCTCAGAATGTATAGACTTGAAAGCCTTTCAGCGACCTTAGTGTATAGACTTGAAAAGCCTTCATGCGACCTTAGTGTATAGATATGCAGAGTGTTGCATTAACATATCAGAGGGGAAAGTGTAGACTTCAGTGCAGTTCATGAAGCAAACGAATGTATAGACATGAAAATAAGGACAGCAGTGTACAGACTTTGTGATGCACAAGCATAACCAGTGTATAGACTTTGATGTAAAGGCTTGAGCTACACTAGCAATGTATAGAGTTTAGGTGATGCATGTAATGCAACACAATGTATATACTTAGTTGCTGTGCAACCGATGTTCAGACATGTTATGCTTGCTGTGGGAGATGTATAGACTCTATGTCTATCAAAGTATGCACAATGGAAGAAGATGCCTCTTTCCTAGGCGTTTATTTAAGAAGTGACGCCACTTCTGGTGGGCGTCAGATTTCGAGCTTAAAAGACTATATAGACATGATGTGGCTGTATAGACTAGCAAACGTATGAAGTAGCAAGCCAATGTATAGGCTTTGTACTTTGAACCATAAAGCCTGTTGTATAGACTTTGAGCGTTGTATAGACTTAACGAAGCACATGCCAAGGCTGTACAGACTTCAGACTTTGAACGTGTGTGCTGTGAACGATGTATACACTTGGCCCTTGAAGGATGTACAGACTTGAAGAGCCGAAGCCCACGATGTATGGACTTGGAGTTATGAGGCATGCAGGCTGTATAGACTTGCGATGCCATGAAGATAATGTGTAGACTTGTGAAGCTTGAGGCCAATGTACAGACTTGAAGAACCAAAGCCAATGTATAGACTTGACGAATGGCTTGAAACACAGACACGCTGCCAATGTATAGACTTGCACAGTGCTGCCAATGTATAGACTTGAATGCCCAAAGGTAATGTATAGACTTGCAAGTGAGATGCTGAAAGAGACGGTGGATGTTCAGACTTTGGCAGTGTGCAGACTTTGCCTACATGTGAATGTATAGACTTGAGATGAGACACAGCATGAGACGATGGATGTTCAGACTTGGGAATGGCTGTATGGACATTGGAAGATGATGCATGAGACGAAGAACAATGTATAGACTTGGTGTGTAGCTAAAGCAGCGAACGTAGGAAAAGGTTCGAATGTATAGACTTACGTTCGATCAGCAATGTATGGACTTCAACTAAGCAAGCTATAGTGCAATGTCTAGACTTAATGATGCACGCGATGTATAGACTTTGGAACGCTTGAAGCGATGTACAGACTTGGTGAGCGCCAAGCAATGTACAGACTTGGAAACCGATGTGCAGACTTGACAATGCAGTGTATTCATGAGGGCAATGTACAGACTTGAGAATCTTGAGGGAGTCGACCCATCTGGAAGGGGGGGTTGACCCACTTCTGTCCAGACTATGCTGTGTGTGTGTGTGTGCATATGCCAATGTATATACTTTATGAGAATGCTTGGACTATGCACATGAATGAAGGCCACTCTCGCTGTACAGACTTGATGGAAGGCATGTGCAGTGATGTATGGACTTGCTAAGTGATGCACTGATAGCCACATGAACTTCACTGTCCTAAATGATGAAGCATGAATTGATCTAGAAATAGACAGATTGATTTATAGTGTGAGACATCATCAAAACCGTAGGGATGCAACATTTTCCTCGTCATCCAATTCTTCTTCTAAATCTAATTGCATGATCTCTTTATTCTCAATGGTTTCCCCTTCCTTAACCTTCTTAAGTAACTCCTCATTAACCTTAAGGAAAGCTGGATCCTTAATAGCAGGAGTGAGACGCTTCTGAATGATAACAGAATGAAAGTCCCGCTCAGGGAGAAAAATCAGGGAGGAGGCAAGTGAAGCAAGGGCGTCAGTTAAGATGTTCTGGCTGCGAGGAACATGGACAAAGATCAGCTTAGTAAAGAGCTTGGCATAAGCAGAAGCAAGTTCCTGGTAGGGTTTGAGCTTGGGATCGAGTGTGCGGCATTTGGTGAGCACTTGGCAAAGAATAAGCTGACTGTCCCCAACGATTCACAATTGGGTGACACCAAATTGGTGAGCAGCCTCAAGTCCGGCCAGAAGAGCCTCATACTCAGCTATATTATTTGTAACAGGGAAGGCGAGCTAAGAGGCAAGTGGGATGGTGATACCCTTAGGTGTTAAAAGAACCATGTCGATCCCCCTACCATGAGAATTCATAGCTCCATCAAAATGTAATGTCCACATAGGATCTGAAGGTTGATTAATGGACATCAGATCCTCATCTGGAAACTCTAAGCGAACGGGGTCAAATCTAGGAAGAGGGTGATGAGCAAGATGTTCCGCTATGGCATAGCCTTTAATCATTTTTTGCTGAATGTAAGTGATGTCGAACTGAGAAAGAAAGCTTTGCCATCTTGCTAATCGATCAGTAAGAACATATTTCTCAAGAAGGAATTTGATGGGATTCATACGAGTAATGAGATGAACCTCGTGAGCTGAGAAGTAATGCTTCAATTTCTGAACTACCCATACTAAAGCTGCACAGGTCTTCTCTATGGCCGTGTACTTCTGCTCACAGGGGTTGAGGAGCTTAGACAAGTAGTAGGCTGCCCTCTCCTTACCTTCTTCATCAACTTGCGCAAGGACAGCACCTACTGAGTCATCCAGGATTGAAATATAAAGAACGAGTGGCTTGCCTGGAACCAGCGGCCTCAGGATAAGAGGATTGGACATATAGTCCTTCAATCCATCAAAAGCCACCTGACACTTGTCATCCCAATTAAATTTAACTCCCGGCTTGGTAAGCTCGTAGAACGGCCTACACCTTTGCGAGTGCTAGGAGATAAATCGGCGTATAAATTGCAACCTCCCGATTAGTCCTCGGACTTCTTTCAAATTCTTGGGAGGAGGCATGTCTCTTATCGCCTGTGCCTCATTGGGATCAATCTGAATACCCCTTTTACTGATGATGAACCCAAGCAACTTACCAGACGACACACCGAATACGCACTTCTTAGAGTTCATTTTCAATTGATATTCTCGCGCTCTTTGCAAGACCTTGGCTAGAATCCTGGGATGCTCGATCCTCGTCCTTGATTTCACTACCAAGTCATCAACATACACCTCGATATAAATGTGGATCATATCATGAAAAATGGCCATCATGCCCCTTTGGTAAGTGGCTCCGGCGTTCTTGAGTCCAAATGGCATGACCACATAGCAATATGTACCCCAAGGTGTAGTGAATGAAGTCTTCTCTTGGTCTTCTTCAGCCAGGCGAATCTAATTATATCCGGAGAAGCCATCCATAAAAGAGAGGGTCTGAAACCCTACCGTGTTATCAATCAAAACGTCCATATGAGGGAGGGGGAAATCATCTTTAGGACACGCGGGGTTAAGGTCCCGGAAGTCTATGCAAATTTTGACTCTTCCGCCCTTCTTCATAACCGGGACAATGTTAGCCACCCAATTGGGGTAGAGGATGACTCTAATGAATCTAGCCTTATGAAGCTTATTGACTTCTTCCTTCATTTTTAATGTCATATGAGGGTGGAAACGTCTTAACCGCTGCTTAACCGGGATGGACCATGGCTTAAGTGTTAAGCGATGTTCAACAAGCGCGGGGTCCAAACCCGGCATATCCTCATAACTCCATGCAAATGTGTCCTTGTATTCTTGGAGAACCTGAATAAGTGCCTCTTCTTCAGATAACGGCAAATTCTTGCTTATGAGGACTATCCTAGGGTTTTCCTCGGTCCCCAAGTTGATTTCTTTAGTATGCTCTTCTACTGAGGCTGACGATTTGTCAAATCTCCTCATACCACTAGCAAAAGTATCAGCCTCATCCTCATATTCATCGTACTCCTCATCCACGTCTTTGACAGGGTCTTCATCATTCATAATCTCATAAACACCAAACCCTTCGTCTAAAGCAAAAGCTTCCCCACATTCTAATTCCGGCAGAAGGATCGGATCCTCTACAAATTGGGGAATGGCCAAACAAGCATGACACCTCCTGGCTAAATCTAACAAGAACCTACAGGGAATCTGCTTACCATTGGATTTCCAAGTAGCAACTACCCCAAGACTCTTAATGCTGGAAGAACTAGAAGAACAACTATCCTGATCACTGAGCCTAAAGAAGAGGAGGAAGAAGAAGTGGGTACAGAGGAAGCCTCCTCGTCAGAGGAGTAAAAGAAGTCCACTAACGGATCTTGAATGAGCGGCCCTTGGGTCGGGGCACACTCATGAACAAGATAGGAGGTCTCTTCAATAGAGATGGAGGATTGAAAAGTTTGAATTTTGGCATTTTTTTTCATTTTCAAGAATGGCGAAGCAATGAGAGGGAGGAGTAGAAGATGGTGTTAAAATAGAGAGATTGGAAAAGGTTTGAATAAGAGATTGCCCGAGCGGGGGCGTGATGGAGAGTTTAGAGAATTACTCAATGAGCGGAGGGGGAATTGATGGAGTTCGTAGGAAATCAGGAGATAAGGAGATCCGGACCGTAGGTGGTCTAGAGATGTTAGGGGTAAAAAGTTTGGAGAATGAAAAGATAATGAGTGACGGGTGGAAGGAATCAACAAGGTAAAGTCCGTCCCATAGCTTGTCTATGGTGAAACCTTCTTCAAACGGCACATCCGGCTCTCCCGTATCAGTGTAATTGCTGAGCAGTTGCCTCTTGTCAGTGATTACTGTTGGCTTCTCAATCAACTCATGAATAAGTGGTGACCATTCCAGATGAGTTGGCATAAACATTCGGCTTAAAGCAATGGTAATATCATTCATGTCAAACCATCCATACCACTCACACTCGGAGTCATCCATCTTTCTTCTTTTGAACGGCCTTAATCAGTCCAAGGCTTTATAGGTAACCAGTGGTGCTAAATGGCGAGCAAATTGGCGTGAATGCACATCTTGATGATCCAGCAATGAAGTAATCAGTGTAGTCTGCTCTTTAGCCTGTTCAATGGGCCCCTTCACAAAATGTGTATATAAAGACCATGTGAGCGGCCGTCTGTCTGTCTTGAGAGTGGAAGTCATTGTAGCCCATGGCTCTTCTTCGTCTTTATCAAATTTCTCCTTGCTTGGCCGTTTATACTCGAGACCCCCTCGAGGGATTAGCTTGCGATTCGTAATGGGCTTCACTCTGCCTTGGAGACTGGCGCCCAAGCCCTTGCCGATTTTATACCCCATTCTCATCATAATGTTCCAACCCGGGGTGTTCATCATATTTTTCTTTTTCTTCCCCTTTGGAGGTAGGGGTGATGTTGGTGCTGACGCAGAAGCTGAAACTTGTGGCCTTAACAAGTCATGCCGCGGGTCGGCAAGATCTAACACAGATAACAAGGGCATGTTGGCCGGCCATATGGAGGGCATCGATGTGGCAGAGTGTATGTCAACTGATGGCAAAATGGGCATACTAGTGACTTTGATGACGCGACCCTTATGTGGAAACTTTATACATTGATGATTTGTGGAGGGTACGGCGTCAAGCACTTGGATGTACGGACGGCCCAGAATACCATTAAAAGTTGGACCCATGTTTAAAATGTGAAAATTTGTTGTAACTGACACGGGACCCAGCCCGACTTTCAAAGTGATCATGCCCATGGGCGATTTTTTCGTATTATCATAAGCAGTACCTGTAATGGTAGATGGCCGTATCTCACTATCCGGAATGCCACACATTTTCAAAGTGCTAGGAGGCAACACATTTATGGATGCGCCAGTATCCACCAAACATTGATTGACAGCCACTTTGTTAATATCAACAGTAATGCACAAAGCATATTTCCTGGCTGGCTTTGGAGCCAGTTCATGTTCATAAAAGACAATAGCCGGTTGGTCACCTGCTGAAGTTAAGACTGAAGTGATCTGCTCAACTAGAATATCCTCATTGACCGTCACCTTCTGTAGATACTGCTTTAAGGCCTTTTGGTGAGTGGTGGATCTTTTAATTAACTCCAAAATAGATATCCTAGCCGGGGTCTTGTCCAAATGCTTTAGTAAATCATATTGGGTGCCCGGTATAGATTCTTGTTCTTGTTCTTGCTCCTCTTGTCCAAGTGCGGGCTCTTGCTCCCATTGTGAAAACACACGGTGGAATATCCGTCCACTATGGAGCACCATGGTTTGTGAAGATCGCGCATCTGTCGGGTTTTGGGTAGGCGGAGGATTGGTAGATGTGGAAGGGATATCAGGGTTGACATGTGTTTGAGGTGGAGTGACCGAAGAGGGAACCCTTATGAGGGGCCTTGTCGGCTGGGGATTAGTTGAAACTAAGGTGGTGGGTAGTGAAGGTCTAGTGGGAGAGGGACTGGAAGAAACGGACGGTGCCTGGGTGGTTAGAGTGGGTATAGGCCGAATGAGGAGGGGCCTAGGTGGACGTGATGGATTTGCGGGAGGTATAGTGGATGTTGGTGCAGGTAGGAGTAAGGGGGTCCTTGCCAGCAAAGGGTTAATGGTAGCGGGAGGAGGAACGGGTGCCGGTGAGGGGCGGATGAGGAGTGGCTTAGCTGGCAAGGGATTTGTGGAAGGAGGAGGGGTTTGTGGTAAGGAAGGGTTTGTGGGGGTGCGAATGAGGAGTGGCCTGGCTGGCAAGGGGTTTATAGAAGTAGGAGGGGTTTGTTGTGGTGCGGGAGAAGGTGGAAGGTGAATAAGAAGTGGCCTAGATGGAGGGTTGGTGATGGTGGAGGGAACTTGATTGGTGGTGCGTAAGAGGGGACGTGAAGGTTGAGGGAAAGGGGTTGGTTGAGAGGTTGTTCTTAGCAAACGTGGGGGTTGGTTTGAACTTTGGTTTATAGCCCCGACAGAGGCATTTTCTTCATGCCACCCATGCCCTCTCTCCACTTCATGGAAGGAGGTGACATGGTTTAACTGTTGATTGGGTGTTGGGTGCTCCAGTAGCGGATTGTGAACAATCCCCATGTCCGGTTGTGGCGCGGGAGCCTGTTGCAACGGAGGAGGTTGTCGAACTTGTTGTTGAGGTGGCTACTGAGCCTGCTGCTGCCGGGGAGGTCTTCGTGCTTTCAAAGTCGCAATGAACTGTCTCATCTCATCCCAGTCAATACTACCCTGATCATTCATATCATATATATAATCCTTGAAGTGAAAGCAATGATCTACGTTGTGACCAGGCTGCCGATGGTAGACACAATACCGAGAGGTATCCACATTTTGCGGCCAGATCGGCCTCTCCTTTGGCAATGCGAGCGCGTTGGCAGCCATAAGGGCATTGAATATATCGGGAAGGCTCTTGGGTAACGGAGGGTATTGTGCTCTTTTTGGGCCCATGGGTCCTCTTGGTTGTTGAGGATCATAATTGGCGGGAGGTGGCACCTAGTTGTATTGCTGGGGGACTTGCGGGTTTTGTGGCATAGCTTGGTTTTGTGGAGGTGGTCGGAACGCCTGGGGAGGGTTGTTTGCTTGGTGGGGAATTTGGTTAAGGAAGGAGGGTTGTTGCTATTGTGGTTGTTGTGGGGGTCTCGAGTTGGAGGAATTGCGAAAAGGTTCGGGATTGCCAACCACGCCCACTTGCTCATTGGTAACGGTACCCTCGGTTGTTCCACCATTGGTATTGACATTATTGCTCTTCCTCATCATTCTCGGCTTTTGCTCAAACATGCCCATGATGGGCGAATCTTTCATTTGAGTTTGAATATATCTAGCTCTTTCATAAAGTTCCTCCATTGTATTTAGTTTATTAATGGCCAGAATGTGACGGAATTGCGGAGTAGCATTTGATACTATCATTTTAACCTGCTCTAGTTCTGAGAGTGTATCTCTTAACTTTTTGGCCATTGACCTCCATCTATCGGCAAATTGTGTGAAGTCCTCCTCGGGCTTCATCTTTTCGACAACCAAATCTGTAATAGACAAAGAGGGACCCACTCGGTCTCTATACTTTTCTAGAAATTTTCTTTGAACCACGTCAAAATCACCAGCTTCTGCATGCTCCAAAGAGTAAAACCATTCAAGGGCCGGGCCGTCAAGGGACCTTCTAAACAGATATGCTAGGGATGCTTTATTATTCTGCCAAAAGGATGCCTCATACATGAAATCTTTTGAATGAATGAATGGGTTGCCCGTTCCATTGTAGCGCCGAAAATTTGGCATTTTCGACGGAGGCAAGTGAAAAACTAGCAGAGTAGGGAGAGTGACCTCCGGAGCGTCTTTAGGGGTCGTGACCTTCTTGAGTTGTTCCTCCATGCTAGCAATCTTTTGGAGGAGAAGAGTGTTGGTGTCAGACTCGGCCGGGGCCAGATTGGTAGGGAACGGGTTTGGCATAGGCCTCCTCAAAAATTGGGGAGGCGGTGGGCATTGCGGCCTAACAGCGGAACGACTTGCCGGTTAGGCCAGCACAATAATAATAGGAGTTCGTGGACGGGATGGAATCATTTGTGAGACCGCTTGGTCATTAGAGGTGTTGGTTTGAAGGCCACCCGCGGCCTAAGGGGGATTTGAAGAAGAAGAAGGGACTGACTTCCCTTTGAGAGCGGCCTGGACCGCTTGGCGTTGAGTATCATCTAGTTCAGATATGGCATTGATGAGATCATTCAAATTGAAAGACGGGGAAGCCTCCCCAAATGTGTGTTGAGTGACGGGTTGGGATTGAGAGGAAGGCTCAACCACTTGAGTGGTGGTGTCCACCACATAGACTTGAGGGTATTGAGAATGAGAAGGAGTATAATTTCCCTCATAGTGAACAGAGTCTTGAGGAGGGATCTCATAGGATTGGTCAAATTGACCCTCCTCACAACCATCATATGAATACTCATAGTTGGCCATGTTGACAATTCTACCTGACTGAAGCATCATGATTATAATAAGGAACTATTTCAACCAAACAAGTATGGCTAGCAAACAAGCACTCAAGTAAGTTGTCAACCAAGTTATGATGATTGCGTAAGATTTTATGGTTCTTTAAGATTAGACAAAAATGGATTTTAATGAAATAGTTCTCTCTTCAATGTGGATCCTAGTTTCAATTTAAGTGTAATCTCCGGGTCAACTAGGTTCTTTCTCTCTCTTCACAAGCGTGTGGGTTAGCTAAACTCCGGGGTGCTTCAAATATGGTACAACCTGTCTGGCATCCATGAGGGAATCCACGGGTGCGGGGACTTATGGAGGCCATGGTTAGGGAATTTCCAATCCAAAGAGACGGAGTGCTCAATGGAGGGTCCTTCCTTTCCCAAGAAAGTGTAGGATATCCCAAGGGGCGGTTTGGTATCGGGTTAGAGCGGGGATATCTCCGCTCTAATCCCATTCTACGTTTGGTATGGCTAAAACGGGCGGGGATAAGCTGGGTTAAGGGAAATAGGGTTAACCCCGATTTTGGGGTTGGAAACGGGGATTAGTCATTCTAACCTTTTGTTGGAATTACTTATCCCCATTTTTCTAACCCCATTTCACCCCTTGTGTACCAAACGTACATGAGAATAAGACTAGACATAAATTATCCTAGAATGACTTACACCTATTCTCCTCAACTTTTATCACGATACCAAACAGCGTAGAGAGAGGAGGTCTCTCAACCGAATGCCCTACAATGCAAGCTAATGCAGGTAGGATCAACAGCAATATGAATATAAGCAATAATCAAACCACACAAGCCAAGGCAGTAGCAAAGAAAGTAATTTTGTGAGAACAGAAAGAAATGGCAGCCACACAATGGTCGTTGTATCAGAAAATAGCAACTGCTTGACAATCGCTGATTATGTAACTGGCGCCTCTTCACAGAGGCGCTGAATCCAGTGAACAATAATTCTGAAGAGAAACTGCGCCTGCGGATGAGGCGCTAAATCAGGGATTGGCGCCTCTGTAGAGGGGCGCTGATTGTAATAAACAGTAACGACTGTAAGAAAATAGAGTGAACAGTAACTGGAAGGAATTGGCGCCTTAGGGTTAGGCGCTAAATCTGTGGAGGGGCGCCTCTGTGGAGGGGCGCTTATTATAATAAATAGCAAATAATGATGAAAATAAAACAATGGGTGCCTTTGTAAGAGGTCGTTGATTCTACAAATTGCGGCTGCCTAAGTAGTTGCTGATTCTTCACAGAAACATAAATGAACGTAAGCAGTGAATGAAAGTAAATTCCCTTCTTTAAAATGATATGGGACAGTTTAGAAACTGGCAAATCAAGTGGGAGGTGTGCACGTGGTGCACAAAGGGAGTGTGCTACGTGGAGCACGAAGGAGGGGCACATGTGGGTGCCAAAAGGAGGGGCACTCATGGGTGCCAAAGAGGAGGGACACACGTGGGTGCCGAAGGAGGGGTAATCAAAATAAAAATATAAAGTGTCCCACCGTGATCGCCAATTTGTGAACGTATCACATAGACATTAAAAAAAGAAGAAAAGGAGAAATTATTAACTCAAGTGTGTGATTAAAAGATGATGAAATAGAAAAGTGGGGGAGGGAGCATGAGATGCTACTCTACGAGTGTGATCGATAGAGGGGTTACCTCAAAAGAATAGGATGATCGCGAAGAATACCTTGTAAGCGGGGTGTGAAGTGAGTTCAACTTCCTCCTTCTACCTGCCGGCCGATGAAGGGGGTTTCTATCTTGATTACCCTTGAAAGACAAGCAAAGACAAGCAAAAGATATGGATTAGAAAACCAATAGTGTAGTATCAATGCTATATGAAAATCAATCTATGCAATAAGGGCATGAGCACACCTTGTGTGTTTTATTTTTTAAAACCCCTTATGGAGCAAAAGGGAGGGAGATATGAATGCAAATGCAAAATAGTATGCTAAAAGACCTATCTAGCAGAGAGGCTAAATGGATATGCAAACTAATAAAACAAACAATAAAAAAAGCTAAGAAAAGAAGGATGAATGTGGACGAAGATTGCCCTTCAATACTGCAGCAGCAAGAGAGGAAGCGGCAAAGGAGCAACAGAGCTCCGGCGTTACAGCAACAACGGCTGTACTGAAGCAGAGAAGGAAGACCTGCAACGTAAAAAAAAAACACAAACAAAAGCTCTCTTCTTCTTCTTTTGTTCTATGGCTCTCTCTGTTCACGTTATGTTGGTTTCTCTCTCTACTTCAGAAGGGGAAGAACTCCCACGGGTTTGAACAGGGGGGTACTTATAGATGAAAAGATCCTTATTTCAATAGGATTAAAATAGGGAAAATAATCCCAAGACGTGGATCTCCCTTCCACAGAAGGATATGGAGCCAAATCCCAGAAGTAGCGCCAACGAGAGGAGGTTGCAGACGAAGTGGACATGGAAGGGAAATGACGACAGGGACGATGTCGTCAATTAAATGGGCGCACGTTCAGATTGTCGTTCATTCCTGGATAAATTATAGAAATAACAGACTTTCCATAATTTAAAATAAGAAATAGCGCATGTTTGCAATGGTGTTCATTAATGAGCGCCCGCTCAAAAGGGCATTAATTCTTTAGATTTAAATTCCAATGGAAATCAGAAAATCAGGAATTAGCGCCCACGCGAGCGGTCGTTCATTCCTAAAATAGCGACACTCCGAAAGGTCGTTCATTCAAATGGCGCCCAGAGGACGGTCGCCCATTCTAGATAAATCCAAAAAATAGAAAAACCTTCATATTGAGCCAGTAATGAAGTCCACTTTGGGGCATTACATAGTGGCAAGAAATTTACTCAACATAGTATCAATTTTGGCGTGTATACAATAGTTAGTGTGATTACCATCTAGGGATTCTAGGTCGGGTCAGTTCAGTATACTCATTTCACTAATGAGCACCCATACACGTACTCTAGTGTCACCACAATGATGACTATGAGAACAGTCATACCCATCATATCAGTAAGTATCATGTGTGCCAGTCTATCAGGATCTTCAATGTCCCTTCTTGAAGATCCTACGACTGGGAACCTTTAAAACATGTGCCTCTAGATGACTCATCTCATTATCATAATCTCATTATGATTCAGTCATCATCGCACAAGTTCAGCGATTTCATTACATTCATATTATTTATACAAATTAAATGTAATGAATAAATGCCATTAATATAAATAAGAATGAGATATTACAAGAAATGTCACCATCACATTTCATGTGATTGGCTTGTAAGGCATACATTTCCATCAATCTCCCGCTTGCATTAAAGCCAATCACCCACATGCTTGATCCTCATAAGCCTTGGTGACACTCAAAAATACTTTGAGTCAACGGCTTAGTTAGTGGATCTCTAATGTTATCACTGGAAGACACTCTGTCAATTACAACACCTCCTCTAGCTATGATCTATCTGATCAGATGGCAACGCCACAGAATATGCTTCAATTTCTGATGAGACCTTGGCTCCTTCACTTGTGCAATCACCCCATTATTATCACATAACAATGGGACCGGATCAGAGATGCTCGGAACAACTCCAAGCTCTTCGATGAACTTCTTCATCCAGACCGCTTCTTTGGCCGCCTCTACAGTAGTAATGTACTCTGCTTCGGTCGTAGAATCAGCAGTGATATCTTGTTTGGAACTTTTCTAACTCACTGCCCCACCATTCAGGGTAAACACATACCCCGAAGTTGACTTTCTATCATCTTTATCACACGGAAAACTCATGTCAGTATAACCTCGAAGTTTCAAGTCCTCTCCTTCATAAATCAGAAACATATCCTTAGTCCTTCGCAAGTACTTGAGGATACACTTCACGGCTATCCAGTGTTGCTCACCTAGATCTGCTTGGAATATGCTTGTAACACTTAGAGCATACGCAACATCAGACCTTGTACATAACATGGCATACATGATAGACCCTATGGCAGAGACATAAGGTACACTGCTCATGCGCCCCCTCTCTTCAGGAGTTTTAAGGGACATTTCCTTAGAGAGGTAGACTTCATGTCTCATCAGTATGGGACCTCTCTTAGAGTTTTCCATGCCAACCTTGTGACAATGGAATCTATGTACATTGATTGGGACAAGTCAAGCATCCTACTTGATATATCTCTATAGATCCCGATCCCCAATACATAGGATGTTTCTCTCAAAACCTTCATGGAGAAGTACTTAGACAGCCAAGCTTTAACTGATGACAACATACCTACATCATTCCCAATGAGTAATATGTCATCGACTTATAGCACCAAGATAGTGATTGCACTGCCACATGTTTTGTTATACACGCACGGCTCATCTTCATTCTTAATGAAGTCATAAAATTTGATAGCTTCATCAAATCTTAAATTTCAACTGCGGGATGCTTACTTTAATCCATAAATTGACCTTAGCAGCCTGCATATCTTATCTAGATATTCTTTAGATATGAATCCCTCAGGCTGCATCATATACACCTCTTCCTTAAGGTATCCATTAAGGAAAGTAGTTTTCACATCCATCTACCAGATCTCATAATCATAATGTGCAGCGATGGCAAGTAACATCTTGATGGTTTTAATCATGGCAACTGGTGAGAAGGTCTCGTCATAGTCAACTCCTTATCTTTGACGATAACCCTTCGCAACCAACCTTGCCTTATAAGTATCAACCTTTCCATCTACTCCATTTTTTCTTTTAAATATCCACTTGCATCTGATGGGTATAATTAGGGCTGTCAATGGGCCGGGCCCGGGCCCGGGCCAAGCTTAGGTCGGCCCAGCCCGGGCCCGACTTATCAATATTAAAGCCCGAGCCCGGCCCGGGCCCGAACTATGTCGGGTCGGGCCGGGCCGGGCCCGACACTTTAAAAAAATTGTAAAGCCCGACTAAGGCCTGAGCCGGCCAGACAACATAAATAAAAAATAAAAATTAATATATTTAATAATATAAAATTTATAATCTCACTAAATTAATTAAAAGTTTGATATTAATTACATAATTTATGTGAAAATTGAGTTTTAAAATTTCTAATTAAGTAAAATAACATAATTTTAGCTAAGTAATTTTTAAAATTTGAAGGGAGAAAAAAAGAGAACGGGCCGGGCCAGCCCGCGGGCCGAACTCAAAGCCCGAGCCCGGCCCGTGGGCCTAGTCGGGCCGGGCTTTTAGGCCCGACTAAGGGCCCACGGGTCAAAAAAGGCCTTGCGGCCCGGCCAGAAATCGTGCCAGGCCCGTGGGCCTATCGGGCCGGCCTGGCCCATTGACAGCCCTAGGTACAATACCCTCATGTGGATCTACCAAGTTCCAAGTTTAATTGGAGAACATGGAGTTTATCTCTGATTTCATGGTCTCTTGCCATCTCCAAGAGTCAATACCACTTATTACCTCCTCATAGGTCTTAGGATCATCATTCTCATTATACCATGTCTTGTTCCCACCATCAGAGATATGTCTCACATATCTGTCTAGTTGGACAGGTACACGGCCAGACCTACGCACAATTTGTGTGTCAACTTGAATTGGCTCCTAAGACGATGCAGTCTCAGTTTGTGGTTCTACAACCTCTTCTAGTTCTACCATGCTCCCACTTTTTTCTTCAAGGATCTACTCTTCATCTAGGAATACAACTCGCTTAGCTACAAACACCCTTTGATCGCTAGGTTGGTAGAAATAATATCCATAAGTTTCCTTAAGATATCCTACAAACCTACATTTTTCAATCTTGGATGCCAGTTTATCAGGATTATGTCTTTTGACATGGGCAGGACAACCCCAGATCTTAACATTCTTAAGATTTGATTTCTTTCCTTTCCATATCTCATATGGAGTGGAAGACACTAACTTAGACGGAACTTTATTTAGTAAGTGAGCAGTAGTGTCTAGGGCATAGCCCTAGAGTGACAAGGGCAACACAGCAAAGTACATCATTGATCGTATCATATCTAATAAGGTACGATTCCTCCTTTTTGCCATACCATTCAGCCGAGGTGTGTAAGGAGGAGTCCACTGAGATAATATTCCATTATCCTTTAAGTATTGTATGAATTATGTACTCAAGTATTCCCCTCCTCGATCAGTTTGAAGAGTTTTAATACTCTTTCCTGTTTGTTTCTCTACTTCATTCTTGAACTCCACAAATTTCTTAAAGGCTTCAGATTTGTACTTCATTAAGTACAATATCCGTACCTAGAGAAATCATCAGTGAAAGTAATGAAGTATGAGTAACCCCCTTTGGCTTGAGTGGACATAGGTCCACACACATCAGAACGTATGAGTTCTAACAACTCACCAGCTCTTTCTCCATGTCCAGTAAATGGAGAGTCTGTCATTTTTCTCATGAGATAAGATTCATAGGTTGTAAATGATTCATAATCAAATGGATCAATGTATCCATCTTTGGACAACATTTTCAATCTTTTCTCATTGATATAACCGAGCTTACAGTGCCAAAGGTATGCCTGATTCACAGCATTCCTCTTCCTCTTAAGAGATGCATCCACACACATAACAGGAGTATCCACATCTAGTAAAAATAAACCATTTATTAAGCTCCCACCGACAAATAATTCATCATTTAATAATAAAGAGCAAGTCTTATTCCTAAAACTTACAATAAATTCACATTTATTTAAGAATGAAATAGAAATAATATTCTTAATTATTAAAGTGACATAATAACACTTTGTCAACTCTAATATAGCTCCTGAGGAAAACTTGAGGTTCACACTTTCGACTGCAAGTACAGCAACTCTTGCTCCATTTCCTAGTCACAAGTCAACTCGAGCTCAGTGGCAAATCCTAAAAATAGCAATGGGGGCGAAGGCAGTGAAAATGATAGTGGCAATCTTGTTAGATGGAGTCATAGACCTTAGATGCAAGGAGTGTATAGGGGAACAAAATTGGGAATGAGATGGGAGTGAGGTATCCTTAATTCAAATTTTCTCTTGTTTTATTGAAAGCACCATTCAAATTTCTTTAGAAGTAGTAGGACCAGAGAGCTGGAGCATTTTTAGAACAGAAATGATAGCAAAATTAGTGAATCCTGCTTCCGAATTGCAAATAATATCAGTAATGCTAGTTGTTAACCACAATGACAGTGAAAGTTGAGGCTAACAAGACCAACGGCAAACATTAGTGATGAAAAAATATGTTATTTGATGACTACAAATATAATGTTATTACCGAGCTAATCGTTATTTGGTTTCACTGCGGAAAACCCCCCTTTTGTCCCTATTTTCATGGAAGATGGTGATTAACATTAATAGCTATTCTTATGCATGTAATAGGGTTATTTATGCAATTAACCCAAAATCTTAAACATTATCAATGACAACATGTTGGTAACCACAGAATCTACTAAAAGAATTAAAGAAGGCTTATTATTTAATTTGAAATTATGGAACCAACCAGTGAACAACCTATCTATTTCCCAGAATATTACTGCATTAACTTGATGCCTCTGTTGTCTTTTACCATTATTGTCTTAACTAGAGGAATAAAAGAAGCTCTCTAGCTGTAAAACTTATAAAACTAGACAAAACGGTGCTTGTGTAATGATAAGTATCATGGTATTACCTTTTTTTTGAAAGTGGGTAGTACCACAATTGTATTAAATGAAAAAGAAGGCATGTACAAGTATAGTCAGGTATCATGGTATTAATTACTTTTCAAAAAAAAAGTATGATGGTGTTAATTGCTCAGTAATCTGAGTACTGACTAGTTGAACTTTCAGATTCTCTGATTTGACTGGAATTGATTATAGTGAAGGAGCAATTGACCTTGCACGCAATCTTGTTGCTCGTGATGGATTTGCTAATATTAAATTTATGGTATGCTCTAATGTCCATCATGGCCATGCCACAATTTGGCTTTCTGGTATGTTTCAACTTCACCAGGAACAGCAAAACAATAACCAAAAATCTTGAACTTTTCAAGTTGTAGTCAGTAAAAGTTTTCTTCTTTCCCATTCTCTTTATATAATAAAGTGCTCCTTGTCATTTGTTTATCTCATTTTTTCTTCTTTTCTGATGCTATGTGCTGTGAGAAGGGAGCATGTGGCACTTGCAGATTTAGAATGGACCAAACAGATTCATCTTGACCTCCCTGTCAGGGTTGCCAGGGATTCCTCATCACACATATACACATGCAATACATTCCCTGTCATGTTATGTCGACTATGGACATGAGCTACATGCTAAGATGGTGATTGTGAAACTTGGGGGTCAGGGGGTGCTCTAAAGCACCTTCTTTTCTAATCACACACGCAAGATACATTTTTGCATGATAATCTTGCATTACATGCTGCATGATGGTGGGACTGCAGGGAAGAAGAAGTTTGGTGCTTTCTTTCATAATGGTCTGGACTGCACATTGGGATTGCATGAGAAAGTGAAAATCTAGGGAGAGCATGCTCATTGTCTTCTCTCTTTCCTTCTCCCACCCAAAATCAATACCCCAAACTTCTTAATTTACACAGCATGACACTCTCTTTGGTTGTCATATCTCCCTCTCCCTCTTGAAATCTTGAGACCTGTATGCGCCCATGAAGAAAAACAACCTACTTATGGTATTTTGGTCTGCTTTTTTTCGTTTGGGGGGGGGGGGGGGGAGTGAGGTTTGTATTCTCTTGCACCTAACTAGGAGACCCCTAGCCTACTATCTCTAAGGGCCATACTGATAGCACTCACCTGCACAAGGACAAGCTTTCAAGATCCTGTGGACCTCTGCCATGCCAGGGCAGGATGATATCCATGGCAATCCATGTGATCCTCCTGCGGAATGCGGAGTTAGCCGTCCTTGTGGTTTTGAACATGGTCTTTAGCTGTGAAATGGTGTCCTTCCAACCAAGCCACCCCCTGTGAGGTGGTAATGATTTTAATGTTTTTGTCTTCATGCTGGAAGGGGTAACACAACTTATAAATTTGTCCAACATGATCATGGCTGAAATTGGGTTATCCATTAGAACAAGAAATAGGGACAAAAAGGGGGTTTTCTGCAATGAAACCAAATGACGATTAGCTCAGTAATAACATTATATTTGTAGTCATCAAATAACATGTACAAATACCAATATAATAACTTGTATTGTCTTTCATCCATCCATAACATGAAGTGATCAAAATGTGCAACATAATATAAAAAATTACTCCTATTATCATCATCTTCAAGTTCTTTTCCTTTCAACCTGCAAAGAAAATGACAAATAAAAAGTAATAACTCAAATTACCTTTGCCTTCCAACCCTTTGACAATTTGTGTCAAATTCTCAAGATTAGTTGGAGACTTCTGAGAAAACTTCAGATACATCAGATAAAATTAGAAAATATATCATGTACTATATGGTAACCTTATCAACGCACAGAAGTAGCCAATTTCACAAATATTGAGAAGCACATTAACCTAGTTATCATCTTATATCAATTCACATAGTAGAATCCTTAAATGACACCTCGAATAAGAGAATAGCAAAATTTAACCTAAAAAATAGGGTCCTAAGCCTGAACCAGCAAGGAGCAATCCAATTCAAAAATCCATTTTTTTAGTTCCTTTGCTTTAAGGTTTTATGGGAAATTTTAGTATTATCTGAGGTAAGGCTGCAAGTTGGAGCCCATCAACTTGATCCCACACAAATCAATCCAATGATGCATATATGCCAAGCAAAAAGAATGTTAGAAATCAATATTTAGGAAGTGCCCGCTTATCAATGCACAGAAGTAGCCAGTTTCATAACTTTTTTGTCAGAGGGATATTTGAACTACATGGATGCAGAAATAAAAGATATGTTGAACTATCTACATACACAACCAACGATAAAAGATTAGTTCTGGAGAGGGGTAAATCAGCGGCCCAAAAAACATGTGGCCCGGAGCGGCCCAACTAGGTCCAACTCGACCCAACCAGGCCGAACTCCCCAAGTGATAGTCCCATTTAATGGGCTCACTTAGTCTGCAGCCCAAATCACTTAGACCCATACCTCTTAGGCGGCCCTCAAGCTCGGAAGACCGAGTGACGGTCGCTCGGGAGAATCCCAAGCGGCATCCGAGCATAACCGTCCGATGACGCCCTCGCCACCCGGGAAAGGTCTGAGCACCCCCCTTAGTGACCGCCCCATGCTCGAACCGCCAACCGGGCACTTATCCAGGTGGAGTTACGTTGCCGCCCAGAACTAGGAAGCTCAAGGGGATAAGGGAGTGCAAGAGTCCTCAAGCGGTGAAGAGCCCTCAGCAAGGACGTAACTCCCCCTAGTCTCTCAAGCTTCCTTGACTCTAGTATAGGGGGTGAGCGACTATATAAACTCAAAGGAAACCCTTCAGAATGGTAAGCAAGTCTGAGCACTCAAAGCCACACTTCTTGGTGAAGAGCAATCTCGTGCCCATCTCTTTCCTTCCCCTACCTCTCTTCTGCCTAAGTTTACAACTTTTCATATGATAATCTAGATATTTAAAACAATGTTATATCCCTGTAGTAAAGTTTAAAAATTCTCTCTCTCTCATCCATCTATAACATGAAGTGATCAAAATGTGCAACCTAATAAAAAAATTTATATTATCATCATCTTCAAGTTCTTTTCCTTTCAACCTACAAAGAAAATGATAAATAAAAAGTAATAACTCAAATTAAAAGAGTTTAACTTCATTCCTGAAATTAAAGTAGAAATGTAAAAGAGATGAAAGTCATTACATGTGTCCTTAGCCATGCTATTATTTTTTCGGTGGCATCTCCAATTGTTCTGACATCGTTGTATGGTCGAATAAGTGGTGCTGATGGTTGTATAGGTATTTCAATAGACACTTCATAAAAAAAAATCTCCTAGTTCCACTCCTCCAACTTTCTTTTCTGAATCTCTACTAACAACGATCCCAGAAGCTACCACAATATCAAGTTCAGTCGAACTCTTTAAAAAGACATCTTCAACATTCTATAAAAGAATCTTAGTTAAAAAATGAAATGAACAGATTCCAAGTATAAAAATTCAAAAATTAGAAATGTAATAAAGCAATGATCTAAACTATTGTTAACTTACATTCTGATTACATGCTTGAGGACCCTTTCCTCTATTTATTAACAAAGAGGGTCTCTAAAATTTAGATTAAATAATGTTAATAAACATTTGTCCAAGAATTCTTATTTCAAATTATTGAGAATGTTGGCAACTATAATACAAGTAAGCAATCTTCTATAGATATATATTTTACCTCTTGATTTTGTTCAATGTTGCCTGCTTGAGAGGATGAATGCTCATGTGGGGATTGAATATCATTAATATTCGTGGTGGCATTTGAATCCTAATAAAGATATGAAAAGAAAGAGAATTTAGCATGCCAATAATATAAATTTTAACACCATTAAATATTTATGAGATTATAGTCATTATTTATACAACTTTCTTTTTCTGCAGTAGAGGAGTCCTCTCCAAGATGTGAGGAGCTTGACTCAATAGCATCTCTTCCAGGGTTTAATGGATCTTCCCGTACCATTAGCCTCATAGGTATATCTTGTCCTCCTTGTCCTCCAGCTTGTTGAGGATGAATGTCATCTCTTGAGTGGTCAGTGGGAAGGATTTCTATTGGAAGTTGGAGGTAAGCCTTAGATCTTGTGACCCTTGTTGAATATGAGGATGTATGCTTGCTGTGCTTCATATTATCGTAGCCTACCAATCATGACAGACATTATAGACTAAATGCAAATAAAGAATGTGTTATCTTTAACAATATAAATAAGAACAGAAAGATAAAACGAAGGCAAACATAGAAATTGAAAATTTAATGACCTATACTGTCATACCCCGAACAAGGCGAAATTATCAAGGCGTGCGGACAAGTCGATCAAGAGACTCAGATGATGAGTATGAACACAAATGGACAAAATCACATCTCTATTTTATAATCTGACATTTCCAACAAATGTCCTTCAAGGACTTACAATACTATTCAGACTCGATACATTCATTTATAAGTAGACAGATTGGGAAAATTAATTTATTAAAAACTATCATCACTCTCATCACTCCAGCCCATTCCCGTCATCTTTAGGATTTTCTGAAAATTAACAACAATACACATGGTGAGCTAGACAGCTCAGTAGGACTTATATCTCTTTACCAGGTCACTTTAAGTAATTAGCATTTTGGATCATCTATATGCTCTCGAATAAAATAAGTAATAAAACAAATGACAATTAGAGAACAAGATCAGGAAGTCAAGAATTTCAAGAATAGATATTGTAGAACTCAAGTGTAAGCATGAAGATCAATAACAAGTATAGAATTATAAATATAGCCATGTAATAAGGATATTAACCACTCCGGTCAAACATGTCATATATAGAAAGTTAAGCATGTAACGAGTCAAGCATGTAATAAGTGAATTGCCTAGTTCAATCTTGCATGTCAGTTGGTGCAATGTCACACCTGATCATTCAACTCCCTCGGGCACAAGTACTTTCAGACTTTACTCGCCTAGGACCAGATCAGGGCCCCCATATTTTCCAGACATTGAGTATCAGGTGGACCAAAAGTCCCATGTAATTTCCAAAATAATTCATTTATAATTATGGCCAATTTGAGTTTCAAGAAAAACTTAAGAAGCGTAGTATAGCGCATAACTAGTCATTTAATTATGGAGGACTCTAGAGGTGGCCCCTACATGCTCAAGGGGTGGCTCCCATTATGTAGCACTTTACGCCATTCCGGCCTCAAGAGGTGGCTCCCATAACGTAGCACTTTACCCTGCATGACACTTCGCTCCTACACTCCCAAATGATAGTTTATGGCTAAAGTACAGATCTAGCAAAATTTTCATTTCCAAGGACATGTAATATGAAGAAAAGGCATTTAGTATGAAGAATAAATGAAGTTTATGAGAGAAGTTCAAGGATGAGACATCATGTTTAACGGCATTAAGATAATAAAGAGAATGAATTGTCGGTCAAGGCGCGATCAGCTCTCGCGAAAAATCTTGTAAAATAAGTTTAGATCAAGTGTTTCTTAGTCGGGTAATTAGCAGAAAACTAAAGAAAACGTGGCCAGGTAAGAGATGGGACAGTGGGAGACTCCCCTTGTATTCACGAGGTCCTAATTAAGTAACCACTTATCCACTTAAAGTGTTTATCCGTGGACCTCTAGCCTTAGACACCGGTTCTTCTTGGTGAACTTGCTAGCTACACGATTTTTCGGAGACACGAAAACACGTAAATCGAATGAAAATCATTCTTGTATATTCTAACATATTCATTTGTGAAAGAATTTCAATGAAGGAAAAGACATTGAAAAAGATGTCAAGCTTCCAATTGCATAATATGTTCATGTATGAAGAGAAGTTGAAAGGAGATGTCAAGTTTTTAGAAAGAGCTTAGATAAAAGAGATAGGGTCAATCATGTATAGGAATTGTACAAAAATTAGAACATAGTTGTTTGAACAATTAACGATAGCTTTACGAGTTCATTCACCTAATCATTTCTTTGTTAATAGTATTCTTAAGACAATATATGATTTTAAAATTTAAAATCTAAGTTTTGAAATAACGCTCATAAACGAGTTAAATCGAGCGTGGTTACTGCATTCAAATCATGGTCCATATGTGATCCACGTTATTGAAACATATTATGATAATGAAAACTCTTATTTTTGAACTTTAAAACTTAAAATAAGCCATAAATACATGATCATGAAAAATTTACATAGAATCGAAATACTCATGCAAAGAAACATATATGGAGATCTAATTAAGGTTTCGCCTGAGAGAAAACCTACCTCGTCGAAGATCAAAGAAGAAGAAATTTAAGAACGAAGATCGCTTTCGAACACTCCTCCAACTTCGAGCTTTCTCCCTCTCTCCAACTAGCAATTCCTCCCAAGAGATTTGTGCTTTGAGTAGGGAAGAGCCCAGCCCTATTTATAGGCCAAAATCTCCCACCTACTTTCCCTATTCCACCAACTGTGTTACTATTACACCAACCTTGTCACTATTACACCAACTTCATTCCACCATGTGAATGACATAATCAATGACCTCGTTTATTCAATGATGTAAGAATGACCTCATCCATGACCTCATTTATTCAATGATGTAAGAATGACCTCATCCATTAATTAGGATTAGATTAAAGCTAATAATTCTCTCTTAAATCGGATGATATAGTACTGCTACAGTACCGACGTCTTCGCCTTCTCAGAATCATGCTGTGAATCTCATCGTTCGGATTAACAAGTGGAATAGGGTTCATGTTTATGTATTCTATACTTTTAAAGACATAATATAAAAATATTCATAATTTATTTTATTTTCATCTTTCATTATTTCTTTTTGCATATAAATGCATATAAAAATTTTTGAGTTGCTACATCCTCCCCCACTTAAAAGAATTTGATCCTCCAAATTCACATCACGTAATAGTAATTTAAACATTCAAATGGAGGGTTCAAAATTCTAACCTGAGATCAAATCTGGATACTTCTTCTTGATTGACTCTTCTAATTCCCAAGTAGCCTCCTCGAATCCACACTTACTCCATTGGACTTTTACCATCGGTATAACCCTATTCCTTAGCTAGTGAAATTTTCGATCTAAGATCTTGATCGGTCTTTCTTCATAAGACAAATCCTTCTGTAGCTTCAAGTCATCGAATTGAATCACATGCGAAGGATCATACACATATTTTCTTAGCATGGATACATGAAATACATCATGGACACCAGCTAATTGTGGAGGCAAAGCCAGCTTGTATGCCACTTCGCTGATTCGTTCTAGAATCTCAAAGGGGCCAATATATATTGGACTCAGTTTTCCTTTGATACCAAACCTTTTAATTCCTCGTGTGGGTGAAATTTTTAAGAAGACATGCTCCCCCACTTGAAATTCAAGGTCTCTTCTTCGATTATCGGCATAACTCTTTTGCCGTGATTGAGTAATTTTCAGCCTTTCACGGATCAACTAAATATTGTGAGTTGTATCTTGAATAATATCGGGACCCATCGATCCCTTCTTTCCAACCTCACTCCAGCATAGAGGTGATCTACAACTCCTACCATACAGTGCTTCAAAAGGTGCCATCTGAATTCTAGACTGATAACTGTTATTATATGCAAATTCAAACAATGGCAAGTGTTCATGCCAACTTCCCCCAAAATCTATCATACAAGCTCTTAATATATCTTCAACAATCTGATTCGTCCTCTCGGTTTGTCCATCCGTCAGAGGGTGGAAAGCCGTACTAAAATTCAGCCTAGTACCCAAAGATGATTTCAAACCTTTTCAGAAGTGGGAGGTAAATCTCAGATCTCTATCCGAAATAATAGAAGTTGGAATATCGTGTAGCCTTACAACCTCCTTGATATATAGGGCAGCTAGAACATCCACGGTCCATTTGATTTTGATGGGCAAGAAGTGAGCGGACTTAGTTAGTCGGTCCATAATCACCCAGATAGCATCAAATCCACTTCGGGTCTTTGGCAATCCAACTATAAAATCTATGCCAATACTATCCCATTTCCATTCCAGTATCTTTAGAGGTTTTAGCTTACCAGCCGGTTTGAGATGTTCGACTTTAACTTGTTGGCACACCAAACATCGGCTCACGAACTCGGCTACCTCTCTTTTCATGTTAGGCCACCAAAATGTTCTTTTGAGATATTTGTATATTTTTGTAGCAACAGGATGAATAGTGTACCTCGATCGATGTGCCTCCTCCATGATTTTATCCTTGATGGTAGAATAATCGGGTATACAGGTTCTTCCTCGGAAGAGCAGCCTTCCGTCATCTGCCAAAAGAAATTTTGGTCGTTGATCTAATTTCTCTTTAATTTCAACAACCAATGGATCATCACTTTGCAACTTTTTAATTTCTAAGAGTAACTTGGATTGGAGACTAATATTTATAATTAAGACTCCTTCTTCCTTCTCCTCCATATTGAGGTCTAAGTTTGCCATTTGTTCTAACAATTGCCACTCTTTAATCATTAGGCTTGATAATAATGCCATCGGCTTCCGGCTAAAAGCATCAGCTACGGCATTGCCTTTTCTGGGATGATATTTTATAGAGAAATCAAAATCCTTCAAGTATTCCAGCCACCGTCTTTGTCTCATATTAAGTTCTTTTTGAGAGAATAAGTACTTGAGACTCTTGTGGTTAGAATATACAATAAATGTCTCACCATAGAGATAATGCCTCCATATCTTTAGAGCAAAGACTACTGCGGCTAATTCTAGATCATGCACAGGGTAATTAACTTCGTGGGTCTTCAGTTGCCTAGCTGCATAGGCTATCACCTTGCCTTGTTGCATTAATACACAACCTAGGCCAATTCTCGAAGCATCAGCATATACCTCGAATCCTCCTCCCGCAATAGGCAAAGTAAGAACATGTGCAGTTGTCAAGCGCTCCTTTAGAGTCTGAAAACTCTTCTCACATTCTGTGGATGGGCATAAATCCCACACAAAAATCACAAGAGAATAATGATGTGATAAAACATGGAGGAGATAATGATGATTAATGCATAAATAAGGGGAATAAAAGCTTGCACGTGGTGCAAATATGGAGATGTGATCGCCAGAGGGGTTACCTCAAAAAAAGAGAGATCGTGAATACCTGGTGAAGATTGAAACGCGGGATGATGTGAAGTTCCTTCCTCCTTCTTCAATCGGCCGGCCGATGAGAAGGGTTCTCCTTTTGATTACCTTGCAAAAAAGACAATGAAACAATAAAGCAAAGCAAAGAGGGATTCAGCCGATGCAAGTAGTATCAATCCAAATAAAACAGGTGATGATAAGAGGAAATCAACATGCGCACCTTATTGTTTTGGTTTTAAAACCCCTAAAGAGGAATTAGGGAGAGGGGAGATATGTGATAAAACTAGTGCAAAGTGAAAAGGAAAAAGAAAACTGACGATGGAATTGATGCAGACGAAGAAGGAGAAAATAGATGAAGACAAATCAACAAAAAAAGCCATGCTGTCCCTGTCGACAGTAAAGGGAATCGATAAGACGCGGTTGATTGGATGAAGCAGGTACAGAGGAAGCCAAAAATCCTCCCAACGAGCCCATGACAGTAAGCAAGCAGAGGAAGCTGTCAATCCTCTCAATCTCTTGCACGTTCTAATCTCTTCAACCCTCTTAAATCGTCAACCTCTGCTTCGATCGCCCAGATCATGTTTTTATAGGATTCAGTGGGAGATAAGCTCGAATATGGTAAGATAAGGATAGGCAATGTTCAAAGAAGGCAGGACTCTACCTCCAATTCGAGCAAGGAGACATTGAGGCAGGACTCTATACAGGAAAGAGGAGTTCAAGCAGGACACGAAAGGTGAAACACGACCTTGCAAAGGGCGTCAAATCAAGAATTGACGACTTCCATCAAGACGTTACTCAAAACACGACCTCTACCAAGGGCGTCACTTCTTGGATTTAATTTTGGCAATAAAACTTACTTTATTTGAAAATTATGATAACACGCCTAAGAGCGAGGCGTTAATTTAAAACACGCCCTGAGGAAGGACGTTAACCAATGATTAAATTGATTTTGCATTTACTTTAAAACCGGATAATACCAGGAATTGACGCCCTTACATTTAGTCGTCCTTTCTTGAGAAAACGCCCTCGATAAGGTCGCTATTTAAATAACGCCCCTCTTCAGGTCGCGAATCACAAAAAATGCAAAAATGAATCAAAACCACACACAAGAAAATAGAAAAACTTCATATTATGAATATATTGAAGTTCACTTTGGGGCGTCATCATAGTGACATGAGATTTGATCAACATAGCGTCATTTTTGGCGTGTCTACAGCTGCCCCGCCTTGGCGTCTGCTTTGGAAGGGAGTGAGACGAAAATGGAGTGAAAGTGCAACAAAATGGAATGAAGTGGAGCGAACTGATAAGTAGATGCCAAGGTGTGATGTGACACGCCTCAGACACTAAGCAATAGAAATCTTTCCAAGATTCTGAGTGAAACAACTCCGAGTGATTCCAAGGAAGCATCAATTTGCTGGATAAAGGAGATTAAACTAAACAAGTAAAATGTAAGGCAAAAGGTGTGCGCGCGGGCACGATAGGGAAAGACCATTGGAGAGCGGTTACCAGCCAACGTGGACGTGCTACAACCAAGGTAAATTTTGCAGAATAAAGAAAATTGAGATGGAGATCCAACAAAGGGACATTTTTCAAGGAACCAGCCTGAGCAGCTTCAGATAGAACAAAGTACTTGATTCGGAGTGGAATATCTCATGTCAACTCAATCAAAAACGAGTGACCTTCATTATCGCCATAATATGAAGATTTTCAACATGAAACTCAAAGTCCTACATGATGCATGCTGGGCTAAAAAGAAAAAGATAAAACAAACTAAAAATAGAAAATAATCAAGGATAATATTGCTAAGTCATCTAGACTTGGTCAAGAATCCAAGTCTCTGAGCTAACACTAAGCCGAAGCCCGTTTTTCCGCGCATCAACTCAGAAAGTGGAACCATCGTCCCAGACCTTGAATGACTCAACGGCCTATCCGTGTGATCAAGACTCTCCTGGAATCATCATCGTTTTTGATGAAGGGGAACTCAAATTCCAGATTCATCAGAACCACAAGGTCCTTGATATGCTATAATAATGTAAATATTATATAGTAACAATGCTTACAACGAACAAATATAAGATGACAAGTGCGATGTTATTTCCATGAGCAACCCAAGCGCCTCTAATCCTGCAAACTTCTGTACTTTGAAAATTCATCAGTTTTTGAAATTCAAGATAATCAAACATAGTTTTCCATTTAAATCATGATATGATCATAAGTGCTCAATAAAAAAAAACAATTCAACGAAATAATAGCACTTAAGTTCATTAACACACATGAATATCTAAATTCATAAGCTCATAAAAACACGCCTTCACGGAACGGCGTCAAATCATGAAAATGCGCCTTGACATGTAGTCGTTTAAAACATGAAACACGCCCTAAAGCAAGGCGTGAAACCCATCGAGAGGCCAAAGAGTAAACGACCTACTAAAGGGCGTTACACAAAACACGACCTCAGCAAGGTCGTCAATTCAGAAATTGACGCCCTAACAAAAGGCGTTAATCAATCCAGCGCTTCCGTTTCCAGATCGAAAGCAAAACCAAATCCTAATAGCCATCAACCTGTTAACTCCGAACAACCTTAAGCCCTCTCCAAATCTTTATAAAAGAAAGGCTGCTTTCCTCAACCTAAAACAACCTCTTCTCTGAACCTCCGTAGCCGGCTTATTTCTCTGTTTCTCTGTTTGTTCTTCTCCCGCAGGCACTCGTCCGAGCTCCTTCTGCAAAGCCAAAAACAATGGAGAGGATGATTAAGAGACCTAGGTCTTCCACCCCTAGGCTGACTGAAATCCAAGGGCACATCTGCAGCCGAGTTGCTCAACATCAGGTTAGTGAATTCCTCTGCTTATATCTTCTTTCTTTTCTTTTTATTGAATCCTTCTGTCAAACTACTTCTTACATATGCTCATGTCTGGCACTATTGGCACTGTTTATGTTTTCTTTCCACAGGACTACCCAAATGTCCCTGGTGCTAGGAGATTTACAAAAGTGAAGTGGTTGCCCCTTATTCTCTCCAAGTTCTCCTCTGACATGAGAGTATACCTAGCAAGATGGCATCTTTTGGGCCTAGTAACTCATGCCAAGCACTATGACCAAATTCACTTAGATTGGGCTGCCATAGGAGCATTGATTGAACTTTGGCATCCTTCCACTCATACCTTTCTCTTCTCGACATTTGAAGCCACCATCCTTTTGGAAGAACTAGAGTTGATCTTAGGCTTGAAAAGAATGAAACAAGGAGAAGAAGAAAAGATGGCCATCATGCCAAGGCCAATCTCCTCTCATGAATTGCTAACCTCATTGATATCTAGCCCAAACATAGTGAACCAAATCAAGGTCACTAAAGGAATCAACCTCTTGAAGCTCGCCTCATGGGTGTACAAGAGAGCGGATCAAGCAAAGGAAGAGGAGGAGATAGAAAAGATAGCAAAGGCCTTTGTGGTGTGCTTAGCAGGCGCACTCTTGTTTCCATCCATGGAGGACTTTCTAGAGGAGGCCCAATTGAGCGCGGTGATGAGCTTATGGGACGGAGATAGAGTTGGACCGGCTATTCTAGCCTACCTCTATAGCGGGCTTACTTCGGCGGCGATGGGAAGGCCCATCTACGGATGCATGCTAGCACTCTCTAGTTGGGTCGATCTCCATTTCAAATTCGATCCATGTGGTGAGGCCCAACAATCCTCAAGAATCTTTTCAAAAAGCCCACTCTCTTACATGACCGGTTCGTTAGGAATAAGCAATAGGGTGATGAACCGGATTCCTCAAGTGAAGAAGAGAGGGGATTGGAGGGAGCACCTAAAGGTAATGCCAAAGAACCTCTTTACATGTGCCCCGGGTGTACTCAAGATGCAGGAACTTCGTGCACGATTCTCCACCGGCACGGACCTTCGTCTCATCGGTGCTTCGGACTTCGTCTTGTACAACTCTCACAGATGCCTTCTTCAAATCGGACTTCCAAGACAACACCTAGAAGACGTCTCTCATCTCCCTCCAATCAAATCAAGAAACCTAGGCAGCAATGAAGATGGAGAAGAGGCTATCACAATCCAAGCCCTATGGAAGATTAGCAAACCTCATCAACCTGTAGAGAGTTTGGAGGAAGACAAAGATCAGTGGAAAAATTATGTAACAGCTTTGAGAAAGCTAAGACCCAAAGTGGCTCATTAAGCATTGTAATCTCTCTTTTCAAAGTAATAAAAATGATTATTTTCTGATTGAGCCTTACTGCTGTGCTTCAGATCAAATCCTTAAACAACCTGTCGTTCTGTTCCGAATAACGCCTCAAGCAAAGGCGTGAATCAATAAAAGGACGCCTTCACTATAGGTCGCTTCCAATATTCCTGCTCACACATTTGACGCCTTCACCAATAGGCGTTACTTAAATAACGACCTGGAACAAGGCGTTTAATCGATTCAGATTCCCAAAATATATTCGTTGAAATTCCAAAAGTAACGCCCTCAGGAAAGTCACGTTTCAATCAGGTAACGCCTCTAGCTCAGGCGTGAGTAAAAATCATAATAATTACTTCGATCACATCAATCAACGCCCATTGAATGCGTCTGACGACGGTTATCATTCCCCATGCAAATAAAATTGACGCCTCGAGAAACGTCGTCTAATTTATAAACACGCCCATCTCACAGTCGTGACTCCCACAAAAAATGCCTCTTCTCAGGGCGTTTCTTCTTTTCAAATGCTAAAGGGCTTTCCCCCTTTCTTCTTCTTCCTCCGTTCCATTCTCTCTTCTCTTCTGTAACCCTAACCCAAAAAACCCCCCTCCTCTCTTTTCTACCTCTCTCTCCCCCTCTATTTTTAGCCCTAACCATGGCCGGAGGTGGCTCAGTCAAACGGCAAAGGGTGGCCGCTCCCGAGGTGGTTGATCTGGGCGAGGAAGACCACAGTGAGGAAGGGGCCATCGTGGCGGTTGAAGAAGTTCCCGCGGCGGCGGCCGGCGGCGAGGATGAACACGGCGACGAGGCCGTGGGAGAAAATGATGAGGAAGGCGAAGATGAAGAAAATGAAGAGGGAGAAGCAGAAGAAGAAGGAGAAAGAGAAGGAGACGGTGGTGATGAACCACCGCTCGCGGCGGCGCCCCCTCCCCGTGCCGGCCAACTCCGGCGGCCACGGCAGCCACGACCTCAGCCTCAGGAACCCAAGCACAAGAAGGTAAGCCTCAAACCCTTTTCCCATTTTTATTTCTTTTAATTTCATTTTTCCTGATTTTCCATAGCCCTCGGGTATAAACCCTGCAACCCAGAAAGAAGGCGCCCTCAGGGGCGTCGCGATCTCAAAATACACGCCCAACCCAAGGGCGTTAATTATATTATTTTTCAAAAAAAACAATTAACCCCATGAGAACACGCCCTAAAGCATGTCGCCCAATTTAATTTACATATTATGCCGTTAATTTCGCATGCTGTTAATTTTATTCCATTTTCTGAAAAACTGGAAACCACGCCCCACACCAGGGCGTTGATTCAAAACAGACGGCCAAACCAGCGGTCGCCCATTCATTAATTATTTGATTAATTAACGAACCCAAATAGAAAAACGCCCTACTCAAGGGCGTGAATTGAAAAACCTTTAGGATTTTTTAGAAATTAACCACAAACACACGCCCAACACAAAGGCGTTTCATAGATGAAAAACGACCTAGGGTAGGTCGTTATCTATAAGCTCAAACAGAACCACGCCCTCCTTAAGGGCGCTACTTCAACAAAAAACGACCTGAGGAAGGTCGTTACTTCAATAACATCAACATTCAACCTGGGGCAATCAAAATGAAATAAGCATGAATAATCACAACAATTAAACCAACAATTCTTATTTTATGCATGCAGGGGCTGATGAGGACGCGCATTTCATGGGTCATGGTCCGGGCAGCTTACTACGGCCTCCCCGAGTTCCAGAGAGAGAGGGTAGATGCGATGGGGTTCGGGGCCTTCCTCAGCATAGAGCCAGTTAGGCCAGACCTACCACTCATTCAGGTCCTACGGGAGAGATGGGATAGGACCAGCCGGGCATTCCTGATGCCTTGGGGACACATGATTCCTACCCTGGAGGACGTGGCCAGGATTACGGGGTTGAGGGTAGATGGAGAGGCTGTGAGTGGGATCACCTACCCAGACTACACCGAGCATGCCCAGAGATTGCTAGGGCTGGAGATGGTTTATGAGACGCCTAGCGAGTGCAGGACGATCTTCCGCACCGACCTCACCATAGTGATGGGTTTAGGGAATGCTAGGCACAGGTCAGGGGAGACCCTAGAGCAGTTTTCACAGAGGCTGATAGACGGGGCTAGGGCAGTGTACTGCCAGGACCCGACCGACAGGGAGAGAGCTGACCTAGACTTGAGGAGGTTCTTGCTACTGCTACTGGGGAGGCTGTTGCTCGGGACAAAGGGCGACGTCATCAACTGCCGATTCCTAGGGATACTTGAGGACCTGGAGGCAGTTGGCAGCTATGCTTGGGGAGCGGCACTGCTGGCGCACATGATGGCCGACCTGTCCACGGGGACAGGGCGAGAGACGACCGTTAGTGGCTTCTCACCTTTTCTTCAGGTATGCATTTTTCATTTTTTCTTTCTTTTATGTATATTTTTATGTACGTGCGAATGCCTAACTAATGTAATGCATGGATGCAGGTTTGGAGTCACCTCTACATGCCAATGGGGCGCGTTGACCCACGGCCTGGGAATGAGGGAGCTTTCCCTCTAGCACGGCGCTGGGTGCCGATCGTCTTCGGCGCCCCACTCGGCTACGAGTTGTGGGTTCTACGGAGAGAGTTCCGCGACTTCCCTCCCTCGCTGGTATGTATGGATGCATGATATGCATTTTTTTTATTTGAATTGATTATGATGAAATGATGATGATATGTATGTATGTTTATGAATGCAGGTGCAGTGGAGACCCTACGAGGGGATGACCGATGAGGGCCAGCCTTGGGTCGTAGCGGGCCGACCTCGCTTTGAGCGTGAGCTTTGGGTTCACTGCTTGAGCGAGATTGAGCCGTTACGGCTTAGGTTGGTGATGAGGGCGCTGGGCCTCCACCAGGAGTGGATTGAGGTAGGCGAGCCGCGGGGCGTCGGGAAGAAGACGCGCGGTCGTACAAAGGCGACCGACTGGAGGGTACGATTCGAGGAGCAGTACGCCGACTGGCAGCGTGGCGGGACCAGAGTCACCTCTCGGGCGACTGACAGCTCCGAGTACCTCCGGCGCTACTGGGAGGTATATGCCGGCCGACCCCAGATGAGGGTCTTAGGGGTATGTATGAATGCACTTATTTCTAAATTAAATGCAAATGCTTATGTTACTATCATGCGACTAACATGCAATGGATGCAGGATGCGCGGGACATAGCAGCGATAGATGCCCAGGCCCACCTACACAGCCTGGAGGACCAGCTGGCCGCCACACGGGCAGACCTAGAGACCCTGGTGAGTGTTTAAATCATTTCTATATGCAAATGTATTTTGTTTTTGTTGAATTATTGATGATTAGCCACTGACGATCTCAATGAATGCAGCGTCCCCAGCAGGGAGCAGTGAGGAGAGACCCAGGGGAGGCCTCCAGCTCGAGAGGGCCCAGTGCAGAGGTGACTGCACTGGCAGAGCAGCTAGCGGGAGCAGTGGCTCGAGCCGAGGCAGCGGAGCGCGACCTCGCTTCACGGGTAAATTCCAAAACACCAATCCATTCAAATATTGATTATATAATTGTGCACTGATGAAATTCATTTTACAGACTGAGGAGCTTCGAGCCGCTCTTACCTGCGTTGACGAGGGCTACCGCGCGACGAGCGCACAGGTGAGTGGTTCAATTATACATTACTTGAATTGCTAGATTATTGGATTTAATTGTGGAATTGATGACTTGTTTACCTGTTTGCAGGTGACACAGCTTCAGGCAGTACGTACCGAGTTGGCGATCCGCGACCGGCGGATCTCAGAGCTTGAGAGGTCCCTGAGGCGTCGAGAGGAGCTTCCTCAGGACGTGGCCGAGCTACGCGTGGCGCTTGAGCTGGAGAGACGGGAGCGTGCCCGGGAGTGCAAGGAGCGTGCTCGTGAGCGGGAGGAGCACCAGGCGGAGCGTGCCCGGTTCCAGGAGCAGCTGGAGGCACGTGAGGGAGAGTTGGCGGATTCGAGGACCCAGTTGATCCTTTCCCAGGAGCGGCAGTGGGTGTCTGAGGAGCGTCTCCAGCGAGGACGCGAGCGAGTGCGGGCTGCGGGGTACTCCTTCACCAGCTCCACCTTCGTGGCGGGCTCTTCCCTCCGAGAGAGGAGCGAGGCAGGGGGACACGTTCGGGTTCCGGCTTCTTCACGGGGGCCCATGCCTCCTCCACCAGCACCAGCTCGGGACGGCGAGGAGGAGGTTGAGAGTAGGAGAGAGGAGGGTGGAGGCGAGAGCTGAGATACTTACTTGTACTCCTCCACCCTCACACCTGTACTTGGCATTCATTATATATATATATATGAGATTTGAGATTTCTTTGTTACCTGAGCACCTCGTGTGGTTGTGACTTTGTGTTTGTGTACTTTCCTCTCTCCACGTGCTTCGTGTTTAGCAGCTGTGGTTTTCACTTGAATAAAACAGGTTAATTCATCTGTTCGACTTGGCCCCTTACCCAATAAGCAAGGGGTGGCAATATTTTGACCTTAATGAGGGGTCAAGGGGCCAAGCCTTTAATCAAATAAGGCAAAATGAAATAGCTGATAGCGGGAGATGCCTCATGCAAAGCACACATATGCAAACCATAAATAAAAGATGCCCATGCAAAAGAATGCAAGCATACATCGTGAAGAAATGCATTTTTTTGTTCTTTCTTTTATATATATTTTTTTTATTATTTTTCTTTAAAAAATGCACCTTAGAGTGGGTCGTGATTCTCATAAAGACGCCCAAGGAGACGGCGTGAATTTGAAAAAGAATTCGATTTTTGAAAAAAAGAAACGACCTGCTCAAAGACGTTATTCTGAAGAAGATGACCTAATCTAGGACGTTAATTCCATAAAAAGCGCCTTAGCCGAAGGCGTTAATTGAATTATTCTGTAAAAAGGGCTTCAAGGCTATCAAGATCATGAGTCTTACATAGTGACCATCTAAAATTCATTAACCTTTCTTGAGTAGTTAAAAGGGGGTTGACGTGATCATAATTGACTTGTATTCGAGATTTCGCACAGTGCAATTTCTTTAGTCCGTCTTGACCATCCTGCCAGTTCGTGATTTTACCACATAGAAAGGATAGAAGAAAATATAAGGGAAGCCCATAAGGGATTCTGAGATGCTCAAGGCAAAGTTACCTCCCCTACCCTATGCCTGTTGGGGTTCGGACTTTGGCGTAGGGAAATTTGTTGCATTTTGCCCATTTATATTGCACGCATACGCCCAAGGTTTTCCTTGTGGGGACTTTGCCCTCTTGACATGCTTTTCTTTTCATAATTTGACTTTCACTTTGGAATTGATTTACATTGATGAAAATAAACCTAATTGTACTTGGGCTTTTGTGGCATTTGCTCCCTTTTGGGCCTTGACTTCCACCTACTAGGGCGGCGGATAGGCTTGGCGCGTCTGCCTCGAGGTCTCCCTTCCTCCCTTATGGGCCGAAGAAGAAGAGAACGGGTATTGTCTTTCACTTTTAGTCAGGTTTTTGACTTTCCATCGGATTTTGCACTGCTTGATCTCAAGAATAAAGCGTGTAGTGTGTGCGTGAACCAACCCCCTTTTAAACTAACAAGACTGATGAATGAATTCTGAATTTTGGCCTTTCAGACATTGATCCTTCGTGTGCCATGGCACCAATCTTGATCTCTTTTGATTTTGAAGAATTTCTATTTTTGTTTGCTTTTTGGAGTTTTTTTTTTTATGGTTTTCGGAGATATTCCTTTTTGTTTGGATTTTTGAAGACATATATTTATATATATATTTTGAATTTTTGAATCAAGGGTAGTATTTCTTAAGATACAAACCATTCCAAGGATGAGTTAACTCTTCCCCTTCAGAATTAACCAGTTTATAAGCATTTCCAGGATAAACATCTTTTATAATGAATGGTCCTTCCCAATTGGGTTGGAGTTTTGAGCGGGGGCCACCCGACTTTACAAAAATTCTTTTGATTACCATTTCACCGATTTTAAATTTTTTCTCAATTACTTTCTTTTGATAAAAACGTGAGAGCCTGTTTTGATAAACGCGCGCATGCTCAGCGGCGACCAGACGCTTCTCATCGAGGAGTTCCAATTGGGCCAGGAGTGAATCACGACGTTCATTAATAGAGAGCTCCTTATCCAACTGTACTCGCAGAGAGGGAATAAGAATCTCATAAGGGACTACTGCCTCCATTCCATAAGTGAGGGCAAAAGGAGTTTGCCCAGTGGGTGTGCGAATGGAAGTGCGATAGGCCCAGAGAGCTTCAACTAGCTTGTCTGGCCAGTCCGAAAATTTATTAGCCTCACACGTTTTCTTAACAATTTTGATCAAAGTCTTATTAGTTGCCTCTGCTTGGCCATTGCCCTGCGGATAATAGGGAGAAGAATGATGTAATGCAATGTTATACCTGTTGCAGAGATCCTTGATTTCCTGAGAGATAAATTGAGGTCCATTGTCGGTGACGATGGTGCTCGGGATGCCGAACCTTGTGATGATGTTCTTCATTATGAATTTGCAGACTGTTGACGCTTTAATCTCCACGTAAGCTTCTGCTTCCGCCCACTTGGTGAAGTATTCCGTTGCCGTGAGGATGAACAACTTTTGCTTGGTCAGGAGATTCGAATCACCAAGAGGTCCAATGATATCAAAAGCCCACATGGAAAAAGGCCATGGGGAGGACGTAGGATGGAGTGAAGAAGCAGGAGAATGAATCTTGTCGGCGTGCAGTTGGCACTTAACACACCTTCGAGCATAGATGGAACAATCCTCTTCTAGAGTGGGCCAATAGAATCCTAGCCTAAGGATCTTCTTAGCTAGCATCTGGCTATTCACATGACCACCACACACTCCAGAATGCGCCTCTTCCACAACTTTCCAAGATTTATCATCATCGAGGCATCTTAATAAAACACCGGTAAGCCCTCTTCTGTAGAGCACACCTCCAACCAGAACATGACGTTGAGCCACTCTTCTAATTGCTTTCTTCTCTTCTGCAGTGGCTTCCTCGGGATAGGACTGATCATTACAATATCTGGCAATCTCATAATACCAAGGCTTCTCTTCGTCAGCCAGATCTTCTTGCCAATCCAAAAGCATGACCTCTTTACCTTTAAGAGCTTCCTTCAGCTTAACCTTCTCGAGCACTTGATCCCTAATATCAAGGAATGCGCGATCCTTAATAGCTGGGGTGTCACGCTGATGAATCAGGGGAACATGAAAATCACGCTCAGGAGGGAAAACTAAAGCGGAAGCCAAAGAAGCAAGAGCGTCAGCCAAGATGTTTTGGCTGCGCAGGACATGGACGAAGATCAATTTAGTGAAGAGTTTGGCATAAGCTGAAGCGAGTTCCTGGTAGGGCTTGAGCTTAGGATTGATAGTGCGACACTTGACGAGCACCTGGCGCAGAATAAGCTGACTATCACCCACAATCCTCAAATGAGTGACACCATATTGATGAGCGGTTTGAAGACCGGCCAAAAGAGCTTCATACTCAGCTATATTATTGGTGACGGGGAAAGTGAGCCGAGCAGCAAATGGGATGGTGACCCCTTCTGGTGTTAAAAGAACCATGCCGATCCCTCTTCCTTGAGAATTTAGAGCTCCATCAAAATGTAATGTCCACATAGGATCATGGGGTTGATTGATGGACATTAATTCTTCATCTGGGAACTCCGAATTGACAGGATCAAAACGGGGTAGAGGGTGATGAGCAAGGTGTTCGACAATGGCGTAGCCTTTGATAGCTTTCTGTTGAATGTAAGTGATGTCAAATTGAGAAAGGAAACTTTGCCAGCGTGCTAATCGACCAGTGAGGACAGATTTTTCAAGGAGGAATTTAATCGGATTCATGCGAGCAATGAGGTGAACCTCATGAGCTAAGAAATAATGTTTTAACTTCTGAACTACCCAAACCAAAGCCGCACAAGTTTTCTCCATGGCTGAGTACCTCTGCTCACAGGGGTTAAGAAGCTTAGACAAGTAATATGCTGCCCTCTCCTTACTTTCTTCATCCACTTGAGCTAAGACAGCACCTACGGAGTCATCCAAGACCGAAACATAGAGAATAAGAGGTTTGCCTGGAATCGGCGGCCTCAGGACAGGAGGATTGGCCAAATAATCCTTCAATCCATCAAAGGCTGCCTGACACTTGTCATCCCAATTAAACTTGACTCCTGGCTTAGTAAGCTCGTAGAACGGCCTACATCTTTGTGAATGCTGAGAGACGAAGCGGCGAATAAATTGCAACCTCCCGATTAATCCTCGAACTTCTTTTAAATTCTTGAGAGGAGGCATATCCCTAATGGCCTTTACCTTGTTGGGATCAACTTCAATTCCCCTCTTGCTAACAATGAAACCAAGCAATTTCCCTGAAGAAACGCCAAATACGCACTTCTTGGGGTTCATTTTCAATTGATATTCTCGTGATCTCTGTAAAACCTTAGCCAGAACCCCAGGATGTTCAATCCTTGTCCTTGATTTCACTACCAGGTCATCCACATACACCTCAATATAAATATGAATCATATCATGAAAAATTGCCATCATAGCCCTTTGGTAGGTGGCTCCAGCATTCTTAAGTCCAAAAGACATGACCACATAACAATAAGTCCCCCATGGCGTAGTGAATGATGTTTTCTCTTGATCCTCTTCAGACAGACGAATTTGATTGTAACCTGAAAAGCCATCCATAAATGAGAGAGTCTCAAATCCTGCCGTGTTATCAATTAGAACATCAATATGAGGGAGGGGGAAGTCATCTTTAGGACACGCTCGGTTGAGGTCCCGGAAGTCTATGCAAATCCAAACTTTCCCATCTTCTTCATAACCGGGACAATGTTAGCCACCCAATTGGGGTAGAGGACAACTCTAACAAATCTAGCCTTATGGAGTTTATCGACCTCTTCTTTCATTTTCAAAGCCATGCTAGGGTGGAAACGCCTCAACCGTTGTTTGACCGGTACAGACCCTGGCTTAAGTGTAAGACGATGTTCAACGAGCGCAGGGTCTAATCCCGGCATATCTTCATAACTCCATGCAAACGTGTCCTTGTATTCTTGAAGAACTAAAATGAGCGCCTCCTCCTCGGAGGGCGGCAAATTCTGACTAATGAGGACAATCCTAGGGTCTTCCTCGGTACCCAGATTAATTTCTTTGGTAGGTTCTTCTACGGAGGCTGATGGTTCGTCGAATCTTCTCATACCACTAGCAAAAGCATCAGCCTCGTCCTCATATTCTTCGTAACTTTCATCCCCCTCTTCAATAGGGTCTTCATCATTCATAATTTCATAAACGCCCAAACCCTCATAGGAAGCAACAGCATCTTCAAATTCTAACTCTGGCAGGATAATTGGATCCACAAACTCAGGGATTGCTAAACAAGCTTGGCATCTGATAGCCAATTCTAATAAAAATCTGCGAGGAATCTCCTTACCCTTGGATTTCTTATGTGAATCTACCCCATGAATCTTATTAGCAGAAGAAGAAGAAGAGAAGGAGCAACTAGCTTGATCAGAAAGAAAAGAAGGGGGTGAAAAAGTGGATACAAAAGGTGATATAGAAGAAGACCCCTCGCTAGAGGGGGAAAAGAGATCTGTCAAGGAATCTTGAAAGAGCGGCCCCTGGGTCGGGACGCACTCCGGAGAGAAATAGGAGGTCTCCTCAACAGAGATGGAGGATTGGAAAGTTGAAAAATCAGCGTTTTTTTTTTCTTTTTTATCTTTTTCTTCATTTTTATTTTCTTTTTCAAGGAGAAAGCAGTGTGATGGGAGAATAGTAAGAGGAGTGGAAATTGCAAGATTGGAAAAAGATTGGGTCAGTGATGGCCCGCTTGGGGGCGTGATGGAGAGTTCAGAAAATCGCTCGAGGAGCGAAGGAGGAATCGGGAGAGAAACTCGGATTGAATTTGGAGCAAAACTGATTGTAATCGGAGGCGGTCTTGGCACACGACCAAACCAACGAGAATGTAGAGAAACAAGCACAGATGGATGTAGCGAAGTGAGAGAAAAGAGGCCGGCCCACAGCCTGTCCACAGTGAAACCTTCTTCAAAGGGGACATCTGGCTCCCCAGTATCCGTATAGTCACTCAGCAGCTGCCTCTTGTCTGTGATCACTGCTGGCATTTCAATCAATTCCTGTATTAATGGAGGCCATTCCGGATCTGTCGGCATGAAGAGGCGGCTTAAAGAAATAGTAATGTCATTCATGTCGAACCACCTGTACCAATCACATTTTGGATCACCCATTTTCCTTCTTTTGTCCGGCCTTAAAGACTCCAGGGCTTTGTAGGTAGCCAGTGGGGCGATGTGACGAGCAAATTGTCTGGCGTGAACATCTTGATAGTCAAGCAATGAAGTAATTATGGTAGTCTGCTCATTATTCTGAGCGCCACTTGTAACAAAATGTGTCTTCAGTGTCCAGGAGAGTGGCTGGCGATTAGTCTTCAAAGTAGAAGTCATAAATGCCCATGGCTCTTCTTTATTTTTGCTCGGCCCTTTATAGCCTAAACCGCCTCGTGCCAGTAATTTTTGCGGCTTAATGGGCCTAATCCTGCCCTGACAGTTGGCACCCAGGCCTTTGCCATCTTGATACCCCATTTTTAACAGAATGTTCCAGCCAGGGGTGTTAATCATGTTCTTTTTCTTCTTCCCCTTAGAAGGCAGGGGTGTCATAGCAACCGTGGTAACAGTTTTAGATGGTATTGGCCGTGGACGGGGAACGTCCAGCACAGATAATAGTGGCTTATTGGCAGGCCAAATAGAAGGGACTGATGAAGCCGCATGAATATCTTCCTCTGGCAGAATCGGCATGCTGGTCACCTTGATAATACGGCCCTTGTGTGGGAATTTGAGACACTGGTGATTTGTAGAGGGCACCGCATCAAGCTGCTGGATGTACGGACGGCCAAGAATGCCATTAAATGTTGGATCCATGTCTAGGATGTGAAAATCTGCTGTGATGGTGGCAGGACCCAAGATAACTTTCAATGTGATCATGCCTAGAGGAGGCTTCTTTGTGTTGTCATATGCAGTGACCGTTATGGTGGACGGCCGAATCTGGCTTTCTGGTATGCCACATAACTTCAAGGTGCTTGGTGGCAAAACATTGATGGATGCCCCAGTATCCACCAGACATTGCTTAACAGCCACCTTATTGATGTCGACTGTGATGCATAAGGCATATTTTCTTGCTGAGATTGGTGCCAGTTCATGCTCATGAAAAGTAATCGCCGGCTGACTGCTAGCAGGTGTTAACACCGTGACTATCTGCTCAACTGGAATGTCTTCATTAACCATTACCTTCTGCAGATATTCTTTTAGGGCCAGCTGATGAGTGGTGGACCGTTTGATCAATTCCAGGATCGAAATTCTTGCCGGAGTCCGGTCCAAATGCTTTAACAAATCATATTCAGTGCCCGGTACAGACCCTTGTTCATGTTCTTGCTCTTGCGTCCCTTGCACGGGCTCTAGCTCTCTTTGTGGAAAAATACGGTGAAAAATCCGTCCACTGCGGAGCGGTGCCATGCCTTGTAGTGCCTCTGTCGGGGCAAGTGTGGGAGGAGGTTTAGAAGAAGAAGAAGAGGAAATGCCGTTGGCAGTGTTCAACAACAGGGGTGCCCCCGTAGGAGGCGTGGGAGTAATGTTTAGCAAAGATGCCTCCGTGGGAGGCATAGGAGAGTGGTTCGACGAAGATGCCCCGTCAGGGGGCGTGGAAGTAGAAAGGGATACCTGAATGTGAGGAGCATTGGCGGGTGGTCTAACAAGAAGAGATCTGGGTATGAGAGGTGGGGGAACTGATGGCGGAGGAACCCTTGCCGGTGTAGGAGTGGTAGGGGGTGTAGCGGGTGCTAACGGTGAGCGAAGTAGGAGTGGCCTGGATGGCGGAGGTCTAGGATTGGTGGTGGAAGGTGGGGTTTGTCGTGCGGTAGGTTGTGGAGGTGGCAAGAGGGTAAGAAGAGAGCGGGCCGGCAAGGCCATAGAACTGGTGGAGGTAGATGGGTTGACGGGGCGTAGAAGATGACGTCCCGATAGGAGAGTAGAAGAAGAAGGAAGGGTGCGCAAAAGGCACGGAGGTTGATTTTGATTCGGATCATGATGAAATGCCCCGACAGAGGCATTTTCTTCGTGCCATCCCTGTCCTCTCTGCACTTCGTAGAGGGACGTGACGGGGTTCACATGCTGATTAGGGGCGTGCTCCGGCAATGGATTACGGACAATTCCCATATCATGTTGGTGTGCTGGAGCTTGTTGTGGTTGAACTTGTTGTGGAGCGGATTGCTGAGGTTGTTGATTTTGTTGTTGCCGAGAAGCCCTTCTTTCTTTCATAGCGGCTATGAATTGTCTCATTTCATCCCAATTGATGTCAACCTGGTCATTTAGATCGTAAATGTAATCTCTAAAGTTGAAACAACGATCAAGGTTGTGACCAGGGGCGCGATGAAAAGCACAATAACGAGATGTGTCAACATTAGCGGGCCACACGGTTCTTTCCCTTGGCAAGGCGAGCAAGTTGGCGGCCATCAGGGCATTAAAAATATCGGGGAGACTTTCGGGAAGTGGAGGATAGTGGTCCCTTTTGGGGCCAAGTGGTGGTCTCCGTTGTTGTTGGCCGTAGTTGGCAGGTGGTGGCATTTGATGGTATTGTGGTGGAGCTGGAGAGTCTACGCGGTGGGCTTGGTTTTGTGGTGGAGCGAAAGAGTGTTGAGGTGCGAATTGGGGTTGTGGAGTGGGGTTAAAATGAGAGTTCTGTCGTGGAGGCGGTGGTGGACGTGGGTTAGCTTGGTGGTGGGGGTTACCAACTGCGCCGACTTGCTCATTTGTGACGGTGCCCTCAGTTGTGGGCCCGCTGTTAACATTGGTGGTTTTCTTAAACAGTCGAGGCTTCGACTCAAACATGCCCATAATGGGCGAATCCTTCATCTGTGTCTGGATGTAACGAGCCCTCTCATAGAGCTCTTCCACAGTGGTCAACCGGTTCATGGCCAAAATATGGCGGAATTGAGGAGTTGCATTAGAAATAATCATCTTTACTTGTTCCTGTTCCGACAATGTGTCTTTCAGCTTCTCGGCCATCGACCGCCATCTGTCAGCAAATATGATGAAATCCTCCTCAGACTTCATTTTCTCCGCAACTAAATCTATAACGGACAGAGAGGGTCCAACACGGTCTCTATACTTTTGCAAGAATTTCCTTTGGACAACATCGAAGTCACTGGCATCAGCTGGTTCTAAGGAATAAAACCATTCGAGGGCTGGCCCCTCCAGAGATCTTCTGAATAAATAGGCCAGAGAAGCCTTGTTGCCTTGCCAGAAGGAGGTCTCGTACATAAAATCCTTCAAATGAATAACCGGATTGCCAGTTCCATTGTACCGCCGAAAGTTCGGCATCTCAGACGGAGGAAGATGGAAAACTGGCAGAGTGGGGAGCGAGATTTCTGGTGCATTCTTGGCCGCGGTGACTTTCTTAAGCTGTTCTTCCATGTGGGCCATCTTCTGAAGTAGCAAAGCATTAGAGTTGGACTCAACTGGGGCCTGAGCAAAAGAATGTGGTATAGGCGACCGTAGAATCTGAGGAGGTTGGGGGAATTGGTGCCTAACCGCAGAATAACTCGCCTGCTGGGCCGGTATGGCCGTGACAGGCGTTGGTGGACGAGAGGGGGGTTTATGCAAGACCGCCTGGTCATTAACGGGGTGATGGCCACTCTCGGCCGGAGGGGGGTTGGAAGACGAAGAGGGAACAGACTCCCCTTTCAAGGCGGCTTGAATAGCTTGCCTCTGGGAGTCATCCAACTGAGATAGTGCATTAATTAAGTCCGTGACATTAAAAAATGGGGAAGGGTTCCCCGAAGTGTTGGAGGGCAAAGTCTGAGAAGAGGGCACAACCTCTTGAGGAGCGGTATCAACCACATGGATTTGAGGATGATGAGACTGAGGGTGGGGGTAATTTCCCTCATAATAGATGGAATCCTGGAGAGGGGTCTCATATTGACCAAAGACATTCTCGTCCTCATCATCATAAGAATACCCATAGCCTGCCATGTTGATGATCTTACCTGAACGGAGTTTCATGTTTTTAAGAGGAGAAACAATTTTATAAAGGCACTATCAAACAAACAACCACTCGATCCAAACAAGCCAAATCACCCAAGCAAGTGTATGCAACCAAGTTGAGATGAACGCAAGGTTTTAGTGTTCCGCTTGAGATTAGAGTAGATTGAATTGTTGAATAGTTCACTTATGTTTGCAATGTGAAACCTAGTTGATCCAAGTGTAACCTCCGAGTCAACTAGATTCTTTCTCTCTCCTCACCAACGATAGGTTCTCTAAACTCCGGGTACTTCGAGGGTACAACCAGCCCGGCGTCCGTGAGGGAATCCACGGGTGCGGGGACTTGTGGAGGTCTTGGAAAAGGGATTTCCAGTCCAAAGAGACGGAATGCTCAATGGAGGGTCATCCCGATTCCAAGATAGGTGTGTGGAATCTTAGTGTAGAGAGAGGAGGTCTCTCAACCAAATGCCACAATATGCAAAGTAATATGATCAAGTCAAAGCAATATAGGCAAGCAATATGACAATCACACAAACTATCACAGACAGCAGCAGGAAGCAAGGTTCTGTAAAACGCAGGAAAGAGACGACCTGGAGCAGGTCGCTACCAACTAAAGCAACGACAGGGTCACTATCGTGAATCACTGCGAGAGGCTATGAGCCAGCAGCGAGAAACAGAAACACGCCTCTGGTAGAGGCGCGAAATATTGAAGGGACGCCTCTGTGTGAGGGCGTCAAATATGAGGAAGCGCCTTGAGGTGAGGCGCTATGTAATAAAAGAACGCCCTGGGGCAGGGCGTGAATTCACAAGCAGTGATTAAAGCAGTAAAACAATGTATCGGCAGACGTAACATAAAAGAAGACGCCCTGAATGAAGGCGTTAGAAAATGATAACACGCCCTGGAGGTAGGCGTTAATTCTCAGACAGTATAATGAACGGAAACAAAGCAGCAGATATGCTAACAGACGCCCTGGAAAGAGGCGTTAATAAACCAAAACACGCCCCGGTGAAGGGCGTTAAACCAAAAAGCGCCCTCGTGGAAGGCGTTAATTCAGAGAAATATGCAAACGCAAGCTGGCTGATCCCGGAGTGTGCAGTGTGCACAGTGGAGGGTGCCCGAGGGACACAAAGGAAAGGGTACCGAGGGTACCAAAGGGGAGAGGGCACGCGTGGGTGCCAAAGGGGAAAGGGCACACGAGGGTGCCAAGGGAAAAGGGCACGCGAGGGTGCCAATGGAGATGGTAATCAAAAAGAAAACAGTGGAGGTTCCACCGTGATCGCCAATTTGTGGATGGGCATAAATCCCACACAAAAATCACAAGAGAATAATGATGTGATAAAACATGGAGGAGATAATGATGATTAATGCATAAATAAGGGGAATAAAAGCTTGCACGTGGTGCAAATATGGAGATGTGATCGCCAGAGGGGTTACCTCAAAAAAAAAGAGATCGCGAATACCTGGTGAAGATTGAAACGCGGGATGATGTGAAGTTCCTTCCTCCTTCAATCGGCCGGCCGATGAGAAGGGTTCTCCTTTTGATTACCTTGCAAAAAAGATAATGAAACAATAAAGCAAAGCAAAGAGGGATTCAGCCGATGCAAGTAGTATCAATCCAAATAAAACAGGTGATGATAAGAGGAAATCAACATGCGCACCTTATTGTTTTGGTTTTAAAACCCCTAAAGAGGAATTAGGGAGAGGGGAGATATGTGATAAAACTAGTGCAAAGTGAAAAGGAAAAAGAAAACTGACGATGGAATTGATGCAGACGAAGAAGGAGAAAATAGATGAAGACAAATCAACAAAAAAAGCCCTGCTGTCCCTGTCGACAGTAAAGGGAACCGATAAGACGCGGTTGATCGGATGAAGCAGGTACAGAGGAAGCCAAAAATCCTCCCAACGAGCCCACGACAGTAAGCAAGCAGAGGAAGCCGTCAATCCTCTCAATCTCTTGAACGTTCTAATCTCTTCAACCCTCTTAAATCGTCAACCTCTGCTTTGATCGCCCAGATCATGTTTTTATAGGATTCCAGTGGGAGATAAGCTCGAATAAGGTAAGATAAGGATAGGCAATGTTCAAAGAAGGCAGGACTCTACCTCCAATTCGAGCAAGGAGACTATTGAAGGCAGGACTCTATACAGGAAAGAGGAGTTCAAGCAGGACACGAAAGGTGAAACACGACCTTGCAAAGGGCGTCAAATCAAGAATTGACGACTTCCATCAAGACGTTACTCAAAACACGACCTCTACCAAGGGCGTCACTTCTTGGATTTAATTTTGGCAATAAAACTTACTTTATTTGAAAATTATGAGAACACCCCTAAGAGCGAGGTGTTAATTTAAAACACGCCCTGAGGAAGGACGTTAACCAATGATTAAATTGATTTTGCATTTACTTTAAAACTGGATAATACCAGGAATTGACGCCCTGACATTTAGTCATCCTTTCTTGAGAAAACGCCCTCGATAAGGTCGCTATTTAAATAACGCCCCTCTTCAGGTCGCGAATCATAAAAAATGCAAAAATGAATCAAAACCACACACAAGAAAATAGAAAAACTTCATATTATGAATATATTGAAGTTCACTTTGGGGCGTCATCATAGTGACATGAGATTTGATCAACATAGCGTCATTTTTGGCGTGTCTACACATTCCTCAGCCCATACAAAAGAATTTTCCTTTCTTGTTAGTCTAGTCAATGGCACGGTAATTTTAGAGAAGTCTTTGATGAATCTCCTATAGTAACTTGCCAATCCTAGAAAACTTCAGATTTTAGTCACATTTGTAGGCATTTCCCAGTTATTGACAGCTTCTATCTTTGAAGGGTCAACAGAGATACCTTCCTTAGAGATCACATGACCGTGAAATGAAACTTCTTCTAACCAGAACTCACATTTGCTCAATTTAGCATATAATTGATTCTCTTTTAATATCTGCAAGGTAATCCTCAAATGTGCTTCATGTTCTTCCTTGATTTTGGAGTAGATCAATATATCATCAATAAATACCACCACAAATTAGATTAAATAGGGTCGGAACACACTATCCATGAGTTGCATAAAAGCTACAGGTGCATTAGTCAGCCCAAAAGGTATGACAACAAATTCATAGTGTCCATATCTACTCCCGAATGTTGTCTTATAAATATCTTCTTCATGGATTCTCAGTTGATGATAACCTGACCTGAGGTCAATCTTAGAGAAATAATGAGCTCCAGAGATTTGATCAAATAGTTCATCAATTCTTGGCAGAGGGTACTTATTCTTGATAGTCAATTGGTTCAACTGCATATAATCAACGCATAACCTCATAGATCTATCTTTCTTCTTCACAAAAAGAATAGGTGCTCCCCAAGGTGATGTACTAGGTCTGATGAATCCCTTCTTTAACAATTCCATCAATTGCTCTTTTAGTTCCTTCAGCTCACTAGGTGACATTCTATAAGGAGTTTTGGATATAGGGGCTGCTCCTGGTATCAAATCAATTGAGAATGACTCTCGGGTGGTATGCCAGGTAATTCCTCAGGAAATACATCCGGATATTCCTTAACAACAGATATTTCTTCCAGAATGGGTTTCTTGGGATCGGTTATAAGGACAGAAGCCAAAAATGCAACACATCCTTTCTTCATCATTTTTCGAGCTTGAAGGGCAGAGATGAGAAGGGTGTCTATGATGGCTATTTCTAGAGAAAGATAATTCAGGGTATCCTGGTTCACCAAAGGTTACACTTCCTCGCCTGCAATCCACCTTAGCATTATACTTGGCCAACCAGTCAGCACCTAAGATTACATCATAACCCTCCATGTTCATGCATATCAATTCAGTGGCTAAGTTATGACCATTAATCAACACTTCACTAGAGGGAAAATAATGTTTAAGCTCAGTGCTTGCTCCTAAAGGTGTGGAAATAACAAGTTCAGTTTTCAAAGGAATAGGTTTTTCATGTAAGGTGGTAGCAAAATTCTGGGATATGAATAAATGGGTAGCTCTAGTATCAAATAAAACAAAAGCAGTTCTAGAATTGATGGTGAGAGTACCTTCCATCACTCCTCCTTCTTCAGTAGGTGTAGGTTCTATCAGAGCTTGGAGTCTTCCTTGACGCCTTGGTCCTTCTTGAGTTTTCTTCTCCGATGGAGATTCCTTCATTAGGGGACAATCGAAAATGCGATGATCCCCACTTTCACAGTGCAAGCATGCTCCCTTCTTTCTCCAGCACTCTTCAGTCTTGTAGCCAGCCTTGTCACAATACTTGTAGATATCTTTTGAAGATATATAAGGGATGGCTTGCCTATTTCCATCTCGAGATTTTTTGTCTTGTTGAGGGGTTCTTCCTTCATTTGGCTTCTTCTTTCCAAATGTTGGTTTAAAGTTTCCGACACCAACGACTTGTTCTTTCACGACTCTTCCCTTGATTTTATCCGCCATCTCCATGGCATCTTCTAGCAGTTGGGCCTTCCGGACCATCTCGGCATATGTTTGGATGTCCATAGGTGCCAGTTGGGGAATGTATTGGGGCCTTAACCCATTCATGAATCACTTGGCCTTCATTCTCTCTGTATTAATGGGGTGTGGAGCATAACGGGCCAGTCGAGAAAATTGGGCCTCGTATTCAGCTACAGAGAGACTTCTTTGTTTAAGGGTGGCAAATTCTGCTACCTTCTTTTCTTGGACTCTCTCCGAGAAATACTTGCCATTGAAATATTCTAGAAATTCCTCCCAAGTGATATGGGGATCGGGCAAGGTCGCCTCTACGGATTCCCACCAAGCTCCTGCATCCCTTTCCAGTTGGAAAGTTGCAAGCAAAACTCTATCTTGATCCGAGCATTGCATGACTCGGAATATTCTTTCTATCTCCTTGACCCAATGTTCGGCTTCATCCGGGTCAGTGGAACCGTTGAACCTCGGAGGATTCATGTTCTTAAAGTTGTGGTGCAGGTCTCCCGCACCATGGTGATTAACTCCTCCTTGAGCCACTTGTTGTAAGGCTTGAGTTAGCCCTTGGACGGTCCTTTACATTTCTCTCCATTGAGCACGCTCAGCAGCCATTTTCAACCGCTAAGAATTTCTGCAAAATAAGCTATGGGGATTAAATGTCATATCTCTACATATCTTAATATCTAGCCCAAGTCTCTACCCAATCTCACGGGCCAAGTATAGCTATCTATTATCCTATAGTGTGAAGAACCTATGATTTTCAATAACTAAACCTTGATGCCCTAGACTCTTTTTAACCATAGGCTCTGATACCAACTAAACTGTCATGTCCCGAACAAGGCGGAATTATCAAGGCGTGAACAGTTATACGGGCAAGTCGATCAAGAGACTAAGATGATGAGTATAAACACAAATGGACAAAATCACATCTTTATTTCATAATCTGACATTTCCAACAAATGTCATTCAAGGACTTACAATACTATTCAGACTCGATACATTCATTTATAAGTAGACAGACTGGGAAAAGTAATTTATTAAAAACTATCATCACTCTCATCACTCCAGCCCATTCCCGTCATCTTTAGGATTTCCTGAAAATTAACAACAATACACAGGGTGAGCTAGAAAGCTCAGTAGGACTTATATCTCCTTACCAGGTCACTTTAAGTAATTAGCATTTTGAATCATCTATATGCTCTCGAATAAAACAAGTAATAAAATAAATGACAATTAGAGAACAAGATCAGGAAGTCAAGAATTTCAAGAATAGATATTGTAGAACTCAAGTGTAAGTATGAAGATCAATAACAAGTATAGAATTATAAATATGGCCATGTAACAAGGATATTAACCACTCCGGTCAAACATGTTATATATAGACAGTTAAGCATGTAACGAGTCAAGCATGTAATAAGTGAATTGCCTAGTTCAATCTTGCATGTCAGTTGGTGTAATGCCACACCTGATCATTCAACTCCCTCGGGCACAAGTATTTTCAGGCTTTACTCGCCTAGGACCAGATCAGGGCCCCCATATTATCCAGGCATTGAGTATCAGGTGGACCAAAAGTCCCATGTAATTTTCAGAACAATTCATTTATAATTATGGCCAATTTGAGTTTCAAGAAAAACTTAAGAAGCCTAGTATAGCGCAGAACAAGTCATTTAGTTATGGAGGACTCTAGAGGTGGCCCCTACATGCTCAAGAGGTGGCTCCCATTATGTAGCACTTTACGCCATTCCGGCCTCAAGAGGTGGCTCCCATAACGTAGCACTTTGTCGTGCATGACACTTAGCTCTTACACTCCTAAATGATAGTTTATGACTAAAGTATAGATCTACCAAAATTTTCATTTCCAAGGACATGTAATATGAAGAAAAGGCATGTAGTATGAAGAATAAATGAAGTTTATGAGAGAAGTTCAAGGATGAGGCATCATGTTTAACGACATTAAGACAATAAAGAGAATGAATTGCGGGTCAAGGCGTGATCAGCTCTCACGGAAAATCTTGTAAAATAAGTTTAGATCAAGTGTTTCTCAGTCGGGTAATTAGCAGAAAACCAAAGAAAACGCGGCCAAGTAAGAGGTGGGACAGTGGGAGGCTCCCCTTGTATTCACGAGGTCCTAATTAAGTAACCACTTATCCACTTAAAGCGTTTGTCCGTGGACCTCTAGCCTTAGACGCCGGTTCTTCTTGGTGAACTTACTAGCTACACGATTTTTCGGAGACACGAAAAAACGTAAATCGAACGAAAATCATTCTTGTATATTCTAACATGTTCATTTGTGAAAGAATTTCAATGAAGGAAAAGACATTGAAAAAGATGTCAAGCTTCCAATTGCATAATATGTTCATGTATGAACATAAGTTGAAAGGAGATGTCAAGCTTTTAGAAAGAGCTTAGATAAAAGAGATAGGGTCAATCATGTATAGGAATTGTACAAAAATTAGAACATAGTTGTTTGAACAATTAACGATAGCTTTACGAGTTCATTCACCTAATCATTTCTTTGTTAATAGTATTCTTAAGATAAGAACATGATTTTAAAATTTAAAATCTAAGTTTTAAAATAACGCACATAAACGAGGTAAATCGAGCGTGGTTACTGTATTCAAATCATGGTACATATGTGATCCACATTATTGAAACACATTATGATAATGAAAACTCTCATTTTTTAACTTTAAATCTTAAAATAAGCCATAAATACATGATCATGAAAAATTTACATAGAATCGAAATACTCATGCAAAGAAACATATATAGAGATCTAATTAAGTTTTCGCCTGAGAGAAAACCTACCTCGTCAAAGATCAAAGAAGAAGAAATTTAAGAACGAAGATCGCTTTCGAACACTCCTCCAACTTCGAGCTTTCTCCCTCTCTCCAACTAGCAATTCCTCCCAAGAGATTTGTGCTTTGAGTATGAAAGAGCTCAGCCCTATTTATAGGCCAAAATCTCCCACCTACTTTCCCTATTCCACCAACCTTGTTACTATTACTACACCAACCTTGTCACTATTACACCAACTTTGTCATTATTACACCAACTTCATTCCACCATGTGAATGACATAATCAATGACCTCATTTATTCAATGATGTAAGAATGACCTCATCCATAACCTCATTTATTCAATGATGTAAGAATGACCTCATCCATTAATTAGGATTAGATTAAAGCTAATAATTCTCTCTTAAATCGGATGCTATAGTACTGCTACAGTGTCGGCGTCTTTGCCTTCTCAGAATCATGCTGTGAATCTCATCATTCGTGTTAACAAGTGGAATAGGGTTCATGTTTATGTATTTTATACTTTTAAAGACATAACAGAAAAATATTCATAATTTATTTTATTTTCATCTTTCATTATTTCTTTTTGCATATAAATGCATATAGAAATTTTTGAGTTGCTACATATACAGTAACACTAATGAAAACATCATACAAATAGTTATAGTATCTATTAGTCATCCTCTTCATCAATCACATATTCAACATCATCCCCTATTACTTGATTTTGTACATTTGTCAATAACATGTCAACTATTTCCTCGTCCATATCTGCCCTAACCAAACTAAGGTCATCAATGTCATTAGTTTCATTAGGTACTAAAGTCAAGTCTGTATCTGCATCTTGTACATCGAATCTGACGCTTTCTTACATATTGTTGCCAAGGCCATCTTCTATTGACATAGTTTCCATATCAAAGAAGTCACGGGGATCTATTCTTCTCACAAAATGCCAATCCACATCAAGAGGGTCTTCTATGTAGAACACTTGTTGAACTTAATTAGCAAAAACAAATGGCTCATCTAACAATTGTTGACCCCCATAGCAAAGACTTCTTAAGTTCACAAGAGTGTGGCCAAATTCATCTTTTTTCACTCCTCTTTCTGGATTTAAAACATCAATACAATCACACTTGAATAATGCAACCCTTCCAGCTTGATTATAGTTGAGTTCTATTATATTTTTCAGCACACCATAATATGTTACATCTCCCATAATAGGATTTCTATCTGAGGCACTTGAAAAGCTTGATGTCTTTGCAGTTAAAATAACCCCACCGTTTTGAGTTTTCTTATGCATCTCACGACTTTTCATATGGAATCTAAAACCATTTATTATGTATCCATCGCATCTCCTAGCAATATCACTTGGACCACGAGCCAAACATGTAATTAACTCAGTGACATTTTGATTATTTGAACTCCGTAACTTTTGAACCTATTACAACAAAAGAAAAAAAATATAATCATTACTCTCTCAATGACATAGTTTACAATAAATTATTTAACGGCACTCCAAAAGTGTAGCACCCCAGATAATTCTAGAATTTTTTTGGAAATTAAATAGATTTAATTAAGCATTTAATATGGGCTTACAAGGTTAAATGGGCTAATTAATAAATTAATATGTTAAAAGCCTTAGGAATTAAGGCCCAATTATCAACCACTAATTTGAGCCCACTTATAAAAGGCTTTAAAACCCAAAATTAGGCCTTTTGACCTAAGCCCAAACCCTAGAGACGTATTATGGAAAGGTTCCCTAAATAAGATGAGGAGATAAGGAAGAGAATTAGACTAAAATTCAAATTTCGAAGAGAGAATCAAAAGGCGGTCAGTCGCAAGACCACCTTCTGAAGAAGGCGTTCCAGACTGGACCACCACCTGATTCTGTGAACAGAAATGGATAGCCTCGAGAAATTTGAATTTTCTATCCACAAGATGGCCATGGATCGATGTAATCTAGTTAGGAAACCTATTAATGACTCTTAGGGGATTGAATTGACACCCAAATAGGATCCTAATTTTGATCAAAACCCTAACCCTAGGCCATTCTCTATAAATAGGACCCAGTTTCATTCTGTGCGAACCCTAATTTTGGATCGCGTGGTGCGAAGGTATGGTGTCATCTTTTCAAGTTCTGCATTTAGAAGTTTTTATTACCCTTAGTGTCTTCTAACCCTCTGCCAAATTTCATGACAGGAGATCGAGAGGTCGATCAAGGAGATAGAACGCCTGGAAGTCGCTGGTTCCCCGCAGGATGCGCAAGAACGAGGGTGTCCTTCCGAAGAGAAATTCGAAGTCTAGAGCCAATCCCAGAGGTAGGTTATCTCATGATCGGCATAAACATTAAGTTAAGACTAAAATCCCTCTAGTCTTGCTTATTTGCATGCTTTCTACGCAGAGTATTTCATGTTTTACTATGACCGCGCAATAGGGTTTCTAGATCATGCTGTCCATGTAATTTAAGTGGAGATAAAATCATAAACCCATTTTTTCATGCCCTTTCATATGTTAATTGCATACAAGCATGCTCTTTTCCTTCAGTTTTACGTGGGTTACATACTTATTTTTCATAAAAATAAACCATGCAAATCGGACCTGCGTCTGTCTGAGGAAAGGCTAAAGGAGGCCCACCCAGGACCGCCACCAAGAGGGGGTCTCCAGATGACTGCCACCTTCAAGAGGTGGTCTCTAGAGGACCGCCACCTGGCTACTGTTCCCTCTAAACAGTAACCAGATCGCCCCTTGTTATTTCATGTTTATGCTAGCTTCTACGCTATGTCTCGTTATATTTCGTTATGTTTATGTTTACTATTGTATCATGGATAAGTAGGTTCTATTTTTATGTCCCATCATGTTTAAGAACTTATTTTTAACTTATGCTAATTTCATCATGAGACACTATAGTTTTGTATTAAAATGATTTTCTGTTACACATCGCCCTTTTGTTTCGACATTGTCACTATCACTTTCTTTTCATTATAGATACTTGTACATAGCCCGTACTCTGGTACGTTGCTATTAGATCACTTGCACATGATAGGAATACATCTTGGACATTGAATGCCTCTCCGTTGAATATTCCTTCTATTGGACTAGGAATTAATATTTCAAGGCCTCTGTAAGTCTCTGCGAGCCTGGGATTCCCACTAGAACGCTGAGCTGGTTGTACCCTTAAAACCCAAAAGTCTAGAGAGCACTTCGTGAGTTCTGCATTTTATGTGGAGTCCTGATCGCAGCCATCAGGTGACCGCTACCTGATGGAGGCGGTCTGCCAATGACCGCTACCTGTTTTCAGCACTGGCTGCGTCGACCTGTTCCTTGTTCTGCGTCGACTCCACCTGATAGTGGTCTTGACTCGACTGCTACCTCAAGAAAACGGTCCCCCTGAGACCGTGTTCTACTTAAATGCTGTCCAACCCATGGTTTGACTCAAGGGTTGATTGTGCTCTATTCTCATATGGTCTTCTGATTATCTAGAACCCAACACCTTAATCATTAAGTCATTAATGAACTATGAAACTATGGAAATGTACCGTTATGCTGTCGGAATTCCTCCGTAGCGTAATGTCCAATTAATTCATTCTTGAACTCTCATGTTCTTATTTGGTGCATTCTTACCTTGGTTTTCTTGCCATGGAACTATTGTTTGAACTGGATATTATTGGCATACTTTATTATTATTTCTCATGGAAGTAGCTCGATTTATAACTTGAAGATGCAAGGGCGGGCACGGACGGTGTCCAAGGGCTCCACGCTAGCCCCCTCGACAGATGGTCGGAAACATACTATAAACCATGGGATATGATGAACCCTAACATCGCATTGCAATGGGAGTACTTTTTTTATAAACGGGTGAAATCCATGAGACAATCTCATGAAATTATACTTGCTTGATGCATGACATTCTAGTGCATAGCCTTTTCAAGGTTATGAAAAGTACATTCTCGATACATGCTAGTACATTCTCATTATTGAAAGGCCATATTACCATCTTGCTTGAACATGCTCTTATACATACTTGAAATCTCATATCTCTACACTTATCTTGGTACTTGATATTACTTCGGTTTTATTTCGCATGTTTTATCGCATTTTCATTATTGCCCTTTTGAATAGAGCTAAAATGGTAATTACTTTAACATTGCCATCATGTTGATTCGAAGATACCTACTAGGCGAGTGCGCTCATTCTCTACTTTTTCAATCTTTTTCAAGAAATTCTAGCAAGTCGGATTCGGACTATTCAAGTGGTGAGTCCGAGAGCGAATAAAGAAAGAGAGGAGCCCTAGATAGTCAAAGTTTTATGAGTGATATTGTAATAGGTGTCCTTCACTGTAATAGACGGTGAAGTTGATCATGCTATGTAATTTTCCACTTTATTGACTCTAGCGAGTCATTATGTTAAAGAGTCAAGTGTCATTTATAAACATTGATTATTATTCAATAAAGTGAATATTTTTAAGTATACGTTGTCTTCATTCTTCTATGTGTTTAGTGCTCTGATTGTCATTCTAGCTTGAGGATTTATTTGTCGACTGTTCACGTTCCCGACTTAATTCCGCTGCATATCTCGAGGCGTGACAAAAGGTCACTTACATGGTCTTTAAACCATGTAGAGAACTTTCCATTGTGAATGCGCTCCAACTCTTTCAGACGTATATGCCGTTGTTGACATTTTATGATGTTTTTATGTTCCCTACATAGCAAGTGCATTAAGTAGAACTTGGACAAATATATGATGTAGGAATAAATGGAATAATAAAAACTTACACAAGATATGTTGTAAATTCTTCACAATTAAATAGCACATATCTATGTGCTTATTTTAGATCCATTTTATCTAGAACAATATCTTCACACTTCCCCAATGGATGACCTTCTTGTTTAAAGAAAGATGAACTTTCAAGCACATTTGTCTCAGGTGTGGCACCATCATTACGGATTGGCCTATTAAAGCTGGCCTCCCCACTACTTAGATATCTTGAACAAAAGGTTAAACATTCTTCCACAATATAACCTTCAGCAATTGAACCTTCAAGATGACTTCTGGTACGAACATATGACTTTAATTTGGAGAGATACCTATAAAAAAGCACATAAAATGATTATACTAGTATATATAATTAATAGAATGCATGTGTAACTATATAATCAACTAACCTTTCTATGGGATACATCAATCGATAATGCACAGGCCCACCAATACTTGCCTCTCTTGCTAGATGAATGGTTAAATGCACCATAACATCAAAAATAGATGGAGGAAAAATCCTCTCCAACTAACAAAGTGTAAGAGCAATTCTTCTTTCTAGCCTTTGAAGATCATGCATGTTAAGAACTTTTAAGCATAGTTCTCTAAAGAACTTACTTAGTTCAACTAAGATTGAGCTCACATTTTTTGGTAAAGTCCTTGTGCTTATCCGAGGAAGAATATGTTACATGACAACATGAAAATCATGACTTTTGAATCCAGATATCTTGCATTGCTTTACACGCACACATCTTGAGATGTTCGCTGCATAACCATCTGGGAATTTTATTCTTTTTAAGAATCAACAAAAAAATCTTTTTTCTTGATCTTTCAATGTGAAACATGCAACATGCTTTATAGTTTTATGGCCATCTGATACAAAGTGAAGAGCATGCTTTATGTTAAGAGCCTGCAAATCTAAATGAGCATTCGAGTTATCCTTCGGGCCATCTTTATCATTAAATATAGTATTGAACAAACTTTCGCAAACATTCTTTTCAATATGCATCACGTCAAGATTGTGACGTAATAAATTATGCTCCAAATATGACAAATCAAAGAAGATACTTCATTTTTTCCAATTATAAAATAGATCCACATCTTTACCTTGCTTCTTTTTTCTTTTTGATTTATTCTGATAAGTCTTCCCAAATGTAAAAGTGAATCTTTGCAATTGTGCCAAACAATCAGAACCAGATAAAGGTTTAGGCGCACTTCTATACTCTTGCTTACCATCAAATGATCTATACTCAGATCTAAATCAATGATCATGATCTAAAAATCTGCGGTGACCCATATAACATAACTTTCGACCATAAGTCAAGAAATGAGACCCTGTGTCCTTATTGCAATGAGGGCATGCATATTTCCCCTTGGAACTCCAAGCAGATAAGTTTGCATATGCAGGAAAATCATTGATTATCCACAATAATGCAACACGCATTTTGAATATAACTTTTCCCGATGCGTCATATGTTTCAACCCCATTTTCCCACAACTCCTTCAACTCATCTATCAAAGGTTGAAGATATATGTCAATGTCATTACCAGGAGCCAAAGGGCCAGGAATAAGCAAAGACATGATAAAATAAGGTTGTTTCTTACACATCCATGGTAGTAGATTATAAGGCATTAGAATAACTGGCCATGTACTATGAGAGATACTCATCGTCCTAAATAGATTAAAACCATCAGTTGATAAACAAGTCTCACATTCCTACTATCTGAAGAAAAATTAAGATAAAAATAGTCAAAAGTCTTCCAAACAGGAGAATCAGCAGGATGTCTCATCATGACATCTTTAGTGCGCTCTTCATCATGCCATCTCATAGGAGGAGATGTTTTTGATGACATGAATAGCCTTTAAAGTCTTGATATTAAGGGAAAATGATGTAATATTTTGGCTGCAATTTTTGATTGTTTCTTGGATGATTCCACCTCATTTTCACCATTTGTTTCAACTTGTATCCATCTTGAAGCACCACAAGTGTTGCATGATTCATCATCAGCCTTTGTCTTCCAATATAGTTGACAATCATTAGGGTAAGCATGAATATTCTTGTAATCAAGTCCTAAGTCCTTAATACTCTTTTTGATCTCATATAGAGAATTTGGCAATGTTTCTCCATCAGGCAACACTTCTTTCAACAATTCTAACATCATAGTGAATGAACTATCACTCCATCTATTGAGACATTTGATCTGATAGAACCTGACAAGAAAGGATAGCTTGGTAAATCTTTTACATCCTGAGTATAATTCTTGCTCAGCATCTTTGATCAATTTAAAAAACTTTTCAACTTCAGCATCTATTCTTTGTGGAGAATTTGATACTCCAAATGTAGACGAACTCAGATTTGCAAAGACAAAAGTGGCATTCAGCATTTCATGCATTTCAGTATCAGGATGTGAATTATCGGAGTCATTGAATGCAATATTTTCTGAAGTATCATGTGAACCTTCCCCATGAAAAACTCAATGAGTATAGTTGACACTGAAACCATGGCAAATTATATGCTCGAAGACCTCTTGTGTCACGCCCCGAGCCTTTATTTCAGCGGAAAACTAACTCGGGGAGCATGAACAGCCGGCATGGTAAGCCTCTTGCAAGCAAGAACGATCAGAGCGCAAGACAATCACACAAAATGAATGCAATTGCACAATATTTACTAAAAATCTGACTTCATTCCATTATCAATCAAATATTCAAATACAATAACTGTTTCCATCATCTTTCACTCTACTAGACTCAAGAAATAGGAAAATTACATTAACTCCATCTAAACAATATAGACTTCCTAAGTCTTCGCTCATCTTTATTCACTCTCGGATCCGCTACTTGAACACTCTGAATCTGAATCAGACTCACTTTCATTTCCTGAAAAAGATTGGAAATAGGTAATGAGCACACTTGCCCAGTAGGTATCTTCGCATCAACATGAAGGCACTATTAAAGTAATTAACAATTTAGCTCTAAAGTAGTAAGGCAAAATCATGCGAATGCGAATATCATGCGATTAAACCAAAGTAACACGATAATCATGTAAGATAGAGTGAACAAGAATGAACTAGCAAAAATGTAACAAGAACATGATATTTGGCCTTTCATGAACAAGAATGTAACGATAATGCACTTTCACTTTCATAACCATAAAGGTTACGCACGAGAATGTCAATCATGTAGCAATTCACTAAATTTTCACGAGTGCTCATGGATTTCACTTATTTATAAATAAAAGTACTCCAGTGACATGCGACGCCAGTAGCATCATACCACATGGTTTATAAAATAGTATGTTTCCGGCAATCAGCCGTGGGGACTAGCATAGAGCCCTTGGACACAATCAGCACCCGAACTGCATCTTCACGTATAAATCAAGCTACTTCCATGAGTATAACAATAAAGTATGGCCAAGAATGTAATAAGGTCAAGAACTCATGATAACAACAATCAATGAATGAATGCTTCAATTTAGAGTATGAGAGATCAAGAAAAAGATTTAAACAATGTCATGCTCACGGAAATAAATCGACAGCATAACGGTACATTATTTTCTCTTTCCAATCATTATATTAAGTTTCTTGATCAATATTATAAGTTCTAGACTATCATTAGTTCATCTAGAACCTTTGGAATATCAACCCTTGGGTCAAACCTTCGGTTAAATACTTAAGCAATGTGACGGTCGTTTACTAGGCCGTTACATAATGTAACGCTCCAGTAGTGGGCCGTTACAATGATCCGAATTCAGAACGATCAAATAGACTCAGAGAAGTGTGACGGTCATTCATTGGGTCGTTACGTTGTGTGACGGTCCATGATTAGGCCGTTACAGTAGTCTGAGACCAGAATCAAGCAATCGAACTCAGATGAATGTGACGGTCTTATATTGGGCCGTTACATTGCCTGACGGTCCAATATAGAGCCGTTACACTACTGATAATCATAAAACATCGATAGTGTACTCTAATCAATGGGCTTTAAGGGTACAACTAACTTGGCGTCCTAGTGGGAATCCCAGGCTCGCGGAGAATTACGGAGGCCTTGAAACAAGATTTCCTAGTCCATTGGAATGAATATCCAATAGAGAGGTCCTCAAGTCCAAGAATAATGTTCCTATAGTGCAAAGTGTGAACTAATGGACAACATATCGGAATATGTGCCATGTACTTATAGAAAATGACTCTATAGACAGAGAGAGAAATATGTGTATCAATATAGAAATCATGATAAAACTCCGTCAATACATCATTCAAAAATCATGATTTACAATACAAATTATAGAGTGTTTGGCACACGAAATTAACATAACTTAAAATAACTCAAGATGCCTAATTCATGCAAACTCCAATATGAACAGTAAGTAACTTAAAATCATAATAACAGGTCAAAACTTAGCTATCCAGGTTTAATTATAAGTAAACTTAACTGGTTATTATTCTGCCATAGGTTGACAGAACGCAGAGACTAACGGTCTAACAGGAGTGCATAACAGTGTCTGTGACGGTCTATCGAGGGGTCGTTACAGTATGTAAAGCTCCTGTATGGGTGCTTTAGAGACAATAGTGAAAATAAAATATGACAGAGTGTGTGACGGTCTATCGTAAGGCCGTTATATCACTGTGACGGTCCTACTATGATCCGTCAGAGAATCTGCTAACAGAAAACAGTATGAAATCCAAGAGATCAACTCACATCATGTCTGTAAATCAAACATCATGTAGTTTGAGACATGGTAATGAAGTGTAAGCCAACTACATGCATAGGTCTCAGTGAATAGACAAGGTAACATCTTTTAATTTTCCAATTAGGGCTAAGAGATGCATGTAATGCATAGAACTATTAAAACATGAAATTCATGATTTATCATGCATGGAATTCAATCAAACCAGAGGGCTTTTATTTCTATCAAGCTATTTTTGCCGTTCATGAGATGACCTACCTCTTAACTAGGCTTCAAAACTCCCAATTTAGGGTTTGAAAAACGTGCCCTAGCTCTCCTCTTCCTGTGACTTTTCAGCAACTTCCTTGGGCTCTAACTCCACGACCTCTTGACCTAAAGATGTGAAATTTGGAGAGGAGTTAATCTAAAGTATTGTAAACAAATTCCTCTAAAGAACTTACCTGAGATTATGACTCCTTACCTTGATTCCACGTGAGTAAAAGTAAGGGTCGCGCAGTTCAGAACTAGGTCCTATTTATAGAGTTCTAGCTAGGGTTTGAGGATTAGATCGATTCTAGAGTCTTTAATCTGCCAGAATCTGATCCCTAAGAGTCCTTAGTAGTGTTATGAACTCTCCCAAGTTAATCCCTAGTGGATAAGATCTCAAGGTTCTATTCTTTCTACTCGTTCTTTCCTTCACGGAACTAACAGGGTGTAACAGTTGTAGACCCCTGCGTTACAAGCATGTGACGGTCTCACGATAGACCGTTACATTCAATGTTCCCAGAGTTTAACATTAATCAAACTCTTTTGCTAATTATCCTATATAATTATTTCTATAATTTGTATCTATCCTTATTCTGCTAAAACCTGACTTCTAAGAGTCCCTAGTGATTTTACATGTCATTCTAATTAGGTCTCTTATGGATAGGATCATCAAGTTCTAATCTTTTTATACATTCTCTTACTTACAGAACTTACAGGCTGTGACGGTCTAGGGTATACGCGTCACAAGACTGTGGCGGTCGCCTGATGGACCGTTACATTCGACGCATTTAGAATTTTAATTTTAATAAAACTCTTTTATTTATTTTTCATCTAGTTATCCTATTAAGTGGTGTTTATCCTTTAAAATCCGTGAATAGGCTTAATAACCTTCTAGAATATGGGCCAAATTAAATGGGCCTGGCCTTTAAACCTTTTTGATTTGTTTAGTAGATTAGGTTAATTTGATTAACACAATTGGGCCTTATAATGGCTAATAAACTCAATAATCCTTTTATAAATTTATTTAGCCCTTATAAATTACAAATAAATTATAAAATAATCTAGAAATAACTTATATAAATTCTGGGGCACTACACCCTCCCCCAAAGAATTTGGTCCCCAAATTCAATACATGCATTGTGGAGAGTGTACTTATAGTTAAATAATTCTGGAAATCTTTTTCTCATGGCTGCTTCGGTTTCCCATGTTGCTTCATATGGTCATGTTTTCTTCCATTGAATTTTGACCATATGAATAACTTTATTTCTTAATTGACGCACTTCTTGTTCCAGAATCTTTATTGACATCTGTTCGTACGTCATGTCCTTCTGAATTTCTAGATTGTCATAAGTGATAATGTGGTCAGGGTCATATACATATTTCTTCAACATAGAGACGTGAAATACGTCATGAACTCCTGCTAATTGTGGGGGTAAAGCCAGCTTGTAAGCTACTACACCGACCCTTTCAAGAATTTCAAACGGGCCAATGAATCTTGGAGTTAGCTTTCCTTTAATGCCAAATCTTCGAATACCACGACCTGGAGAAACCTTCAAATATACATGATCTCCTACCTGAAACTCCAAGTCACGTCTTCGATTGTCGGCATAAGATTTTTGCCTATCTTGCGCCATCTTCATTCTTTCCTGAATGAGTTTTATTTTCTCTGTAGAATCTTTGATAATATCGGGGCCTAAGAATTATCTTTCCCCCATTTCACTCCAACATATTAGTGATCGACAGCTTTTTCCATATAAGGCTTCAAAAGGTGCCATTTGTATGCTTGCCTGATAGCTATTGTTATAAGCAAACTCTACTAGAGGTAAGTGATCATGCCAACTACCTCCAAAGTCAATAGCACAAGCCCTGAGCATATCCTCTACTACCTGATTTGTTCTTTCCGTCTGATCATCAGTTTGTGGATGAAAGGCTGTGCTAAAATTCAACCTAGTCCCTAGTGAATGTTGTAGGCCCTTCCAGAAATGTGATGTAAATCGGGGATCTCTATCTGATACAATAGTGACAGGGACACCATGTAACTTGACGGTTTCTTTTATGTATAATGCTGCCAGGATATCCACAGATCATCAACTCTTTATTGGTATAAAATGTGCAGATTTAGTCAATCGATCTATGATTACCCATATGCCATCATGTCCACCTCTTGTCTTAGGTAACCCCATAATGAAATCCATCCCTATACTCTCCCACTTCCATTCGGGAATATGTAAGGGATGCAATTTACCTGCGGGTCTAAAATGTTCTACTTTTACTTGTTGACAAGTGAGGCAACGGGACACGAAATCAGCTATCTGTCTCTTCATATTGGGCCACCAGAAATTTCTTTTGAGGTCTTGATACATCTTTGTACCTCCTGGATGAATGGTGTACTTGGAATTATGTGCTTCATCTAGGATCAGTTTCTTTGTAGCCTCATGATCTGGTATACATATTCGGCCCTTAAATAATAATCTTCCGTCATTGGAAATAGAAAAATCTGGCTTTTGTTCAATATTGGCCTTAATTTCTAGTAATATAGGATCATCATTTTCCTGCTTGACCAGATCTTCTATCAATGTAGGTTGAGCTCGGATATTAGCTAGGAAACAGTCTTCTTCCTCTATGTCAATATCTAAGTTCAACTGAGCAAATTGAGGAACAAGGTTAGTTACACTTATCATAAGACTTAATAGCATACCCATTGGTTTTCTCCTGAGTGCATCTGCTACAGCATTAGCTTTGCCAGGATGATACTGAATAGCAAAATCGAAGTCCTTGAGGTATTCTAACCACCTCCTCTGCCCCATGTTAAGCTCTTTTTGAGAGAATAAGTATTTCAAGCTCTTGAGGTCTGAGTATACTGTGAACTTTTCTCCATAAAGATAATGACGCCAAATTTTCAAGGCGAAAATAACTGCTGCCAATTCTAAATCATGCACAGTATAGTTTTCCTCGTGCCGTTTCAGTTGTCTTGAAGAATAACAGATCACCTTTCCATTCTGCATGAGAACGCATCCTAAGCCAATGCCAGACTTCGAATCCACCACCCTCCATTGGTAGTGACAAAACAGGGGCTGTTGTAAGATTATTCTTAAGAGTTTGGAAATTCTTCTCACATTCTTCTGACCAGACAAAAGGATTTTCTTTTCTGGTGAGTCTAGTTAAAGGAACTGCTATCTTTGAGAAGTCCTTAATGAATCTTCTATAATAACCAGCTAGACCCAGAAAGCTCCTTACTTCAGACACAGTCGTAGGCCGACTCCAATTCTTGACAGCTTCTACCTTAGAAGGATCCACAGTAATACCTTCTTTTGAAATAATGTGGCCTAGGAATGAGACTTCCTCGAGCCAGAATTCACACTTATTGAGTTTGGCATAAAGCTTGTGTTCTCTAAGTGTTTGCAAAGCTATCCTTAGATGTTCTTCATGCTCTTCTTTTGTTTTGGAGCATATCATGATATCATCGATGAAGATGACAATGAATTGATCCAAGTATGGCTGGAAGACACTGTTCATAAGTTGCATAAATGCGGCTGGGGTATTAGTTAACCCAAATGGCATTACCACGAATTCATAGTGGCCATAACGACTTCGAAAAGCCGATTTATAAATGTCTTCTTCTTTAATTCTCAGCTGATGATAACCTGATCTAAGATCAATCTTAGAGAAATATTCTGCTCCTGAAAGCTGATCGAAGAGCTCATCAATACGCGGCAACGGATACTTATTTTTGATTGTAAGCTGATTTAGTCGTCGGTAATCGATGCATAGTCTGAGAGAACCATCCTTCTTTTTGACAAATAGAACTGGCGCACCCCAAGGGGATGTGCTAGGTCTAATGAAGCCCTTATCCAGAAGTTCCTGCAACTGCTTCTTTAGTTCTTTAAGTTCTGTAGGGGACATCCTGTAAGGGGCTATAGAAATAGGTGCTGCTCCTGGGATGAGTTCAATAGTGAAGTTCACTTCTCTCTCGGGAGGTAAACTAGGTAGTTCAGATGGAAACACGTCTGGGAACTCATTTACAATAGAGATGTCTGCTATGATAATCTCCTTGGACTCTGTAATAATGACGGAAGCAAGAAAAGCTTCACATCCTCGCGAGATGAGCTTGCAAGCGTGAAGTGAGGATATGATAGTGGGGTGTTTCTTGTATTTGATGCCAAGAAAAGAGAATCTTGGAAGACCGGGTTTTCGAAAAGATATAATCCTATTTCGGCAATTGATATAAGCATCGTGGTCTACAAGCCAATCTACCCCTAAAATGGCATCATAACCTTTCATGTCAAGGCATACTAAGTTTCCGGGGAGATTGTGACCTTCTACTATCACTTCACTATCAGGATAATAGTTGGTAAGCTTAGTTCCAGATCCTAAGGGTGTGGAAATAGCAAGATCTGAAGGTAAGGGAACTGATGCGATTGGTAATGTCTTAGCAAAAGTAGTGGAGATAAAAGAATGAGAGGCACCAGTGTCAAATAGCACAAATGCAGGACGAGAACAAATTTGAAGAGTACCTTCCATAAGCCCATCATCCTTGGGCGCTTCCTCTTCATCTAGAATGGCATTGAGGCGAGCCTGCCTCCTGCGTCCATTACCAGATGACTGGTCCTTCATAAGGGGGCAATCCGGCATGCGATGCTCCCTGCTTCCATAATGTAAACAAGCGCCAAGGCGCTTCCAACACTCCTCAGCCGAATGGCCGAATTTCTCACAAAATGTGCAAGCTGTGGCGACCTGCTCCTTCTCTTCCTTGACTTTCTTTTGCTTGTGGGAGCTTCCACCGTTCCCACTCCTAGATCTTTTCTTACTATCATGGCTTTTGTAGGGTTTCGTGATACTAAATTTCTCTTTCTTATAACGCCGATCGGAACATCGGCTTGATTCTCCTCCTTTTCCTTTTAACTTCTCGACCTTCACTAAGGTCCTTTCACATAAATATGCTCGTTGAACCATCTCCGCATAGGTACGGATGTTTTGGGTCCCAAGTTGCTGGATGAAACCGAGTCGTAACCCGTCCATAAACCGATTTGCCTTCAATAAGTCGGTGCTGATAAGATGTGGTGCGTAAGGTGCAAGCCTTGAAAATTGTAGTTCATATTCGGCAACCGTCATCATTCCTTACCGAAGAGCGGCGAACTCCATAGCCTTTCATTCCTTTACGTGCTTGTGGACGCACTTTTTATTAAGGTCGTTGGTTGTTCGTTTATTGGGTTTATTAAGTGCGTGGGCGTGCCAGTCACCTAGGTCACGATTTATTCGGGCTTCATGGAAGCCCATGGTGCGCGCGATCTGACTAATCAGACAATTGTGTAGTTTGTGTCGGGACCAAAACCCGTCGTGCCATAAAGGCCACGGCGTTATTTACATCCCCCATACGGGGGAACACCCTTGATTGATTGCTGAGAATAAGGGCCCTACGGCCTAAAGAGAATACTAATAATGCTAGAGGATAGTGAAGGACGAACTATGCTAGAAACCCGTATCGGGACGTGAATGTTCAGACTATGTCGGCCACTCACGGGCCACTTCGTGTTCGGACGGAGGTCCGTGTTTATAGTATAAAAGACGGTAACAAAACCGCGCAGATGTCTGCCATGAACAAGGCAAGTTTAATGAGAATGCGGGATTGGATCCCAGTAGGGACGGGTCAAGTTGATAGACTGTTGGTCGGAGATGATTTCGGACTATGGCCATGTCGGAAATTCCGTAAACCACGTTCGATACCATAAGGCGTCGTTGATTTTCTCTTTGCACCCAGTCCGAGGGAGTGAATTATTAAGTGCGTAGCCCGAGCTCACAAACGTGCGCCCTCACACGCGGATCGACCTGCGCGGTTAGGTCACGGGGTTCGACTTGCCAGGTCAGGTCGCGGGGGTCAAGGGGAGGCAGCGCCCCTTGCGGGGGTTTCCGAGGGCAGTGCCCCCGGAACAAAATTTTAATTGAAGCACGGGTGCTAGAGCTCCTTTCATTCTTTTATTAGCGTTGACCTTTTACTATTATTCTCTTTGGGCCCTTCTATTTTGGCTATTTATTCATTTCTTGTATTAAGGAGGCGCGTCGGATAAGTGTATTGAAGGAGATGTATTTGTACGCGCTGAATTAAGAGCCATGCAAGGGTAGAAGGGCGAGCCGTGTATGTGATTTCAAATGATGCGCGCCGGATTAAAGGACCCAAGAGGATGGAGATGGGCACGCCATATTCGGGCAACGAGATGGAGATGGGCGCGCCGTATTAGGGCCATGGGGTGCGCCGGTTTAAGGGAACCAATGGGGGGGGGGGCCGGATTTGGGCTTCACAGAAGGAGATGGAGGGGGGGCGCCGTTTTTAGGATTCAAAGAAGGAGATGGAGGGGGGGTGCGCAGTTTTTGGGTGTTCACAGAAGGAGATGGAGGGGGCGCACCGTTTTAACATTTGAAAGGAGAAGATACGGGGCTTTTGTGAGGAGGGCGCGCCGGTCAAGGCCACACGGGGTTACGGTGTTGAAGGCACACGCCGGTTGAAGGTTCAAAGGGGGAGATGGATTTTGAGAGTGATGTTAAAGCGGCACGGTGGAATAGTCATCGCGCCGTATTAAACTCTCCCGAGGGTTTGTTTCACATGGATTGACTGTGCGCTCCTTTTATTTCACCCGTAGGTGGATTTTAATGGTTAGTTTGTTCGTTCAGTTGATAAATTAGATTGGCAACGAAGGGGTTTAAGTGATTTGTTCGGAGGAGTTTGTTGTGCAAGATTTTAGGGGTTAATTCACAGAGGGTGTCTTTGTTCGTTTGTTCTTAAGTGTTCTTGTATGTTCTCTGGGGGGTATCTTCTTCATTTGATCTTGAGCATTCTTGGCCCTGGCAAGAATTGGGCAGCACCTCCCCCGGACCGAGACTTGTCAGAGGGAAGCGAAAGCCACCACACGGATTACTCCTGGGTAAACTCTCAAAAATGCGGAGCGGCCTCACGGCGGTCCGTTGGCCCAAGTGTGAGTGCGGAACGCTCAAGGACCAGCCTACAAGAGCGACCATGACTCACGGGCGATGGGTCTTCAACAGGGACAAATCTTCTCCACGGTTGGGCAAGGAATGTTCATCCATCGAATGGGTTACCTTGGGGGTCATGCCATGGAGTGGCAGACCTCAAAGGTCCCCGGATGATCAAAGAGCAAGAAAGGGGAGCAAGGGTCGGAACAGAGGAGATTGAGCTTGCAAAAAGACTTCCTTTCTTTCTCTTTTATTCATCCATACAAACGGGGAAGGAAACTTGATACAGATAAAATGGAAGAGAAAGCATTACAAAAAGAAAGGGAAAATACATTCGATGGAGAGAGAGAGAGAAGCATTAGACGGAGGAGGGAGAGGGAAGCATTGGCTTCTCCCCCTCCGACTCACCTCTCGCTCTCGCCCCCTACCACTTTTCTCCTTTCTTCAGCCCAGAACCGTGGAGCTCTCGAATACCAGTTCCTCCTTGCCACTTCTCTCACAGGTTCGTTACATATATATGGAGGTGGGGGAAGAAGTCTCTCAGTCCCCCCCTCCCTTTCGTTCCATTCTTCTCGTCCCCCTCCGTGTCTGAAGCTCTCGAGTGGCCTGCAGGTGGAGAGGTTGATAGAGTAGGCATGGTGCCTCCACGAGATTGGCCGACGGTGACCGGCGGGGAAGCGACGTTCGGTGCGGAGCTCGAGGATTGCCATTCCAGGGAGCTTGAAGAGCTCAGGCGGTTGCACGTTGGTCGGATGCAGGAGGCCCGGCCATTTCAAGTAAGTTCTCTTTGTTTGCGCCCGAAAACAGGGGATCGGACTGATGACGGGATGGGTTGTCTCGGAGGTAAAACGGCACGGAGGGATGGTGATCGCGCCGGATTAAACCCAAGTGAAATTGGCCCGCCGTTTTGGCATTCGAAGGCAAAACTTTTGAAAATGGGCATAACGGGTCCTTCAATATTAGCGCGCCATTTCAACCTTTTGGCCTTCAAAATGGCCATGACGTAGTAGCTCTCGAAGGGATAGCTTTGCATATGGGCGCCGTTTTAATGCAACACAAGTGGCGCCGTTTTAAGCATCAAAGGGGGGAGGCCCCTTCGACAGGAGCGCGCCGGATAGCCAAAGAAAAAAGGGGGCGCGCCGTTTTAAGGTCCCTTCATGCTGTTTTAAGCACCAAACGGATTCTTTTCGAAGTCGCGGCCGTTTATATAAATGTCGGCATTCCCAGAACGTTCCGGTTGCGATGTATGGCCTCCGTAATATTCCGTTTGTAGCCTCTGGGACTCGGTCCCAGATTCTGCGTGACTTTCGGTGCATGCCGAGACTGTGCCGGAGTTCCCGACTTCTCTCTGATTCAGCTCTCGGCATGGCCCGTCGGAGCGTTGTAGCTGTATCTTCTGCTTAGGGGGCTTCCTTAGCTTGTAGCGACCAACCAAGCGAGTTCTCGTCCTGATCGGGCGAGGCATGAGGTTTATTCGGCATTTTCATCTCTGGCTTGCTCTCAAGTGTTAGCCGTATGATCGACGCCGTCATTTTTTTGATGTCCACAAATGCCCCCCGCTCTTGGGCGGCGCAAGCGAGGGACGAGTGCGCGGGGCCCACGAGTGTAGAGTTCTTCGACAGGACATCTGTTCTTCCGAGCCAGTGGGATGCTAGTCTGGCACGGATTCACGGGAAAACGCTCACTCCTTCAGTGAAAGGATGAGGGGATCGCTTCACCGCATACGCACACGGACCGACATATCTGAGTGGAGGTTTGGTCATCGACGTGGCGGGATGCTGAAGCAAGAAGGAAGGGCTTATGCGTCGTCTAGGGCGAAAGGCTCAAAACGACTTCGACGAGGCCAATCCCAAGAGGGAGTTGTTGACTCGTGTTGGGTTTAGGAAAAGTCGTTCGTTCATCAACTCGGGCGGAAGGTCTGAGCCAAGCAAGGAGGGATTTCTTCGTGTTCATGGACTTGGACGGGAGGTCCGAGCCAAGCAAAGAGGATGCATTTTTTGTTCATGGACTGGGACGGAAGGTCCGAGCCAAGCAAGGAGGGGTTTATTTGTGTTCATGGACTCGGACGGAAGGTCCGAGCCAAGCAAAGAGGATGCATTTTTTGTTCATGGACTGGGACGGAAGGTCCGAGCCAAGCAAGGAGGGGTTTATTTGTGTTCATGGACTCGTACGGAAGGTCCGAGCCAAGCAAGGAGGGGTTTATTTGTGTTCATTGACTTGGACGGAAGGTCCTAGCCGTGCAAGGAGGCTCTTTCTCTTTTTCTTTTTATTCATTGGCTTGGACGGAAGGTCCGAGCCAAGCAAAGGAGGTTCTTTTGTGTATCGACTCGGATGGAAGGTCCAAGCCACGGGTTTGTTCGTCGGTAGGACAGGGAATTGGAGATAGACGTGGTTTATTCATTGACACGGGGTTAGTGTCAAAGCAAAGGTCTTTTGTTCATGGCTTGGACGGAAAGCCCGAGCCAAGCAAAGAGGGTTTTTTTTCATCGACTTGGACAGGAGGTCTGAGCCAAGCAGAGAAGGTTCTTTTTTTTTATTCATTGACTTGGACGGAAGGTCCGAGCCACGGGTTTGTTCGTCGGTGGGACTAGGAGTTGTGATATTGAGGTGGTTTATTCATTGACACGGGGTTAGTATCAAAGTAAGGGTCTTTTTGTTCATGGCTTCAGACGGAAGGTCTGGGCCACATGTTTGTTCATCGATGCCGGCAGGAAGTCGACATGGTTTACTTGTCCCTTTCTCTCTTCATTAGTGCCGACGGGGTGTGCTGGAGCTGACATGGTATGTTGGTCTCTTCTTCTCTTCATCAGGGCCGACAGGGTGTCGGGAACTGACATGGTTTGTTTGTCTCTTCTTCTCTTCATCAGTGCCGACAGGGTGTCGGGAGCTGACATGGTTTGTTTGTCTCTTCTTCTCTTCATCAGGGCCGACAGGGTGTCGGAAACTGACATGGTTTGTTTGTCTCTTCTTCTCTTCATCAGTGCCGACAGGGTGTCGGGAGCTGACATGATTTGTTTGTCTCTTCTTCTCTTCATCAGGGCCGACAGGGTGTCGGAAACTAACATGGTTTATTTGTCTCTTCTTCTCTTCATCAGTGCCGACATGGTGTCGGGAGCTGACTTGGTTTGTTTGTCTCTTCTTCTCTTCATCAGGGCTGACAGGGTGTCGGAAACTGACATGGTTTGTTTGTCTCTTCTTCTCTTCATCAGGGCCGACAGGGTGTCAGAAACTGACATGGTTTGTTTGTCTCTTCTTCTCTTCATCAGTGCCGACAGGGTGTCGGGAGCTGACATGGTTTGTTTGTCTCTTCTTCTCTTCATCAGGGCCGACAGGGTGTCGGAAACTGACATGGTTTGTTTGTCTCTTCTTCTCTTCATCAGTGCCGACAGGGTGTCGGGAGCTGACATGGTTTGTTTGTCTCTTCTTCTCTTCATCAGGGCCGACAGGGTGTCGGAAACTGACATGGTTTGTTTGTCTCTTCTTCTCTTCATCAAGGCCGATAGGGTGTCGGAAACTGACATGGTTTGTTTGTCTCTTCTTCTCTTCATCGGGGCTGACAGGGTGACGAAAACTGACATGGTTTATTTGTCTCTTCTTCTCTTCATCAGTGCCGACAGGGTGTCGGGAGCTGACATGGTTTGTTTGTCTCTTCTTCTCTTCATCAGGGCCGACAGGGTGTCGGAAACTGACATGGTTTGTTTGTCTCTTCTTCTCTTCATCAGGGCCGACAGGGTGTCGAAAACTGACATGGTTTGTTTGTCTCTATAGCAACCCTGATAAAAATAAGATTTTTAAAATAAATCAAATTAAAATAAAAGATAAGTAAATAGATGACAAAGAGCCTAAATGAGTAAATCATTAATCAAGAGGAAATAACGCCTTTTATCAAGGCGCTGATTCAAAAGGAAACGCCTCTGTCTAAGGCGTTAATTTAAAAAGGACGCCTACACACTAGGGCGTCAAATTTCAAACGACGGGAAAATAAAATTAAGAAAAGGAAAGGAAACGCCCTCACCATGGGCGCGTTTTTAATAAATAACGACTAGGACAACATCATCAATTAAAACACACGACCTAGCATAAGGCGTGAATTCAGTTCGAGTTTCGTTCGACCCAGGAGACCATCCAGGGCAAGTTCTGGATAACCACGACAAAGATGGAAGATGGTAAGGACTCTATCATGGAAGTATTATTTCCAATACAACTCTAACCCTATTAGGATCCCCAAAATCCTATAAATATCCTGCTACTCGACCCAGACCGTTGTTTGGCGTTCTGTGTTGCTGTTGTCGTCAGTGAAGAACCAGTAATGTTCTTCCTCTTTTTCTTTTACCTTAGGTTATATGATTAATGATCTTCATTATTTCTTCTGTAGGAAGTCTGCAGTAACTCTCTGTCGAAGTGAAGAACGTGAGGTTCTTTATCCTCTTCTTCTTCCTCTTCTGGTGATCAGAAGACTCTGTTACAAACAGAGTATCGTTTGGCTTCACGAATCTTCACGAGTCCTTCATCCACATCTTAATCAAGGTAGGTTTTCTCAAGATCGTAGCCCAAACTAGCTTAAGATCTTAATAATATCATCGGTCGTGCATGCATATAGTTTTATTGTGGTTTCAGATGTTTTCTATGTAATTTCAAAAAGAAACGCCCTGGGCAAGGGCGCTAATTTAAAGAACCGACCCACACTAGGGCGCTAATTATTATTTTGACACCCTGCCCAGAAGTCGTCAATTGCATGTAATTAATAAATACCCACGTTTAAAATTTAATATCTATGTAACCATGAATCTAATATATTGCATGAGTATACCTGTGAAATCCTGCTATTTTTCCTGCCATGATCATGTACCCTTTTTCCTGAAATTGTATTATCTGAAAATTGGTAAATTCTTGAATTCACGACCTTGTCTAGGTCGTCTATTACAGAACTGACGCCCTGCGCCAGGGCGTGATTTTTGAATTAACGCCCCTGTCTGAGGCGCGTTTCATAAAAAAATCCCAGAAGTTAGAAATTTTGTTAAATTGGAATAAATAATGGACGACCACTGGAGTAGTCGTCAGATGGTATATAAATGCCCCTGGATAAGGCGTTAATTTTATTAAAAACGACTTTACCTAAGTCGCTAATTTCCTGCATTACTGTTTCCACTGATTACTGTCAACCGAAGGGTTATATATATATATATATATATATATATATATATATATATATATATATATATACATATATATATATATATATATATATATTGGCACTATATTTCCACTCCATGAATATAGTCCCACGTTTCATGATGTTTTAACGTTACCCCCTTAACTCTCAGTGACATACAAGCTCTCCATTGGACATTCCGTTCCTTTGGACTAGCGAGTTAGTCATAGAGACCTCCGTAAGACTCCTCGAGCCTTGGATTCCCTCAAGGCCGACTGAGCTGGTTGTACCATAAAAACCCATTACACTATTTTGCCATGTCACTCTATAGAAACATGGTATACCGGCCCTCATGTCATGCCATGTGTATGATATGAGAATTATCTTAATGAACGGGGTAAAGCATGACATTGTTATGATGTTCTTGTAAACCCCAATTCTATATCAACATTGTTATGATGTTCTTGTAGACCCCAATTCTATATTAAACTTGATATTCTTGTGGACCTCAATTCTATATAAAGAATGTCCATACTTGTTTGTCATGGTACCCAAGTTAGGGAACCAATTCCACCTAGTTTTATCGATAATCATGATTGTACCGTTATTATCACCATTCTATGTCAAGTGTCATATTTTTGGACTCTACTCTATCCAAGTTTATCTTACATGACTACAAGCTTTATTCTTGAAATTCCATATTGGCTATACACAAAAGTGGATGTTAAAATACATGATTAATGCCTGCGCATATAGGGCCCGATCTGGTCCTGGGAGGAGCACCCGAAAGTACTTATGCCCATGGGAGTTGATTGATCACGGTATTGGCATTATACCGAAGTGCATGACTAGCTTGATTGAACATTCCACAAATCTTGTACTTGTACTTGACTTGATATTACATGACTTGCGTGACCCGATAAAGGGTAATTGCATACTTGCGTGCTTGAACGTGATAGCCAAATTCCAATATGACATGATGAATACACTTGCTTGAATATCTTGATATCTTTTGATATAAGTTCTTGAAAGTTCATGACTAGTTCTCGTTGCTATCTTATTGTTATACACTCTCTCTATCTTGTCGTTTTATGCGAACATGCATAGCTATAGTGCATTCATGAAAGATATAATTACTTAAACCCATTACTAGTTCTTGAGATATAATTTCCTACTGAGCGTTCGCTCACTTAGTGTTTCCCTACTTTTCAGGTAAGTCCGACGATGAGGGAACTCAAACGGATGGGGAAAATCAAGAGTGAAAGAGATAGAGCTTCTTCCGTGTTATCTAGTCTTTTTCATATTTTTTTGAGTCAACCTTGTATTTTTCATTTATTTTAGTTAGTATTTCAAAGGTTTGTAATAGACATATTCTTATGAAGGAATAAAGGATTGGGTTATCTTTACTTTTGCGCATCTCTGATGTTGGTGTCGAATACACTAATACTCTGATTGACATGATTGATATAAACTCGTCACGAGTCTCCGGGTATCTTCCGCTCTCGGGGCGTGACAGTTTTTGTGGTATCAGAGCCTAGGGTATTCAATTCCTAGGAAAATCCAAGTCCAAGGATAGGTTCAAACCTTTAACCAGTGAGATTGGATAGAACCGAGGGTTGAGTTAACATAAAAACTTAAAAGCCCTTAAAGCGAGTATATACTAATCTAGTTATTGTAATTGTAGGACGATGGCTGCCGAACGTGCTCAGTGGCGCAACATGCAGCGTACACTTCAAGACATGACTCAGGTGCTGCAACAGGTAGCACAAGGAGGTGCACAACGAGCAGGGAGTCTCCGCCAAGTCTTTAAAAACATGAACCCGCCTAAATTCACGGGTTCTACTGATCCGGATGACGCAGAGCACTGGATCAGGGAGACGGAACGTATATTCTGTGTTATGCAGTGCACGGATCAAGATAAAGTCTTATTATCTACTTTCCAACTAGAAAGGGATGCCCGATGCTGGTGGGAATTAATAGAAGCCACTTTAAATCAAGACCAAGTTACTTGGGAAGAATTTGTTGAACATTTCAACGCTAAATATTTTTCGGACCGAGTACAGGAAAAGAAAGCTGCAGAATTTGCTGCACTGAAGCAACGATCCTTGACAGTGGCCGAGTACGAGGCCCAATTTTCTAGATTATCTCGGTATGCTAAGCACTTAGTTAGCACCGAGAAGATGAAGGCTAGGAGGTTCCTTAATGGGCTTAGGCCCCAATATATCACACAGCTGGCGCCAATGGATATCCAGGTCTACTCGGAAATTGTGCGCCGAGCTCAGCTATTAGAAGACGTCACGGAACTATCTGATAGAATCCATGGGAAGGACAAGAGGGAACAAGTTACAAGTTCGGGTTCCTTTAAACCCAACTTCAAGAAGAGGCCTAGCAATGGAGGTACTTCCTCACAAGATCAGAAGTTTAAGAAGACCAAGCCCTTCTCCATCACCACTACCCCATCAAATATAGTGTGCAAGCATTGTGACAAGGTGGGCCATAGAGCAGAAGAATGCTGGAGGAAACTAGGAGCATGTCTCCGCTGTGGGAGTCGCGATCATCGAATTCCCGATTACCCTTACTTAATGATCAAGCCGGGGACGGGAAGCGCCCAGTAACCAAGAATGCTCGTCTTCATGCAATTAAGGAGACCGAACAAGAAGAAGAATGCGGACTAGTAGAAGGTACATTGAAAGTTTGTTCCAAGTCTGCATATGTCTTAATTGATACTGGTGCTTCACATTCAATTGTTTCCAAGAAGTTCGCTGATCCGTTACCCCTAGAACCGGAATGGATAAAATTAGTCTTGTCTACTCCTCTAGGAAACGAGACTGATATTACACACCATTACCAGAACTGTGAAGTATTGGTTCATGGTAAGAATCACCCTATTGATCTTATATGTTTAGATCTAAAGGAGTATGATGTCGTACTAGGAGCGGATTGGTTATCTAAATATCAGGCAACGGTCAATTGCCGCAATAGCAAGGTTACTTTCGAGGAATTTCCAGAACTGGTCTTTACTAGCCCCAAGAGGCGAAGCAAAACCCCTCTTATTTCGGCTCTCCGAGCTAGCAAGCTCATCAGGAAAGGATGTGTATCTTTCCTTGCATTCATCACGATTAAGGAGGCTAAGGAAACTAAGATAGAAGACATTCCGGTGGTACAAGAATTTCCGGACGTATTTCCGGAAGATTTGCCTGGATTACCCCCGCAAAGAGAAGTGGCCTTCACCATCGATTTAGTTCCTGGTGCGGGTCCAGTTTCTAAGGCACCGTATAGAATGTCACCTGCTGAACTCAAGGAGTTAAAGGAGCAATTAATGGAACTCATTAAGAAAGGATTCATAAGACCAAGTACTTCCCCATGGGGAGCGCCTGTATTATTTGTAAAGAAGAAAGATGGATCCATGAGGTTATGCATCGACTATCGACAGTTGAATCATCTCACTATCAAGAACAAGTATCTACTGCCGAGAATCGATGAGTTGTTTGATCAAATTTCAGGATCCAAGTACTTTTCCAAAATTGATCTTAGGTCGGGATATCATCAGTTAAGAATCAAAGATGAGGACATTCATAAGACTGCATTCAGAAGCAGGTACGGCCATTATGAATTTGTTGTTATGCCTTTCGGACTAACGAATGCCCCTGCTGCCTTTATGCAGTTAATGAATAGTATATTCAGGCCTTATTTGGATCAATTAGTGGTGGTCTTTATTGATGATATATTGATTTATTCCGAGACCAAGGAAGAGCATGAGGAGCATTTAAGGATTGCATTACAAATATTGAGGGCAAACTAATTATATGCAAAACTCAGCAAGTGTGAATTCTGGCTTGAGGAAGTGACTTTTCTCGGACATGTTATATCAAAGGATGGCTTATCAGTAGATCCATCAAAAGTTGAAGCTGTAAGAAATTGGGAAAGACCGACCAATGCTAGCGAAATCTGAAGTTTCTTAGGTCTTGCTGGCTATTACAGGCGATTCATCAAAGATTTCTCTAAGATCGCCATACCACTTACGAGGTTAACTCGCAAAGAGATCCGTTATGAATGGAGTGAGGAATGTGAAAGAAGCTTCCAAACTCTCAAGGATCATCTTACTACAGCTCCTGTCTTAGCTTTACCAATGGAAGGAGAGAAATTCGAGGTATACACTGATGCTTCTGGCATTGGCCTCGGATGTGTTCTAATGCAACAAGGAAAGGTTATAGCTTACTCTTCTCATCAATTAAAGAAGCATGAAGAGAACTACCCCGTCCATGACTTAGAATTAGCCGCGGTAGTATTTGCACTAAAGATCTGGAGACATTATCTATATGGAGTGCAGTTTACTGTATACTCCGATCACAAGAGTCTCAAGTATCTTTTCTCTCAAAAGGAACTAAATATGAGGCAACGGCGTTGGCTAGAATATCTCAAGGACTTCGACTTCAATATACAATATCATCCCGGAAAGGGTAATCATGTAGCAGATGCCCTTAGTCGAAAGCCGAGAGCACTGTTAGCCAATTGTATGATTCAAGAATGGAAGTTGCTGGAGCAATTCTCTAAGCTCAATATAAGCATGGACACAGACTTTCAATGTGTCACATTATCTCATATAAGCATTCATCCAGACCTATTAACTGAAATACAAGCACTTCAGGATGATGACCCAATATTAGTGGAAATCAAGGGCAAACTAGAAGGACGATCTGACTTCCAATTAACTTCTGATGGAAGATTGATGTTCAAGAAAAGAACTTGTATACCGGATTGTCCCGAGTTAAAGAAGAAGATCTTAGATGAAGCTCATAGATCAAGGTACACGATTCATCCTGGATCTACCAAAATGTACCAAGATGTGAAAAGAAACTTTTGGTGGCCCAACATGAAAAGGGAAATAGCGGACTACGTGTCGCACTGTCTCACATGCCAACAGGTCAAGGCGGAACACCAAAAGCCTGCTGAAAAATTACATCCTCTAGATATTCCCAAATGGAAGTGGGAGAATATTAGTATGGATTTCATCATGGGTTTATCTAAATCAAAAGGAGGACATGATGGAATATAGGTTATTATTGACCGATTGACTAAATCGGCGCATTTCTTGCCAATAAAGAGCCGATGGTCAGTGGATGTTTTGGCTGCATTATACATCAAGGAAATAGTCAGATTACATGGTATTCCTGTTTCAATCGTGTCTGACAGAGATCCCCGTTTTACTTCTCATTTTTGGAAAGGTCTACAACATTCGTTGGGAACAAGGCTTAACTTTAGTACAGCTTTTCATCCTCAAACGGATGGTCAGACCGAGAGAACTAATCAGGTGGTTGAAGATATGCTCAGAGCTTGCATCATGGATTTCGATGGAAGCTGGCATGATCACTTGCCGTTGGTGGAATTTGCATACAATAATAGCTACCAGGCAAGTATAAAAATGGCACCTTTCGAAGCTTTATACGGAAGGAGTTGCCGATCACCCTTATGCTGGGACGAAGTTGGGGAGAAACAACTGCTAGGTCCAGACATGGTAAGGGTTACCACTGAAAGAATACAATTGATTCGAGAAAGACTGCAAGTTGCTCAGTCTAGGCAAAAGGCTTATGCCGATACAAGAAGGAGCTCCAAGTTGGAGATCATGTATTTCTCAAGATATCGCCTGGACGTGGAATACGGAGATTAGGTGTTAAGGGCAAGCTTACACCAAGATTTATCGGACCTTTCGAGATACTGGAAAGAGTTGGCGAGGCTGCTTATCACATCGCATTACCTCCTCAATTGTCTGAAGCCCATAATGTGTTCCATATATCTATGTTGAAGAAGTATGTGTACAACCCATCACATATTATTGATCATGGAGACTTAGTAATCCAGAAAGATCTCACATACGAGCAGAAGCCCATGAAGATACTAGATCGTGAAGTACGTACTCTAAGGAATAAGGTTATTCCCATGATAAAAATACAATGGAATAAGAGTTCCGATCATGAAGCCACATGGGAGACCGAGGAATCCATGAGGAAGCGATTTCCAGAATTATTTTAAGGTATATACTCTACACTCTCCACATATATATATTATGGAATTTGGGGACCAAATTCTTTTAAGTGGGGGAGGGTGTAGCAACCCTGATAAAAATAAGATTTTTAAAATAAATCAAATTAAAATAAAAGATAAGTAAATAGATGACAAAGAGCCTAAATGAGTAAATCATTAATCAAGAGGAAATAACGCCTTTTATCAAGGCGCTGATTCAAAAGGAAACGCCTCTGTCTAAGGCGTTAATTTAAAAAGGACGCCTACACACTAGGGCGTCAAATTTCAAACGACGGGAAAATAAAATTAAGAAAAGGAAAGGAAACGCCCTCACCATGGGCGCGTTTTTAATAAATAACGACTAGGACAACATCGTCAATTAAAACACACGACCTAGCATAAGGCGTGAATTCAGTTCGAGTTTCGTTCGACCCAGGAGACCATCCAGGGCAAGTTCTGGATAACCACGACAAAGATGGAAGATGGTAAGGACTCTATCATGGAAGTATTATTTCCAATACAACTCTAACCCTATTAGGATCCCCAAAATCCTATAAATATCCTGCTACTCGACCCAGACCGTTGTTTGGCGTTCTGTGTTGCTGTTGTCGTCAGTGAAGAACCAGTAATGTTCTTCCTCTTTTTCTTTTACCTTAGGTTATATGATTAATGATCTTCATTATTTCTTCTGTAGGAAGTCTGCAGTAACTCTCTGTCGAAGTGAAGAACGTGAGGTTCTTTATCCTCTTCTTCTTCCTCTTCTAGTGATCAGAAGACTCTGTTACAAACAGAGTATCGTTTGGCTTCACGAATCTTCACGAGTCCTTCATCCACATCTTAATCAAGGTAGGTTTTCTCAAGATCGTAGCTCAAACTAGCTTAAGATCTTAATAATATCATCGGTCGTGCATGCATATAGTTTTATTGTGGTTTCAGATGTTTTCTATGTAATTTCAAAAAGAAACGCCCTTGGCAAGGGCGCTAATTTAAAGAAGCGACCCACACTAGGGCGCTAATTATTATTTTGACGCCCTGCCCAAAAGTCGTCAATTGCATGTAATTAATAAATACCCACGTTTAAAATTTAATATCTATGTAACCATGAATCTAATATATTGCATGAGTATACCTGTGAAATCCTGCTATTTTTCCTGCCATGATCATGTACCCTTTTTCCTGAAATTGTATTATCTGAAAATTGGTAAATTCTTGAATTCACGACCTTGTCTAGGTCGTCTATTACAGAACTGACGCCCTGGGCCAGGGCGTGATTTTTGAATTAACGCCCCTGTCTGAGGCGCGTTTCATAAAAAAATCCCAGAAGTTAGAAATTTTGTTAAATTGGAATAAATAATGGACGACCACTGGAGTAGTCGTCAGATGGTATATAAATGCCCCTGGATAAGGCGTTAATTTTATTAAAAACGACTTTACCTAAGTCGCTAATTTCCTGCATTACTGTTTCCACTGATTACTGTCAACCGAAGGGTTTTATATATATATATATATATATTGGCACTATATTTTCACTCCGTGAATATAGTCCCACGTTTCATGATGTTTTAACGTTACCCCCTTAACTCTCAGTGACATACAAGCTCTCCATTGGACATTCCGTTCCTTTGGACTAGCAAGTTAGTCATAGAGACCTCCGTAAGACTCCTCGAGCCTTGGATTCCCTCAAGGCCGACTGAGATGGTTGTACCATAAAAACCCATTACACTATTTTGCCATGTCACTCTATAGAAACATGGTATACCGGCCCTCATGTCATGCCATGTGTATGATATGAGAATTATCTTAATGAACGGGGTAAAGCATGACATTGTTATGATGTTCTTGTAAACCCCAATTCTATATCAACATTGTTATGATGTTCTTGAGACCCCAATTCTATATTAAACTTGATATTCTTGTGGACCTCAATTCTATATAAAGAATGTCCATACTTGTTTGTCATGGTACCCAAGTTAGGGAACTAATTCCACCTAGTTTTATCGATAATCGTGATTGTACCGTTATTATCGCCATTCTATGTCAAGTGTCATATTTTTGGACTCTACTCTATCCAAGTTTATCTTACATGACTACAAGCTTTATTCTTGAAATTCCATATTGGCTATACACAAAAGTGGATGTTAAAATACATGATTAATGCCTGCGCATATAGGGCCCGATCTGGTCCTGGGAGGAGCACCCGAAAGTACTTGTGCCCATGGGAGTTGATTGATCACGGTATTGGCATTATACCGAAGTGCATGACTAGCTTGATTGAACATTCCACAAATCTTGTACTTGTACTTGACTTGATATTACATGACTTGCGTGACCCGATAAAGGGTAATTGCATACTTGCGTGCTTGAATGTGATAGCCAAATTCCAATATGACATGATGAATACACTTGCTTGAATATCTTGATATCTTTTGATATAAGTTCTTGAAAGTTCATGACTAGTTCTCGTCGCTATCTTATTGTTATACACTCTCACTATCTTGTCATTTTATGCGAACATGCATAGCTATAGTGCATTCATGAAAGATGTAATTACTTAAACCCATTGCTAGTTCTTGAGATATAATTTCCTACTGAGCGTTCGCTCACTTAGTGTTTCCCTACTTTTCAGGTAAGTCCGACGATGAGGGAACTCAAACGGATGGGGAAAATCAAGAGTGAAAGAGATAGAGTTTCTTCCGTGTTATCTAGTCTTTTTCATATTTTCTTGAGTCAACCTTGTATTTTTCATTTATTTTAGTTAGTATTTCAAAGGTTTGTAATAGACATATTCTTATGAAGGAATAAAGGATTGGGTTATCTTTACTTTTGCGCATCTCTGATGTTGGTGTCGAATACACTAATACTCTGATTGACATGATTGATATAAACTCGTCACGCGTCTCCGGGTATCTTCCGCTCTCGGGACGTGACAGTCTCTCCTTCTCTTCATCAGTGCCAACAGGGTGTCGGGAGCTGACATGGTTTGTCTGTCTCTTCTTCTCTTCATCAGGGCCGACAGGGTGTCGGAAACTGACATGGTTTGTTTGTCTCTTCTTCTCTTCATCAGTGTCGACAGGGTGTCGGGAGCTGACATGCTTTATTCGTCTCTTCTTCTCTTCATCAATGCCGACAGGGTGTGCTGGAGCTGACATGGTTTATTTGTCTCTTCTTCTCTTCATCAGTGCCGACAGGGTGTCGGGAACTGACATGGTTTATTTGTCTCTTCTTCTCTTCTTCTTCTTCTTCTTCTTCTTTTTCTTTTGTCGTTCTCCCTTTTTTTTTGAAACGCAGGATAAACAGTGCCCAAACCATCTGGGCAATAGTAATGCAAATTCACCCCGGGCGGGTCGGAGAAATATTTCATTCATTGAATGGGGGAATTGGAGCGTGGTACAACTTCAAATGTCTACCGTTGAGGGGTGGAAACTGAACCTCCCCCCGATGGTTGACGATTACATACGCTCCACCCTCGTAGACCTTCTGGACTATATACGGTCCAAGCCAATTCTCGTTCAGCTTGCCCTTGGGATTGGAAGCCATGACTTCTCTTCTCTTCACCATGACGAGGTCACCCTTTTTGAATTCACGTTCCTTGACGAGCTTGTCAAAGGCACGCACTATTCGGGCCTGATAGACCTGGATGTTCTGCTGAGCTTGAAGCCTTTTTCCCTCCAAGTTGGAGAGCTCTTCGAGCCTTCGCTCGACATTTGTTTGTTCTTCTCGGATCAACCCGTGCTGGATTGCGACCCGAAGGGAGGGTATTTCCAACTCGATGGGGGCAATTGCCTCTGATCCATACACCAGGGAGAAGGGTGAACAACCCGTTGGAGTTTTGTATACAGTACGGTACGCCCACAGGGCCTCGTACATTTTCTCTTCCAAATCTCTCTTGTTAGAATTAACAATTTTGGATAAGAGAGTACAAAGAGTTTTATTGAAAGCTTCAGCCAAGCCATTGGCCTGTGGGTTGTAAGGGGTCGATGTCCTCCAGTCGATCTTGTACTTTTCTGCTAGCCGGTAGACTTTCTGGTTGCGGAAGTGGCTTCCATTATCTGAGATAATTCGGTTCGGAGTGCCAAACCGGAATATGATGTTACGGCGGACAAACCTGGCAATGATTTTCCCCGTCACTTCTTTCATGGCAACAGCTTCCGCCCAGCGGGAGAAGTAATCAGTTGCGGCCAAGATGTACTTGCACCCAGCGGATGATGCGGGTAGTGGACCCACGACGTCTATTCCCCATTGGGCGAATGGCCAGCTGGGCAGTGTTGGATGTAGCGGCACGGGCGGTCTTCTAGCCACCGTCGCGTGCTCATGGTATTTCTAACAAGACTTGGCATACTTGCAGCAGTCATTGAACATTGTCGGCCAGTAGTAGCCGAGTTTCTTGATTTCAATTTTCATTTTCGGTCCTGCCTGGTGTGCACCAGGCGTTCCGGTATGAACTTCTTTCATGACTCTCCAAGCTTCTTCGGTGGATAGGCATCGGAGGAGTACCTTCCGTTTGGCATCTGCCATAATTCGGAACAGGATCCCGTTTCGGACCTCATAAGAGTCCTTTGTTCTAATTAGCTTGATCTTCTCTTCCCTTTGCCTGGGCAGTTGCTGGTATTTAAACCACTGCAAAAGAGGGTCCCTCCAGTCGGGTAGGTTGACGGCTTCCGTTGTAGCGGCCTCAAGTTCTTCTTCTTCTGGCCCTTCTATCATGCTGGGCACTTGGCGCTGATTCACCACCCGGATGTTGAGGGATCCATCTGGTGGGACTGCCAATGAACTCGCCAATTTCGCCAGTGCATCGGCTTGTGCATTCTCTCCTCTGGCAATGTGGCCTATCTCAATCAGGTAGAACCGCTGCATGAGCCATTTCGCCTTAGTATAGTAAGGGAGTAATTCGGGTTTTCGGACGTCAAACTGTCCCTGAACCTGCTTGACGACCAGCAATGAATCGCCAAACACATGTAATATTTTAATCTCCATTTGCAAAGCGACTTGGAGACCAATGATCAGAGCTTCATACTCTGCCTCATTATTTGTGCAGGGCTTGTTAATGGAGCAGGATGTGTGCAATACTTCTCCCTCAGGGGATTTACGGACGATGCTGGCCCTGGCCCATATTTTTGTATGCCCATACGGGGTTGTTTCTGTTCTCGAAGCTCCATCAAAGTGCAGCTGCCAGGCGATCTGTTGGGCTTGGTCCACCTCTAGTGTTTCATCTTCAGGAAGCTCCGTGGCCAGTGGGGAATCTTCAGGCATGGGGTGTGCTGCAAAGAAATCGGCCATGGCTTGACCCTTAACGGCCTTCTGAGGCACGTAGGTGATGTCAAATTCCATTAACAGTACGGCCCACTTGCCGAGACGTCCCTTCAGGACTGGCTGGGAGAGAATGTGCTTGACTGGGTCAGCCTTAGAGATCAGGCTCACTTCATGCGATAGCATGTAATGTCTCAACTTCTTGACTGCGAAGACCAAGGCGAGGCAAACCTTCTCAATCGGGGTGTATTTTGCTTCTGCCCCCACTAGTCTTCGACTGAGGTAATAGAGAGCTTGCTCCTTCCCCTCATCATTGTTCTGGGCGAGCATTGCCCCCAGCGAACATTCGGTGGCAGTTATATATAGAATAAGTGGCCTCCCCTTGACAGGTGCCCCCAGCACAGGCGGGGTCTTTAAGTAATCCTTCAGCCGATCAAAGGCCTTCTGACATTTCTGGTTCCAGTTGAAAGGTGCATTCTTCATCATTAGTTTATGGAATGGTTGACAGCGCCCCGATAAATTGGAGATAAACCTTCGGATGTAGGCCAGCCGGCCTTACAGGGACCTTAACTCTCCCAAATTCTTCGGAGGAGGTAGCTCCTGAATGGCTTTTATTTTAAAAGGGTCGATCTCGATCCCCCTATATCGGACAATGAAGCCGAGAAACTTTCCACTAGAGACGCCGAAGGCACACTTCATTGGGTTCATTTTTAGCTCATATTGCCGGAGTCTCTCGAAGATGACTCTAAGGTCATTCAGGTGATCCCCCCTTTTCTTTGTCTTGACGACCAGATCATCAATGTAGCATTCGACTTTGCTATATAGCAGTTCGTCAAATATCTTGGTCATCACCCGCTGGTAAGTGGCGCCAGCGTTCTTGAGGCCGAAGGGCATTCTTTTGTAGTGGAATATCCTTTTAGGTGACCGGAATGCCGTATGAATTCGGTCATGTTCAGCTATCCATATTTGATTATATCCGGACGATCCATCCATGAAGGACAAGGCCTCATGGCCGGTAGTCGCATCAATCATCACTTCGGTGACGGGCACCGGAAAGTCATCTTTTGGGCAAGCTTTATTCAGGTCGCGGAAGTCCACGCAGATCCTGATCTGTCCATTCTTCTTCTTCACTGGTACAATGTTGGCCAACCAAGTAGTGTATTGGTTTTCAGCTACGAAATCAACATCTATGAGATTGTCGACTTCTTTGCAAATCTGCTTTATCAGCTCCGGCCTCATATGTCGGGGGGACTGCTTCACCGGCTCCACCTTGGGATCAATAGCCAGAATATGTTGAGTCACGCCGGGGCTTAGGCCGGGCATCTCTTTGTAGTTCCAGGCGAAACAGTCCCGGAATTCTTGCAGCAACCTGAAATATTGTTCCCTCTCTTGTGGAGGGAGAAGGGCACTTAGAAAAGTCAGCCTGGGGTCGCTTTCTGTGCCTAGGTTAATTTCAAGGAGCTCATCTACTGTGGCTTGGCCGCCATCTTCAATTTCCGGCGGCGCTGGTAGTAGGTCGATGAAATCTTGGTCTTCACCATCTTCTGCTTCAAGGACACCATAGGCGTCTTCTTGCTCCGCCTTGTTGAGTAATGAGGCTTTGCTTGTTTCTCCCTCTTCCAGGCCTGTTGTATGCGGCTTCGAGGGGTTTTCCTACGCGGAGAAGTGAAGGACTTCTCCAGGATCTTCTTGGTAGTGATCATAGACGGCTCCTGCAGGAGCCGAGGTGATTGATTGCCACACTGGGGACTGTTCCGCTGTCGGCGACCGGGGTAGTTCATTCTTGGCTACATCTTCAAAGATCTGGTGCTGAACTGACACCATGTAAACACTTCTTTCATGGCCGCCTACCACATGGGGGCGTGGCGGGGCCACCACATAATCTCCCATTCTGAGCTCATCTCTCTCAATCAGGTCTTGAGCAATATCCTTGAAGATGTAGCAGTCTTCGATAGGGTTACCCAGTATTTGGTGATAAGGGCAAAATAAAGGGTCACCATTTCTGCGAGCATCTTGCGGCCTTTTAGACCTCGGGAGGGAGACCTTGCCATGGTGGCGGGCCCAGTCAAAAATCCCTTGGGTCTTGCTCTTTGGGAAAGAGTAAGGCCTTTGCATCCTTTCTTGTAGTGTAGGATTCCGCTTAGCCAGTCGTCCGACTGGAGAAACAGCTACATCCCTTGCCTCCTTTTTCAAGTGCATGGGGGCGTTCAGAATGGTATTCGAGGCTTGGTGCATGCCGATGTTCTACTGGCGGAAGATGCCCCCGATCAAGTTAGACACAAGTGCAGTCACTTTGGCCAACTGAGCCTTCAACATCTCAATTTCCCGCTGTTGCTGGTAGCACAGGGCAAACAGAGCAGAGTCGCATTGAGTGGGCCCTAGAGTGCTACTCTCTTCCCCGCTCTTTGCATCAAAGGTAGGGGGGAACAATGGTACCCTGCTGCTGTGGCTATTCGGGGTCGATCTCTTAGAGGAGGGTGGGACCTTCCCCTTGTTCCTGCGGGGAGGTGGATTCCACAGGAACACCTCTTCATCTTGATCTTCGTCGGCAGGAGGCGTAGGGTGCCGACGATCTTCGACTTCCCGCAGGCCTGCATTTCCTGCGGGGCTATCACCGTTCGGAGCCGAGACTGATATCACATCGGCTTCGGATGAATCTTCTATTGAGAAACCCAAGCCCAGGTGCTGGGTGATCTGCAACAACCTCCGGTCCAGGTTTGGTGGGTTCCACATCTTCTTGAACATTTCTTTCTGACTGGAGAGCTGGCAGAATGGTATCCCTTGTTTCCTGGTCATTTTATGTCAGGCAGCCCCATGATCGGGACGAGTGGGTCGTGCAGCTCATCGGGGAGTTTACAATCATCATCCCCTCTGGCCGGGTGCTCTTCAGCTACATAGAAGATGGTGGACGGGCCCCCGGGTTTAGACACCTCGAAGGTCTTTAGTCGTTCGACCACCTGGCAGTCAGCTTCTACCAGGGGCTTGATGACCCCAGGCGGGACCTTGACATCCTCCAGCAAGTCTTCAAGGTATGGCGTCCCTGGTGTAGGATAGATGGGAAGGGGAGTGGCTTTGATCACCCCTTCTGCCTTAGAAACAAACGACACCTGAGGGGGAGCCACATAGCCTGGCGGTGGTGGAGGGAACCAGTTGTGAGGCTCTGCTTTCTTCTTTCCTTTGTCCTGAGTGACTTGGGGTGCTTGCTTCGGCTTCTCCAAATACAAAGTGGCGTCCGACAAGTGACATTCAAACACTTCGAAAGGGTGGAGGTCAGCAAAGATTCTCTCCTCTTTCCCATTGCCGGGGTATTTGATGCATTGGTGCAGAGTGGATGGTACCACTCTGTTTTGATGCAGCCAAGGTCGGCCAAGCAACGCCTTGTAAGAGGTGTTGGAGTTGATTATATGGAATAGGACCTTGGTTGTGAAGTCACCGAGGGAGAGGTTGAACTCTGCGACCCCCATGGGGACCTCACACTTCTGGTTGAAACCAGCAATCTTGACATTCTTGACCTCAATTAGGTGTACGTCAAAATAATGCTTCTGGTACACCCGATAGGGGAGTATATTCACGGTTGCCCCAAGGTCGATCAAGACTCTATTGATGGGATGTCCATTAAGTTGCCCCTTCATGTAGAGTGGCCTGTTGTGACTGCAGGTCGGTAAAAGCATGTCCTCTTCCGTGAAGGCCACAGGTACCTCAGGTGACATTTCTGCAAGGAAGGCTTCAACATATGCTGGTGTCTGGAGTGCGGCGATGACAGCTTGTCGTGTTTCTTCATCTAAGGATAGGATTTCCCAGACAATAAACATGGATGGGATCTTCTTCAGGTGTTTGACTATTCTGTTGCCAGCTCATACTTCAAGCAACTTCATTTCTTCAGCTCTACGGCGCCTACCCCCAGTCTGGGCCTGGGGAGCCGGCTCAACGGGTGCCTCCTCCACTGGGTCAAATGCCGCTTGAGCTTGTGGGGCCTGCTGGGTCACTTCCTTTTCTTACGAGAACTCGACAAGATTTGGGATGTTATGGGGCTCTCCCCTTGGCCGAGGAGGGATTACCGCAGACGGAGCCGAGGGGCTGCCTGCCCCTTTGGTCTGCCGGGACTCGCGGGGGCCTGACTGTCCTCCCCTCTGAGTTGTAAGAAATTCAATGAATGACGGGGCACTCTGGCCACTTGGTTCTCCGGGGTAGAGGCTTGATGGAGGGGGGATCTCCATGCCTTGGACCCTAGGCTCGGGGATGTGATATGGTTGTTCTCCCCTAAGCAGGATGTTGTGGTTGGCCTGAGGAGGGCGTCCCCACGTTCTTCTCGACCTGGTGGCATGTTGGGAAGCGAATGCTTCAGATTGATTCACCTCTGATGGCTCGACGGGCACTTCTTGCTCTTCCTCTCTCAGGGAGAGGGCTATGTCAAATAATGTCGAGAGGGTGTTGCAAGACAGGACAACCCCACTCTTCTTCTTGTTTTTAGGTCTTCTCTTCTTCTTTTTCTTCTTCTCTTCAGTGGCTGGCAACTGCTTTTGGGGGAGCTCACCCCACAAGAGAGGCTCTTCTTTCGTCTCGGCTTCCGCTTCTGGAGCTAGTTCGAGTGACTCGAACTCCTCCCAAGGGACATACTCTTTCAACTCCACAGGCTGTATCTCGGGCTGTTCATAATCTTCAAGCCCATCAATAATAGCCTGGAGTCTTTAAACCGCAGGGCTGGTTTCCTTGTGCACCCACATCGGGATGTGTTTCTTCCTGTTGTGAGTAGGCCGTCTCATAACGAGCCGGGGGGCTATGTCATGCCAGATAGGTGTCGCTGGTGGCGGTGCCGGCCGAGGTGTAACGCCCCTTATGTGAACTTCCGGAGTGGGCCGGGGAGCTTGTCTTCTTCTTCTGTTCTTCGTCGACGCGTCTTGCCAACCTCCTTGGTCTTGAGTTGGCGCCATGACAAAGGCTTGATAAGTAGCATGTGTACTGGCCTCCGCCCATTCTTCAGGCAGCTGCTGGTATAAAGATACCATGTTGACAGTGGTGCCGATGTTCGGCATCTTGTGCGGCTGCTGAGGATCCACTCTGAGCTCCCCCATGTCCAGCTCTCCCTTCTTGATCAAGGACTCAATGACGTCCTTGAAGATGTAACAATCATCAATGGTATGCCCAAGCATCTGATGGTATGGGCAAAAGTGATGATCATCCTTCTTCTTCAAGTCACCAGGCCTCTTTGGATCTGGTAATGTTATCTTGTTGTACCTGGTGGCCCATTCAAACAGGACCCGGGCTTTGTCTCGAGGAAAAGAATACAATTTATTCCTCATCTTCTCCCGCAGGGAGGGACCTTCCCGCCGTTCAGTGGACCTGGGCGGAGGAGGGTCGGCTATCTCTTTGGCTTTCTCTCTTTGCTTTTTGAAAGCTTCGAAGTCCAGTGTGTGAACTTCTGGCGGTGTTGGTCTTTTCTCAACCTGCCTGGTCCTCTGGCTCGATGCAGCTGGAGCAGAAGAGTATCGAGCAAGGAATACCTCGATCTCTGCCACTATGTTATTCAGACGATCAAATGACTTTACTTCAGCACCAATCATCCTCTCAAGGATTTCTTTCTTTAGATTCTGTTTACAGATCTGCACTGCGTCCTCTTGATGCGGAGGACGTTTGCATCTCATGCTGAGGTTCCTCCACCTCTTTATGTAGTCTAGTGCCTACTCATCATTTCGCTATCTCGTGGCATAAAGCTCTGCCACGGTTACCTCCCGCTCAGCTATGTAGAACCTTTCCTTGAATTTCTTCTGCATATCGGGCCAGTCTGCAATGGACCCGGCGGGCAAGCTCGAGTACCACTCGAAAGCGAGCCCGGTAAGTGTCGAGCCGAAGAATTTGAGAAGATAAGCTTCATCCGCAGCTAGATCCCCCATAACATTCACATAATAGGCAATGTGCTCCCTAGGAGACCCTTGCCCATTAAATTTCTCAAACTTTGGCGGCTTGGTGATGCCGACCGGTAGCCTCTTGGCAGCATAGTGTGCTGGGTAAGGTACCCGGTATACATCGAATGGCATGTGATCACCATCGCTCCTCTCTGCCAACTTCATATCTATCATTTGTTCGAGCATTAGTCTGCTCACTATTGCCGGGTCAACCGGGTTTGGATAGAAATGGGCCGGTTGCGCCAGCGGTGTTGGTAACACTGTCGCCTGAGGTGCAATAGTGGACCCCTGGAATGGGAGGTTCGGTGGCGGGGCAGGTGTGATATGTTGTGGCTGATGCAGGGGTACGCCGCCAGTGTAGGTGGGTATTGGGGGAGACACTGTCGCCTGTGGAGAAGCTTCCGAGGCCTGACCGTTGCCCCCAGGGGTCTCTGGCAATGCTTCAGTCTGCCCGGATGTTGAGGGCTGAGCGACTCTTTCAGTCAGTTGTTTCTTTAACAATTCGATCTCCCGCTGATATTGCTGCATCATGTGTAACACCGCGGGGTCGTTCATGGAGAGGCTGGGGGTGCCCCCTCTTTCTTCGATCGGCGCCTCTTCGGATGAAGTGGACGGTCCTCCCGTGGTGCCCTCTGTAATAACATTGGCAGCCAAGGCTATTGAGGGTTCCTCAGTGTCAACTTCTCCAGTGTGGACTTGTGTCTTCTCAGCTGCTGCTTTCCCTCTTCTGGTAAGAGGTCCTGGCCCTGTGGCAAGCCTGGCCACTTCTTCGGGCTCGGTTGGTAGAGCCCCGTACCGACCAGATACCCCTGCCATGTTGCAAGTATAGACCCTCAGGTCTCTGCCTCTTCTTGCCGTTCTTCTCGACGGCTTACCTGGGAAGACCAATCTGTCAAAGATCGATCTCCGTGGCTTCACTTCTTCCCTCAGCGGGGACTGATAGTGCTCCTTCGAGCAGTTTCTTGACTCGGCGTTGGGCACCAGCCGGGTCTCTTCTTCTTCAAAGGTGGAGGCTACTGCCCCCAGTAATCTCTGGCGACTCAGGGGAGTGATCCCCGGGCCCCGCAAGTAGTTCCTCATGGCTTGCTCTACTCCTTCCCAGCCTTGCTCAAGAGGAGAAGCCGGTGATGTCGCCCTGTTGGCAGCAACGGGCATGTGGGTTGCAGGCTCCACACGGGCAGCCTGATAGTGACATCGATAGTGTCGACGGTGGATGTTCTCCGGTGGGGCCGGTGTAGTTAATGCTGGCTGGCAGACGGGGGCCGATGTCTTGACCCAATCTCCTTGTTGTGCCCTTGCCGGGCGGAAGGTGCCGGGCCTCGCCTGGCCTGGTGAGGTGAATCGGGCCCCCTTGGGAACCCAAACTTGCTTACATTTGGTGGGCCTGGAGGCCTACTGATGCTGCGGCGCTGGGGCCTGAATGGCGGGCGTCATCCTGCCCTTCATCTTCTCCAGTGCCTGAAAAGAGTTGCGCACCGGTACAGCGGGTACAATGCGATCCGGGATCACCTCGGAACGATGTCCGTTAAGATGCACCCGGAAAGTCTCGACGACAGCCGACTTGCCGGTGCTAGAGAACTGGCCTCGGGGTGATGTCATCTCGTGGCTCCTCCGGAGCCTCCTCTGGTGAGAGGCCGACCTTGGGTGAGAAGGGCCGGCAGTTTGGTGCACGTGGTGCACGTTGCAGCTCAGCGTCCCAGTCGGGACGGTCTTGGAAGTCTCGGCCATTGATCGGCCGACAGCAGCTTTGGCGGCCCCCTGGATGGGAGCGTTGCTTTCAGTCCTGTCAGACGCTTCCACGTCCAGCAGGTTCATGAAGGCTACCCCGAGGAAGTTGGGGAAGCCTACCACGGGAGGGAAGCTCCCGAACCTGAGGGGGACGGCCAAGTAGCCGTTCCGAACATGGCTCTCGACGGCCTGTTGACCGAACGTGGGGGCCATCCTGGTGTCCGAAATGCAACCTGCATTTGCAAATCAAACAATTAGTATTACAAGAAAGGGGCCGTAGGGCCCTTAGTCCCGACAAAGAGATGAAGGGTGATTTTGAGTCCCACCGAGCGTGCCAGACTTGTGGACGCACTTTTTATTAAGGTCGTTGGTTGTTCATTTATTAGGTTTATTAAGTGCGTGGGCGTGCCAGTCACCTAGGTGACGATTTATTCGGGCTTCATGCAAGCCCATGGTGCGCGCGATCTGACTAATCAGACAATTGTGTACTTCGTGTCGGGACCAAAACCCGCCGTGCCATAAAGGCCACGGCATTATTTACATCCCCCATACGGGGGAACACCCTTGATTGATTGCCGAGAATAAGGGCCCTATGGCCTAAAGAGAATACTAATAATGCAGGAGGATAGTGAAAGACGAACTATGCTAGAAACCCGTATCGGGACGTGAATGTTCAGACTATGTCGGCCACTCACGGGCCACTTCGTGTTCGGACAGAGGTCCGTGTTTATAGTATAAAAGACAGTAACAAAACTGCGCAGATGTCTGCCACGAACAAGGCAAGTTTAATGAGAATGCGGGATTGGATCCCGGTAGGGACGGGTCAAGTTGATAGACTATTGGCCGGAGATGATTTCGGACTATGGCCATGTCAGAAATTCCGTAAACCACGTTCGATACCATAAGGCGTCGTTGATTTTCTCTTTGCACTCAGTCCGAGGGAGTGAATTATTAAGTGCGTAGCCCGAGCTCACTAACATGCGCCCTCACACGCGGATCGACCTACGCGGTCAGGTCGCGGGGGTCAAGGGGGGGCAGCGCCCCTTGCGGGGGTTTCCGGGGGCAGTGCCCCCGGAACAAAATTTTAATTGAAGCACGGGTGCTAGAGCTCCTTTCATTCTTTTATTAGCGTTGACCTTTTACTATTATTCTCTTTGGGCCCTTCTATTTTGGCTATTTATTCATTTCTTGTATTAAGGAGGCGCGCCGGATAAGTGTATTGAAGGAGATGTATTTGTACGCGCCGAATTAAGATCCATGCAAGGGTAGAAGGGCACGCCGTTATGTGATTTTGAATGATGCGCGCCGGATTAAAGGACCCAAGAGGATGGAGATGGGCGCGCCGTATTCGGGCAACGAGATGGAGATGGGCGCGCCGTATTAGGGCCATGGGGCGCGCCGGTTTAAGGGAACCAATGGGGGGCGAGCCGGATTTGGGCTTCACAGAAGGAGATGGAGGGGGGCGCCGTTTTTAGGATTCAAAGAAGGAGATGGAGGGGGGGCGCACCGTTTTTGGGTGTTCACAGAAGGAGATGGAGGGGGCACGCCGTTTTAACATCTGAAAGGTGAAGATACGGGGCTTTTGTGAGGAGGGCGCGCCGGTCAAGGCCACGCCGGGTTACGGTGTTGAAGGCACACGCCGGTTGAAGGTTCAAAGGGGGAGATGGATTTTGAGAGTGATGTTAAAGCGGCGCGGTGGAATAGTCACCACGCCGTATTAAACTCTCTCGAGGGTTTGTTTCACATGGATTGACTGTGCGCTCCTTTTCTTTCACCCGTAGGTGGATTTTAATGGTTAGTTTGTTCGTTCAGTTTATAAATTAGATTGGAAACGAAGGGGTTTAAGTGATTTGTTCGGAGGAGTTTGTTGTGCAAGATTTTAGGGGTTAATTCACAGAGGGTGTCTTTGTTCGTTTGTTCTTAAGTGTTCTTGTATGTTCTCTGGGGGGTATCTTCTTCATTTGATCTTGAGCGTTCTTGGCCCTGGCAAGAATTGGGCAGCACCTCCCCCGGACCGGGACTTGCCAGAGGGAAGCGAAAGGCACCACATGGATTACTCCCAGGTAAACTCTCAAAAATGCGGAACGGCCTCACGGCGGTCCGTTGGCCCAAGTGTGAGTGCGAAACACTCGAGGGCCAGCCTACAAGAGCGACCACGACTCACGGGCGATGGGTCTTCAACAGGGACAAATATTCGCCACGACTGGGCAAGGAATGTTCATCCATCGAATGGGTTACCTTGGGGGTCATGCCATGGAGTGGCAGACCTCAAAGGTCCCCGGATGATCAGAGAGCAAGAAAGGGGAGCAAGGGTCGGAACAGAGGAGACTGAGCTTGCAAAAAGACTTCCTTTCTTTCTCTTTTATTCATCCATACAAACGGGGAAGGAAACTTGATACATATAAAATGGAAGAGAAAGCATTACAAAAAGAAAGGGAAAATGCATTCGATGGAGAGAGAGAGAGAAGGATTAGACGGAGGAGGGAGAGGGAAGCATTGGCTTCTCCCCCTTCGACTCACCTCTCGCTCTCGCCCCCTACCTCTTTTCTCCTTTCTTCAGCCCAGAACCGTGGAGCTCTCGAATACCGGTTCCTCCTTGCCACTTCTCTCACAGGTTCGTTACATATATATGGAGGTGGGGGAAGAAGTCTCTCAGTCCCCCCCTCCCTATCGTTCCATTCTTCTCGTCCCCCTCCGTGTCTGAAGCTCTCGAGTGGCCTGTAGGTGGAGAGGTTGATAGAGTAGGCATGGTGCCTCCACGAGATTGGCCGACGGTGACCGGCGGGGAAGTGACGTTCGGTGCGGAGCTCGAGGATTGCCATTCCAGGGAGCTTGAAGAGCTCAGGCGGTTGCACGTTGGTCGGACGCAAGAGGCCCGGCCATTTCAGGTAAGTTCTCTTTGTCTGCGCCCGAAAACAGGGGATCGGACTGATGACGGGATGGGTTGTCTCAGAGGTAAAACGGCGCGGAGGGATGGTGATCGCGTCGGATTAAACCCAAGTGAAATTGGCGCGCCGTTTTGGCATTCGAAGACAAAACTTTTGAAAATGGGCATAACGGGTCCTTCAATATTAGCACGTCATTTCAACCTTTTGGCCTTCAAAATGGCCATGCCGTAGTAGCTCTCGAAGGGATAGCTTTGCATATGGGCGCCGTTTTAATGCAACACAAGTGGCGCCATTTTAAGCATCAAAGGGGGGAGGCCCCTTCGATAGGAGCATGTTGGATAGCCAAAGAAAAAAGGGGGCGCGCCATTTTGAGCAAGAGGGGGGGCGCCGTTTTAAGGCGCGCCGTTTTAAGGTCCCTTCGTGCCGTTTTAAGCACCAAACGGATTCTTTTCGAAGTCGCGGCCGTTTATATAAATGTCATCATTCCCAGAACATTCCGGTTGCGATGTATGGCCTCCGCAATATTCCGTTTGTAGCCTCTGGGACTCGGTCCCAGATTCTGCGTGACTTTCGGTGCATGCCGAGACTGTGTCGGAGTTCCCGACTTCTCTCTGATTCAGCTCTCGGCATGGCCGTTCGGAGCGTTGTAGCTGTATCTTCTGCTTAGGGGGCTTCCTTAGCGGGTAGCGAACCACCAAGCGAGTTCTCATCCTGATCGGGCGTGGCATGAGGTTTATTCGGCATTGTCGTCTCTGGCTTGCTCTCGAGTGTTACGACGTGCATGCCGTTTGATCGACGCCGTCATTTTTTTGACGTCCACAGTGCTCAGAAAAGTACTTGGCACGGAATAGGGTAAGAAAACCGTCCCATGTAGGTGCATTGGCCGGAGGTGCTGGAACCGACTTTCACCAAGTATGGGCATCCTTATTAAGTTGAAATGTTGCCAGACGCACCTTCTCCTGATCGGTGCATTGAATGACATCAAAGATACGATTCATTTCATCGATCCAATTTTCTGCTTCATCCGGGTTAGAGGAACCATAGAAACGCAGAGGGTTTAAACTCCGGAAATTGCGATGTAGATCGCTAGCCCATGCTCTTGCGCCACCTTGCGCTATAGTTTGCAATGGCTGGGTAAGGCCGATAACTGTTTGTTTGTTGCATACCATCTCAATCTACACGATGAGCCATTTGTAAGATAAGGTACCTGGGAGAAAATAACAACTTGTTATTTCTCATGAAATTGGAATGAACAAAATAAATCTTAAAGCTAATTAATTATCTTATCTCGGGCTCTACCTACTTCTCACATGGTTATGGAAATTTCTTCCTTAGTTCATAGGTATGGGTCTTTAAACCTTGGACTTATCCTATGACATGATCCTTTTCCCTAAGTCCTGAGACTTAGGCTCTGATACCAATTTAATTGTCACACCCCGAGCCTTTATTTCAGTGGAAGACTAACTCGGGGAGCGCGAACAGCCGGCATGGTAAGCCTCTTGCAAGCAAGAACGATCAGAGCGCAAGACAATCACACAAAATGAATGCAATTGCATAATATTTACTAAAAATCTGACTTCATTCCATTATCAATCAAATATTCAAATACAATAACTTTTTCCACCATCTTTCACTCTACTAGACTCAAGAAATAGGAAAATTACATTGACTCCATCTAAACAATATAGACTTCCTAAGTCTTCGCTCATCTTTATTCACTCTCGGATCCGCTACTTGAACACTCTGAATCCGAATCAAACTCACTTTCATTTCCTGAAAAAGATTGGAAATAGATAATGAGCACACTTGCTTAGTAGGTATCTTCGCATCAACATGAAGGCACTATTAAAGTAATTAACAATTTAGCTCTAAAGAAGTAAGGCAAAATCATGCGAATGCGAATATCATGCGATTAAACCAAAGTAACACGATGATCATGTAAGATAGAGTGAACAAGAATGAACTAGCAAAAATATAACAAGAACATGATATTTGGCCTTTCATGAACAAGAATGTAACGAGAATGCACTTTCACTTTCATAACCATAAAGGTTACGCACGAAAATGTCAATCATATAACAATTCACTAGATTTTCACGAGTGCTCATGGATTGCACTTATTTATAAAGAAAGTACTCCCAGCGCAATGCGACACCAGTAGCATCATACCCCATGGTTTATAAAATAGTATGTTTCCGGCAATCAGCCGTGGGGACTAGTATAGAGCCCTTGGACACAATCAGCGCCCAAACTGCATCTTCACGTATAAATCAAGGTACTTCCATGATTGTAACAATAAAGCATGGCCAAGAATGTAATAAGGTCAAGAACTCATGATAACAACAATCAATTTAGAGTATGAGAGATCAAGAAAAAGATTTAAACAATGTCATGCTCACGGAAATAAATCGACAGCATAACGGTACATTCTTTTCCCTTTCCAATCATTATATTAAGTTTCTTGATCAATATTATAAGTTCTAGACTATCATTAGTTCATCTAGAACCTTTGGAATATCAACCCTTGGGTCAAACCTTGGGTTAAATACTTAAGCAATGTGACGGTTGTTTACTGGGCCGTTACATAATGTAACGCTCCAGTAGTGGGCCGTTACAATGATCCGAATTCAGAACGATCAAATAGACTCAGAGAAGTGTGACGATCATTCATTGGGCCGTTACGTTGTGTGACGGTCCATGATAAGGCCGTTACAGTAGTCTGAGATCAGAATCAAGCAATCGAACTCAGATGAATGTGACGGTCTTATATTGGGCCGTTACATTACCTGACGGTCCAATATAGAGCCGTTACACTACTGATAACCAGAAAACATCGATAGTGTACTCTAATCAATGGGCTTTAAGGGTACAACCAACTCGGCGTCCTAGTGGGAATCCCAGGCTCGCGGAGAATTACGGAGGCCTTGAAATAAGATTTCCTAGTCCATTGGAAGGAATATCCAATAGAGAGGTCCTCAAGTCCAAGAATAATGTTCCTATAGTGCAAAGTGTGAACTAATGGACAACATATCGGAATATGTGCCATGTACTTATAGAAAATGACTCTATAGACAGAGAGAGAAAAACGTGTATCAATATGGAAATCATGATAAAACTCCATCAATACATCATTCAAGAATCATGATTTACAATACAAATTATAGAGTTTTTGGCACACGAAATTAACATAACTTAAAATAACTCAAGATGCCTAATTCATGCAAACTCCAATATGAACAGTAAGTAACTTAAAAGCATAATAACAGGTCAAAACTTAGCTATCCAGGTTTAATTAAAAGTAAACTTAACTAGTTATTATTCTGCCATAGGTTGACAGAACGCAGAGACTAATGGTCTAACATGAGTGTGTCACAGTGTATGTGACGGTCTATCGAGGGGCCGTTACGGTATGTAACGCTCCTGTATGGGTGCGTTAGAGACAATAGTGAAAATCAAATATAACAAAGTGTGTGACGGTCTATCGTAAGGCCGTTATATCACTGTGACGGTCCTACTATGATCCGTCAGAGAATCTGCTAACATAAAACAGTATGAAATCCAAGAGATCAACTCACATCATGTCTGTAAATCAAACATCATGTAGTTTGAGACATGTTAATGAAGTGTAAGCCAACTACATGCATAGGTCTCAGTGAATAGACAAGGTAACATCTTTTAATTTTCCAAGTAGGGCTAAGAGATGCATGTAATGCATAGAACTATTAAAACATGAAATTCATGATTTATCATGCATGGAATTCAATCAAACCAGAGGGCTTTTATTCCTATCAAGCTATTTTTGCCGTCCATGAGATGACCTACCTCTTAACTAGGCTTCAAAACTCCCAATTTATGGTTTGAAAAACGTGCCCTAACTCTCCTCTTCCTGTGACTTTTCAGCAACTTCCTTGGGCTCTAACTCCATGACCTCTTGACCTAAAGACGTGAAATTTGGAGAGGAGTTAGTCAAAACTATTGTAAACAAATTCCTCTAAAGAACTTACCTGAGATTATGACTCCTTACCTTGATTCCACGCGAGTAAAAGTAAGGGTCGCACAGTTCAGAATTAGGTCCTATTTATAGAGTTCTTGCTAGGGTTTGAGGATTAGATCGATTCTAGAGTCCTTAATCTGCCAGAATCTAATCCTTAAAAGTCCTTAGTAGTGTTATGAACTCTCCCAAGTCGATCCCTAGTGGATAAGATCTCAAGGTTCTGATCTTTCTACTCGTTCTTTCCTTCACGGAACTAACAGGGTGTACCGGCTGTAGACCCCTGCGTTACAAGCATGTGACGGTCTCACGATAGACCGTTACATTCAATGTTCCCAGAGTTTAACATTAATCAAACTCTTTTGCTAATTATCCTATATAATTATTTCTATAATTTGTATCTATCCTTATTCTGCTAAAACCTGACTTCTAAGAGTCCCTAGTGATTTTACATGTTATTCTAATTATGTCTCTTATGGATAGGATCATCAAGTTCTAATCTTTTTATACATTCTCTTACTTACGGAACTTGCAGGCTGTGACGGTCTAGGGTATACGCGTCACAAGGCTGACGGTCGCCTGATGGACCGTTACATTCGACGCATTCAGAATTTTAATTTTAATAAAACTCTTTTATTTATTTTTCATCTAGTTATCCTATTAAGTGGTGTTTATCCTTTAAAATCAGTGAATAGGCTTAATAACCTTCTAGAATATGGGCCAAATTAAATGGGCATGGTCTTTAAACCTTTTTGATTTGTTTAGAAGATTAAGTTAATTTGATTAACACAATTAGGCCTTATAATGGCTAATAAACTCAATAATCCTTTTATAAATTTATTTAGCCCTTATAAATTACAAATAACTTATAAAATAATCTAGAAATAACTTATATAAATTCTGAGGCACTACATCTTGCCTAATCATCGTAAAGCAATTATTATAGTTCACATAAGGACACACGATCTTCCCATCACTAGAGGCTTTTTGAAATGCAAAATCTAAAAATTGAAATGCTCCATCCACATATCTCTTGCTCACCATACATCATTAAATCAAATATATAAGTCATAGTTACATATTTTTCCATCATAGAAAAGAATAACCATAATGTAGCATCCCGAATTAAATAAAATTAATTAAATACCCTCTTAAGTGAAAATTTGAAGATTTTATAAAAAAATATGAAACATTTATATTCCTATAGAGAAAAGAATTTCTAGCAAAAGTGACAACATGAAAAATCCCAAAGGAAAATTTAATTAGGCCCAAATCAGAGGATTTTGGATAAACTCGGAACTAGGATGAACCAACCCATAAACCAGCCCATAATCGACCTAATTGGACCCCAACTCGAGCTCTAATGGGCTCAAATCGAACCATAATCCTTGGCCCACATCGGAGGATAGTTTTCCCTCACGTTTCCCTTGAAAACCCAAACCCTAGAGTTTGAATCTTGGATAGGAGGCGCTTGAATTGGTCAACTGCGAATCTCTCGCGGGTTTCTCTCCGCAACCCTTCCCGATCGCCACCACGACCCTAGGAGCCCCTTGACCACTATAAATTGAAGGCCACACCCTCAGAAAACTCCATTTTGCTTGGGCAGCCGACGTCATGCGAGATCGAGAGGGGAGTTCATCGAGCAAGGTGAGGACAAGTTAGGGTTCCAGCGTCATCATCACCATCTTCTTAAACTCCTTTAAAGGTAGGTTTCTCTCAGGCCAAATCTTAATTAATCTATGCTATCATGTGCATCTTTAAGTGCCCTTTTCATTGATACTATTTTGCCCAATTTTAGTTCCGTATATCGCTTGCAATGTGCCTTATTCGAGATGTGTCAGTGTTCACCGGAAGGGCGAGGCTCGGTTCTAGATCGCGGAACTACGGTGACCACGACCTCAGATCGCAGCCTCGCGATAGACCGTGACCATCCGTTATGCAATTTTTTGAAAGTTGATTTAAACGTTGCCTAATCGCGACCGTCGACAGACCGCTACCTCCTGGTAGCGGCCACGCTTGAACCGCGTTCAGCGCTCGGGTTCCAGCAGACCTAGCCTTCCTCAAGTTCTATTTTCTGGAAATTTTCATAGATAGCATATTACAGAAACGCACTTAAATGATTAGGATTCATGGAAAATGGTTAAATCTGGATATAAGATCATGTTATTGTCCTTTGATGCTTCCATTCTTCCATGCTACCTCAAAAAAGAGTAGAATAAATGTCGTTAACCTATTAATCTGGAGTTTATTCTGTTAAATCTGAAATCTTTGCATTATCTAGACTGGCTAGCCTTGTTATTTAAATGCATTGCATGCTTGTTTCAGGGTCATGCCACTCCGGTGGTAATGACTTACAGATTACTCCTGTTTTTCACAGTTTTTGAACCTTAAATTTCTTGGGATAGTTAGGACTCTCCACCGGATATTCCTTCCGTGGGACTAGAACCTCTATCACAAGGTCTCCGTAAGACTCCGCGAGCCTGGGATTCCCACTATGACGCCGAGCAGGTTGTACCCTAAAAGCCTGAACCTACTGGATTCGACTGGCTTTAAGTGAGGCAGCACAATGTTGTGACTGTGTTCTGCCAAACTCTGTCCAGATCGCGGCCTTCTGAGAACTGCAACCATCAGGTAGCGGACGGCCGACTGATCGTGATCTTTTCTCCTTGGGCCTTCGTGCTAGTCCAGTCTTCAGTCGACTGAACCTTGTTTCAGTCGACTGATGTGTTCCAGGTCGACTGACGTCTCTGTTTTCAATCGACTGAACCTTGTTTCAGTCGACTGATGTTGGTCAGGTCGACTGATTTTCTTTGTTTAAGTTGACTAAAATGGCTTCTGTCGACTGCTTGTCCTGACCTGGATGCGGATCTTCCTAGACCGCTACTATTAGACCGCGGTTCTCTCGGGACCGCGATCTATTTTCCTATTAGTGAGTAGACGCACATGCCTAGGGAGTCAACGCAGACCCCTTGGGACCCTCTTTTGATAGCAATCATGCCTGGACCGCTACTATGAAATAGCGGTTCCCTGTTGACCGCGACCTCGTCCAATTTTCTCGAATTTCATGGTTCTTGTGTGGCATTGCGAGCTTGTGTTAGATCTTAGCCTCTTCGGCTACTATCCTACCATGTTCACGAGCCTTTTATAATTCTTGACTCCCAAGTCATATTCTTATGACTTATCTCTTGAATTCCTTCTACATGAAGTACCTTCATTCTTAGTGCTTGGTTACTTGAACTTAACCTTGGAACTCTTGGCCGATAAATAATGAATGTCTAGATTTTACTTGAGATCTTTGATCCACCACTCAATGCCAACGCATCATAACGGGCCCGGTCTGATCTTAGGGAGTTGCACCCGAAAGTACTTGTGCTCATGGGAGTTTGTAATGACAAGGTGTGACATTGCACCAAAGTACTTGCTAGTATGTTAATCTATGACATTCACTTCTACATGAAAATTTCACATGACATGATTGTACTTACGTGCTTGTTACAGCCATTACAGGAAAGTTCTTGCTATATGCGTATTCTATCTCTTGTTGTTCCCTTTCATGATCTCATCTCATTTGATTGCCTATAGTTAATTGCCTCTACTCGTTGTTTATTTTTGCACATTTTTTCATTAGCATGAAAGAACTTGTTAATTGATTAATCACTTTAAGATTGCCTGGCATAGATATATAATTACTATTGAGCTCTCGCTCACCCAGTTTTTTCCAATCCTTTTCAGGTAGCTCGGACGAGGATGTACAAACTGATCGGGAAGGGCGGGAGTAAACCATGGAGTGTTCCAGCTAGCCGTCCTGGCGTGGCCAGTCTTGTTGTCATAGTTTGATGGTCATCTTAAGCTATGAGTCGATGTTGGAATGTTGGAGTCATGGAACATTATGTTGTTTTGTTTTAGTCAAAGTTTGACGTTGTTGATGTAATGGATATTAGTTGAAGTTTTAAATGAAAGTTGGAAGTTTTATTTAAATTATGTGTTCTAGCCTCTTGTCTTTTTTGGCTATTATTTGCTCTGATGGACATGAATGATTATAATTGTTGCATTCTGATTTTTTGCATCGGGGCATGACAGTTTTGAATGGTTTCAGAGCTATACCCCAGCCAGAAGTGTGGGAACTAAGTGCCATGCAGGGCAAAGTGCTACGCTATGGGAGCCACCTCTTGAACCCGCAATGGGACAAAGTGCTACATAATGGGAGCCACCTCTTGAGCCTGTAGGGGCCACCTTTAGAGTCCTACCTGTCTGGGGGTTTAATTGTGTGCTATATGTGCCCATCGACTAAGATGTTACCTATATAAGAGGGGTAGATTGAAACACCCTCAAATATAGCTAAGTTGTACTCTATATCACCGAGGCACCTTTTGAAGTATCGGCTCAGTTCTTGAAAAGAACTCTGAAGTTAAGCGTGTTTAATGGGGAGTAGTATTGGGATTAGTGACCTCCCGGGAAGTCATCCATTCTGGAGCCGATCACTGTTAGAAAGGGACAAAACCGTGAGGTCGGTAGGCCAAAGTGGACAATACCTCGACGGTATAGAGTACGGGGTATGACAGAATGGTATCAGTGCCTAGGTTTTAAGACCCTAGGTTTCTAGAAGTGTCATTAGAACCCATGACATTAATAGTATCTAAGATCAAACCATGTGAGATGGGGTAGGGACTTGGGTTAAGTTAATTAATAAACGAACCCTAAAAGAAATTCGGTGGAACGTTCTTAATTCCTTCGCTATGCTTGTAGGTTTCGACTAGATGGCGGCTAAGAGGAATAGCCCCCTTATTCGAGACTTTTCAGGTTATCCGGATAAGTCGGGAGGAAAACTCCCAGGTGGACGCCCTCTCTCGGTTGGCTTCCTCTACCCTCGCAGAAGGTAATCGATCAGTCTTCCTCGAAAAGCTAGAGTGACCCAGCATAGAGGCGGAGCTCGTGACAGTTGATCAGGTATCACCCAGCGACTGGTGAACCCCGTATATATCCTGGCTTCGAGATTCCCAAGAGCCCCCCGACCATCATGAAGAACGGAGAATGAAACATCAGGCTCGGCGCTTTGTCATTTTGGACGAAATCCTATACCGAAGGTCTTTCTCCGGCCCTCTCCTCAAGTGCCTCGGTACCGACGAAGTCCATGAAGGCATCTGCAGCGCACACCAGGGAGAAAGATCGCTCGTCAAGATCTTGCTGCGGCAGGGTTATTGGTGGCCCACTCTCCAGCGCGATTGCCTGACCTACGTTCAGAAATGCGACCAATGCCAACATTTCAATCACTTGGTCCATTGGCCCGCCTCAGAGCTTGTTACCGTCACCGAGCCGTACCCCTTCGCTCGGTGGGGAATTGACATCCTGGGGCCATTCCCAACGGCCCAGGCCCAGAGAAAGTTCGTCATCGTCGCCATTGATTATTTCACCAAGTGGCTAGAAGCTAAAGCCACCGCCAGGATTATTGAGTCGGTCATATGGAGCTTTGTTTGGAAATAGATTATCTGTCGCTTCTGCATTCCCCGGGTGATTGTGAGCGATAATGGTCGGTAATTTGACTCACACTATTTTAAGAGCAGATGTGCCAACCGACACATTCGCAACCACTTCACTTCGGTGGCCCACCCCCAGGCCAACGGGCTAGTCGAGAATGCCAACAAAGCTATACTAAAAGGCATTAAGACTAGGCTCGGGAAAGCCAAGGGCAATTGGCTCTAGGAACTGCCAAGCGTACTATGGTGGCACCGAACTACTCCCAGAACTGCCACTGGTGAAACTCCCTACCAGTTGGTGTATGGAACGGACGCCGTGATTCCTTAGGAAATCAGCAGCCCATCTCTCCGAGTTATCAACTTCTCACCCGAGGCGAATGACCAGAAATTGGTAGAAAACCTCGATATGGCGAGCGAGATAAGAGAGATCACGTGCATCCGAGCCATGGAGTATCAACGTCAAATCACTCGATATTACAACGCCAAAGTCCGAGACAGATCTTTCCAGCCAGGAGATTTCATCCTCAGAAAAATTGAGGCCTCTCGACCACTGGAGGCATCCGGGAAACTAGCCCCTAATTGGGAAGGCCCTTACCGAGTGGTCGAGATGCTCGGAAAGGGGGCATACCAATTATCTATGATGGAAGGAGCGCTCATCCCTCGGACATGGAGCGTGGTAACATTATGAAAGTTCTATTTTTGAGATTTTCTCAGACATGCAAGCAGCAATGATTTCCCCTTTTTTATTCCATTAATATTTCCTCATACATCAGATGGGCCGCAGCCAACATACAAGTATACCAAAAACTGAAGATAGTACAGTCAATGATACAATAGCATGCACTGATCACTCGGCGCCAACACGGCTAGCACCCCCACGTCGAGCCACTGACTCTGCCTCGTGTAGAAATTGGCTCGGATAATGGGATAGCTGGCCATGTTTGCTCGGAAAGTTCAGAAAAAAGGATGAAGAGGAAGACGAAACCCGAACTTCCAAGCCAAAAGGAAGGTACAGAAAAGGCCAGGGCGATAGGATAAGCTGGATTCATGGGGCTGCGGTGGAGAAAAGAAATACTTCCACGGGAGTCCATAACGCTTCTCCATCTTCTGCACTTCGGCCTCACCGAGCTCACTGCGCATCGGATGCTCGGGCTGGGGCACCAAACTCCCCCCATCCGGTGCGGCTTCCTCGAAAGCGGGATGTCGATCCGCCATAAAGAAGGAAGAGGACAGAAGGACGAAGAAAAGAACGCCAAACTAGACAGTCTCGGAGGAGGTGAGCGTTGATGAAACCGCCGCCACCACAATCTATGTGAGCACTACAAAGACCCCCGTCGGTCACCATTTCTCCTTGATCGTCCCTGCGGCTCGCACGTCTCTTCAAAGAACAAGCGCGGGGGAGAAGCGAAACCCTCGACAAAGGAGATGTACATCGCAAGTTCGCGTGATACTTTATACCCACAGGGATGGGGAGGGAAGCGTTGCACTGTTCTGAACTCCCCCCAGGAGTCCTCTCGTGTCGATTCAGCAGAATCATCATTACAGGCGTATTCCTCGGACAGCCACATTAAATGGCCCCTGCTGGAGAAAAATTCCCCATCCGAGCTCCCAATGCCAATCCTCCAACTACTACTCATCCGAGCCCAATCTTGGCTCGGGAGTAGGAGGGGGACAATTGGAGAGGGGGAAATTATACCACCCATGAGCACCGCCCAACTAGGTCAAATGTGACCCAACCAGGCCCAGCTCTCTAAAGTGACAGCCTCTATTGGGGCCCACTTACCTTAAGCCCAACAGTCACTTGGAACAGCGCTTCCTAAGTGGCCCTAGGGTCCAGAAGCCCGAGCAACGGATCAATCAGGAAGACCCCTTTGGGGACCCTGAACAACCTGCCCGAGCTGTGTGCTTATCGCTCGGGATAATATCTCAAGCGAGAGTTTAGGCTCGGGTCGACCGTTGGAAGCTCATCTAAGTGTCTGTTACGTACCCGGCAGAGACGGGGAACTCCAAAGGATAAGGGAGAGCAAGAGTCCTTGGGCTATAAAGAGCCCGCTATAAGGACGTAACCTCCCCGTAATCCCCTCAGCTCTTGGGACTCAAACGCACAACGGGCTACAATATAAATCCCATGGAGACCCTCCGGAGAGGTAAGGCATAATCCTGATCAAGATCCACCACACTTCTTGATGAAGAGACATCTCGCGCCCCTTTCTTCTTTTGCCACCTTCTCTCCATTTGTGCTCTACAAAATTTACTGACTTAGGCATCGGAGGGTTATCCCCAGGGACTCCTCCCCTGGGCACCCCTGACCTGCTTCCTTCCTTGCAGTTACTCAAGCGTGGTGATCGCAACCAGAGATCCTCTACCTCAGGGTAGGCGCGAGATCACCCCTCTTCAGAAGGTACTGTTATGATTTTGGGTTGCGCAGCTCGAGTTTTGTTTGATTCTGGTGCGTCGCATTCATTTATTTCAGAGGATTTCGCGCTGAGTATTGAGGAGCCAGTAACCTAGATGTCCTGTGATTTGGCAGTAGAGTTGCCTACTGGTGATTTTATGATCACCCCGTATTGTTTTGAGAAGGTGCATGTGTGGGTGGAAGGGCGGAGCTTGCCGGCCATGCTTTATGCGTTGCCACTTCAAGACTTTGATGTGATTTTAGACATGGATTGGCTCGAGACCCATCATGCCTTAGTGGATTACGGCTCGAAGAAGGTTTATTTCTGACAACTTCGAGGACCCACCTTCTTTTTCCAAGGTATCAGGTCTTCCTCTTCCCGCTTTCTTATTTCAGCTATTAGGGCTCGTCGATTGCTCGATGCTGGTTGTTAGGGTTTTCTCACTTTCGTGGTCGCGGTGGACTAGTCGAAGCCGGATGTGGAGGACATTCCGATGGTGTGCGAATTCCCTGATGTTTTTCTTGAGGATTTACCTGGATTACCTCCCCAGCGGGAGATCGATTTTGTGATCGATGTTGTGCCTGGTACGGGGCCTTTATCGAAGGCTCCTTACCGTATGGCTCCCGCTGAGCTGAGAGAGTTGAGGGCGCAGTTGCAGGAGTTACTGGCTAAGGGGTATATTCGTCAGAGCTTGTCCCCTTGGGGTTTGCCAGTATTGTTTGTGAAGAAGAAGGATGGTAGTCTGAGGTTGTGTATTGACTACCGATAGTTGAACGAGGTGACCATTAAGAACAAGTATACGTTGCCACGGATTGATGACTTGTTCGATCAGCTTCAGTCTGCTCGAGTGTTCTCGTGGATTGATTTACGGTCTGGTTACTATCAGCTGCGGATTCATGAGTCTGATGTGGAAAAGACTATGTTTAGCACGAGGTATGGGCATTATGAGTTTTTGGTGATGCCGTTTGGGCTCATCAATGCCCCCGCAGCGTTCATGGATTTGATGCATAGGGTGTTTCATCCCTACTTAGATCAGTTTGTGGTCATTTTTGTGGATGACATCCTGTTTATTTGCAGTCTGTAGAGGACCATGTGTACCATTTGAGGGTTATGTTACAGACCTTGCAAGATCACCAGTTGTATGCGAAGCTCAGCAAGTGCGAGTTCTGGCTTCGTGAGGTGCACTTTTTGGGGCACGTGATTTCTGGTGATGCTATTTCCGTGGATCCAACCAAGGTCGAGACAGTGATGCAGTGGCCGAGGTCGGGGTCTGTGACGGAGATTCGGAGTTTCTTGGGACTTACAGGCTATTATAGGAGGTTCATCCAAGATTTTGCTCGTATTGCAGCCCCGATGACCAGACTTACGAGGAAGGATGTACCGTTTGTCTAGACTAATGAGTGTGAGCAGAGCTTTATGGAGCTTAAGTGGTTGCTCATCTCAGCACCGGTATTGGTGTTGCCTTCTGGATCAGGAGGTTTTGTATTGTGTACAGATGCTTCCAGGATCGGTTTGGGTGTTGTGCTGATGCAACACAGTAGAGTTGTGGCGTATGCATCGTGGTAGTTGACGCCACACGAGGAGAACTACCCTACCCATGAGCTTGAGTTGGCTGCTGTAATCTTTGCATTGAAGATTTGGAGGCATTATCTATACGGCGAGAAGTTCGAGGTGTTCACTGACCATCAGAGTTTGAGGTATGTGTTCACTCAGAAGGACTTTAACCTCATGCAGAAGAGATGGATGGAGTATATGAAGGATTATGACTTCACCCTGTCTTATCAGCCGGGCAGGATGAACGTCGTTGCCGATGCCTTGAGCAGGAAGGTCGTGGTCGGTGTGATGATTTTGAGGAAGTGGAGGCTCTAGGAACAAGTGCCAGTCGTGACATTTAGGATTAATGGTCCTCAAGAGCCAGGGTCAGCTGTTCTTGCGAGCTTGACTGTCACACCAGCCATCCATCGTCAGGTGACAGAGGCTCAGCATGCAGACCCTGAGTTGCCCCGGATTTTGGCTATGGCCGATGTGGAGCTCGGCAAGGACGGAGCGGTGAGATTCCGAGGTAGGCTATACGTCCCGGCCGAGGAGCAAGCGAGGCGTGCAGTGTTACTAGAGGCTCATGGGAGTAGGTACACCGTACACCCTGGTGTGACGAAGATGTATCAGAATCTGAGGAGGCAGTTCTGGTGGCCTGGCATGAAGCGTGATGTTGCTCAGTTTGTGGCCAGGTGCCTGATCTGTCAGTAGGTGAATGCGGAACATCAGCAACCTGGTGGTATGCTTCAGCCCTTGGAGGTTCCCGCGTGGAAATGGAATCAAGTGACCACTGATTTTGTGGTGGGATTGCCGAGTACTCCGAGTGGGCAGGATAGTATTTGGTTGCTGGTGGATAGGCTGACAAAGTCGGCTCGGTTGTTACCGATCAGAGTCAGCTGGGGTGTGCCCAAGTTAGCACGTCTTTATATAGAGCGGATCATACCTTTGCATGGAATTCCCATTTCTATTGTGTCAGATCGAGATCTGCGTTTCACTTCTGGATTCTGGAGGTGTTTCCAGAGAGCTCTAGGCACCGAGTTAGCTTTTAGCTCGGCGTACCATCCCCAGTCGGATGGTCAGTCAGAGAGGACCATCCAGACGCTAGAGGACATGCTGAGGTCATGTTGTCTGGAGTGGCAGGGGAGTTGGATTCACCATCTATCATTGGTGGAGTTTGCCTACAACAACAGCTATCATTCGAGCATTGGGATGGCTCCCTATAAGGCGTTGTACGAGCGACTGTGTCAGACTCCACTCGATTGGTTTAAGGTTGGTGAGCGTGTCATGACGGGACCAGAGTTGGTGCAGCAGTGTGTAGATGTGGTGCATTTGGTCCGTCAGAACATGTTAGCGGCATAGAGTCGGCAGAAGAGCTATGTCGATCGGAGAAGGTAACCCCTCAGTTTCGCGGTCGGTGACCGAGTGTTTTTTAGGGTTTCTCCTATGAAGGGGGTAATGCATTTTGGACGGCATGAGAAGTTGAGTCCCCGCTATGTTGGCCCTTTTCCCATTATGGAACGCATTGGCGAGGTTGCCTATCGGGTGCAGCTACCCTCGGAGTTGGCTGCGGTGCATGATGCGTTCCATGTCTCCATGCTGAGGAAGTACATGCCCGATGACTCACATGTTTTGGAGGATTCCGTTTAGCTCGAGGTGACTCCCGATATGTCTCTTTCGGAGTTCCCCATCCGTATTGAGGATCGGCTAGAGCAACACCTATGGAACAAGGTTATTCCCCTCGTTAAGGTGGTGTGACAGCGGCACTCTGGTGGTGAAGCGTATGTCTTGAGAGCGAGAGGACGAGATGCGTCAGTAGTTTCTTTATCTATTCGAGTAAGTCTCCCTTTTCCCTCGTGCTTTATTTTGAATTTCGAGGATGAAATTTGTTTAAGGGGGGGCTGTAATGCCTCGAGTTTTTCGGACACTTTTCGGATCTGGATCCGTAGGTTTCGGGTCAGTTTTGGGGGTCCCAGAACGTGTTTCGCGGTTTACACGTGTTTTTCCCTGACGAAACTACGGAACCCTGTGTAGGGTAAACCGTTGTGTAATATCTTAGGTCTTTCGGATCTTTATCGGAGAGCTTTCGGATCGCTTTTATGGGTCCTGAGTTGAGTTTTACGATCCACGTGAATTTTTCTCTCGTACAAGTTACGGAACCCAGTGGAGAGTTTATTCTGGAATTCATCGACTTGAGGACGCTACAGTTGCGTTGTGCTCCTTCCGAGGATCGTTTAGACTATTTTTTCGTATTTTTCTGAATCAGTGCATTTTCGGGCTAAAAATCGGATTTTACGAAAATTAGGAAATTCCTAATTTTCCTTTTCTATTTCTTCTTCTTTCTCCTTCCTCTCTCCTCACCATCGCTCACTTCCTCTCTCATGTTCTCTCTCAGCTCTTCTCCTCTCTCCGCGGGGCGCACGACCGTGGCAAGGTAGATGAGGCAGGAACGTTGTGGAGTTGATCTGGGGCGTGATGGGGCGATGAATGGAGCGTGGCGTTGGCGCGATCCCTCGATGGATTCAAAGCAAGCGTGATTTCGTTCGTGACATGGTTTTCGGCGCGGTTTAATCGTTTCGGTGCGCTAGAACTTTGGTGGAGGTAGGGAGATGGACGCCCTACTCTTGGTCGGCGTTCTCCCTTGATTTTGAGCTAAATGGTGCGAGAGCAAGCGGGTTCTGCCTTGTTTTGGGTGAAGCATGCTTTGGGGGGGTGTGAGACGTGTTCGCCTTTCTCGATGATGGTTTCTAGCCTAATTAGTGTTATTTCAATCCCTCGCATGTTAGCATTCCATTTCCACTGGTTTCGTTGTGATTGGTTGTCATTTGGGACCGGTATGAGCCCGGGAACCCATGTGACTCATTTTGGGTCGATTCGGTGGAATCGCCCGTTTCTTGTGTTTTTGGTGTCGGTTGGATCCCTTCCGATTTGTGGAAGGCGTGTATCACCATTAGGGTTGTTTCCTCTTCGCTTTAGGGTGAATGGGGCGTGGAAATGCCGAGTTCGGCCATTCCTCTGTTTTACCCACTGTAACGCCTTAGCGGTCGTAATAGTGACCGTTTGGGTGCCTTAAACGGTCCAGGGGTGACCGTTTGGTTTGATGTCGGTTCTATGTTGGTGTAGATCATAGCGGTCATGCGATAGACCATTTGGGATGGCTAGCGGCCCATTGGAGGACTGCTAAGCCTTATGAAACGGTCTATTGGGGACCGCTAGTCTCATTGGTGTTTGTCGGTTTGGCCAAGCGGTCACGCGATAGACCGCAAGGCTGACCTTGGTGGCCCTTTGTGTGACCGCTAGGTCCTGTTTATGTCGGTTCAATGGCTTTTATGTCAGTTCGGGCTAGCGGTCCTAGCCTTGATCGCATAGTGTCCTTGGCGGCCCATTAGGAGACCGCTAAGTTGGTTTGACTGGTTTAAGTCCGTTCAGGGTTGACTGGGTCTAGCGGCCACGTGGATGACCGCTATAGTCATCTAGTGGCCCTGTGATAGACCGCATGCCCCTATGCTTTCTGTTTTCCATTGTTTTGGCCTCCAACTGTCTTGGCTTGACCTTATGGTTTACCCGTAGTCCCATGGATGTCTTGGATGCCCTATGAGGGCTATGACCATGTTGTAGGGTGGCTAGGAGTGCCATTATATCGAGTAGTGTTCCATACTGCTTCAGAGTCATTATTGGGTTTTGGTCAACCCGGTTGTGATTCAGTGGTTGACATGGGACCTTGTGAATGTCTCGGTGATCCGGTGTGGATCGAGACATGGTTTTGGATGCCGTGAGGTACTTTCTTACCTTAGTTTGTGTGTCCACATGTTTTGAGGGTCTGGGTGATCTCTCATGTCTCCGTGATTCATGTTATACGGATGTGTGGAACCGGTGATCCTGTGCCGTTCCCTTTGTCGGTGTTTTACCTTGATTGACTTAGGGATTAGACTGATTGGCGACATGTTACCGCTTTTGTGCGACGATCTTGACCTCGAGTCTGGTGACTCAAGGATCATTGTGTCGGCAGGTCTGGTTGTCTGTCCTGAGTCTGGTGGTAGTCTGGTATGCTACCTTGTGTCTTGTGCTTGTGCTTCGTAGTACGTGCGATAGTGCATGCTTAGCCTGTCTGTACTTTAGCACTAGTGTTTTGGAGTCTCTGTGTCGAGTGAGCCTCCACTAGTCGTAGCCCGGCGACACTTTCTTATGTGTTGGCCCACCTAGGAGTGGTGACGGGGTGAGTTTACGATATATGGTTCTTAGGCTAGTTTCCGTGGACTCCCTTGCCATGCGGTAGCGTCCTACTGGGTGAGAAAACTAGCTAGAGGCCTAGCTCAAGGCATTGAGCTTGTGTGTGCACACGTGGTCAGGGGCGTTTGGACGAGCGCCGACGCGCGTGACCCTGACTAGTTATTCGTTATTGTTGTTCCTTGTACTTGGTTTGTGAGTGTTTCAATTACCGCCGTTCCCGGTGTGTGGGCGATACTTGAGGCGCAGTGTAAGATGTCTGTGGACGCATCTGGCTGTTCTTCTAGTGATGAGGTACTTCTGTCACCTGACACTTAACTCATTGTGTTTTTGTGACTGGTTCCTGTCATGTTTGACATGACTTGTCGGGTAGTCTGTGTTGGCTTCACCCGCAATCTAGTCTTGGGTAGCGTACATGATGATCTAGTTGTGCATGTTCGTGCCTTTGACTATGTAAGTCTTTTATAGTGCTTTTATATGTCTTGGTAGGCTTCAGCTTTGGAGCTAGTGCTTTGAACGACGGATCGGTAACGCCCGACTTTGTGAGATCGGGGTTCGCCTTTTCGTTGTAGTTTGGAGTAGCTTAGAAAGCCGAGGTTCGTTCGGCAGCCGTGTTTCTGTTCGGTATGGCTTTACTCTTTCCTTTAGTTGTTCTTACTCCTACTTTTCACAGCTTTACTATTGTAGTTTTGTACTGCTGTTACTTCTGCTCCTGCTTTAATGTTTAGCGCCGTTTAACGTGTTACTGCGTTGTTTCTAGTGGGGATCCGCGTGACCCCTACTGAGCCAGTGACACGAGGTTCACCCCTATTTTCAGGTGTGGTCTTCTTCTTCCTCGTGGTTCGTGGCGCGGTGCGTTAGTTCGTAGTTGCCAGCGTTGTCTGCGTCGGGCTTCCCCCGACTTCAGTGTACGTTCTTTTTTCTGTTGGAATATACTTGTCTTTATTTGGACTGGACTCTGTTAATTTAAATTGTTAATTGAAAATGTAATTTTATTTCTACTTCTTTAGCAAACCTGATCATTAAAATATTAATTGCTTACGGCTTTATCTGGGACTTCAATGTACTCCATACACTCCTTTTTATCCCTTCGGAGCTTTTCCGCTCTTGGGAGGCCTCGCAGGTTCCAAGTGGTATCGGGTTTACCCGGTATCCTGAGTCTGGGTCGTCACAGGTGGTATCAGAGCTGTATTGTGTGAAAGTACATCAGAATTCGAGATATTACAGTATTCAGAGTCCTTAAGGTCTAGTACAGTCGACAGCTGGCATCGATTTTGCGATTGTTTATCGCTTTATTTTCGCGTATGGTCTTGTGCGTGCTGTGTTAGCACTGTGCGAGATGGTTTTACTCTCATCAGGATGTGACGGAGTGTTCTCCTTTTATTATGATGTCTGTCTCGGTTATGCTGTACTTGGCAGATTTCACCAGTGGGTGTGAATCTGTGGTGCGGTGTTCGAGATTTTTTCGTGATTTGCTCAGGTGGCTGGTGACTTTATCGTTGGTGTGATGGCCGTGCGCATTCCTATGTTGCCTTGGTCGTCCCAGTCTGAGATTTGTTCAGCCCCTGAGGTGTTGAGGTGGTGTTGAGGTGGTCGATTAGATGCCTTATTTGAGAGAATGCTCGGGCGAACCTAAGATTTTCCTTCTTGGTGAGCTATTGTTAAACGAGCTTGATTCTCCTCATCCTATCTTGTGGTGTCTTTTCGAGGTTAGCTTTGGAAGTGCTGTCTTGGTGAAGCCTTTGTCCTGTGTCTGCTTAAGTGTGAACTGTGTTAGTTCTGAACCTAATTTGCCTTTGTTCGACGGTTGCTTGGCTTTGGACCTAGATTTTGTGGTTGGGGGCCGTTGTGCACCATGTTCGGTATGCCGTGTTTGGCGGCTGTCATGTTGTGAAGGTTCAGTAATCGCTTTAGGATGTGAGGATAAGCTGAGACAGGTGTTCTTTGTGCTTTGTGCTGAAGCTGGTGCTCTTCATGGTATGCACTTTGGCGACTTGTGATCGGTTGTTAGCAGGATCGGTACCCGAGGCGTGGTATGTTACAGTTTGTGAATTGCGATGGCGCCGAGTATGTGCTGAGATGCGGATGCCGAGTTGTTCATGATGCATGTGTGCGTTGTGTTGAGTGTGCAGCGGAAGCATGTGGGTTGATGACCCATTGGTCGAGAAGTTTGTTTTCCTCGATGTGACTTCATCTTGGCTATGTGTGCCTTGATGTTGTTGGTTGCCGTGCCATTTGTTGGAGGCATTATGGTTGTTGGCACTAGCATGTGTGAGGATTGGGGAATTTGTCGACATATTTGCTGGTTGAGTACCCTTTGTTTCTCTGTATTTTTCTTGGATGTTGTGCTCTCAGGACGGATCGTAGTTCTCGAGATGCACTTCCCAAGATTATTGTTGTTGTTGTTGTGGGTCCTTGTTGGTGAGCTGCTCGCAGCATGGCTTGTATATGTTAGCCGTGTGTTCAACTGTAATTGTGCCTTGATGTGACCCAACTTGTAGTTGTGTCCCGTGGTTCTGTGTTGAGAAAGGAGTCAGGATTCTGCATGTGTTATTGTTGTTGTTGATTGTCGTTCGTTGGTGGTTGTGCTCAGCTTGGGAGGAGTTCCCTGTGAGTCTGATTTGGCATTGTATAGACCAAGGTCTTGTCGGTTAGTTTTGTTGTACTCTTCTGTCATGATGAAGTTGGCATGCGACTCGAATCAGATGTAATGACTGAGTGAGGACTGACTTGATTGTGCTCGTGGTCCAGTGCTACCGTTGGCGTTCTGCGTGCCAGATTTGTTATTCAGAGGACTATGTTTCCTTCTTTAAGTTGATGCTTTTTGTGTCTGCCGTGTTTTAACGGTAGTTGTGTTTGTGGCATGGGTCGTGTCTCTTTTCCTTATGGGACGGAAGCGATGTTGCCTTGTTTCGGAGGTGTCAAACTTGTGTTCACTTGTGTGTCGTGCTCGATCTATAGATCGATTTATCTTAAGATCCAGAGCGTGTGCCCATGATTGTGGTCTAACAGTGTTCCTCTAAATTGCGTTTTTTGAGAATTGTGTTATCGTGTTTTGTGTTTTGAGGTTTGGCTGATGCTTGGAGAGCGTAGCCAGTGTTTGGTTTGTTCTTCCCTTGTTCACTTGTTAGCTCCCTGAATTTCGAGGATGAAATTCCTGTAAGGGGGGAGGACTGTAATATCTTTGGTCTTTCGGATCTTTATCGGAGAGCTTTCGGATCGCTTTTGTGGGTCCTGAGTTGAGTTTTACGATCCACATGGGTTTTTCTCTTGTACAAGTTACGGAACCCAGTGGAGAGTTTATTATAGAATTCATCGACTTGAGGACGCTACAGTTGCGTTGTGCTCCTTCCGAGGATCGTTTAGACTATTCTTTCGTATTTTTCTGAATTAGTGCATTTTTGGGCTAAAAATTAGATTTTACGAAAATTAGGAAATTCCTAATTTTCCTTTTCTATTTCTTCTTCTTTCTCCTTCCTCTCTCCTCACCGTCGCTCACTTCCTCTCTCACGTTCTCTCTCGTCTCTTCTCCTCTCTCCGCGGGGCGCGAGACTGTTGCGAGGTAGATGAGGCAGGAACATCATGGAGTTCATATGGGGTGTGATGGGGCAATGAATGGAGCGTGGCGTTGGCGCGATCCCTCGGTGGATTCAAAGCCGGCGTGGTTTCGTTCGTGAGATGGTTTTCTACGCGGTTTAGTCGTTTCAGGGCGCTAGAACTTCGATGGAGGTAGGGATATGGACGCCCTACTCTTGTTCTACGTTCTCTCGTGATTTCGAGCTAAACGGTGCGAGAACGAGCGGGTTCTGCCTTGTTTTGGGTGAAGCATGCTTTGGGGGGGTGTGAGACGTGTTCGCCTTTCTCGGCGACAGTTTCTAGCCTAATTAGTGTTATTTCAATCCCTCGCATGTTAGCATTCCATTTCCGCTGGTTTCGTTGTGATTGGTTGTCATTTGGGGCCGGTATGAGCCCGGGAACCCATTGACTCATTTTGGGTCGATTCGGTGGAATCACCCGTTTCTTGTGTTTTTGGTGTCGGTTGGATCCCTTCCGATCTGTGGAAGGCGTGTATCACCATTAGGGTTGTTTCCCCTTCGCTTTAGGGCGAATGGGGTGTGGAAAGGCCGGGTTCGGCCATTCCTCTGGTTTACCCGCCATAACGCCTTAGCGGTCGTAACAGTGACTGTTTAGGTGCCTTAAATGGTCCAGGGGTGACCGTTTGGTTTGATGTCGGTTCTATGTTGGTTTAGATCGTAGCGGTCATGCGATAGACCGTTTGGGATGGCTAGCGGCCCGTTGGAGGACTGCTAAGCCTTATGAAACGGTCTATTGGGGACCGCTAGTCTCATTGGTGTTTGCCGGTTTGGCCAAGCGGTCACGCGATAGACCGCAAGGCTGACCTTGGTGGCCCTTTGTGCGATCGCTAGGTCCTGTTTATGTCAGTTCAATGGCTTTTATGTCGGTTCGGGCTAGCGGTCCTAGCCTTGACCGCATAGTGTCCTTGGCGGCCCATTAGGAGACTGCTAAGTTGGTTTGACTGGTTTAAGTCGGTTCAGGGTTGACTGGGTCTAGCGGCCATGTGGATGACGGCTATGGTCGTCTGGCGGCCCTGTCATAGACCGCATGCCCCCATGCTTTCTGTTTTCCATTGTTTTGGCCTCCAACTGTCTTGGCTTGACCTTGTGGTTTGCCTGTAGTCCTGTGGATGTCTTGGATGTCCTATGAGGGCTATGACCATGTTGTAGGGTGTCCAGGAGTGCCATTATATCGAGTAGTGTTTCGTACTGCTTCAGAGTCATTATTGGGTTCTGGTCAACCCGGCTGTGATCCAGTGGTTGACATGGGACCTTGTGAATGTCTCGGTGCTCCGGTGTGGATCGAGACATGGTTTTGGATGTCGTGAGATACTATCTTACCTTAGTTTGCGTGTCTACATGTTTTGAGGGTCTGGGTGATCTCTCATGTGTCCGTGATTCATCTTATACGGATGTGTGGAACCGGTGATCATGTGCCGTTCCCTTTGTCGGTGTTTTACCGTGATTGACTTAGGGATTAGATTGATTGGTAGCATGTTACCGCTTTTGTGCGACGATCTTGAGCCCGAGTTTGGTGACTCAAGGATCATTGTGTCGGCAGGTCTAGTTCTCTGTCCTGAGTCTGGTGGCAGTCTGGTATGCTACCTTGTGTCGTGTGCTTGTGCTTCATAATATGTGCGACAGTGCATGCTTAGCCTGTCTGTACTTTAGCACTAGTGTTTTGGAGTCTCTGTGTCGAGTGAGCCTCCACTAGTCGTAGCCCGGCGACACTTTCCTGTGTGTCGGCCCACCTAGGAGTGGTGGCGGGTGAGTTTCCAATATACGGTTCTTAGGCTAGTTTTTGTGGACTCCCTTGCCATGCGGTAGCGTCCTACTGGGTGAGAAAACTAGTTAGAGGCCTGGCGGAAGGCATTGAGCTTGTGTGTGCACACGTGGTCAGGGGCGTTTGGACGAGCGCCGATGGACGTGACCCTGACTAGTCACTCATTACTGTTGTTCCTTGTACTTGGTTTGTGAGTATCTCAGTTACCGCTATTCCCGGTGTGTGGGAGATACTTGAGGCATAGTGTAAGACGTCAGTGGACGCATCTGGTTGTTCTTCTAGTGAGGAGGTACTTCTGTCACCTGACACTTAACTCATTATGTTTTTATGACTGGTTCCTGTCATGTTTGACATGACTTGTCGGGTAGTCTGTGTTGGCTTCACCCGAAGTCTAGTCTTGGGTAGCGTACACGATGATCTAGTCGTGTATGTTCGTGCCTTTGACTATGTAGGTCTTTTATAGGGCTTTTATCTGTCTTGATAGGCTTCAGCTTTGGAGCTAGTGCTTTGAACGACGGATCGGTAACGCCCGACTTTGTGAGATCGGGGTTCGCCTTTTCGTTGTAGTTTGGAGTAGCTTAGAGAGCCGAGGTTCGTTCAGCAGCCGTGTTTCTGTTCGGTATGGCTTTACTCTTTCCTTTAGTTGTTCTTACTCTTGCTTTTTATAGCTTTACTGTTGTAGTTTAGTACTGCTATTACTTCTGCTCCTACTTTACTGTTTAGCACTGTTTAGCGTGTTACTGCGTTGTTTCCAGTGGGGATCCGCATGACCCCTACTGAGCTAGTGACACGAGGCTCACCCATGCTTTTCAGATGTGATCTTCTTCTTCCTCGTGGTTCGTGACGCGGTGCGTCAGTTCATAGTTGCCAGCGTTGTCAGCGTTGCCTGCGTCGAGCTTCCCCCGACTTCAGTGTACATTCTTTTTTCTGTTGGACTGTACTTGTCTTTATTTGGACTGGACTCTGTTAATTTAAATTATTAATTGAATATGTAATTTTATTTCTGCTACTTTAGCAAACCTGATCATTGAAATATTAATTGCTTACTACTTTATCTGGGACTTCAATATACTCCACACACTCTTTTTATCCCTTCGGAGCTTTACTGCTCTTGGGAGGCCTAGCAGGTTTCAAGTGGTATCGGGTTTACCCGGTATCCAGAGTCTGGGTCGTCACACATTGCGTTCTCCTACTCCGGGACAGTACCAGTGCATCCGACGTGTTCCGAGGATCGAGGAAATGTATTTTCATATTTTTTGGAAAATCTGGATTTTCTATAAATACCCCTTTTCTTTTTCCTTTTTCTTCTTCTTATTTTCTTCTTCTTTCTCCCCTCTCCCGTGAGCGCTTCCGCCGTGGCACCCCCCCTCTTCCGGTGACCACCCCGGCGTCCTCCCCTCCAGCTGCAGATGCGGCGAGGTGACGGTACGGTGGCGACGGTGGCGGCACGGCGATCGCTGTGGCATGCGGCGCTCGGAGAGATCGTGGGAACTCGTGGGTTCCAAGCAAGGTTTTTGAAGATCGGCGGCGATCCGCCGTGTTTCAGGTGACCCCAAGGTAGGGTGATGGATCTTGAGCTCGTTCTTTACCTTTCCCGTGATTTCTGGGTCGAAGGGAGGTCGAGAGAGGGTTATTTTGAGCCGGGAAGGGAAAACCATGCTTTGGGGTTCATGCGCCGGATCTAACGTTTTAATCCGTAATTTTGTGGTTTGCTGGCATCAAATGATGCTCTGGGGCATGGGGACGAGTTTCCCCTTTTGTTTCCCCTTCACCTGGGGGTGAATGGGGCATGGAATGGCATTTTTGGGCATTCCCGTCGTTTTCGGGTTGCCGGAATGAAAACGGCCCTTCCAGGAATCGTTTCTGGAAGAAGCGGCCCCAGATAGACTGTTTTATGCCCCCAGAGTGCCGGTAGGGCTTGCGGCTATGCGATAGACCGCTAAGGCCTAGCGACGGCCTATCGGCCGATCGCTTTCCTCGTTGGCTAGCGTGCCCTTCGAGGCATTTTTGACCGTTGCGCTTTGGCCGTTGAATAGTTTTGGGACTAGGCAGTCATGGGATGACCGTTTAACCCCGCTATGCGGTCCTAGACGGACCGTTTCTAGCCTAAACGGTCACAAGGTTACCGTTTCACTCTTGTGGCAGCCCCATGGCGTAGCTGTCCCAGGGGAGACCATTTACAACGTGAGGCGGCCCAGGATTGGACTGTTTTTGTGTCAACGATCAACAGGAGACCGTTTCCTCCTGTTGGGTGGCAGCCTGTGGAGGACCATTTCTTCTCTTTGAGTGGCCCAGAGAGGGACCGCCTATTCTTGGGGCGGTCTAGCATCTTACCATTTTTGTCAGGGACAGTCCATGGTGGACCGCCACCTATCTTCTATCCGACCGGAGTTCTTTTGTCGCTGATCCCATTCCTGGGGGAGTGGACCTCGATCCCCGTGCTGATCGGTGGCCCGACTGATGCTGGGCATCATGTGGGGGCCGTACGTGGGTGTTGTGGGAACCCCAAGGAGTGGCGTGGTTCGGCTGATGTCACTATGAGTCGGTGTCGGTACAAGGTGCAGTCCTTGTACTTTGTCCGGTTTTGGCATTATTTTCCGTTGACAAGAGAGTCTACTCTTTCAGTGACCCTCCACTATTCGTAGCCTTCTGACATGCGAGTGGTCCCACCAGGGAGTGGTGGCGAGGCTATCCCGAGAGGCGGTTTTTAGACTAGTTACCGTAGGGCCCCACGTCTTGCAGCCAGAGTCCGGCTGAGGGGAAAACCAGTCAGAGGGTCTGACCTAGGACGCATGGTCTATGTGTGCACACGTGGTCGGGGGTGGTGGACCTGCGCTGACGAGCGCGACCCCAACCAGTCCTTGTTCTATGGTTACTAGTACGGGTCCCCGTTCCGCCAGGGTGCGATGAAGGGGACACCTGAGGCACGATCTAAGACGCCAGGGGGTGCATCCGGCCTTGCTTCTAGTGGGTGGTACTCCTGTCTTTGCCAGGTAGCGACTCTTGGTGTTCTGTCCGGTTGTCTCGATTTTTATGCCGTGTGGTCGGTACTTGGCGTGGCTGAGCTTTCCCGTTTACTTATTTTGTTGACCTTCGCTCTACGTTTGGTTAGTGTTAGCCTTTGACTGCTTTCCGTGCAGTTTCTCATTTTGCGTGGTAGGGGTCCGGGTGATCCCTACTGAGCCTTCTGTTATGAGGCTCATTCCCTGCATCTTTCCGTGGTTTCAGGTGAGGCGAGGCTTCAGGGGAGCGCTTCTGAGGCTCCACATGGTTCTAGTGCCCAGGGTTAGTTGCCAGTTGCCAGTTGCCAGAGCCGGGGTATGTCCCGTGTAGTTATACTTTTCTTTCTGTACTGTACTAGTTACGGACTACTGTTATATTTTAGACTGTTGTTATATTGTGGACCATGTAATTTGTTTAATGTTATTTATTATTTCCTACTTATTCATATCAATTGTGTAGTTCTATAATTATTTTAGATTCTCATGTATTTCCACACCATCCCTTTAACCCTTCCGAGTCTTCGGGCTCGTGGGTGGCGGTTTGAGATTCGGGTTATCGGGCCTTCCCGGTGTTCGGATCTCGGGTCGTTACACTAGTATTCAGATGGCACCATTTGTGGCCTTATATGGATGAAGTTGCAAATCACCTTTATGCTGGGATAAAGTAGGTGAGAAACAGTGGCTCGGACCAGATCTCATTTCTGAAACATCCAAGAATATTTAGGTTATCAGGGACCATCTGCAAGTAGCTCAGTCTAGGCAGAAGAGCTATGCTGATAACCGAAGAAGAGATTTAAAATTTCAAGTTGGCGAGCATGTGTTCCTGAAAGTTTCACCTATGAGAGGAGTCCGAAGATTTGGAATCATGGGTAAGTTAAGCCCAAGGTATGTTGGGCCGTTTGAAATCTTAGAAAGAGTGGGAGAAGTTGCTTACAGGTTGGCATTGCCGCCGCAATTGTCTGGCATCCATAATGTCTTTCATGTGTCGATGCTGAGAAAGTACATATATGACCCCTCGCACGTGATCCAACATGTGAATTTGGAGTTGATGGAGGACTTATCCTATGAAGAGAAGCATGTTAAGATTTTAGACTGGAAGCAGCAACAACTCAGAAATCGGTCCATACCGATGGTTAAGATCCAGTGGAATAGACGTCGAGTTGAGGAAGCCACATGGGAATCTGAGGAAGCAATTAAGAAGTAGTATCCCGAATTATTCTCAGGTTAGTGTTTATAATCGTCCTTCATTTCGATAAGATAGATAAATTTTGGGACCAAATTCTTTAAAGTGGGGGAGGGTGTAGCAACCCAAATTAAATAAAATTAATTAAATACCCTCTTAAGCGAAAATTTAAAGAATTTATAAAAAAAATATGAAAAATTTATATTCCTATAGAGAAAAGAATTTCTAGCAAAAGTGCCAACATGGAAAACCCCAAAGGAAAATTTAATTAGGCCCAAATCAGAGGATTTTGGATAAACTCGGAACTAGGATGAACCAGCCCATAATCGACCTAATTGGACCCCAATTAGAACTCTAATGGGCTCAAATCGAACCCAAATCCTTGGCCCATGTCGGAGGATCGTTGTCCCTCACTTTTCCCTCAAAAACCCTAACCCTAGAGTTTGAATTTTGGATAGGAGGCGCTTGAACTGGTCAACCGCAAATCTCTCGCGGGTTTCTCTCCACGACCCTTCCCGATCCCCACCACGACCCTAGGATCCCCTTTACCACCACAAATCGAAGGCCACGCCCTCAGAAAACTCCATTTTGCTTGGGCAGCCGACGACGTGCAAGATCGAGAGAGGAGTTCGTCGAGCAAGGTGAGGACGAGTTAGGGTTCCGGCGTCACCATCACCATCTTCTTAAACTCCTTTAAAGGTAGGTTTCTCTCGGGCCAAATCTTAATTAATCTATGCCATCATGTGTGTCTTTAAGTGCCTTTTTCATTAATACTATTTTGCCCAATTTTAATTTCGTATATCGCTTGCAATGTGCCATATTCGGGATGTGTCAGTGTTCGCCGGAAGGGCAAGACTCGGTTCCAGATCACGGAACTACAGTGACCGCGACTTGAGACCGCGGCCTCGCGATAGACCGCGACCATCCGTTATGCTTTTTTTTTAAAGTTGATTCGAAGGTTGCCTGATCGCGGTCGTTGACAAACCGTTGCCTCCTCATAACGGCCCCGCCTGAACCGCGTTCAGCGCTCGGGTTCCAGCAGACCCAGCCTTCCTCAAGTTCTATTTTCTGGAAATTTTCATAGACAACATATTACAGAAACGCACTTAAATGATTAGGATTCATGGAAAACTGTTAAATCTGGATATAAGATCGTGTTATTGTCCTTTGATGCTTCCATTCTTCATGCTACCTCACAAAAGAGTAGAATAAATGTCGTTAACCTGTTAATCTGGTGTTTATTTTATTAAATCTGAAATCTCTACATTATCTAGACTAGTTAGCCTTGTTATTTAAATGCATTGCATGCTTGTTTGAGGGTCATGCCACTCCGATGGTAATGACTTACAGATTACTCCTATTTTTCGCAGTTTTTGAACCCTAAATTTCTTGGGATAGTTGGGACTCTCCACCGGATATTCCTTCCGTGGGACTAGAACCGCTATCACAAGGCCTCCGTAAGACTCCGCGAGCTTGGGATTCCCACTAGGATGCCGATCATGTTGTACCCTAAAAGCCTGAACCTACTGGATTCGACTGGCTTTGAGTGAGACAGCACAAGGTTGTGACTGAGTTCTGCCAAACTCTATCCAGATCGCGGCCTTTTGAGAACCGCAACCATTAGGTAGCGGACGACCGACTGATCATGATCTTTTCTCCTTGGGCTTGCGTGCCAGTCCAGTCTTCAGTCGATTGAACCTTATTTCAGTCGACTGATGTGTTCCAGGTCGACTAACGTCTCTGTTTTCAGTCGACTGAACCTTGTTTCAGTCGACTGATGTTGGTCAAGTCGATTGATTTTCCTTGTTTCAGTTGACTAAAATTGCTTCTGTCGACTGCTTGTCCTGACCTGGACGTGGATCTTCCCAGACCGCTACTGTTAGACCGCGGTTCTCTCGGGACCGCGATCTATTTTCCTATTAGTGAGTCGACGCACCTGCCTAGGGAGTCAATGCAGACCCCTTGGGACCCTCTTCTGATAGTGGTCATGCCTGGAGCACTACTATGAAATAGTGGTTCCCTGTTGACCGCGACCTCGTCCAATTTTCTTGAATTTCATGGTTCTTGTGTGGCATTGCGAGCTTGTGTTAGATCTTAGCCTCTTCGGCTACTATCCTACCATGTTCACGAGCCTTTTATAATTCTTGACTCCCAAGTCATATTCTTATGACTTATCTCTTGAATTCCTTCTACAGGAAGTACCTTCATTCTTAGTGCTTGGTTACTTGAACTTAACCTTGGAACTCTTGGCCGATAAATAATGAATGTCTAGATTTTACTTGGGATCTTTGATCCACCACTCAATGCCAACACATATAAAGGGCCCGGTCTGGTCCTAGGAGGAGCGCCCGAAAGTACTTGTGCCCATGGGAGTTTGTAATGACAAGATGTGACATTGCACCGAAGTACTTGCTAGCGTATTAATCTATGACATTCACTTCTACATGAAAATTTCACATGACATGATTGTACTTGCGTGCTTGTTACGACCATTACAGGAAAGTTCTTGCTATATGCTTATTCTATCTCTTGTTGTTCCCTTTCATGATCTCATCTCATTTGATTGCCTATAGTTAATTGCCTATACTCGTTGTTTATTTTTGTGCATTTTTTCATTAGCATGAAAGAACTTGTTAATTGACTAATCACTTTAAGATTGTCTGGCATAGAGATATAATTACTACTGAGCTCTCGCTCACTCAGTTTTTTCCAATCCTTTTCAGGTAGCTCAGACGAGGATGTACAAACTGATGGGGAAGGGCGAGAGTAAATCATAGAGTGTTCCAGCTAGCAGTCCTGGCGTGGCCAATCTTGTTGTCATAGTTTGATGGTCATCTTAAGCTATGAGTCGATGTTGGAATGTTGGAGTCATGGAACATTACGTTGTTTTGTTTAAGTCAAAGTTTGAAGGAGTTGATGTAATGGATATTAGTTGAAGTTTTAAATGAAAGTTGGAAGTTTTATTTAAATTATGTGTTCTAGCCTCTTGTCTTTTTTTGCTATTATTTGCTCTGATGGACATGAATGATTATAACTGCTGCGTTCTGATTTTCCGCATCGGGACGTGACACATAATACCTTATTATGTATATATACCTTGGTTCTTGAATCCAACTCTTATCTAACATTTTTCCAACAAATTTGGCTATCAAATGGTGTGAAGAAATAAATTTGATCACTACAAAAAAGGTAACGAAAAAGTTAGTGTAGTGATGGTTAAGTATATAATATACATTCTAAATTATCAACAAAAAAAGTATGAATCTACAGGATTCTTTAACAAGTTTTAGTTTAACTACATATCTTGCTGAGGACAAAATGATAAATGTGATTGTAAATTGTATGAAAACAAATCAATCACTAGGCACAGATGTGATTAGGGTGAGCAAGTACCGCATAAACAAAAACCAAATGAAAATGCGATTAGGTTAAGCAAGTTCATAAAGTTAGAAAAATTTTATTCTCTACACCATGCTTGAAGGAGAAGAAAAATAAAAGAAACTATTTAAAGAGAACATGAAAGTAATTTTTGTCATACAGCGTGCAGTGTTTAATTATTCTCATAAAGTATCATGAGCTTATTGAGCATCCACCTGGGAACTAATGTAAATGACTCTTTAAAAAATGAAAGTTAATGGTTTCATTTTTCTTCTTTTACATGTAATCCTAAAGACAATATATCGATGATGCATTGACAGTATGAAATATGTAAAACATGTAGCCCTCTGTCTACTTTTGTGTGATGGAACCTTGGCCTGCTACTAAGTTTGAAAGACTTATTCCATTTAGAATTTGTGTACCTATTTTATTTGTCAAAGTTATTAAGTTGTCAGGGAAGGATGAACATGCTATTTAATTACTCGTATATATTATTTTGACAGGAACTGCATGATGTTAAGAGGGAAAATGCTGCTTTGCAAATGCAACATTTTGTTAGGGAAGAAAAGAATGACTTATTACATTACCTCATATCACTGCAATCAGAAAAAGTCCACTATTCCTTTTTAACATCATAGGAAAGGTGCACATGTCATGACACAATATTAAGGATAAAGCACTCAACCAAACAAAGTAGCACACGTTGGGAAAAGTATAGTGTCAAATATTAAAATATTTCCAGACTCTAATCAGGTCCCAGATGATACTATTTCAACATTGAAGGAACAATCTTGCATTCAAAAGTGAGCCGACTTCCTATACTAGGAAAAGTAAAACTTCCTTTGCACATCAAGACCCACCTTTCTATTTCCATGCCTTAGACAGAACTTGCAAAATAAGCTCAAGATACCCAAATGAGGAAAAAAGAGCACCCCTCACCCCACCCCCGTCCACCAGGCCCTCCACTCTGTGGTGAAATAAACCACTTTGAATGACCATCAAAGTACATATATTGCCATCAAATGAAAAGCACACAAAGAAATGCTCATACCTGATCCGTGGAGAATTAAGAAATCCTCATACCTGACCCATTAATTTTGAGTGAGATACCTGAAGAACAAAAATAAGGAACACTGCATCAGTTTTTATGGGCATAAAATATGGGATGTCATGATGATCTTTCCATCTACATTTTCTTGCTCTAGAAAAAATTGTGATAATCTTTTTATATATGAGGACACCGAGGAAACACTTCAATACTAGATCATTTCAGTGAAGGAAGCACTTCAATACTTAAACAAACATGGCAGATTATTTTTGAAATATTCCTTTGTCATAATGTTCCAATTAGCATATATTGCAGGGTGGGAAGGTCATACCTATGATTCTCTTGCAGAGTGTGTAGTTGCTGCCTCAAACTTGTTGCCTCCCTTTGCCAGAACTGGTGAGTAGAATGCAAAAAGATTTATATTGTAGAACTAAACTTAGATGGTATGCACCAATTGCAAGTGAGAACACACGCCAGTATTTCTCTCTAAACACAATAAGTCAACAATTGTCATCTGCAAAGCATCTCAAAAACACCACTTAATAAATATGATATACTCCAAATATTCTTTTGTTTTGTTAGGTCTATTGCCTTGATAGATTGCCGATGGTCACGTTAAAAAATGATATATTCCAATATTCAACTCTTCACATTTCACACCCGTGTGCCATTTATCATTCATAGTTTATATGTGGAAATAACTTTTGTGAAATAGTATGGATATACATTATCAATTGTTGATGTGATCAAAAGATATATTAAATTTTCCCATTTATCTTTTACGTCATTATGAATGCACCATGTTTTAGTCAGATGTATATGGTGCTTAGTTCAATTTTGTTGGGTCTTACCCAATATCCTATTTAAAAAGTAGATTGTGCAAGTATAATGGATATGCCCCGATGGATTCTTATACATGGAACTCTCTTTCTTAAAGTAGTGCATTGATATTTCTCTTGGCACAATTTGCATCTCGAGTATTCAGACGAAAAGGCATAATCAGAATGAAGGTAGTGAAAATAGCAGCGCAATCTTCAATTATCATCCTATTCTGATGTGAAGTTTACTTATAATGGTTCCATGGGGAGTAGGGCTGACAATGGTGGTCCAAGTATTCGATTTCTGACCCAATTCCAACAATTCAAAATCAGGAACATAAGTGCAAAAAATCTTTTCCACATGTTATCTGAATTGAAAAGTTCTGATGAAATGTTGGAATAAGAAATGAAAACACATTTCCATATCTAATTTTTGATTTTATTTTTTATTATAATAAGCATGTTTTAAATATTATATTCTCACCTGAACATTTGTTTCATATTAGTTGGCTGATGGCCCCCCACGTAGGACTAGAGGCCCCAACGAGGGAATGGGGCTGGAGGGGATTACCCCCAGTGAGAAAATAGCTCCTATAGTAGACCTACCAAACATGAAATCAAACTAGTTTGCTGAAACATTCACCATAAGTCTCAGGTTCTTCTTAATTACTCTCTCCCAAAGTTTTATAATGTGAGAATACAAAAAAAAATGTTTTTACTTCCCAATTATTTTCTTATGAAATTTACAAACATGTTCCCCCCTATTCTTTACTTCCTCAAAAATTTTGAGAACGCAACCCCAACCCCAAGTTTTCTGTTAGCACAACTGAGCATCATTTTGGCACATTGCTTTTGGGAGATGCCTAGCTAATCCTTGCTCATTTTTCATTGTATCCGGATCTTGCTTATGGAAAACTCGTTGGCATAGGCGGAGGATGATATGCTTCAGGTTTCATGAATTGGATATGACCAATTTTATGAAGCGTTGATAGTCAATGTAACATATACACTCCTTTCTTGTCCAAACCAGAGTAGTCATGGCAAATGTGACTCTCAAAAGTTGATATGTTCCTTAATTTTGAAGTGAATCTAAAGATTGCCTATGGATATCAACTTTGGTTGAGTGTCTAAGGATGCTTTCCTCTTTTACAAGCTATCTGGTGTGACCAAATGAAGTTAGAGGATGCTTCTGCTTAGTGATTCATGGGGATTGTTTTCCCATCATCAGGAGCACCTAGCCCTTCACTAGAGCACTCTCAATGTCCAGTTTAGAAAAATGCAGCAATTGCAAAGAATTAAGATATTGCATAAAGTGAGAGAAACTGTGTATAAAGTGGTATTAGCAGATTATGGGATCCACAAACCTGGGATTTGTGCTCTACATCAGCAACCCTTGACTTTACTATTTCATAATGTGCTATGACAAGCATATTGGGAACAGTGCCATCAGTCCGCCAAATTTCAATTTAAACTATGTTAGAGAAAAAGGATACCAAATGCTTGGGCATAGAAAAATGATTTAGATAAAAGCACATGCGAACATAAACACCATTAGTTATCTACATTTACGTGAGGGAACAAAGCAAGGACCAAGGAGAAATGAACCAGAGAGGAAACTGTCGACAAAGAATAGTAATAACATAAGATGATAAGAAAACAAAGTAGTAAAGCAAATAGTTTCTCTCATAACAATTAAATAGTTTCACTACATATTCTATTCCCCATGACCCACTGGGAGGAAAAATCAAACTAGAAAGATCTACAGGAAGCATTCTACAACCCCTGGCATGTGTGAAATTTTAAAGCATATTAATTAATAAGCACTAACCCGAGTGAAAATTTGTATGATCTAGAAAATGATGAAAGAAGGTTCTGTTGGCAATCTTACTCCATTAAGTAAGACGTAGCCTAGGTCATATATCTTATGGAGGCGAGGAGGCGGAGAGGTGAAGTAGAATATGGAGGAAAAGTCTGCACCAGAGGTGAGGAGGCAGAGGGGTGGAGGAGAAGATGGAGGAAGAGTCCGCAGCGGAAGGGCGCTAGGGAGGCGAGAGGAGGCGGAGTGGAGAGGAGAAGATGGATCGAGGCCAGGGCCGTCCTATACCTTCACAGTCTCGTAGATGAGTACGATTCGGTGCCGGTAGGTTAAGAGTCGGTGCTGGCGTGGGGGTGGTGATGAGCAACCTTGTGGCGTAGCAGCATAGCAAGAGCGCGACGGCGGTGGTCGGGGCACATCACCCGGCGTCGGTTGCAGCTAGGCCCTGCGGAGTTGGGCAACTATATGTAGCAGACTTGAAAAAGGCCTAGCGGCTCATGTGGCTACTGAGGAATAGTGAGGGGGGAGAAGTGGGCGGGGGAGAAGGGGGGCATGGAGGCGATGAGGCGGAGGTGTTAAGGATAATACACACCAGAGGCCGTGAGTAGACGGAGAGGTGGAGGGAGGAGATGAGGAAGAGTCCGCAGCGGGAGGGGCCCAGCGAGGTGAGAGGAGAGGTGGAGTGGTGGAGGAGAAGATGGATTGATGAGGGAGTCCGCGTCCGAGAAGGAGGGAGGGGTGGTTACGTTCGTGCGGGAGCTCGATTGTGGCACGCGCAGGTGAAATTCTTTTGGGGCATTTTTAATGGATTAGTATTTTTTGCATAATCATTTTGAGGCAATTTCAAAATGCCTCTGTATAGGGTTTTAAGTAAAGAAAAAAATTAAAATATTTTAGAGGCAATATTAAAAATAAAATGCCTCTGTTTATGATAATTTAGAGACAATTTTAATAAATGTCTCTAAATGAACTGCCCATATATTTATATTTTTTTATAGTGAATGTAATTTTCATAACCTTAAGAAGGCTACGCACAAGAATGTAACGAGAATGTATTTTTCAAGCAAGCATGTAAATTTCATGAATTGTCCCATGGATTTCACCAGTTTATAAAAAAAAGTACTCCCAGCGTAATGCGACGCTAGTAATCATTATACCCCATGGTTATTAGTATATTTTCGGCCCTCTGCAGAGGGGGCTAGACTGGAGCCCTTGGACACCGTCCGTGCCCGCCATTGCATCTTCAAGTTATAAAGCAAGCTACTTCCACGAGAATATCAATAAGTTCGGCCAAGAATATCAAATTCAAAAATGCTTTTTAGGGCAATAGTAAACAAGGTGAGAATGAACAAAATTCTTTGACAAAGAGATCAAGAACGACTTAAAAAGGACGTTATGCTACGGAAGTATTTCGACAGTATAACAGCATCTTTCTCAATTCCATGATTAATTAGCAACTTGATGAATAAAGTTTTTAGGTTCTAGACAGTCAAAAGATTGTCTGATAACAGAACACAATCAACCTTTTGGGCAAGCCTTCGGGCGGATCAAGTTTGATAGAACGCGGTTGGACAAGGACCACTATCTTGAGATTGCGGTCAAATGGAGTCCGCGATCAGAAGTCTGTCGACTGGAACAAGAATCTGTCGACTGAAAAGGAACGTTATTCGACTGAAAACAAAAGTTCAGTCGATTGACAATACAGTCAACACACTGGAAGGACACAGTCGATAGGCAGTTGCTACCATCAGGTCACAGTTCCAAGATGGCCGCTATCATGATAGAGTACAGAAAACACAAAGTGCTCATCTAGCTTTCTCTTTGGATTTTTAGGGTACAACCAGCTCGACGTCCTAGTGGAAATCTCAGCCTCGCGGAGACTTGCGGAGGCCTTGAAACATAAATACCTAGTCCGACAGAAGGAATATTCGACGAAGAGGCTTTCAATGTCCAAGAAGGTTTTCCTATCACGTGCAAGTGACTAATAGCAACGTATCGGAGTACGGGCTATGTACCAATAACGATGAAAGACAGAAAATGAGTGTGAAAGTGTCAAAAATAGAGAATTAATGTGTAAGAAGTACCAACAAAAGAGTAGAAATCCCTTTAGTACAAAACTATAGGGTTTAGTGTGAAATTAACATATGATGAAATTAACTTTTAAATCATGAGAGTCATAAAACATAATCCCCATTGAAACATGCTATAGCATAAAGCATAGTCATCACGAAACATAGAATAGATACTATTATGCATTGCAAGAAAATCATGACACTTGATTTGGTCACTATTTTGGGTGAACAGAACACAGATCGGGGTTGATCGGGCACCGCTATATGGAGGTAGCAGTTTCTGCTAGACCGTTATCTGCCTGTCATCAGATAGAAGCAAGTTCGGCCTTGCAGACTCTTTTCTACGGAAAATAAGGAGACAACTAGTAGAAAACTGAGAGAGGAAGCACGCTAGCATGTAACTAATGCATGAAAGGGCATGAAAATCAGCAAAAGTTATTATCTTTTCCATTAGTATTACATGGACAGCATGAACTAAGACCCTAATGCGCGATCATGGTAAAACTAGAAATACAATGAGCATGCTGCATGAAATCGAGAGGGAATAGAGGACTTTTACTACTAACTTCATGTTTAAGCCGATCATGAGACAACCTACCTCTTAGGTCAATCCTAGATTGTGAATTTCTCACTGGAAGGGAGCCATTGTTCCTGCGTGTCTTGCATAGAAACACCAACTTCCGCACGCTCTAACTCCTAGGTTGCTTGTTCTCCTAACATGAAAATCAGAGGGATGTTGGAAGACACTAAGGGGAATAAAAAGTTCTAAAGGACGAACTTAAGAAGATGATACTATACCTTCGTTCCTTGCGATCCAAAATTAGAGTTCATGTTGGACGAATCTGGGACCTATTTATAGGGATTGGCCTAGGGTTAGGGTTTGCCTTCGAAGTAGGATCCTAATTAGGTGTCAATTCGATCTCCTAAGAGTCCTAGATAGATTTCCTCTCCATATCACATCGAATCATGGCCAATTGGTGGATAGAAATTCGAGTTTTCTATGTTTATCTATTTTCCGGTTTCGGAAGCAGGTAGGGGTTGAGGGACGACCGCTATCTTCAGGTAGTGGTCGCGTGATAGACCGTGACCTTGCCTATAGTTCCAAAATTTGAGTTTCATTGTAAGCCAGCCTCTAATTATTCTTTATCCCCTTATCTTAATTAGGGAACCTTCCCCCTAATACGTCTCTAGGGATTGGGCTTGGGCCAAAAGACTCAATTTTCGTTTTATGGCCCTTTTTAAATGGGCTCAATCAACTAGTTAATAGTTGGGCCTTTTTATCTAATGGGGTGTTTGGTTGCTATTTTTTTCTCTTTTTTCTCTCAAATTTAAAAAAGAGAGTAAGAGATCCTCTAACCCCGTTTGGTGTTTCTCTCCTAAATTTTAGGGAGAGAATCCCATCCCGTGTAAATCTTCCTTAAAAAAAAAGTTTGGAGCACTTTTTTAAAAAAAAAACACCCACGACGCATCGGGACTCCCCCTCCGTCCCACGCGCCTCCCCCACGGCTCCCCCTCCCCTCCCCCGCGTCCCCCCTCCCCCACGGCTCCCCCTCCCCTCCCCTCCCCCGCGGCCGGCATCCCCCGCGGCTCCCCTCCCCTCCCCTTCGGTCGGAGGGTGCTACGGCGGCGGCGGGCAAGGCCGCTCTGCAAGCACAGCGGGGCCGAATGTGCAGCCGTTCCTCCGATTCTCCCCTGCCATCGGGATCGTCGCCGGTAAATGCCCGCCCTTCACGCTCCCGGTGCTCTTGAGCCTCCTGCTCAGCGACGCCGACAGGGATGGCGCTCCCGCCGCCGGGTCGCGGTATTTGTCGGCGCAGTCGGGGCTGGAGAGGGACTTGGAGGACGGGATCCGCGTGGAGGACGAGGATGGCCAAACAGTTTGACATTTTTGTGACATTTTTGCCAAACAGGCGAGATTGATTTTTTTCAATTTTAAAAATTAAGTTAAAAATCATCGTATCATATTTTTTAAGAGAGAAATATTTTCTATAAAAAAATACTCCTAAAGACCATATAAAGCTTTAACTTATTATCTATTAATTAGCTCTTTTAAACCTAAAATACTTAAATAAATCTATTTAAAATTTTAAAAAATATAGAAAATTGTCAGGGGTGTTACAAAGAAAGTGAAAGCCTGGAGGCCAATTATAATAGGTCAACATTATAATTAGGATCAGACTGTTGGATGGAAGATATGTCTAATATATATATATAAAGTTTAGGGCTGTAAATAAATATTAGTCTTAAGAATAACAATAAGGGGACAAGACTGACCAGAAATTCAAGCGATCTTCTTCCAAAGAGTCTTTGTAACGATCACAAGTTTCCTCCTTGGAGAGTGGGATTTCTGTAGCCCATTTAACAGCAGGCCGAACAAGGTCCATCAAAACCAAACGAGGCCCAGCTCATCTAAGTGACCGCCCGCAGGGCCCACTTAGCATAAAAGCCCAATAAGATCACTCGGGATCAAGCACTTCCTCGGTGGCCATCAGGCTCGGAAGACCCGAGCATCGGTCAGGTCGGAGGAAGACCCACGCCCGATCTATCCCCTCGCCGGGATAAAGGCTAGCGCTCAGCGCCCACTCCGACCGAGCCTCATCCGAGCTATGCCTATCACCCGGACAGGGTTGGCACTCTTCATGCTTGGATCGACCGATGAATGCTTATCCACGCTGCCGTTGAGAGCCCTTTATGAGTATGAGTTTACAAGGATAAGGGACCCACGACCCCTCAAGGCTATAAAGATCCCACGATGAGGACGTAAAGAACCCACATTGAGGACGTAACTCCCGCCTGAAACTCCTCAGCTTACGGGACTCATGAGGCCGGTGCACTATTTAAACCTGGGACTCCCTCCAGCGAAAGGTAAGGCCAACACATGCCTAAAACTCCCTGAGCAGGAACCACTTCACCACCTTGGTGGAGACGGATCTCGCGCATCTCCTTCCTCCTCCATTCATAGCTTCCACCACTGCTCTACTGACTTAGGCATCGGAGGGTTTTCCCCATGGAACCATCCCTGGGCCCCCCCTGATCCATTTCCCTTCCTTGCAGTTCACTACCCGGTGATCATCTACCTCAGCTCAGGTCCAGCGCGAGATCGCCCCTCTTCATCTGGCGCCGTCTGTGGGAAACGATCAAAGAGCCAGCATGGTGCGAAGAAGTACAGGGAGGAGATCCGCCGGCGATAGGGGGAAGGCCATGGTGGTGGGGGGAGAACGCCCTTCTCAGGCCGCACAAGACCCCCCCTCTAACGCCAGCACCCCAGCCGACGAATCACCTCCGCCTGCGGCGGTAGGGCAACCACCTAACAAGGACGCTGACGCTTTCCAAGCCCTCAACGCAAAACTGGATGTCCTCGTGGAACTCATGAGGACCCAGGCGGCCAGGGAAGGAAGGTCACGCGTTCCTCCGAAAAGCCCTCCCCGCGGAGATGTGTCCCAACACACTGCCGGAGGTCGCTTCACCCTCCGACGACGGCAGCTTATTCGTAACAGGTCAGGAGGACCTTTACAAGCCTCTCCTCCGGAGCAAGAGGCCTCCTCCACGTCGAAAAGGGGAAAACCCGAGGCACGCTGTAACGACCCGAGAATCCGATTATCGGGAAAGACCCGATAACCCGAGACTCGAACCGCCGCCCACGAGCCGGGAGGGCTCGGAAGGGCTAAAAGGAGTGTGGAGGCACAAAGAAATAGGAAATACATCAGGATAATTCAACAATTAACAGAAATAAATAAACAACAACTACTACAATAGAGTCCAGTCTAACAGAAAGTACAGTCTAAAGTAGTAAAGCGTACCACTTGTTGAGTGGACACTCGGCCCGGCGAGCTGGCAACTGAGAACCCCCGAACAGCACCCTCGAACCACGAGGAAGAATCACCGGACCTGAAAAGCAGGGGTGAGCCTCCTGTCACTGGCCCAGTAGGGATCCCGCGGAACCCCAACTGAGAACAACGGCGGCACGGAAAGCTGTAACCACAAGTGCAACCGTAACAGCAGGAACAGTAAACCCAGTGGCCGGTGGCCGGTCAAAACTCGGCACTACAACTACTCCTACTGTACCGGCCAAGCAAAAAGAGAAGTCCTGATCTCGCAGTCGGGAACCGGACCATACTAGCACCACTTACCGAAGTAAAAACCCACGGCAACCCCGTCGTAGAGGCCTGTCTCCCGGGACACGGCCAACCTGGACACGCTGTCCAAGGTGCAACCCCGACCATCCGATCGCGGACACCGCACCAACAAGACGCAACCTCGGTAAAGCCACTAGCACTAGTCTCACGGCATGAAAATCGACACACGTGCCACGGCGAAACAACAAGAACTCAACGGTCAACACGACCGAAAACTCAAAGGTCGAAGTCACGGAAACTGACAGTATGTCACTCCCTACTCGATAGGAGTACCTCCCACTAGAAGCAAGGCCGAATGCGTCCACTAACGTCTTAGTCCGCGCCTCAGGTGTCTCCCTCCGGCCCAGCGGGAACTGAGACACCGTACAAGTAACCATAAATAGGTGACTAGTTGGGGTCACGCCCGTCGGCGTGGGTCCAACCGCCCCCAACCACGTGTGTACACACAGACCATGCGTCCCAGGTCTGGCCTCTAACTGGTTTTTCCCTCAGCCGGATTCTGGCTGCAAGACGTGGGGCCCGACGGAAACCAATCTAAAACCGTCCTCAGGGTATGCCCGTACACCTACTCCCAGGTGAGACCAGTACACGCGTACTGGTGGGCTACGACTAGTGGAGGGTCACTGAAGGAGTAGACTCTCAAGTCAACGGAAAATAACGTCCGAACCCGACGAAGTACGGGGACCGTCCCACGTACCAGCACCGTCGCACGGTGATCACAGTCGGAGAAGAAACGGGACTCACAGTCTGCGGGCCACGCACCTGGCCACGCAGAAATGTCAAAACATGGTTCCCAAGGCAGCTCACAGGCCGCCAAACCGAATCCCTTTCTCACGGACAAGCGGGAACCCTCCAGCCCCAGGCTGGGCAACTGGACTCGCAGTCCAAGGCTTCACACATGGCCCACGCGGAATGCACAGAAGCACGATTCCCAGGGCAACGCACAAACTGCCATGTCGATAACCGGACTCGCAGTCCAAGGCCAACTCATGGTCCACTTGGGAATCATCTTCCAGGAAAACTCACGGCATGCGGGGGAGACCCCACCGCACACACACCGATACACGGTGACTCGATTAAGCGTAACATAAAAGCTCGAAACACGAGGAGTCACCTGGACTCTCAAACCTATGGGCATGCTAAACGAGGTAGCACGGTCCTCCCGACACCCTCAAAATACGGACACAGAATCCCACGGGTGTCTGGGGCATTCACAAGACCGCAAGTCGACCACTGGGTCGCAACCGGGTCGACTAGGGTACTACACAACGTGAAACAAGCGCGGCAAGCACGAAGAACCACTTCGGCGCAACACAGTGCCTGGCGGTCTACGTTTGGGCCGTCACAGCTGTAATGGTCCAAGGCTAGACCATCACAACACTCTAACGGTCCAACACAAGAGCGTTATGCGAGAGGGGCAACACCAGCTGTGACGCACCCACCCTGGGGCGTCACAGTCTCTAACGGACCAAGCCTGGTGCGTTAGAAGATAGAACGAAACAGGTTGTGATGCACACCCCTCGGGGCGTCACAGCCTGTGACGGTCCTACCTAGGCGCGTAAGAAGAATGAGCTGCGTCAGCTCTGACGCTCCCATACAGGGGCGTCACAGTGCTCTGACGGTCCTACCTAGGCGCGTCAGAGACTCGTGACCCCAACGGTCCGAAAACACGAAAACAAACGTAGCGGTCGAACCCAGGCGCATCACACTCTCTGGCCGTTTATCGTGAGACCGCCAGAGCAACCGACGCCGTGCCGACAGAACAGGACCCTGTGACGCACCCTCCTTGGGGCGTCACAGCACGTAACGCACCCACCCTGGGGCGTTACAGACTGTGACGGTCACTGGAACGACCGTCACACCGTCCCGAGAACGCTAAGGCAGGAAACGACCCAAAAATCGTCCCACGCCCCCATACCTCCACGGGAGAGGGGGGAAACAAGGGGAAAGTCTCCAAATAGCCCCTAGCATGCATCTAAGGCCTCGGATCGGCCAAAAACGCAACAAAACGAGAGATCCGGCTCACTCCCCAAAAACATGGATTTTTCTCAAAAATCCCCGATTACGTCCGCTCGGCTCACCACGGCCTACAAAACTCACGGGAAAGGAAGTGCATGAGCTGGGGGTCCATCTCCCTACCTCCATCGAAGAAACGGTGCTCCGTGGATGCCGATCCATGAAGAAAATGTCGTGAAACCCTCACCGTTCCACGAACCCGCGGCCTTGCTTCCACGCGCCACCGGCCCTCAATCCTCGACCCGTTCCCCGTTCCTCGCCTCCCGCCATCACCGCCTCGCCCTCCTCCACCACCGTCGGCCGCCCGGGGAGAGGGGGAGAGAAAGAGATGAGAGAGGGTGAGAAAGAGAGAATGAGAGGGGGACAGAGAAAAGGGTTAATATATATAGAAAACCCTAAAAATTCAAAAAATTCAAAAAAATATGAAAAATTACTTCCGCGATCCTCGGGAGGAACACAACGCGCGGGTTCTGTCCCGGGGTTGGAGAACATCACGGTTCGCCCTGCACAGAGTTCCGAAGGTACATCATGGAAAACCACGTGTAAGGCACAAAATACACTCTGAGACCCACTAAAATGATCCGAAAAAAATCCGGGGCATTACAGCCCTCCCCCCTTAAAGGAATTTCATCCTCGAAGTTCAGGATTAGCACCAAGTCACAGAGGAAGAACACCTTAACCAACTGACAACGTTGTCAGGGCCCCAGCACAGAAAACCTCGATTCACACGAAAAGCTCCGGACCTGAGGGACGCAGCCAGACTTACAATCACAAACAGCACCTCGTTCCGCGCACAGTGCACAACGGCCATCAGAGCAGGTACACCAACAATGTAGCTCGGTGTCACCTCAACCACAACCTACCCAATCATGGCACTGCTGCCACCATCTCGCTCACCGAGGACACACAGTCCTCGTCACGAGAAATAGCTACCGATCCATCCAATGGTCGGCGGATAAAAAGCACATCAGCTTCACAACCAGCTGACCGATCGCACACCCTTCTCAAGGGAACAACCAATACAGAGCCTCCACCATCTCACGCAGCCATCTCAACAGACCGCAACCAGAACATCGGCTCAGCACCAAGAATTACCTCGCACATGGCAAGCTGAAAGCCAGACATATCACTGTGCCAACTCTGTCAGAACTCAAACTTCGACAAAGCCCAGATCCTATCCGGAAAGCACATCACGGAAACGACCACCAAAGGCCTCACCGATACACAGCTCTCATCGAACTCGAGTTGCACTTCTCTCGGGCACCGCATCCGATCTCGATCATCGTGCCAACTCGACCCTCTCAGGGGAGCACGATGAAACCAAATGGCAAGATCCTGATGTCTTCGGTCATCACCTCACTCGACTCAGACTCAGAGGGGAACCATCCCATGCTGGTTACCAAACCAGGAATAACCATTGCGACACCAACGTCCCATCATGGACCACCATTCTGACGCCAAACTCACTAAAAGGCCTCCGCCCACATGCGTCACTCTTCCGTCCGGTCTCATCACATCCCTCGACCTCCGTTAGGTGACATCCTCAACAACCCCATCCGGGTCTAACACCGACGCCTGACACGGCTTCCATCACAGGAACAGGGTACTCATGCGGCGCACTAGCCAGCACACTCCCCAACACTCCATCCTGCCAGTGCTAAGAACCACGATATCTTAAGCAACGGCATGGCAACAACACGTTTCACACAGAGGAACCAATCCTCCAATGCTCAACGCAAACTCAGGAATCCGCCCGTAGCAACCAACGCTACGATCCTGAACCAGTGGGTCACAAGCCCACCAGACTTCCACTACGCACTCTGATCCGCGCGCACAGCCACAAATTCTTGGAAACACCACCCAACCGGCACTCATCCTTTCAAAAAAGCGCCAACACCCTTACACGACAAGGGAATGGGCACAACTTCTCACAGGCAACCACCTTGCCAAAACACGGATCATGTCTCGCACGGACTTCATGGCACACGAAGGCCAACCAATCCGAACACACAATGCAAGACGATGAACCTTGGCCAAATGTAATCTTTCCAACCAAAGGAGAAACTAATCGCACCTCCGACCAACGGAAGAACTCCACGCCTGACCTGATCTCAAATATCACGCACGCTGGAAACAGCACCATCCAGCACTGAGAAAACCATCACCACGTCAGGTCAGCGCCTCCGACACACTCAATAAGTGTCACATCGGACCACAATCATAGCATCTCTCGATGCACCACCACTGCAATTCCTCGAACTGCAATACACCACGCCAAGAGCCGCAACACGAGCCATAATCGACAACCATCAATGCTCATCCTCGAGTCCCGAAACTCACCGCGGAACCTTCACATCTCAAACCAAATCCAAAGCAAACACAACCCGTTCGCACACAAGAGCGCAGGAGCAAGACTTACTGGGATACCACAGCCCAATCTTGCCTCGAAATCTGCAAAAATAACCGAGACCGACACGTCATTTCTGACGCCACAGAGCACGACAAGAACATCAGGCGCGACGAAACAGCAGCTCACCGAGAAGATCCTCCCCTCACCAGAGCACACTTCTCGATCAGAACACCTGCTCTGCCACCTTAAACTACGACCTTGACACCTCAGGGGTTGGACAAACCTCAAGCTGGAGTGGCCAAAACCGACAGCAACTCCCTCAGAGCACACTCACAGCCACTTAACCACGAACAATCCTCTCCAGCCACCTAACCATACTGCAGACACCTCGAATGCAGCACCGCGAGTTCACGCCTGCCAGTAACCTCTGTTAGGGTACTAGGCCCGGATACAGAGGGGGGTGAATGTATCCTTCAATGAATAATGGCTAATTAAAAACTCAGATGCTAGACGCAAACACAGAATGAAACGAATTCAATTAAACTTAAGAGCAAACACAAGGAGCGCGCCTATCCAAGCATCTAGCGGAAGCAAGCACACAAAGCAAACCACTGCTCAATAGATTTTTAGGTGGTTCGGTCCTCCAGACCTACATCCACCCCTCACTCCCAACCGGAGTGATGCTTCACTAGCCAATGCTAGACAAGCAGACTCAGTCTGCAAACAGTTGCTGCCACACAGCTTGACCAGGGGAACAGCCTCCCCTCTTCCTCCCAACCGGAGGGACCCCTGGACTTGCAACCCACAAGCCCAGAACCGGAGACTAGTCTCCCTTCCTCTGACCAAAGGAAACCCACAAGTAGCTCCCAGTGACTTGCAACCGGAGATCAGATCTCCCTTCTCCTGATCCACAGGAGGAACCCGACCTCACTACTGAGAATCGAAAGAACAAGGAAAACCAAATAAGAAGAAAAAACAGAAATACGAAATGAAAAATAACTTCAGCAAACAGAACGCTGTAAAGCGAAATGCACAATGTGGCTCTCAACGGAGCTGACTGGCCTGGATCTGATCCACGGTCCAGTAGACAGATCTTCAGGTAAGCTTCTCTTCCTCTTCTCTTCTCTCTCACTTTCTCTTTCTCTTCACCCTTACGAGCTCTCTAACTCTCTAACTCTCTCTTTCTCTTCTTTTCCTTCTGCTCTTCTTCTCTTTCTTTTCTTCTGGATCGAACTCTCTTCACTTCTCCGTTTTTGCTTTTTACTTTCAATCAACCTTCATCTGTGGACGAAGGCTTCCTTATATAGCAGCAGCAGCAGGTGGGTAAGGTGCAGAATGCGTGTGCCTCCCACGCTTCATCCAGAACCTTCTTGTCACGTGCCCTTATAGCATTGGTTCCTTTAGTATCGGATCACGTGCAGCCCAGACACCGGTGAATGTTCTTCCTCGGACCTGCAAGGAGATAAAAACTATTAACACTGAGGGCCACAAGAACTAAAACTGCATGAGGTATGTGATAGCAATACTAGATGCACTTTACTGAGAACGACACGAGATACACAAGATTATTACAGTACGAGACAAGGAGAGAATGACACGAGGTCAGATGCAAACAGCACGAGGTAAAAAGAGAACGACACGAAGTATCACTGTAACAAAACAAACACTACGAAGAGAACGACACGAGATACATAATAATAAAGCTAACACCACAAAGAAAACGACACGAAGTCAGAAGAGAACAGCACGAGGTGAGAAGGAAGTCTCACGGAGTGAAAAAGGTAGACAGACACGCGATCAGAAGGAACCAGGACGAAGATAGAAATAAACAATCACGAGGATATAAACACAAGAATAACACGAAGACACGAATACAAAAGCAACATGAAGACATGAAAACAAAAACAACACGACATAATAAACAGCAAAGAGAACGGCACGAGGTGAAACGACACTTTACAAAAAAGACTTGAATACACATGAAAAACAACTCGAGTGCTAAGTTGTTCGAACATACGAACGACTCGAAGATGAAAACGACACGAAAACAACATGGAACAATTCAAAGACACGAGGTCTAGGAGAAGCAACACGAAGACAGACATAACAAAGAAACGACTCGAACTAAGAACGACATGGAGACAACACAGTTAGACTCGACTTGAGATGAGGTGAAGTCTGTACAGACATGAATGTTCACATTGTATAGAATTTGAAGCAAGTGACCGAGGCGATGTGTAGACTTTACCCAATGTACGGACTTGGTGGTCTTGAACGTAGGTAAGGCAACGCAATGTATAGACTTGCTCAAACGAGTGAACAGGTCGATGTACAGACTTGTCCAATGCATGAAGCACAGTCCACTGTATAGACTTGATGCCTTGAAGGCAATGTACAGACTTGAGAGTGCAACAAATGGACTTTGAAACGCAGAGGCTGTACAGACTTGCATGAGACGCTGGGTAAGACGATGGATGTATAGACTTTGAATGAGACACACAGAAGGACGATCCAGCGTATAGACTTGGAAGAATTAGGGGTGACACAGATGGAGCGACACGAGGTGGTACAGAAAACAGCACGAGGTGCTGCAGTGCTCAGCACGCGCTGGAACAAAACACGACACGAAGACAACCAACAAGCATTGTTGGAACAACACGATGTTGAAAAAGACATCACGAAGTGAAGTGAACACAACCAACACGAAGAATGAAAGGAACAGTACGGACATGCAGGGTATTAACTCATAGCAGTTTTTCTTACTAATCATAGAAAGTTCGAATGCATAACATTACTCATGATATCTAATTAAAAATAACAATATTTAACATAGTGATGCACATCATCAAAACACCAGGGAGGTCACAAAAGTCCAACAATCTCCCCCTTTTTGATGATGGCAACACTATATTAAATAACAGAGATGAAGTGCATGAAGATAAGCTGTGAAAATAAGCAATGCAGACACACAACACACTCGCCTCCTCTGACGACTCCCAAGAGCTCCCCCTGAACACAACATCCACTTTCCTCTGACTAGAAAACTCAAGACACTTATCTTTCGCTCCCCCTTAGCAAACAAAAGCACAAGCAAGACACTCTCCCCCTTTGACATTATCAAAAACTAGGGGCAGGTCTGAAGATATCATGAAAAGACAATTGCTAACAGTGGAGAGAAAACAATAGAGAGTATGGCTGATAAAGGAGAGTTATTGAGATGTTTAAGCAATTAAGAACGCCATTAATTTTATGTGAGGATTTTGAGGATCAGTTAGTCAGACTGTGCAAAATGGTGAATGAAGATTTGCTCCATACACAGAACCAGATTCTAAGCAAGTAAGGTACAAGATACCAGTATGGTCAGAGTAAGTCTTTACTCAGAGAGTATAAAGCAAGGAAGTCAGGAAAAACAAAGACCTGTGGTATTGAAAACAAACAAACCAAGACCTAAATGCCAAGTGAACAGAATCTGGATACCAAGAGAAAGAAAATTTTTCAAAGGGTCAAGATCAAAGATAAATCTGTCAAGTACACCTTTGACATTAGGGAGACACCTTGTTTAGAGGCAGGAATCCCCAGTTACTTGGTGGCAAGACCACATTACCTCTTCTGACAAGAGGACAGAGATAGTATTCTAACTGGTGTTGACATTAAGGTGACACCTTTACCAGAGGCCAGACACCCTAGTTACTAACCAGATATATACCATAGCTCTGTATGATCAAGACAGCTAATTAAGCCTGATTTACTGCCATCTCATGACATGGAATTCTTTCACTTCATTGATGAAAGTCCCAGTTACTCAATGAACAGATAATAAGATTTGTAAAACTTCTTTCATGAATTTTTTCATTAAACTGCACTTTAAGCCTTGTAAATTAGTCTTGACTCAGTTTGGGAACAATACACCAGTTCCAAAGTTTTTCAGACAAAAACACTATATACCTCATTTCGGACTCAACTTAGACTAAGTAGGTATGCTGTACTGGCTAGATCAGAAGTTAGTTACAGTGTAGGAAGATAGTCTTGAATTCAGATTTTGATCTCAGTGGGACTAACAGCCGAAATTCCAACAAGAAATTAGATGAACAGTCTTAACGGATAAAACATTCAAAAAATTCTTTTATCCACCTACTCAAACTGATTCTCTTATAAGGTCAGCAAAAGTCCGTTCAAAGTATGTTCAGATTTGGCCAAAAGAGCAAGACACCAATTATTAATCTAGCTCCCCCTGAGACCTTGACACCAACTCAGACTTAACCAAGACAACCCTCAAAACACCTCAAGGAAAACAAAGTGGTATCAATCAGTACGAGTGAATCATCAAATACCCATAATGAGGTTATTTTCAGCAACTGATAATGAGAAAAGATAAACATAAGAGCACATGACAGATTATTTAGAGATCAATTATTCAATCATGAAATTCTGTAAATACCTAATTCTATGCGCAATGTGCTAAATTTTTCAGTATCCAGTGGCTTAGTGAAAATATCTGCAATTTGTGAGTTAGTGCCAACATGGATCAATTCAAAGGTCTTCCTAGCTACTTCATCACGAATAAAATGATGCTTGATTTCGATGTGTTTAGTTCGAGAATGAAGTACAGGATTCTTTGCAATGTTTATTGCACTAGTATTGTCACAAAAAATGGAAGTGCAACCTAGCTCAACTGAGTAATCCAGAAGCTGGTGTTTTATCCATATAACCTGTGTGCCACAGCTCCCTGCTGCCACATACTCAGCTTCAGCAGTAGAAAGAGCCACAGCGTGTTGCTTCTTGGATCCCCAAGAGACTAGGCATCCTCCTAAAAATTCGCAGTGACCACTAGTACTTTTCCTGTCCAATTTACATCCTGCATAATCTGCATCTATATGTGCAATGAGATCTAAACTACATGATGCAGGATACCAAAGACCTAGATCATGGGTAGCAGATAAGTATCTAAAGATTCTTTTTACAGCTGCCAAATGTAATTCAGTAGGCCTAGACTGGTATCTGGCACACATCCCTACACTAAATTGAATGTCAGGCCTGGATGCTGTTAAGTAGAGGAGTGAACCGATCATACCTCTATATAATTTAGCATCCACTTCTTTACCTTTTTCGTCTGAATCCAGTGAGGAGTTGGTGCCCATGGGTGTTGAGATAGTCTTGAGGTTGGTCATTCCAAACCTTTTCAGCATCTCCAGAGTGTACTTGGTTTGATTTATGAAACAGCCATCCTCCATCTGTTTGACCTGCAGCCCAAGAAAATGCTTTAGTTCGCCAACTAAACTCATTTCAAATTCATGAGACATAGATTCAGAAAATTCTTTACACAATGTTGAATTGTTAGATCCGAAGATGATATCATCAACATATACCTGGACCACTATTAAATCCTTTCCGAGATTTTTGGTGAAGAGGGTTTGGTCAACCTTACCTTGAGTGTAGCCCTTGCTCAAGAGAAATTCAGAAAGTCTCTCATACCAGGCTCGGGGAGCCTGCTTCAATCCATAGAGGACTTTATTCAACCTCAAAACCATGTTAGGCTGAACAGAGAAATTAAAGCCTGGAGGTTGTTCAACATATACCTCTTCCTTCAATATCCCATTTAAGAATGCGCTTTTGACATCCATCTGCTGCAGCCGAAGGTTCCTAGAGCATGCAAATGCAAGCAGAATTCGTATAGCTTCCATCCTAGCCACTGGGACATAGGATTCATCAAAATCCACACCAAATTCCTGACTGTAGCCTTGAGCTACAAGTCTTGCTTTGTTTCTAGAGATAGCTCCGTTCTCATCAACTTTATTCTTGAAAATCCATTTAGTGCCAATGACATGAGTGTTATCAGGTCTGGGAACTAGTTCCCATACAATATTTTTCTCAAATTGATTTAATTCCTCACTCATGGCGGATACCCAAGAATCATGTTTTAAGGCTTCTTCCACAGATTTGGGTTCCACCTGAGATACCAATGCAGCTAGGTCATGTTCTTGGACAATTCTAAAATGAGACCTAGTCCTAGGAGGATCATGCAAATTTCCTATGACATTTTCACTAGGGTGGTCTTTGTGAAATATTATCTCACTTGAGGGTTCACCTACCTCAGCTGCTCCTTCTTACTGTGAGTTTTCTGGTTGAGCAGCTGGCTGCATTTCTTCTTCTTCAATTCTCTCCAAGAAATCTCCCTCATTAGATAGCTCCCTGTCATCATCCATCACTTTGTTAGAGAAACCATTTTCATCAAACACTACATGCGGTGTTTCTTCAACAGTTTGGTCAGCTTTATTGAAAACTCTGTAAGCCCTTGAAGTTTCTGAATATCCGAGAAAAATTCCAGGAGAGCTCCTAGCTTCAAATTTGTCCAACCCATTCTTACCATTATTGTGAATAAAACATTTCGAGCCAAAAACTTTAAAGTAAGAAATGTTTGGCTGCTTACCCTTGAGAAGTTCATAAGGAGTTTTCCTGTGAGTAGGTCTTACCAAGGCTCGGTTCAGAATGTAACATGCAGTGTTCGCAGCTTCACCCCAAAATCTCCTTGGAAGTCCACTCTCAATCAGCATAGTCCTGGCCATTTCAATTATTGACCTGTTTCTTCTCTCAACAATTCCGTTCTGCTCCGGTGTCCTGGGAGAAGAGAATCTGTGAGTCACTCCCTCTTTTGAGCAAAATTCAGAAAATGAAGAGTTCTCGAACTCTCCTCCGTGGTCAGACTGAATAGTAATGATATTATGTTCACCTTGCAGTTTGATTTTATTGAAAAGTTCTTCAAAGTGAGCAAAAGCATCATTTTTATTTGCTAAACAAAACAACCAAGAGAATCTAGTGTAGTCATCCACTATGACTAATCCATATCTCTTACCTGACAAACTTTGTATGCGAGTAGGACCAAAGAGATCCATGTGCAAGTGCTGCAGCGGTTTAGATGAAAGATTCTCAGTTCTCAACTTAAAAACTGCACGAGTCTGTTTACCTAGTGCACAAGCATCACATAGCTTGGATCCTAACTGAAATCTTATTCGGGGCAAACCTCTAACTAGGTTATGCTTAGACAGTTTATTCAATGTAGACAAACTAGCATGGCCTAGACGCCTATGCCAGTCAAACGCAACCTGTTTAGAATTAGCAGACATACACAAGTGAGTTTCAGGATTATCATCCAGGTCTACGATGTATACATTATTTATTCTATGACCTTTGAACATGACGTTATCAGAATTCAGCTCAAAAACAGTACATGAATTGTTGTCAAAGAGTACCTTGTGTCCTTTGTCGCAGAGTTGACTAATACTTATCAAGTTGTGCTGAAGTCCTTCTACAAGATACACATCTTCAATGGAGTTAGTAGAGGACTTACCAATTGTACCAATTCCAATTATTTTTCCTCTGTTATTTCCACCGAATTTGACCAGGCCCCCAAACTTCATTTTCAGTTTGCTAAATTTGGACCGGTCTCCTGTCATGTGCCTGCTACAGCCGCTGTCAAGATACCACTTGTTATGCTCGGCTGCCAGGCTAACCTGAGAAAGTTCAGACAAAGTAATGTGGGACCCAATTCAAATTGGGTCCAAAGACATTTTTCAATTTATCCAAATCACACTTAGGAACCCACATTTGTTTTACTGTTCTTTTCAGAGGTTTCATGTAAATTGATTCTTCCTTCTTGGCATTTCTCAGTGGGTGTTGAATGAGCCTATTCCTATTAAAATTATGATGTTTCCGAGCAGAGAAATTGTTGTTTGGCCTCTTAGAGGAAACACGTGTGTGCTGAGCATAATTCATGTAGCCATTTTTATTCAAATGAAAATTGTGCTGAAGGTGATGCATGTTCGCATGCTTTCCTTGATAACTATCATGCTGAATTTTCTTAGCGAAACTGTTCACCTTTCTAGTGACATCAATAGGAATGGTCGTGTGAGAACCCTTGTTCCACACCTGTTGCACAGGAACAGTTCTAGTCTCAGGATTTCCTGACTTAGTCTGCTGACCAGTGGGTTGAGTAGATTTGCTGGTCGAAACCTTCAATGTAGAGACAGATTTGGAGCTGGATGGGGTTTCCAGTTTCTCTTTGCCCTTGGCGGGGCAGAATGTGACAGTTCTGAATTCAAAGGGTTTTTTACTTGTGGGACTGTATCCTAATCCTTCCCTATTGAAGTTTACTCTCGACCCCAGAAGGGCATCCAGATTGTTTCTCCCCTCTGTAAATTTTTCTAGCATTTTTCTTTTGTCCTCAATCTCCTTCTGAAGCTCATTACATTGGTCCAGGAGTTCCTGATTGACTTTTCTCACCGCCTCATATTTTTCTGTAATCAGTCTAAACTCCTTTTTACTCTCTTCAGTTTTACTCTTCAGCTCATTCATCCTAGCTAGATTTTCCTCTCTTTCCATTCTAAACTTCTCGATCTCACTTCTAGCCTGATCTAGCTCAATGGCCATTTCCTTGATTTTCATGTTGTCCGTAACAGCAATAGAGTGTTCCTCAGAAACAGAGTGAAACTTTTGTTTAAGCATTCTGTGCTCCTTGGTTAGAAAATTATATTTAGCTAACAGGTCGCCATAAGCGTCCTCCCAATCATCCAAAGTAAAATTCTCAAATAAGTTCGTTACCTCTTCCTCATGGTTGGCCATGAGGCAAGTCTTCTCTTCATCTTCACTGGACGAGGTGGCTTCTGGATCCTCCTCCTCGTCACTCCATGTGCACAGCATGGCTTTCTTCTTCTTGTGCACCATCTTCTTCTGGTATCCGGGAGCCTTAGCTTGCAGCTCTGGACATTCACTTTTCATGTGACCAGGTTTCTGACAATGGTAGCATGTAACCTTCTTAACAAACCGGTTCTTCTCAAGTTCTCATTCAGGAGACTTCCTTGCAGCATTGAATCTCTTTCTCTTGTAGAATTTCCCTTTAGTCCTCAGGAACTTTCTGAATTGCCTGGTGAGCATGGCCTGCTCGCTCTTGTCCAGGTCTGAGAATCCGGCAGAGTCTTCGCTGCTACCACCACTGTTGCTGCTGCTGCTGCTCTTTTTAGTATGTCGTGAGACCTTCAGAGCAACATTCTTTCCCTTTCTGTCATGTCCATCATTCCCTTGTCTGAAGTTCATTTCGTGGGTCATGAGAGACCCAATCAGCTGGGTTACTGACATGGCGGATAAATCTATTGATTCCTCTATGACGGTCACCTTAGTATCCCAGATGGGAGTTAGGGACCTAAGGATCTTCCTGACAATGTCTTCTTGCTGAATCTCCTTTCCAAATCCTCTCAGACTATTGATGATCACAGACAATCTAGCATACATTTCTGTGATCGACTCCTCTGGCTTCATTTTAAACAACTCATACTGAGTTGTAAGCATATTGATCTTGGTAGCTTTTACTTGAGATGTGCCCTCATATATTAACTGCAATTCATCCCACATTTTCTTTGCAGTCTTGCACGCTGAAATCCTCAAGTACTCTTCAGGGTGGACGGCGCACTGTATGATGCTAAGAGCTGTCCAATTCAGTGCAGAGAGTTTTACATGTTCCTCTGTCCATATGTCTTCGTTCGGTGGAAGTTGGTACGGACCATCTGTAATTACTCTCCAGAGCTTGTGGCTTTGGGCCCTGATAAAGACTTCCATCCTGTTCTTCCAGAAAAAATAGTTATTACCATCGAAGAAAGGGGGACGGGTGATTGACTGCCCTTCAGCAATGTAGCTGCAAGGACCAGCGGATCCGTTTCCCTGGCCGTTGGACCACATATTGGGAAAAACCCGCTCTGATACCAAGTGTTAGGGTACTAGGCCCGGATACAGAGGGGGGTGAATGTATCCTTCAATGAATAATGGCTAATTAAAAACTCAGATGCTAGACGCAAACACAGAATGAAACGAATTCAATTAAACTTAAGAGCAAACACAAGGAGCGCGCCTATCCAAGCATCTAGCGGAAACAAGCACACAAAGCAAACCACTGCTCAATAGATTTTTAGGTGGTTCGGTCCTCCAGACCTTAGCTCCCGGCTACTTGCAACCGGAGATCAGATCTCCCTTCTCCTGATCCACAGGAGGAACCCGACCTCACTATTGAGAATCGAAAGAACAAGGAAAACCAAATAAGAAGAAAAAACAGAAACACGAAATGAAAAATAACTTCAGCAAACAGAACGCTGTAAAGCGAAATGCACAATGTGGCTCTCAACGGAGCTGATTGGCCTGGATCTGATCCACGGTCCAGTAGACAGATCTTCAGGTAAGCTTCTCTTCCTCTTCTCTTCTCTCTCACTTTCTCTTTCTCTTCACCCTTACGAGCTCTCTAACTCTCTAACTCTCTCTTTCTCTTCTTTTCCTTCTGCTCTTCTTCTCTTTCTTTTCTTCTGGATCGAACTCTCTTCACTTCTCCGTTTTTGCTTTTTACTTTCGATCAACCTTCATCTGTGGACGAAGGCTTCCTTATATAGCAGCAGCAGCAGGTGGGTAAGGTGCAGAATGCGTGTGCCTCCCACGCTTCATCCAGAACCTTCTTGCCACGTGCCCTTATAGCATTGGTTCCTTTAGTATCGGATCACGTGCAGCCCAGACACTGGGGAATGTTCTTCCTCGGACCTGCAAGGAGATAAAAACTATTAACACTGAGGGCCACAAGAACTAAAACTACATGAGGTATGTGATAGCAATACGAGATGCACTTTACTGAGAACGACACGAGATACACAAGATTATTACAGTACGAGACAAGGAGAGAATGACACGAGGTCAGATGCAAACAGCACGAGGTAAAAAGAGAACGACACGAAGTATCACTGTAACAAAACAAACACTACGAAGAGAACGACACGAGATACATAATAATAAAGCTAACACCACAAAGAAAACGACACGAATTCAGAAGAGAACAGTACGAGGTGAGAAGGAAGTCTCACGGAGTGAAAAAGGTAGACAGACACGCGATCAGAAGGAACCAGGACGAAGATAGAAATAAACAATCACGAGGATATAAACACAAGAATAACACGAAGACACGAATACAAAAGCAACATGAAGACATGAAAACAAAAACAACACGACATAACAAACAACAAAGAGAACGACACGAGGTGAAACGACACTTTACAAAAAGGACTTGAATACACATGAAAAACAACTCGAGTGCTAAGTTGTTCGAACGTACGAACGACTCGAAGACGAAAACGACACGAAAACAACATGGAATAATTCAAAGACACGAGGTCTAGGAGAAGCAACACGAAGACAGACATAACAAAGAAACGACTCGAACTAAGAACGACATGGAGACAACACAGTTAGACTCGACTTGAGATGAGGTGAAGTCTGTACAGACATGAATGTTCACATTGTATAGAATTTGAAGCAAGTGACCGAGGCGATGTGTAGACTTTACCCAATGTACAGACTTGGTGGTCTTGAACGTAGGTAAGGCAACGCAATGTATAGACTTGCTCAAACGAGTGAACAGGTCGATGTACAGACTTGTCCAATGCATGAAGCACAGTCCACTGTATAGACTTGATGCCTTGAAGGCAATGTACAGACTTGAGAGTGCAACAAATGGACTTTGAAACGCAGAGGCTGTACAGACTTGCATGAGACGCTGGGTAAGACGGTGGATGTATAGACTTTGAATGAGACACACAGAAGGACGATCCAGCGTATAGGCTTGGAAGAATTAGGGGTGACACAGATGGAGCGACACGAGGTGGTACAGAAAACAGCACGAGGTGCTGCAGTGCACAGCACGCGCTGGAACAAAACACGACACGAAGACAACCAACAAGCATTGTTGGAACAACACGATGTTGAAAAAGACATCACAAAGTGAAGTGAACACAACCAACACGAAGAATGAAAGGAACAGTACGGACATGCAGGGTATTAACTCATAGCAGTTTTTCTTACTAATCATAGAAAGTTCGAATGCATAACATTACTCATGATATCTAATTAAAAATAACAATATTTAACATAGTGATGCACATCATCAAAACACTAGGGAGGTCACAAAAGTCCAACAACCTCTGCCCAACGCAGCACAACCAGGGCCACCACCGATGAGGGAGAAGGCTCTCGACCTCAATCCTTAGACCCCGTGCTGGCACAAAAGTCACGAATAGCAACCACCATCATAGCATCATGCGGCGCACTCAAGCTCTCAAGTGAGAAACAAAGCGATAAAACAAGCACAAATCCCTATGCCAGCTGCCGACTCTACTGGACCTTATGGACTCTAATCACTGCAATATCTTGAATTCCTATGTACATCCACAACCACCGCTCTGATACCATCTGTAACGACCCGAGAATCTGATTATCGGGAAAGACCCGATAACCCGATACTCGAACCGCCGCCCACGAGCCGGGAGGGCTCGGAAGGGCTAAAAGTAGTGTGGAGGCACAAAGAATCAGGAAATAAAGCAGGATAATTCAACAATTAATAGAAATAAATAAACAACTACTACTGCAACAGAGTCCAGTCTAACAGAAAGTACAGTCTAAAGCAGTAAAGCGTACCACTTGCCGAGTGGACACTCGGCCCGGTGAGCTGGCAACTGAGAAACCCCGAACAGCACTCTCGAACCACGAGGAAGAACCGTCGCACCTGAAAAGTAGGGGTGAGCCTCCTATCACTGGCCCAGTAGGGATCCCGCGGAACCCCAACTGAGAACAACGACGGCACGGAAAGCTGTAACCACAAGTGCAACCGTAACAGCAGGAACAGTAAACACGGTGGCCGGTGGCCGGTCAAAACTTGGCACTACAACTACTCCTATTGTATCGGCCAAGCAAAAAGAGAAGTCTCGATCTCGCAGTCAGGAACCGGACCATACTAGCACCACTTTCCGAAGTAAAAACCCACGGCAACCCCGTCGTAGAGGTCTATCTCCCGGGACACGGCCAACCTGGACACGCTATCCAAGGTGCAACCCTGACCATGCGGTCGCGGACACCGCACCAACAAGACGCAACCTCGGTAAAGCCACCAGCACTAGTCTCACGGCACGAAAACTGACACACGTGCCACGACGAAACAACCAGAACTCAACGGTCAACACGATCGAAAACCCGAAGGTCGAAGTCATGGAAACTGACAGTATGTCACTCCCTACTCGACAGGAGTACCTCCCACTAGAAGCAAGGCCGAATGCGTCCACTGACGTCTTAGTCCGCGCCTCAGGTGTCTCCCTCCGGCCCAGCGGGAACTGAGACACCGTACAAGTAACCATAAATAGGTGACTAGTTGGGGTCACGCCCGTCGGCGTGGGTCCAACCGCCCCCAACCACGTGTGTACACACAGACCATGCGTCCCAGGTCTGGCCTCTAACTGGTTTTTCCCTCAGCCGGATTCTGGCTGCAAGACGTGGGGCCCGACGGAAACCAATCTAAACCGTCCTCAGGGTATGCCCGTACACCTACTCCCAGGTGAGACCAGCACACGCGTACTGGTGGGCTACGACTAGTGGAGGGTCACTGAAGGAGTAGACTCTCAAGTTAATGGAAAATAACGTCTGAACCCGACGAAGTACGGGGACCGTCCCACGTACCAGCATCGTCACACGGTGACCACAGTCGGAGAAGAAACGGGACTCACAGTCTGCGGGCCACGCACCTGTCCACGCAGAAATGCCAAAACATGGTTCCCAAGGCAGCTCACAGGCCTCCAAACCGAATCCCTTTCTCAGGGACAAGAGGAAACCCTCCAGCCCCAGGCTGGGCAACTGGACTCGCGGTCCAAGGCCTCACACATGGCCCACGCAGAAAGCACAGAAGCACGATTCCCAGGGCAACGCACAAGCTGCCACGCCGATAATTGGACTCGCAGTCCAAGACCAACACATGGCCCACTCGGGAATCATCTTCCAGGAAAACTCACGGCATGCGGGGGAGACCCCACCGCACGCACACCGATACACGGTGACTCGATTAAGTGTAATACAAAAGCCCGGAACACGAGGAGTCACCTGGACCCTCAAACCCATGGGCACGCTAAACGAGGTAGCACGGTCCGCTCGACACCCTAAAAACACGGACACAGAATCCCACGGGTGTCTGGGGCATTCACAAGACCGCAAGTCGACCACTGGGTCGCAACCGGGTCGACTAGGGACCTACACAACATGAAACAATCGCGGCAAGTATGAAGAACCACTTCGGCGCAACACAGTGCCTGGCGGTCTACCTTTGGGCCGTCACAGCTGTAACGGTCCAAGGCTAGACCCTCACAGCACTCTAACGGTCCAACATAGGAGCGTTATGCGAGAGGGGCAACACTGGCTGTGACGCACCCACCCTGGGGCGTCACAGTCTCTAACGGACCAAGCCTGGTGTGTTAGAAGACAGAACGAAACAGGTTGTGACGCACACCCCTCGGGGCGTCACAGCCTGTGACGGACCTACCTAGGCGCGTCAGAAGAATGAGCTGCATCAGCTCTGACGCTCCCATATAGGGGCGTCGCAGTGCTCTGACGGTCCTACCTAGGCGCGTCAGAGACTCGTGACTCCAACGGTCCGAAAACATGAAAACAAACGTAGCGGTCAAACCCAGGCGCGTCACACTCTCTGGCGGTTTATCGTGAGACCGCCAGAGCAATCGATGCCCTGCCGACAGAACAGGACCCTGTGACGCACCCTCCTTGGGGCGTCACAGCACGTAACGCACCCACCCTGGGGCGTTACAGACTTTGACGGTCACTGGAAGGACCGTCACACCGTCCCGAGAACACTATGGTGGGAAACGACCCAAAAATCATCCCACGCCCCCATACCTCCACGGGAGAGGGGGAAAATAATGGGGAAGCCCCCAAATAGCCCCTAGCATGCATCTAAGGCCTCGGATCGGCCAAAAACGCAACGAAACGAGAGATTTGGCTCACTCCCCAAAAACATGGATTTTTCCTAAAAATCCCCGATTACGCCCGCTCGGCTCACCACGGCCTACAAAACTCGCGGGAAAGGAAGTGCACGAGCTGGGGGTCCATCTCCCTACCTCCACCAAAGAAACGACGCGCCGTGGACGTCGATCCACGAAGAAAACGTCGTGAAACCCTCGCCGTTCCACGAACCCGCGGCCGTGCATCCACGCGCCACCGGCCCTCGATCCTCGACCCGTTCCCCGTTCCTCACCTCCCGCCATCACCGCCTTGCCCTCCTCCACCACCGTCGGCCGCCCGGGGAGAGGGGGAGAGAAAGAGATGAGAGAGAGTGAGAAAGAGAGAATGAGAGGGGGAGAGAAAGAGATGAGAGAGAGTGAGAAAGAGAGAATGAGAGGGGGGGAGAGAAAATGGTTAATATATATAGAAAAACCCAAAAATTTCAGAAATTTAAAAAATTACGATAAATTACCTCCGCGATCCTCGGGAGGAACACAACGCGTGGGTACTATCCCAGAGTCAGAGAACGCCACGGTTCGCCCTGCACAGAGTTCCGAAGGCACATCAGGGAAAAACACGTGTAAGGCACAAAATACACTCCGAGACCCACTAAAATGATCTGAAAAAAATTCGGGGCATTACACACGCCGTCCGCACCCAGAGACCGAAGTCCCCAGGGAACGCCAGGACAGCCTGCCATCGCGTCCCCTAGCCCCACGGTGCAACGGCAGCCGGAGTTATCCCTCCGTCTGCGAGAGTTCGAGAGGCGCTTCGCAGAGCAGGACCGCGCCTTACGCGCCTTGCAGAAGACCTCCCTAGCCGAGGATGAGGAGAAATCCCCGTTCTTCGACTATATCTTGAAGGCAGAGGTATCTCCCAGAATCTCCATTCCGACCTTCAAGCCTTACGACGGCCAGGGAGACCCGACCGACCACTTCGACAGCTTCGACGCCCTAATGACTCTTCACGGGGCGTCCGACGCCATCAAATGCTGAGCCTTCGTGACCACCCAGGTCCAAGGCGCCCAAGCATGGTTCCAGGCCCTCGCCCCCGAATCCATCCGAGACTTTAAGTAGTCTGGGCGAGTATTTAAGGAGAGTTTCGCCGGCAGCGGCCCCCCAAGGTCGGTAGCAGGGCTATTAGCTCTCAAACAGGTGCAAGGGGAGAAATTCCGGACCTATATCAACCGATTTAAGTCGGAAGCCCTGAGAATCCCCCGCCTGGATGTAGCCTCGGCCATAACTGCGCTGACCGGAGGCACCTGGGACGAGAACCTCTGCCGCGAACTTGTCCTCCACCCTCCCTCGACCCTTACCGAGCTACTGACTCTGGCTTTACGCCATGCTGAGTGCGAAGAAGTTCTCAGCGCATGCCGAGGCGCAACCGGCTCGGGTCGGGAGGGGGACAAGAAGCGAGCACCCGAGTCATGCTCGGGCCAAGGAAAAAGGTGGAACCGAGACGGGGAGCATAAAGAACCGTCCTGGAAGTACGAGCAGTACACTCCCTTAACCGCTCCGGTGTACGAGATCTATGAAGACACAAAGGCTCGGGCCTCCTCCGCCAACCCGAGCCAATGAGATCGAAGAGCCGCAATCGCAGCAAGCACTGCATGTTTCACAGCGATCACGGGCATCATACCGGCGATTGCCACTAACTCCAGGATGAGATTGAGTGCCTCGTCCGCCAGGGACACCTATCCCAGTTTGTGGCCGGGCAGAAGGAAGACCGAGGCGCCCCAGAGGAGATCGACAACGCCCCTCGCGGGGTCCACATCAATGTCATCGCTGGAGGAGCTGCATCAGGAGGAGACAGTGGCCAAGGAAGGAAGCATCATGCTGAGCAGGCGAGCATAGCCATCGAGCCTCCCAAGGCCCCATCAAGTGAGCCCCAGGTCATAGTCTTCTCCGACCAAGACCTGGAAGGGCTAACCACCCCGCATGACGACGCCCTAGTTATATCGGCCACGATAAACCATTGTAACATAGATAGAATTTTAGTTGACAATGGAAGTGTCCCTGATGTATTGTCTTATGAGTGTTTTCTTAAGATGGGGGAGAATCCGTCTAAACTCCGCCCGATCCGAACCCCCCTTTGCGGGTTCAATGGCCAGGCCACTTATCCCAAGGGAGCTCTGAGCCTGCCGGTTACTCTCGGCACCCTACCCAAAACCGTTACGGTTATGGTGGACTTCATAGTGACCAAGGGTATGATAGCATACAAAGCAATCTTCGGCCGAGGGATCCTTAGCCGAACGAAAGTGGTGCCCTCTAACTATCACCAAAAGATGAAGTTCCCCACTAAACATGGGGTGGGGGAAGTCCGGGGCAACCAGGTGATGGCCAGAAGGTGCTACAATATCTCGGTCGAAGCCACAAGGCCAGACGGGAAAAATAAGGGCCCCCGGGAAGTCGAGGAAAAATCCGCAACATCCAAGCCTGGAGGCAAGTTGCTAACGGTTTTCCTAAACGACGACCCGACCCTAGGAGTAAATATTGGAGCCGACCTACCATCTGAGGTTCAGCAGCAATACAAAGAATTCCTTTCCGGGTACATCTGAGTCTTTGCATGGTCTGATGATCAACTCCCCGGGATACCGGAAGAGACAGTGATGCATAAGCTCAACCTCAATCCGACCATGAAGCCCGTACAACAACACAGAAGGAAGCACGCGCCAGAGAAGCAAGCGATCATCAAGGAACAAGTCACCAAGGGGCAAAAGATTGGTCTTTTTAGATCGGTCCGGTACCCGACGTGGCTGGCTAACGTCGTCCTGGTGTCAAAAGCTTCGGGAAAGTGGCGAATGTGCGTGGACTTCACCGACTTGAACAAAGCCACACCAAAAGATTACTATCTGTTGCTGAGCATCGACCAACTGGTTGACTCAACCTCGGGCAACGAGATACTCAGTTTCATGGACGCCTATTCAGGTTACCACCAGATCAAGATGGATCCGGAAGACATCGAGAAGACCGCCTTCATCATCGACTTCGGCGTATACTACTACACCCGGATGCCTTTCGGGTTGAAGAACGCTGGAGCCACGTACCAGAGGCTGGTCAACCACATGTTCGAGGGACAACTCGGCCGGAACGTCAAGGCCTATATTGACGACATGCTCGTCAAGACCCCCAAGGCCGAAGACCACTTCGTTGACCTAGCTGAGACCTTCGACACTCTCCTGAGGTGCAATATGAAGCTCAACCTCACCAAATGTGCCTTCGGAGTAAGATCTGGAAAATTCATGGGCTTCTTAGTCACCCAGCGTGGGATCGAGGCCAACCCCGACAAGGTCCATGCCATCCTGAACATGCGGCCCCCCACCTGCACCAAGGACATCCAACGCCTTACCGGGCGCATTGCCGCGCTCATCAGGTTCCTATCCCGTGCGGTCGAACGGTGCCTGCCCTTCTTCAAACTGTTGAGGGGGCCCAAAATGGCATCTGCTACGTTCGCATGGGATGAGGAATGCCAAAAGGCGTTCGCTGAGCTTAAGGAGTTCCTGCCTTCGCCCCCGGTGCTGTCCAAGCCCGTCCCAGGCGAAGCCCTGCATCACTATCTCTCGGTAACTCCATCCACTGTTAGCTCGGTCCTGGTCAAAAATGACTCGGGAGTCGAGAGACCGGTCTACTACACTAGCAAGGTGCTCAACGAGGCTGAAAGAAGAGGATCCTCGCTCACCCTGAAGCCTCGGGACGCCTCGTCAAGTGGGCCATTATGCTCGTGGCCTACGATATATCTTATCGGCCCCGTTCGGCTATCAAAGGACAGGCGCTCGCCGACTTCATCGCCGAGAGCACCATCCCGACCGAAGAAAAATCTCCGTCTGCACTCGGGCCAACCTGAGAATTGTTCGTCGACGGATCTTCCAACTCGGCCGGGAGCGGCGCCGGTATCCTCCTGAAGTCCCCTGAAGGAGCAGAGCTGTAATACGCCTTGAAGTTCAACTTCCAGGCATCCAACAACGCCTCCGAGTATGAAGCCCTTATCTCGGGAGCCCGCATGGCCCGGCGGTTGGAGACTGAGCGAGTCAGAATTCACACTGACTCCCAACTGGTCGCTAGCCAGGTCAACGGTGATTACGAAGCTCGAGAAACACCGATGGTCAAATACCTCCAGCTGGTCAGAAGCGTGGCACAATAGTTCGAGAGTTTTGAGGTAGTCCGAATAGCTCGGGAGGAAAACTCCCGAGCGGACGCCCTCTCTCGGCTGGCCTCCTCTCTTGACCGCAAAGGTACTCGATCGGTCCTTCTCGAAGAGCTAGAGTGACCGAGCATCGATTCGGAGCTCATGGCTGTTGACTCGGCCTCCCCAAGCGACTGGCGTACCCCCTATCTGTCGTGGCTCCAAGACTCCCAAGAGCCTCCCGACCCTCGAGAAGCCCGGAGATTGAAGTACCAAGCTCGGCGATTCATCGTTCTGGACGGCACTTTATACCGGAGATCCTTCTCCGGTCCCCTCCTGAAGTGCATCAGTACTGATGAAGCTAGCCGAGCGATTCAAGAAGTTCACAAAGGCCTATGCGGAGCGCATCAAGGAGGAAGGTCGCTTGCCAGGATCTTGCTCTGACAGGGTTACTGGTGGCCCACTCTGCAGCGTGATTGCTCGAACTACGTGCAATAATGTGACCGATGCCAGCGATTTGACCACTTGGTCCATCAGCCGACAACGGAGCTCGTCACCCTAGCCGAGCCTTATCCCTTCGCTCGGTGGGGGATCGACATCCTTGGGCCATTCCCTATGGCTCAAGCCCAGAAGAAGTTCATCATCGTCGCCATCGACTATTTCACCAAGTGGATTGAGGCCGAAGCTACAGCTAGGATCACCGAGACAGTCGTGTGGAGCTTCATCTGGAAGTCGATCATTTGTCGCTACGGCATCCCCCGGGTGATAGTGAGCGATAATGGTCGGCAGTTTGACTCTCGTTATTTTCGAGACAAATGTGCTGACCTGAATATTCGTAATCACTTCACTTCGGTCGCCCACCCTCAGGCTAACGGGCTGGTCGAAAATGCCAATAAGACTATCTTAAAAGGCATTAAGACTAGGCTTAGCAAAGCCAAGGGCAGCTGGCTCGAGGAATTGCCGAACGTACTTCGGTCGCACAGAACGACTCCTAGAGCGACAATCGCTGAGAGTCCCTTTCAGCTGGTGTACGACATCGAGGCCGTGATCCCGTTGGAGATCGGCAATCCCTCCCTCTGAGTCATCTGCTTCTCGCCCGAGGCAAACGACCAGAAACTACTAGAAAACCTCGACCTAGCGGATGAACTCTGAGAGATTGCCAATATCCGAGCAACATAATATCAACGCCGCCTCACACGATACTACAACGCCAAAGTCTGAGACAGACACTTCCAGCTGGGAGACTTCGTCCTCAGAAAAGTCGGAGCCTCTCGACCACTTGAGGCGACGGGCAAGTTATCCCCTAATTGGGAAGGCCCCTACCGAGTGGTCGAGACGCTTGGGAAAGGAGCATACCGACTATCTACTATGGAAGGAGAACCCATCCCTCGGACGTGGAACGTGACTACACTACGCAAGTTCTATTTCTGAACACCCCGGTTGTGTAAGCAATATGAGATAAAGTAAAAAATTCCTTTCTCTTTCATTCAAACAATTGTTTGTACATCAGAAAGGTTGAAGCCAATACAGTACATGTCAAAAAAGCAAAAGTCCATCTGGCGCCACCATACGAGCCCATCGCTCGGCCGACCCGGTTAACCTTCCTCCGTCCAGCCACTGACTTTACCTCGTGCGGAAACTGACTCGGATAAAGGATAGTCGACCCCGTTGGCTCAGGCAACTCAGAACAAAGGCGACAGAAGAAGGCTACCTTCCAAGTTGAGCAAGGAAGATTAAGGGGAAGATGAAGCCAACTAATAGAAGAGGATGTCAAGAGACACCCTCCGAAGAGTGAAAGAAATGATGAGAAGGGCAGAAGAGAGAGAAAGAGGCTGCGGGGAGAGGGGATGAGAAGCAGGAAGTGGAGAGGAATCTTGAGGGATCCTCTCCAGAGAGTGAGCGGGAAGGGACTAGTGAAATGGGTGCCTGATTCCCCCATCCATCCGCCGTCACGCCCCTCCCCGCAAGCGCCGGCCGGAGTTGATAAAAGAAGGCGACGTGCTTCCGCACGTCGAACCCCCTTCTAACCTGCCCGCCGGCCGTCAAACCCCCTTCAGACCCGAAGCAGCAAGTTACTCTCTACCCTCCATCGTCTGCAGCTTCGTCTTCCAGGGCGTCTTCCATGCTTCAAATATGACGGCACAACACTTCGTGAAGAAGGAGGGAGGAAAGACTGTCAGGGAAACCCTAAGCGATGGAGAGGAAGGGACGCCCTTCAGACCATTTATAGGCGAAGGGAGGCTACTTGCCTTAAATGATTCTCCCCTCGAAAACACGCTAAAGAGACTTCCCCCTACGAACGGTCACCTCAAACTCCTCGGTTCCATCCCAGCAGGACACACGAAGCGACCGAGCATTTAAGGCACGGGAAAACGGAAAGACACCCTGTCAGACACCCGCCCAACCATCGTGCGAGTTCCTCGCAGAAAGTATCGGCACTTTCCAACTACTGCGGATACGCTGGTCAAACCACGGCAATGGCGGTACAAAAGAGTTAAGTCTCCATCATAACGCTACTGCCTTACGTTTTCGACTTTCCTTCACACAAAAAGATAAGTTTTTTCTTCAAAAAAGGAAAAACATATAAGGAGAAAAAGAAAAACAGATACATTAGGCCTCTGGCCCATCCTAAGGCTTAGAAGTGGAAGACTCGGACTGTCTGCCCCCGGCACCCTCGGCGACGGCCGACCCTGGCACTGACCCCACCGGCGTGGGAACTGCCTCGGTTGCGCGCCCTCCCGAGACATCCGGAGTTGGCGACCCCTCGGACGAAGAGTCCCCCTGGTCTCCTTCCTCCGACGCCAAACCAGAGGAAGCGGAGGACGACAAATCCGAGTCATAGCTTTGCCCGAACGGGAAATTGATTGTCTTGGACGCCTGTTCCTCTGCATAAGAGATGGCCCGGTCGTAGCCTTGCCTGAATCCCTTGCGGATGCCCCCGCGAAGTGCTGACTTGTAGTAGGGGAGGGCAGCCTCCTTAAGGTAGACCCGGTAGGCCTCCGAGCGTTTGTATTGCTCGAGTGCCTCCCCCCCGGCCGATTCCACCCTACCAGCGAGCTCGGCCTTCTCCCGCTCGGCCTCGGCCAACCTCCGCTCGGCCTCAGTCATATACTTCTCCGCCTCGGCCCGATCAACCTCGACCTCCATTCGAAGACGCACGGCTTCCTCCGCTCGCCCCAATAGCTCTGCGCGCTCGGCCTCCCACTAGCCATCTAGCTCGGTACGGGCCAAGCGCTCCTCCTCCAGCAGACGACTCTTCCTCTCGAGCGACTCGCGGGCCCGAGCCAGTTGTTCTGACAGCGTCCGGGCCTCCACCTGGCTCGCCCTTGCCAGGTCCCTAGCCGAGGAGAGCTCCCGCCGAAGCCCGTCACGCTCCTCGGTGAGCCGAGCTAGCTTCCCATCGGACGCGCCAAGGGTCTAGGCAAGTTTTGCCCGTTCTGACTCCAACCAAGCGTAAGCTTCAGCTAGAGAGGCCCCCATCTGGGCCAAGATCAAGCCGCCCTCCATCACCATCTCGAGGGTCGCGGGCGGGGAGCGTTGCATGTCTCCTCCCTTCACCACCTTCGCAGCTATGCTGCAACATCTTTGATACAGAGGGCCCCGGATGCCCAGCCTCTCCAGAGCCGCCGGAATAGGGACCTCCCCTCTGAGCAGCATCCCCTCGGGAGCCCCGCCGGCCGGCCCAGATCGAGCCGCTGCTTCATCCACCCCTCTTGCCTCGGTCGGTTGGGGCTGCGTCGCCTCTCCTCGCGACCCCCCGGCCTCGACCGGCTCGGCCCCGACGTCGCCACCCGGAGTGCCGCTTGCCTCGATCGACGCTCCTGTCTCGACCGCGGTCCCAGAGTCACCCGCTTCGGCCCCGGCCCCCTCGGCTCCTGCTGAGGGGAGAGCTGATCCAGCGCCACCGCCACCGCCACCAGCAGAAGCGGCCCCGGCCCCCTCGGCTCCTGCTGAGGGGAGAGCCGATCCAGTGCCGCCGCCACCAGAAGCGGCCCTGGCCTCCTCGGCCCCCTCTTGCTTGGCGGATGGGAGAGCCGGCCCGACAAGGTCGGCCCTATCTCACTCGGAAGAGGGGAGAGCCGCCGAGCCAGAGTCACCTTTGACAGCAGGGTCAGACCCAGCCTTCTTGGCCCGCTTCTTGGCCTTCACGGCGTCCTGTATCATGCCCTCCACGGGATCTTTACGCTTGGAACCCCGCGACCTGGAAGACCCCTCCCTGGCCATCCCCTTGCCTTTATCTCGGGCTCGGGAATGCCCCTCAGGAGCTCGCGACTCATCGGCAGCCGAGTCATCGCCGAGATCGATCACCTCCCGCTCGGCCGCAGGTTCCTCCTCTACAGCCGGTTGCTTGGCGTCTGTGCAGAAGAAGATATGGTCAGGAAAATAAAATGGTCTCATCATCCAACGAAGAAGCTGATTCGTGGCGCTCGTACCTGTCGGTCATAGCTGCGTGAGAAGGCACTGCTCGATGTTCTCCGGAGTCACCAGCTCCTCCGTGGACTGGCGACGCTTCAGCAGAATGGCCGCATACTCTTCCAAATCCGAAGAGAACTCATCCTGCCTCGGAGGAATGTTCGAATGAAAATTGGGGATTACGGGACACCTCCAAGTCTCCTCCACCGAAAAGACAGGCGAAACTGGTGCTCCAGTCGTTTCACCTCCGCCTCCCCCAGCTCGCTGCAGTTCGGAGCCGGCGCTATCACTGTCGCCCTCGCCTCGGGCTCACCCTCCCACTCTTCGGCCTCCAGACGCTAGTCCGTCATGGAATCTGAAGAGGAATTTGAAGAGAAATGCTCCCGAGACTCCGAAGACTCTGGAGGAAGAGGAAGCTGTCGAACTGCCTCCGCGGTTATCTCCACCAACTCTGCGAACGCCGCTGCAAGCCTCTGCTCTTCCGTCGTGTCCTCACGACGCATCAAAGAGCCCCAAAAGTAAGCACGAAGGAGAGCAAAACCCTAAAACGGAGGGAGTCTGGAACGACAACAAGCGCACAACACCTATATTCCCACGCGGAAGGCGGCGCGTCGTTCCGACCTCCGAGAAAGGGGGGCCCCTTCATTTCAAATACGTCAGGATTATCATTATTACGGGCCCAGGTGATCACGACACGTAGTTTCTTAACACCGCCAGATCTCTACCCACCCGAGCCACGCTGGTCCAAAACCCTAGCAACTACTCTTCCGAGTCTGCCAAGGCTCGGGAGTAGGAGGGGGACAAGTGGAGAGGGGAATTTCTGTAGCCCATTTAAGAGCATGCCGAACTAGATCCATCAAGACCAAACGAGGCCCACTCATCTAAGTGACAGCCCGCAGGGCCCACTTAGCATAAAAGCCCAATAAGATCACTCGGGATCAAGCACTTCCTCGGCGGCCATTAAGCTCGGAAGGCCCGAGCATCGGTCAGGTCGGAGGAAGACCCACGCCCGATCTATCCCCTCGCCGGGATAAAGGCTAGCGCTCAGCGCCCACTCCCACCGAGCCTCATCCGAGCTATGCCTATCGCCCGGACAAGGTTGACACTCTTCATGCTTGGATCGACCGACGATTGCTTATCCACGCTGCCGTTGAAAGCCCTTTATGAGCAGGAGTTCACAAGTATAAGGGACCCACGACCCCTCAAGGCTATAAAGATCCCACGATGAGGACGTAAAGAGCCCACGTTGAGGACGTAACTCCCGCCTGAAACTCCTCAGCTTACGGGACTCATGAGGCCGGCGCACTATTTAAACCTGAGACTCCCTCCAGCGAAAGGTAAGGCCAACACATGCCTAAAACTCCCTGAACAGGAACCACTTCACCATCTTGGTGGAGAGGGATCTCGCGCATCTCCTTCCTCCTCCCTTCATAGCTTCCACCACTGCTCTACTGACTTAGGCATAGGAGGGTTTTCCTCAGGGAACCATCTCTGGACCCCCCTTGATTCGTTTCTCTTTCTTACAGTTTACTACCCGGTGATCATCTACCTCAACTCAGGTTCACCGTGAGATCGGCCCTCTTCACTCCTCACTCAAACCTAAGGGGAGATAAGAGAAACTCCGCGGTTAACGCACCTCCTCGTTCCGCCGGCTGAACCGATGCCATTTGCTCTGGCGGGAAGTAGACAGTGTACTGTTGTAAACTTTAATGCTTTGCCGTACGTGTGTTTGCACACGAAGTTGGTGCTCTGAGTCTCTGACTCCTCTCTCTCTCTCTGTGTGTGTGTGTGTGTGTTGTGTGTGTGTTGTGTGTGTGTCTCCGATCGACTCAACGGAGTCGAGGGCGAGGGCAGCGGAGAAGGCAGATGAGACGAGATGAGACGACCACCTCCTACTCCTTCTTCTTCCTCTGAACCCTGGAGCCGCAGCGGACGAGGAAGAGGAGGGAAACCCCACCTCTATCCCTATCACTAGTAGCAGTAGCAGGGAATATCTGATCTGTCACTATTTAGTAGTTGCCGTCCTCTTCGGGTTCTTCTTCTCGTCATTCCCCCCCGGGGCTGCTCCCCCCTCCCCCCCACCCGCTCCCAAACCATGCCGCCCTTCTCCGCTTCCCTCCTCCGCCACCGCTCCTTCCCTTTCCTCACCTTCTCCTCCCGCGGCACTCCCTCTTCCCGTCTCCTCCTCCACCGAGTCGTCGCCGCCTCATCCTCCGCCGGCCGCGACGACTCCGGCGTCCTCCACAGGCCTCCTCCCGACAAGAACTTCCTCAGGGCGAGGGACGCCGTCCGGGAGACCCCCACGCTCACAAGGGAGCTCGTCGAATCGGTGGACGACCGGCGGAAGAAGCTCCTCCCCAACCAGGCCATCGGGCTGGTGACCGCGGCGCAGGCCAACTTCGTGAGGGTGATGGTGCACGCGGCCGGCGGCGGCCCCGACAGGCGGAGCTTCCACCCGAACCCCAGGGTCGGTTCGGAGCTGCTCTGCGTGGTACGCGCGGTGCTGAAGAAGATAGGGAGGAGGGTTCTGGTGGGGGATAAGGTGCTGGTGGGGTCCGTCGACTGGGTGGACCGGAGGGGAATGATCGAGGAGGCATTCAAGAGGAGCACGGAGCTCACCGACCCTCCGATCGCCAATGTGGACCACCTGCTGGTGTTGTTCTCTATGGAGCAGCCCAGGGTGGAGGCGTTCAATCTGACAAGGTTCTTGGTGGAGGCTGAGTCGACGGGTATCCCGTTCACGCTGGCGTTGAACAAGATGGAGCTCGTCGGGGAAGAGGTTTGGATCAAAAAGCAACTCAGGGCTTTCTTCACCTGCAATTGGCTGCCCAATTATGATTTTGGGTTTTTTGTTTTCACGACAATCTTACCTTATGCAAAAGGATCCCACGAGCGTCAAGTTTACTGAATTGTGCAGAATGTGGATACTTGGGGTAGTTAGAACATTGGGCTGTTCTGCTGTCTTCTTATCCAATCACAGCAGGATATTATGTTGACCATTTTCCAGACCGTGCTGTTTATAATACTAGTTTATTTCTTTTCTGTGGTGGATAGCCTATGCCTACCCACCTCAGTGAATTTGTCTTGCATTTGTCATCTACTTGTAAGATTCACTGACTTGCCAGAACAATTTTCAAGTACTTTTGAGCATACCACTACTACTTTTCATGACTTGCAATGCCTTCAAGGGCTGTATTGAAGTTCTTGAACTTGTTTTACACTGGTACCTTTGGGAACATGTTTCTTTTTATTTTTTTTGCTATCTTTATCTTATATGTAATATATTTCTTCTTCCTTCAGTATTTCAAAATTCAACACTAGGGATATTCTTTCACAGGGATCTTGACTTTTTGTGAAGGAGATAACTCTTCATTTAGACTTATATTTTCAGGATGCACTTGATAACTCAAATAACAGTGTTTTTCTTCTCTTTGGCACACAAAGATAACTCGAGATTCATGGTTATGTTATTCAAGGTAAGTGCAAATTTAGATTTTAAGGCTGTTAAAAATTTATAATTCTTATGAATGATTGCTTGGTTACAAGATGTTTTTCCTCCCTCTTGAAGGATCTATGACCAATTTTATTAATATACTAAATAAAGTTATTGCATCCAGGGATAAGTAAGAAGGAAAAAAAAGTCTTTGATCACTATTTCATGACCAAGGCAAATCTTTCTAATGCTAGATCATGAATCTTAGCAACGACAGTGGTCCACTGGATTATATATGTAACAGCTTTCATACATATAATTTAAATGTATAAAGACAGTTTCATTTCTTTCTCTCTTGATACTCCCACCCAGACGTACTGAGCACTCTTGATCTCATGTCTTTCTAGCTACCAGTCTTCAATTTCTTGAAGGAAAGCCAATTTCCTGGACCAAACAAACTTTAGGCTCAATTTGGGTGATGATTGCCACCTTTCACTGCAACTTGTGCCTGACAGAGTGGTTACTCACCCTATATAATCCTTGTCAATCCCTAACATTGTCCCAGGAAAATCCTGCAACTTGTGCCTGAGAGTGGTTTCACTTTGTCTTGTACCACATCAAAATCCTGCATTAAACACCAAGACGTATCACTCAAGTGCCTTCTGCACACACACACACACACAAAACTTTTATCTTTTCTTCTTTTGTTGGTCCATAACTTCCAAAAGACATCTATTCTGATTTTAATAACCTACATATGAATTTGACACTATCTGCAAATTACCCTTGCATAGTTGTAGTTTTTTTTCCTCCCATGCCAAACCCTCTTGATGCCCCTGGCAGCATGAAAAATGCATTCTTTGATTCTATTTCTGGCAATAATCATTAGCTTATTCTCCTTTGCTTAGCATGAAGGCCTAACTCTTTCTCTCGTATGCAAATCAAATGAAACTAACACTTCATTTCACTACTTGGTCTCTGATTGCAGCCTGCTTTTGGTAATCATGTGAACCATGAATGTTCCATTATATGGATATCACAATTTGGTCTTGAGGACTGTTAGTAATCTCCCCTGATATCTCATCCTTTTGCTATTTATGAAGATTTTCTTTTCTTCGACGAGTTCTTGGAGTTTTCATTTCCATGTTGTTTTCTTGCCGTCATCCACTTCCCTTATAATGCTTCCTAGTTCCCTTTAGATGAATCATATATCTTTTCACCTTTTCTCATATAAACCTGCTTTATTTGTTAAAACTAATTTAAATACTGTCCCTCTCCTATTCATTCCTTACCTGACAAATTCTCAATTGAGAACTTGATAGAACTGCCATCATGCTCTTTTTTGTAGCTGTTCTAGATAGTTCACCTTTTCTTCCTCCCCCATTGATGGAACTTAGGATGGAACATAGTTGTCAAGGCGACAAGGCGAACCAAGGCGTTCACGGGGTCTCTAAGTGCTTAGGCGACAAGGCGCCCGCTTAGGCGTCGCCTAGGCGACACTTTGGCCGCTGATTAAAAAATCTAAAATGTATATCTTCTAATATATAAAACAAGAATAAAGTATATGAAAATATTATAGAAAAAAATATAAAAAATTCAGAAGCACGAAGAAATTGCAGCAATTAAATTGCATGACAATTATAGAAAATTAAATTGTATCAAAAAATTACAGAAAATAAAGGCCAAAGGGTTAAACACACTAACCTGTGGGCTATATTTTTTTAGCTTCATCTTTTTTGTTTGAAAGTGTATTTAATTAGCTCCATCCTGAAAGATATTAGACATAACATGAAAAATAAATTCTACCAAACATAATAAGTTATTAACAAATAGCAAACCACATCATTAAAAAAGAATCAAATAGTGGTACTTAGCAAGTATGTTATAAGATAACTACTAAGAAATGTTCACACAACCATAATACTAGTTATCTTCATCTAGTTAATACATCATCCAAATTATTTTCCATGTCTAAGTGTCTTAACATTACATGAAAGACTAAATCCTAAAACCAAATGGCACTTCTGCTAGAATGACCTCATCATGATTGTCATTCTCATCATCTTCTTGGTGAGCTTGACCTTCTTCACTAGACTCCCATGGAGCATCATCATCATCCTCTTCAGAATCTTCTTCTAGCAATTCTCCATCATCTGATGGATCATCATAATCTCTTGGTTGTGCTTTACTTCTTGTTGGTCTTTCGTATGATGCTTCCATAGCAAACTCAACATCTGTCCAAGTAATATCGTCATCATCATGAACTAAATTCTTTGACTTTTGAGTCATCCACTCACTCCCCCAATCTAAATCTGGTAGACAAATGGGATCATATTTTTGTGGATGATTTTTCCTCTCTTTGAACCTCTCTTGAAGACGACGATTATATTTAACATATATAAGATCATTCAATCTTTTATGTTCCAAGCGGTTCCTCTTCTTGGTGTGAATTTACATGCAAAGAATACAAGTGGAGAATGTAAAATAAGGACAATATTAATCAATGTAAAAGAAAAAATTGGAATTAGATGAGTTTGTGAAACTTACAAACTCAAATGTACTCCAATTGCGTTCACACCTAGAAGCACTACAACAAAGTCTAAAAATCCTTATCGCAATATTCTTCAATTCGGAAGTTTCCCCACCATATGTTACGCACCATGCAATTATAAAAAAAATTTAACATGTCAAAATATTGTTATTTGAAAAAATACCAATTAAAATTTAAAAATTATTAAAAAGATACACTTACTTGGCATTCTCCTATCGCGAGCTCTTATGGCTAGTTCTCTTCCGAACATCCCTCTTTCATTCAAATACATTGTAACTTGATCACCTATCTTATCTTGAAGGTCCAAATCTGGCACCATTCTTTCAAAACATGTAAAAAATCCACTCTCAAACTTCCCACATGAACCAACATCTTTCTCTCTAGCCTTGAAATATAAGTTGGGATTTAAGAAAAACTCCGCCAAATGTAAAGGACGATGCATTTGATCTTGCCATCTTTTATCAACTATCTTCAGAATTGGTTGAAATTTTACTTCATGCATATGAATGATGGAGTTTAAAGAATGGTAAAATTTTAATTTATGTATAAACGTATATGAATTATGCAAATTAAAGCACGGTAAATTTACCTTGGAGCCAAAATTTTGAACAATTTGCTCTTTTGCATACTCCATGGCAGTGTATATATAAGACATTGCAGGTTTTTCATCTCCATCAACCAATCTTAACACTTGCAAGATTTGTTGAGAGACTCTCAAAACATCTTCAACACTATGCCAAAATCTCACCTGAAAGACAATACTTGAGACATTCTTCCCTGCATTTGTTGATGACCATATACTCTTATACCAAGCTTCAGAACTAAATAGACTCCGAAGATCCATTTTTATTATATCATCATTCAACCTCTCCAGTGTAAGAAATGCTGTGGCAAATCTAGTCACACCACATCTCACCAATTCTCTACCCTTGGTTTCCTTTCTCATGTGTTCGAGAAGGCGAGTGTGAGTGTAAATATCAGCTGTCAACTTCTTAGCTTTTGTAATTACACCTTTGTAACCCTTTAACTTACCAATATCCTCTAACATGAGATCCAAACAATGTGCAGCACAAGGTGTCCAGAATAAGGTTTTTCTTTTATCCATCAACAAGCGACTAGCTGCTACATAATATGATGCATTATCAGTTACAATTTGCACCACATTTTCTTCTCCAATTCTATCTACCATTTTATCAAGCAACTTATATAACAACCCTGCCTCTTCCTTCTTATCAGAAGCATTAACTGACTCAACAAAAAAAGTCCCCTGCTAACAATTGACTAGAAAGTTGTTTAACTTTCTTTGTCTTTTATCGGTCCAACCATCACACATTATTGTACAACCATATGTCTTCCAATGCTTTTGATATTCCTCCTACATCAATTTTTTCTTTTCCACCATGTCCTTCAAAAGGGACACTCTCAACATGTGATAGCTTGGGGGCTTAAATCTTGGTCCAAACGTCCTATAGCCTCCACTGCATGTTCAAAGCATTTTGGACGGGCTACATTGAATGGAATGCCACCTTCATAGAACAAAGTGGCAACATACTCATCAACCATCCTTTTGTTTTCTTTGTTCCATCTATTTTCTAACGTGATTTGAATTTTCTTCCCACTTCTTCTAGCATCAACAAAGTCTTCTATACTCATTCTTGCAAAGACATCACTTGGCCCTTTGGATTGAGCTTTAGGTGGTTTGCTCGTCCCCTATGTAGTCTGAGGCGTGAGGCGAGCGAGGCGACCAGGGGGTCGCCTCACGTCTCAAAGGCCTAGGCGGTGGCCGAGGCGTTTGAGGCGAGATATTATTAAAAAAATAAAAATAAAATTATATGTCAGAATATCACAAAAATATATATTTTTGAACAATAAATATAACAGATATAAGTCCACTGCCACCCCTGAGAGTGAGAGATCGGAGAGAGTGAGAGTCTGAGATACAGAGAGTGAGAGATCGGAGAGAGTGAGAGAACGGAGAGACAGAGAGTGAGAGGTCGGAGAGAGTGAGAGTCTGAGAGAACAGAGAGACAGAGAGTGAGAGATCGGAGAGACAGTGAGAGAGTGGAGAGAGTGAGAGTGAGTCATTGGAGAGAGTGAGAGATCGGAGAGAGTGAGAGAGTGGAGATTGGAGAGACAGAGAGTGAGAGTCTGATAGACAGAGATTGAGAGATCGGAGAGAGTGAGAGAACGGAGAGACAGAGAGTGAGAGATCGGAGAGAGAGTGAGATCGGAGAGAGTGAGAGATCGGAGAGAGTTACCGGACGGACGCCGCACGCCGCACGCCTCACGCCGCTCGCCGGACGCCGCAGTCCGCTCGCCGGACGCCGCAGTCCGCGCGCCGGACGCCGCAGTCTGCTCGCCGCTGTCGCTCGTGGAGAGAGAGAGGGAGAGACAGAGAGGGTGGACGCCGGAGGACGCCGCTGCCGCTCGCCGGTCGCCGGAGGACGCCGCTGCCACTGCCGCTCGCCGCTGCCGTAGGAGGGGGGGCGATCGAACGAGACGAAGGTTGAAGACGGGTGAAACCCTCGCGGGTTTAAAAGATCCGCCAACGCGTTGTTAACGGGTTTCGTCACCCGATACGCGGATCCGTCATCAAGTCGAGCGGCCGAGGCGCGCCCACGCGGACGACTCACGCCGAGGCGGACGAATCGTGTGAGGCGAGCGCGAGGGGCCCGCCTCGGCGAGCTGCGACGACGCGAGGCGACGCCTCGCCTCACCGCCTAGGCGCTCGCCTAGGCGGGTTTTCGACTACACAGCTCGTCCCCGAACTCTTTGCAGAAGAGTCCAATGTTGAAGAACCTTGGGACTTTTCCACATGTCCCTCCATTTCACATTCATCATCAGAATCTCCTACAGTCGGAATACTCTCATTTGGCTTTCTTTTTTTATTTTTGTTCATCCAATTGAGCATCTCTTCACCAATTTGTCTATTAGTATTTGGGCATTTTTTCACATCCCCAAAACCACCAATCAAATGTTCCTTTTGTCTTTTGATGCCCCCATTAGTAATCAAGTCACAAAGATCGCAGTTGACCTTGTTCTTATCATTTATATCAGGCCAATTTGCATACTTCCATCCTGGGTCTTTTGACTTTGCTTTTTTTTTTTAGCTCTTTCTCAGCCGTGGAACTATTCTCTGTCATGATCTACATGCAAGACAATAACTAATAATGAAAAATAATACAATTTCAATTAAAAAAATTTTAATCTTAAAAATAAAAAATTTAATAATGAAAACTTATGTGACTGAGGAGGACTGTGGGGTGTGGGCTCAGACAGAGAGAAAGAGAGAGTGGAGACTGGAGGGCTGAGAGGGGCCGTGGGGTGATAGAGGGGCCACGGGGGAGACAGAGAGGGGCCGTGGGGGGGGGGGAGAGATAGAGAGGGAGAGAGAGGAGGGAGGAGGGAATGTGGGGAGACAGAGAGAGGGGGGACCTTGTGGAGGGCTGAGAGGGGTCATGGGGGAGGTAGAGGGGCCGTGGGGGGGGGGGAGAGATAGAGAGGGAGAGAGAGGAGGGACTGTGGGGAGACAGAGAGAGGGGGGGGGACCTTGCGGAGGGCTGAGAGGGGTGGTGTGGTGACAGAGAGGGGCCGTGGGGGGAGACATAGAGGGGCCGTGGGGTGGGGAGAGATAGAGAGGGAGAGAGAGGTGGGAGGAGGGACTGTGGGGAGAGAGAGAGGGGGGGACCTTGCGGACGGCTGAGAGGGGCGGTGGGGTGACAGAGAGGGGCGGTGGGGGGAGGCAGAGAGGGGCCATGGGGGAGATAGAGAGGGGCCGTGGGGTCTGTGGGGGAGAGTCGGGAGACAGAGAGAGGGGCCGTGGGGGGGAGAGAGAGAGAGAGGAGGGACTCGTGTGGGGGAGAGGAGGGAGACAGAGAGGAGCTGTGGGGGGAGAGGGAGAGGAGGGAGGCTGTGGGGGGGAGAGATAGAGAGGGAGAGAGGACTGTGGTGTGGGACTTACCGGAGGCGGAGATGATAGCTCCTTCGGCGCCGGTGGTGGACGTCGCAGCCGTGGAGGAAGTGACCGACGAGGGGATGGCATCATACGATGCGGCGGCGTTGCCGCGATGGCGTCGGAAGAGACGACGACGATGGAGGAAGATGGCGTCGGACGAGAGTCACGAGACTCCTCCAGAGGCTGCGGAGGCCATGGCGCCGGGGGTGATGGTCGAGGCGACGACGAAGGAGGGAGACCACGGCGGCACGCTGGCACCTATGGCTGGGAGTGGGAGAGGAGGAGGATCGAGGGGGGAGACGAAGGAAGGGGATGGGGGGGGGGTCAAATGAGTGGTTGACCATCAAGGGGGGGGGGTTAAAAAAAAATCCGACGTTTAAAATAAATGTGTCGAAGCACGACTCGGATGCGGGGGGTTTAACGGGTCGCGGGTGAGTGGTCGCGGGTGAGGCGACCGGGCGGCCGCCTTGGCGCCCAGCCCGCCTAGTCGACCGCCCGGTTCACCTTTTCAGCATATTTGAAGGCGGGCAGGCGCCTCGCCCCTTCAACAGCGCTGGACGCCTAGGCGCCCGCCTTGACTACTATGGGATGGAAGGGAACAAGGGGTAGAGGGGAAACCAATTTGCATTGAATGCTAGGTTGTGATGCGAAAAGGGCACTATTCCCTTGCTTTTATCCAATACTCCAAGTGAGGTTAGCATCTTCCACCAAGACTCTCTCCTTCCAATTCTCTTCTATGTTCCTCTTCACGACCATGAGACCTTCCATCTCGTTACAATTTTTTCGTTCCTTGGTGTAGAGCTCTGTGAATTGCCAATTCGCATAGGGAAGCCAAGAGCCTTTGTGACAGGATCCTCCATCACCTTCTGGGTGCCCATGTTAGACTCTTCAGCTCATGTCATCTTGTCTCACTTGGAAGCATGGGTCTCTTTTTATCTCACTTTCACGGTGAAAAACATGATCACCTTTTCCTCCTAGAAGCCCTGATTTTGGCTGTTAAAGTTCAAGCCCGTGTATTCAAGGAATGCAATGTTATATGTACCTCCAGTGCACTTTGGCCCCCATTTGTCTCTCCCAACTCTCCCTTCAAGTAAGCAACACTCAGCGCGCTGAGTTCTGCTTATCTCCCCTTGGAGTTCCTTCTGACTCAGTCCAACCATTTTGATTGAGTTTGCTGAGTTCACTTGGTGACACAGTTGAAAACTCATCTGCTCTTTCATCCCAGTTTCCCTTGCATCCCACTGTCTTTTACAGACACCTGAATGCTGATGCTGCTTACTGTTAGAATTGATCTTGATTAAGCACTTGCTTGGCTAGATCCCTGGGATCCCTTCTTCAAGTGAGAAGTAGACCTAGCTTCTGATTGTATCCCACCTGGCCTTCTCTTTATTTATTTATTTAGTAAAAAAAGGTTGTGGGTTGTACTACCAATTTTACAACATAAAAAGAGAAAATACAATCCGGAAAGGAAAGAAGATGTTGCTCATCCTCAAGTAATGACTACATGAGATTGAGCATTTGCATCTCCTTTCACCAATCAGGTAAAGAAACCCCAAGAATGTAACCACCCCAGTTGTATAAAAATTGAATTACTCACCCAAATGTTTTCCATATACATAGTATTTCCTGGAAAAATGTTGTTGTTGCACTCCTTCCAGAAAGTCCAACAGACCGCATGAGGAAGGATAAGAAGGGCTTTGCATATCCTATTCTGCTGTGAGCTGAGGAAGGATAAGAAGGAGCTTTGCATATCCTGTTCTGCTGTGAGCTGACCGCAATGTTCTGAAGTAATTCGCCATCTCTTGGGCTGAGTTGAATGTATGCTGAAAATACAACTGTGCAAAGATACTCTTTTTTTCCGGTAGCTAACTGTGCAAAGATACTCCAAACAGTTCTACTGATTGGGCAAGTGATGAATAGAAGATTGATTGTCTTCAGAGTCAACTTCCCATAGCACACAAATAAGATGACGTTGTGGTTTCCATTTTTGCCTCTATAACCTGCCCTTCTCTTTATAACCACCCTAGAAACTTCGATCTCTACCAGCATTCCAGCATGGGACAGCTATTCAATATCCAAATCACATAATTGATACCTGGGAGGATCCCAAAACTTTCCATCAGCTGTTTCGGAAGGAAAGGTTTGCGTTGAAAGTTTCCATGCTCCACAGGTTCAATCATACTGGTCTTGTTCCAGACCAAATTAATTTCCTTCCTCTACCTTCTTTGTTCCATAGTTTGCAGACAGGGCTTCCAATGTAATCATTCATCCTCGGTACTAGATGGCATATTCATGAAGAGCCTTATCAGAGAGTTTGAGATCACAGTTCTGTCATCCAGTAGCCAATGCCACCATGTTGTTGACTTTGGCCATCTTCTGCTCAGTGCATTGATGATGCCCTGTTATTCATGGCATATCCCCAAACGTGTCCCTCTAACCCATGGGTCATGGCTCCATTACCTGGCACCTCGAGTTTGTACACCATCTAGCTCCTAACATGGGGTATAAAGACAGGTGTCAAATGTTGACATGGACATACGTTCTGGACATGGCAGAGTTCTATAAACAAGATCCCAGGGCACAAGAAGTTTAGAGGTATGTGCACATGTTTATATGCTCAAGCATGCATGTAATGAGATATTGCTGAACCTGTTATTTTTCTCGAATTAATCGAGATAAATAAAAAATAATATCAATCTCCTGGAGGCTAGAAAGATGGCATAAAGCCGAAGCCCCCGAGAGAACGGGTGGAATCCGAGTCCCGAGAAGCCTCACCATATTCACGGCATAAAAGACGGCGCAGCAAGCAGACGGTCAAAGTGAAGTCTTGTTGCACTTACGGAGTGTTCGAGTTAGGAGCGGAAGCAATCCACGAAGCACAAAGTTTTCCCCGGCGAGAAGCGACGCAGAAGAACTCGAGAAGACGAAGCACAAAGCCCCCCTGAGACGTCGTCCTTTCTTCCACGTGGCAAGAGCAGCAAAGAAACCAAAAAAATAAAAGGGGGGGGGGCTTTTATAGGGCCGCCCCCTCGCACAGCCTCCTCGAAACCATCTCGGACCTAGTGGGCCCTCGAAGGGACCTACCCAAACCAGGTGGGGCCAGTGCGGCACCCACCCGGTCCAGGTGGGGCTCTCGGGCCCCCACCCGGTCCGGGTGGGGCTTCCACCCCCCCACCCGGTTCGGGTGGGGTGTTTGCAGCATGCCCCATCCGGTCCTGGTGGGTCTTGTTTTGCTTCCACCCGGTCCGGGTGGGCCTAAAACGACTCACACCCGATCAGGGGTGGTCCAACCCCAAGCCAATCCCTATAAATGCCCCCCAAGGGTCCTCAAACTACACACAGAACGACAGAGACGTAGAAGAAGCAACCAAGCAAGGAATGCAAGCAAGAACCCAAGAAGCGACGAGTGAGCCAAGCAAGTAGCGCGTGAAGACTTCCTTCTTTGGCTTTTGCCTTTTAGTGTCTCGAGCGAGGGTATGTTACAAAAATGCCCCTCTAATGGCACTTAGGCAAATTTGCCATGGGAACATGCAAGTTCTATGGAGAAGTCTTGTAACTTTCAAAATTATGGAAATACGCCCCTGTGGTTATACAAAGACCTGGGGACCAGTGCAACTGCGGAAATATCTCGCAACTTATGTAAATCTTGTAATTGGGTTTAAAAAAGCCCCCATACAAAGTTTTGCATGATGATTGTCAATGAAATATTTCGGGGATTATAAAAATACCCCGAACTTTTAGTAAATTGTGAAGTCATCCTTCTCGCACCCTGTCGGTCAACAAATTCATGACCACCAATTAGTTCAAGTGATAACACACGCCGAAACCCTCGCCAGTGCCAAACTGCGTCGAAACCCTCGCTAGTGCCAAACTACACTAAAACCCTCGACAATGCCAAATTGCATCAGAACTCACGCTAATACCAAATTGCACCAAAACCCTCGCTAGTGCCAAATTGGAGCCCACACCACTATCATTATAAGTATGCTTGCTAGCGATTGCGCGAATATAATCTTAGCATTGCGACCAATATGGGAGGTTGATGACTTCTTCGGGAATTAATCAAGGGTGTTCGAGTTTCGTTCGATGTAAATAAACACCGACTGTGGTCGGTGGGGAAATGTCCAACACCTAAATCCTAAATCGTCTGATTAACCAAATCTACGGAATCAAAAAATGCACATGCTGTTTAAATAGCTAGCAAATGTGCATACACGTTCAACAAATAGACGTGTTTACGTTCGAGGATCTTTTCCGTATTAAAATAGACTGGCACGCCCGGTGGGACGTTTTCTACCTTTCTTCTTTCCGTCGAAGAAGAGTCACATCTTTTTTAAGGCTGTGATGCCTTTTTCCCTTCTTACTTGAGAGGAAGAGGAGGGTGCCTGAGTTGCACTAAGCGATCGGTGAGCAGCAAGCCCTGCTCAAGCACTCGAAGCAACGCCAGCAAACGAAGCAATGACGGTAGTTGTAACGATCCAAGATCCGGATATCGGGAGTTGTTCGATATCATTCGAATCCTGACCCGCCAGCCACGAGCTGTAAGGCTCGGAAGGGTTGTTTAAGTGTGTGGAGGTACATTAAAATTTAAAATAATGCAGGAAATAACTATAGAATTAACTGTTTAAATAATAGGAAATAAATTACATTTTCAATTAAATAACTAACTACAGAGTTTAGTCTATCAAGTACAGTCTATAGGGAGAGAAACATACTCAAGCGCCGGGTATGCCCCTGGCTCTGGCAAGCTGGCAACTACGAACCTCTGCGCTGCACCTCCGAACCTTGAGGAGGAATCGTAACTCTTGAAAAGAAAGAGGTGAGCCTCATCTCATTGGCTCAGTAGGGGTTCTGTGGATCCCCACCACTAAACAACGGCGGTAAACAGCAGCGATAACAATAACAACAGTAGCAGGAGCAACAATAGTAATAATAACAACAATAACAACGAAAGTAACAACTGTAGTAAGAACAGTAACGACGGCAGTCGATGGGACCACGACTCTCTAAGCTACTCCTACCGGTAACGGAAAAGAAACCCCGATCTCGTAGTCAGGACCATTGAACCATTGGTAAAATCATGGCTACACTACCGAAGGAAAGCCACGACATCCCTGCCGTGAAGGCCCGTCCTCACAGACAAAGGCCCAGTTAAGACCACGCGGTCTAAGGGTACAATCACGACCTCGCCGTCGTGAACCCTAAACCTCTACATCGGGAAAAGCACGCAGAAGCTACTCGAAGAACCTCGTCTCGCAGACGGGAAACTGAACCTCAAGTCAAGAGAGTCACGTGTCGCTTGACAGGAGAACCTGCCCACTAGAAGTAAGGCCGGATGCGTCCATTGACGACTTAGTCCGCCCCCCGGATGTCTCCCTACTCGCCCCAGGCAGAAACTGAGACATCGTACAAGTAACATAAGGACAAGGGTCTAGTCGGGGTCGTGCTCGTCAGCACTCATCCGAAGTCTTCGACCACGTGTGCACACTGACTGACTGCACTACGTCAGGCCCTCTAGCTAGTTTTCCTCCCGACCCGGACTCGAACCGCCATAGTGGGAGGCCCTATGGCAACCAGCCTAAAACCGTCTCTCCCGGGTCTAGCTCTTTACCACTCCCAAGTAGGGCTGTCAATGGGCCGGCCCGGGCCCGACTCATCAAAATTAAGGCTCGAGCCCGGCCCGGGCCTGACCTATGTCGGGCCGGGTCGGGCCCGACATTATGTAAAAAATACAAAGCCCTACTAAGGCCTGGCCCGGCCCGACAACTTAAATAAAATAATAAAAATAATAAAAAATAATAGATTTAATACTATAAAACTTATAAGCTCACTAAATTAATTAAAAATATGATATTAATTACATAATTTGTGTGAAAAAAGAGTTTAAATTTTTTTTAATTATGTAAAATAATATAATTTTAACTAAATAATTTTTAAAATTTGAAGTGAGAATAAAAAAAGAGAACGGGCCGGGCCGGCCCGCAGGTCTAGTCGGGTCGGGCTTTTAGGCCTGACTAAAAGCCCCCGGGCCAAAAATGACCTTGCGGCCCGGCCCGAAATCGGGCCAGGCCCGCGGGCTTATCGGGCCGGCCCGGCCCATTGACAGCCCTACTCCCAAGTGGGTCGGCACACGCGTGCTCAGGCAAGCTACGACTAGTGGGGGGTCACTGAATGTGCACACTCTCCGCAGAGAGGAAGACACCCGAAGTATCAAAGCTACGCACGCACCCATCGCAAGAACCACGAACTATCGGGTGGCCCGGGGCCACTAGACTCTGGACAGTCAACTAGATCTACTAATCCAACGGTCCTTGAGTCACGCGACTCAGGCCAAGACCGTTGTACAATACGGCACCATGCTATCAAATCGCCCTAGTCCAATAGTCAAAAATCACGGTCAAAAGGATTCACGAAGCAGCTCACGACTGCCGAGTTCATTCCCTTCCTGAGGGAGACTAAGAAACCCTCAGTCCCAGGCTGGGTCAAAGGACTCTCGGTCATTAGCCATACGCATGGCCCACACAGAAATCGCTTTCTGAAGAAGCTAACATCGTGCGGGGACAACCCACCACACCTACCTTGGTACACGGTGACTTGGTGTAGCATAACAAGAAAGCTCGGAACCCACGGGGTCACCCGAACCCTCTAAACCACACGGGCACGCTAATCGAGATATGATAAATCCTCCAGACACCCAAAAACACGATCACGGTCCCCACGGGATGTCCGGGACATTCACGGGGCAAAGGTCGACCAAAGGGTCTCGATCGAGTCGACCAGAGGCCAAAACGGGCGAAAGAACTGTGTTTCGGTCGACCAGCCCACTGGGTCGGTCGACCAACGCGGGGGGTCGGTCGACCGGCCCATGGGGTTGGTCGACTGGACCACCACCAGTCCAGCTGCTAGGCATGGGTCGGTCGACCGAAATCCCAGGTCGATCGACCGAACCATGCCAGCCTGCCCTGTCTGTGGTGAACGTGCCACCGGTCGACCGAATTGCCCATTCGGTCGACCGATTCCGGCGATGCACCTGCGGGAGCTCCACCGTGGGAGCTTAAACCACGTCCCACTCAACCCATTTGAGGGGGAAAACAAGGGGAAACTCTTCCCCAGCCTCCTTAGCACTGGGAACTCCTCCCATGCTGGCCACAAGACCAAGGCTCTCATTCGACGACATCCCTCCTGGGGTTTCCATACCCAGGCATCGTCCATTAAACAGTCTCATCAAATCTTCGTCTCAATTATTCCCAATGAACACTTGCCAACCTCGGCTCCGCTCTTACCACAGAGCCACAGGACATAACCTGAATAATCCACGGCACATAATTCCAAAACAACCAAGTGCCATCCTCTACCATAATAACCTGGTTGACGACACTGCAACCAATCTATATGAACCTTCAAACATCACAGATTCTTGCCACAACTGGGTCCTTCTCACAACATTCCGAACTCTCGGACTCAACTGGGCCTCTTCATGGCATTATTACAGCTAACCACTCAGCTAGCCTCACCCGTCACTCACAGCTACCAACTGGGACTCACAATCATTTCTCAGAAATCACATCTCTAAGACCACGATTCCATCCCGAGGGCACAACCTCCAACACAAGTCGAGCACCTAGCTCACCGACTCTGATCTTCGCATTCCCGTCCTCTATTAAGCTATTTCCTTTGTGACCCCCAACTGGGTCCACTACCAAACATCTGGCACCGCTGCCAACGAATGAATAGGGCACTCATCCGGCACATCTGCCGTCGTATTTCCTCAACTCTCTATTCCACCGGTGCCACCAACCACAATGCCTCAAGTAATGGCACGGCAATCAACATGGCTCATACAGCCAGAAATAATCTCATACCGAGGAAACGATCCTCTTATACTTAACCAAATCTCGGGAATCCCTCCGTTCTAGCCATCATTACGATCCTGGACTTGCGGGTCATGGGCCCACCACGCTTTCATTGTGCACTCTGCACAACGCGCACAATCATCATAGGCAACTCAGCATCTGCATTCCAAAACATTCTCAACATGGCTGGCTAACGCCAGAAAACAAGGTGGTGAAAATTCAAATACCTCGAACCCAGAGCATTAACTCAATCCTCTTACAACTTCGCAGGCTCCGATCCACAACGCATCGGGAATCACAACACCAACTATGAATCCTCGCACATATAGCTTAGCTGACACTCATTCTTCCATAATAATGCCAATGCACCCTTACGCATCAAGGGGAGGGCATAAAATCTTCACAGGCAATCTCACTACCAAAACACAGAACACTTCTCATAGGCCACCACCTCGCCAATAAGTAGGGCACTTCTCACACGGACTCCTTGGCATACACGTGAAGGCCAACCCAAACCAAACCTGCGTTGAAGAACGACATGATTCAACCAAAACACAATCCTCTCCAACCAAGGAGATCATACCTCCCACAAAGCGGGAGATCCCCACGCTTGACCCGACCTCGAATCTCACACATACTGGGAACCTCGCCTACCAGCACCAGGAAAATCATCACTACCATCAGGTCAGCTCCTTCGACAACACTTGCCAAGTGTCCCGTCGGACCACACCAGTAGCATCTCCTGGCACACCATTGCAACTCGCCAGACAACGACTCACCACGCCTCGAGCACTGACTCTGCTGATCGCCAACCATACTCTGCCACAACGGTTGAGCTAGTCGCTGTCACACGCTCCCTACCTGCGCCTGTCTCTGATCCAGGAGTCATTAACACGTCAAAACACTTACCAAGGAGCGAAGAAATCACTAAAGACACCAGGCTCGAAGGCTTGCACATCATTAACCACATAACGTTAGTCCATCGAATCTACCCTAGCGGACACCACTCCATTCTCAATTCTCGGGTCCTCAAAATATCCATCTCCTGAGCTGCTGTCGCGCGGACCACCACACTAAGAACCACGTCACGAAGCATAATCGGCATCTGCCAAAGCTTATTCTCAGATCTCGAATCTACCGTGGAACCATCACCTCTCATTTGCCGCCTCGCTTGGTGCATCTAGTGCAGTGCATAATTGTAACGACCCAAGATTCGGATACCGGGAATTATCCGATACCATTCGAATCCTGGCCCGCCACCCACGAGCCGGGAGACTCGGAAGGGTTATTTTTGGGTGTTGTGGAGATGCATTAAAATTTAAAACAATTGCAAGAAGTAGATTACAGAATTAAATAATCTAGTAACAACAATAAAATTAACCTTTTACAATTAAATAATTTAACTACAGAATCCAGTCCACAAATAAAGTCAACTAAAAAGAGAACGTACACTGCTGCGGGGTATACCCTGACATTGGCAAGTTGGCTTCTAGTAACCGACCAAGTGCTGCACCAAGCTCGAGGGAGAGCACCGCACCTGAAAAGTAGGGAGTGAGTCTCATCTCATCAGCTCAGTAGGGGTCCTGCAGATCCCTATCACCGGTAACCACAATAAACAGTATGATAACCGCAAGGATGACAATAATAACAACAGTGATAAAAGTAACAACAGCAGGTAATCAACGGAAAGATAACACAATTTACTAAATTTACCAGCAGTTCCTTGTATTCTCGCTAACTCCATGAACTATACTATTGAGTGGCTCGCACCCACTCCCTCATGGTTGGAAAGAACTCACAGCCTCGCATCGGAACTACAGCTACCCGTCGGGGAAACACGATCCCACTATTGTGAAGGTACTAGCTCACAAAATCTCTTAAAAGAGGCCTCAACCGAGGCCACGGGATCCCGAGCACAACCTCCTCTCACGGGAGGGTCACTGCCTCACTACTGGAGTAGGTTAGCCTCGTACCAATAGGAAAGACCACGACCTCGCCGTCATGGGAAACTAGCTCGCACACCGAAAGGGCCACGACAACACTGTCGGTAACTTAACCTTAACCGGCGGATCCAACTCTCAAGTCTCCTACACACAACCCACACCCTGTCTGCGAGTGGGGCGTAGACACACACACACACCCCTCTCTCTGGGACCGGCTAAGATCCGTGCCTCTGCGCCCAACAGCATGGTCGTGTCTTGCTACCTGACACGGGGTACGCGCCTCTACACCCGTCAGTGCCGTACGCTTGTCCTAACCAAGGCACACACGCTAGGGCTGTCTTTGCCCGACAATAGGCTGTCTTCGCCTGGGAAACATTAAGCGTTGTGCACACAAGGCTGTCTTCGCCTGGTCCATCCACGGGTTGCAGGCTGTCTTTGCCTGACCCAAATATCACATCTACATATACATACATATATTCGTGCCCTCAAGGCTAACTCGGGGAAACCGTGGTCACACCGTCCATCTAAACTCACGGGAACGAACCCGCTCACCCGTCACTAGAGAATACCTCGGCCCCAGGTCGGGTCACAAGGTAGGACAACCCAGATGGTACCGACTTGCTAGCTCATGCAGGAAGAGCTCTACTATTCCCAAGCCCCACGAAGAAACCTCTCCTTGGGCACCCATCACGATCCCGGACACACGAGTATGCGAGGAACGCACATTAAACTATACGGTGCCATGGACACCTAAACTCAAATCCGAATCTACTGGGGAGTCCAGGACATTCACAAAGGATGAGGACTACCAATAACACATAACGGGATAACCCGCACAAAGTGTGGGCAAAAAAGAGTAGGAAAGGGCCGATTGGCAACAGCACCAGTCGACCTGCTTCTGGGTCGGTCCATTGGTCGACCGACCTGCTAGCAGTCTGCCCAGCAGACCCGATCGGTTGACCGTTTCTCACGAACGGTCGACCGGTCCTCACCATCGGTCGACCGACCCATCGAGCTCGGTCGACCGAAGTCCTCCAGAGTGCCCTGCTGCACTCTGTTCTGAGCCACTCAAAACATCGGTCGACCGAAAATGGTTGGGAACCTGCCGTAACACCCCGAATCGAGTCCCATTCGCCCCGAACGCGGGGGAAAACGTCGGGGAACCTATCCCTATTGGCCACAAGGCTGAAATACACCAATAGACCGCATTCACACCCACAAACGATTGGAAATCGTTTCTCACCCGAAATGTAATATTTTCCCCAAAATATAAACCAATCCCGCACTCAGCCTTATCACGGCCCTGACTCACACGAAAACACGGGAAGAACAAGGGGAAGTCACTCCCCACCATCTAATGCATCAAAGCCACGAGATTAGTTAGAAAACATCGTTCAAATCGGTGGGAATCGTCACTCGCCCCAAAACGTGCATATTTCTCCTGCAAAAGAAAACCCACTCTAAACTCGCTCGGATCGGCATAAAACCATCGGGAAAATAAAGCGCAAGGGGCCAGGATCCATCCCCCTACCTTGATCGAAGAACCAACGCAAAGCCGGCGTCGATCCGCGTCGAAACGCCAAAATTCTTCGCGAGTTCACACGCTGTTCGTCTCGCCGCCACCTCACGTTCCTCGCCTCCGTGCACGCCACACGCCGCCCCACGTCGCTCGCCGTCTCCTCCTCGGCGTCATCCGGTGGCCGTCCGAAGAATGGGGAGGAGATGGGTAGGAACGAGAGAGGAAGGGGGAGTCACGGGAGAGGGGGAGAGTGAAACGGGAGAGAGGGGAGAGGAGAGAACGGGAGAGTGAGAGAAAAGGGAGGGGGTGGGGGTTTTAAATAAAAAGAAATTTCATTTTATTTTTTCTTTTCTTTTTCTCTTCTTCTCTTCTTCTTCTTCTTCTTTTATTCGCTGAAAATCCAAACGAAGTGGGAAAATTCCCAAATTTTGACCTGACGATCCTCGAAAAATGCACAACTCGTTGGTCACACACGGAACCTAGAAACATATTATTTTCTCTTATTTGAGAGACCCGAAGATTCGATATTCTCGAATTTCATTTTCAATTATAAAACACATTCCGAGACTCGCAGAGCCACTCCGAAACCCGCTGATGCAAGATCCGAAAACCACGGTATGACAATAATGGCCCCCAATTCTACAATTTGGGCCCGGAACTTAGCCACTGCCATACTAACTCGAACCAAATCCCAAGCTAACACAGCCCATTCACACGCTGATTCGCAGGACTTAAAACTTACTTGGACATCTCTATCCATTCCTGCCTCGAGATCCGCAAAAATAATCGGGACTGGAACGTCATCTCAGACACCATAGCGCATGACGAGAACATCGGGCTCGACAATCAACAGCTCGCCAAGAAGATCCTCCACTCGTCCGAGCACTCTCTCGATCAGGGCATTCGCTCCGCTACCCTAAACCACGACCTTGACGCCTCAGGGGCTGGCTAAATCTCGAACTGGGGTGGCCCAAAATGGCACTAATTCCATTGGAGCATACTCACGGCCATCACGCAATTAACAATCCCCGCCAGCCACCTGACCTTGTCGCTGATATCTCTGACGCTGCACCAAAGCTCGCACCTGCCGGCAAAACTCTATCCAACTCAGCGCAACCGGGGCCACCACCACTGGGGAAGGGAAATCTCTATCTTACTCTTCTGGCCTCACGTCGGCACTCCGACAATAACTGGAATCGCCTTCACAGCGCCAACGCCGCGCACTCTAGCTCTCATGCGAGAAGCAAAGCGGTAAATAAACACAAAAATCCTATGCCAGTTGCTGACTGTACTGGACCTTATAGACTCTGGTACATTGCAATTATTTCAAATTCCCATGTACGTCCACCACTCCTGCTCTGATACCATCTGTAATGACCCAAGATCCGGATATCGGGAGTTACCCGATACCATTCGAATCCTGGCCCGTCACCCACGAGCTGGAAGGCTCGGAAGGGTTGTTTAGGTGTGTGGGGGTGCATTGAAATTTAAAATAATGCAGGAAATAACTACAGAATTAACTGTTTAAATAATAGGAAATAAATTACATTTTCAATTAAATAACTAATTACAGAGTCTAGTCCAACAAGTACAGTCTACAGGGAGAGAAACATACTCAAGCGCCGGGTACACCCCCGGTTTTGGCAAGTGGCAACTACGAACCACTGGGTTGCACCTCCGAACCTCGAGGAGGAACCGTAACATCTGAAAAGAAAGGGTTGAGCCTCATCTCATTGTCTCAGTAGGGGTCCTGCGGATCCCCACCACTAAACAACGGCGGTAAACAACAGCGATAACAATAACAATAGTAGCAGTAGCAGCAACAGTAATAACAACAACAATAAGAACGGAAGTAACAGCCGTAGTAAGAACAGAAATGACGGCAGTCGATGGGACCACGACTCTCTAAGTTACTCCTACCGCTAACGGAAAGGAAACCCCGATCTCGCAGTCAGGACCGCTGAACCACCGGTAAAACCACGGCTACACTACCGAAGGAAAGTCACGACATCCTTGCTGTGAAGGCCCGTCCTCATAGATAAAGGCCCAACTAAGACTACATGGTATAAGGGTACAATCACGACCTCGCTGTCGTGAACCCTACACTGTCTACGGGTAAAACCTCGGTAATCCTACCGGGAACCCTAAATCTCTACATCAGGAAAAACACGCAGAAGCTACCCGAAGAACATCGTCTCGCAGACGGGATACCGAACCTCAAGTCAAGAGAGTCACGTGTCGCGTGACGGGAGAACCTACCCACTAGAAGCAAGGCCGGATGCGTCCACTGACGACTTAGTCCGCGCCCCGGGTGTCTCCCTACTCGCCCCAGGCGGAAATTGAGACATCGTACAAGTAACACAAGGACACGAGTCTAGTCGGGGTCGTGCTCGTCAGCACACATCCGAAGTCCCCCACCACGTGCGCACACACTGACTGACTGCGCTACGTCTGGCCCTCTAGCTGGTTTTCCTCCCGACCCGGACTCGAGCCGCCATAGTGGGAGGCCTTACGGCAACCACCCTAAAACCGTCTCTCCCAGGTCTAGCTCTCCACCACTCCCAAGTGGGTCGGCACACACCTGCCCAGGCAAGCTACGACTAGTGGGGGTGTCACTGAACGTGGACACTCTCCGCAGAGAGGAAGACACCCGAAGTATCAAAGCTACGTATGCACCCATCGCAAGAACCGCGAAGTACCGGGTGGCTGGGGGCCACCAGACTCTAGACAGTCAACTAGACCTACTAATCCAACGGTCCTTGAGTCACGCGACTCAGGCCAAGACCGTTGTACAATACGGCATCATGCCATCAAATCACCCTAGTCCAAGAGTCAAAAATCACGGTCAAAGGATTCACGAGGCGGCTCACGACCGCCGAGTTCATTCCCTTCCCGAGAGAGACTAAGAAACCCCCAACCCCAGGTTGGGTCAAAGGACTCTCGGTCATTAGCCATACGCATAGCCCACACGGAAACCGCTTTCCGAAGAAGCTAACATCGTGCGGGGACAACCCTCTCCACCTACACCGGTATACGGTGACTCGGTCTAACATAACAAGAAAGTCCGGAACACACAGGGTCACCCGGACCCTCTAAACCACATGGGCACGCTAATCGAGATATAATAAATCCTTCGAACACCCAAAAACACGGTCACGGTCCCCACGGGGTGTCCGAGACATCCACGGGCCAAAGGTCGACCAAAGGGTCTCGACTGGGTCGATCGGAGGCCAAAATCGGCGAAAGAACTGTGTTTTGGTCGACCAGCCCACTGGGTCGGTCGACCAACACGGGGGTCGGTCGACCGGCCCATGGGGTTGGTCGACCGGACCACCACCAATCCAGCTGCTGGGCATGGGTCGGTCGACCGAAATCCCAGGTCGGTCGACCGAACCATGCCAGCCTGCCCTGTCTGTGGCGAACGTGCCACCGGTCGACCGAATTGCCCATTCGGTCGACCGATTCCGGCGATGCACTTGTAGGAGCTCCACCGTGGGAGCTTAAACCACGTCCCACTCAACCCATTTGAGGGGGGAAACAAGGGGAAACTCTTCCCCAGCCTCCTTAGCACTTGGAGGTCCCATTCGAACCACAAAAACCCCGCCGAATCGGTGAATCCGTCGCTCACCCCAAAAATATACATTTTAACCCTGGCATGGAAATAAATCCACTCTCGGCCTCACCTCGGCCTATAAACCACGGTAAAAGGGTACGCACGGGCTAGGGATCCATCTCCCTACCTCCACCGATGATTTCTCGCATCGAGGATGCCAATTCCACGCGAAAACGTCGCTTGAACCGCTGTTAGGGTCCCGAATCCGCGGACGAAGCACGCCGCGCCACCGCCTCCATTCCTCGCTCCTGTCCTCGACCGCTCGCCAACCCACGTCGCCTCCGCCGTCCTCCGTCGGCCGCCCAGAGAAGGAGTGGGGAGAAGCAGAGAACGAGAGAAGAGAGAGGGAGAGAATGAGAGAAATGAGGAGAGGGGTGAGGGTTGATTTAAATAGGAAATTATTTGGGGTTTTAAAAATTCAGAAAATAGAAAAATGAGGAAAAATCATCCCCACGATCCTCGGAAAATGCACAACGCGCTTGCAACGTCCCGGAGCCTGGAAACACAACGGTCCATCCTACACAGGGGTCCAAAGGGCCGTTAGCCAAAAATCCGATTTAATCACAAAACTCGATCCAGGACCCACGAAAGCGCTCCGAAACCCATGGATTCTGATCCGAAAAATCCTGGGTGTTACAGCAGTGACCTATGGTCCTCTGGTCGTTGCCAATCACTCCAGGTGTGGATACTTGGCCACGCCCTTGTTGTTCGGCGACTTCCCGACAGTCGTTGGCTCATCGTGACAGTGCCCACACCCGTCGAGGACATCAAGCCCTGTGGTGCTACCTACCGAATATTCTCGGTCTACCACATCGCCGCCGACTCTACCCCGGCTCAACAGAAGCAGCGCCAGATTGGCCGGAAGGGTAGGAAGCCTGTCGCCGCCACCTCTAACTTCGGCAAGACGGTTCTTGTCGGCGACTTGCGTATACGGCTCGACAGTGGCGAGCCAATATTGCCACGGGATCGGCATGTCCCAAATGTCACTACCTCCAACTGCTTCGGGCTCCTGTGGCGAATATGGGAGGACAAAGCAGAGTTGAAAGCGACTAGCGCACCGGTACCAAACAAGGGGCAGTCACGCTGGTCAACTTCTAAAGCTTCCAAGCCTGAGCGAGGGAGCAACTCCATAGAGGAGCGGCAAATCCACCTCAAAAAGATGTGGCTCACCAAGGAGGATGCCCGAGCTATCAGAAGGGCCAAGGCAAGAATGCCCATCCACATGTCGGATCGGCATCAAGCTCGCGGTTCGGCTGAGCGGCAACGAACCGAGGCTCAAGAAGCCAGCGCTTCATGCTCCTACAGTCAGAAACGGAAAGGGGCTTATAAAAAGCCTTGAGGCCCAACAATTTCGAGATCATCTCGAATAGGGTCCGAACATCTAGGCGAAGCCCCTCCACATCGGGTCTCCGTCTTCGACAGGTTATGGGCACGTGCTCGACCGAAGAAGCATCCGAAGAAGGAAAGGGTGGTGTAGGTGATCAATGATGCCGTCAAAGTATTCACCTGCTACATCGTCGGCAAACAACCAGAAGGGCCCTCCGACGACCTGAATGAACTGTTGGCGCACCTGAAGAAGTCTCGCCCGGTAGCCCAAGCCCCGGTACTACCGGGCCATGCCATTGCAACCTCCTCTGACCCGCAGGGTCAGGATCCTTCTGGAGAAGCGCTGGATGAAGACCACGGTGCCCATGAAAATGAAGGCCAGGTGAACAATAATGGGCCGGAAGATGAGATCCAAGATGTCACGCTCAAAAGACTATTGTGGGAAAACCAACATTTGAAGAGCATCCTACGAGATTTATTGCGGGAGCGGGAGCTATCGCCTCAACTTGTAGCTAGGCCTCTTATAGGGGGGCAAACCCCTCAAGGTGGGCCCACTGTCGTCAATGCTTCGGCTGCAACTGCAAGAGCGCCAGCGGCAGTGGAGTTCGGGACTCCTCAAATGGAAGCCAACCCCTGATCATTGAATACGCCAATGCTTGAAAGCATGATGACACAAATGCAGATGATTTAGAGGATCATATAGGCAAAGTTCGCCTAGCACGGGGAAGGTATCGCCACTGTGGATCTTTACAGTGTGTGGTACCCGCTGCACCATCAGCTCAAGCAACTCCCCCTGAGTACTCCAAAGTCCCTAAGATATAAAAGTTCAACGGGCAGGGGTTTCCCCACGAGCATTTGGCCTACTATGTCACAACCATGGGCGAGTTGGCGTTGGACGAGTCTTACCTTTATTGTTTCTTCGCCACCTCTCTGGTGGGAACTACTTTCCAATGGTACTTCCGCTTGAAGCCCAATTCGGTGGTCGATTGGGCAGACCTACAAAGGAAATTCCTCGACCGTTTCTAGACAGCCGAGCACAAGATATCTCTAGCAGAGCTGTGCTCTCTTTGACAAAAGAAAGTGGAGACGGCTTTCGATTTCATGAAGTGCTGGAGGGACATCAGCATGAGGTGTGTCAAGCCTCTAGCTCAGGAGGATGCCATCACCATATACCGGAAAGGCCTGGTAGCGAAAGTCAACGAAAAGCTCCTGGGTGCAAATATCAAAGGCTTCGACCAGCTCAACTCAGTTGTCGTCGAAATTGAAATATTTTTTGCCGACAACCCCGGTTATACCCTTGCCAAGGGTAAACCACCAAAGGAGCGGCCGGCAGCAAAGAAGTAAATGCTACCGATTTCACTCCAACCAATGGAGGCAACAAGGAAGTAGGCTCAAGCGGCTCGGGCAAGAAGTCCGAAAACAAGCCACCCCTCATCTCATTGGCAAAGCGTATGAAGATGTCGTACTGCTTTAAAAAGGAGCACACAAGGAAGCTCTTCGAGCTGTGCCTGGCACAGAAATTCATCGAGCTGCTAGAACTAAGCAGGCCGGCAGATGCGAACAAAGTGAATGAACCCAACTACTGTGCGTACCACCACATGTTGGGTCATGTCATTGAAGATTGTTTTATCTTCAAGAATGAGGTAGAGAAGTTCATCCGGGATGGCTTGATCACAATGAAAGGTTGCCTTGTCGATCTGCCACAACCTCATACATGGAATAAGTCGAATCAAGTGGCTAACGTGATCCATTACTCAGTTAATGTGATCCACGCATCAGTGGCGTTCGCCTTCCCTGAGCCAGAAACGGAGGAAGTTGGCACCACTCAAGCTAGGCCCACACGGTGGTACCCGGGCTAGAGACCATGGCATGATCATGCGTCTCTCTCCTTTCCAAAGGAGAAAACCAAGAAGCTCTTCAAGATCCTCCTAGAAAGTGGCCACCTTTTGGCGCACGATCTATCGACACACTACACCCAAGCGGAGAAGAGTCATCCTCTATACTATGAATTTCATGATAGAATTTCCCACTTGATTGAATCCTGTGAAGAGGTCCAAGACTGGATCGAGGACCAAATTCAGCAGGGGCAAATCGACGTGGAGGGAAACTCCATGATATCCCTCCGCCTGAGAGACGCTGCTGACGAAATATTGAGCAGCACCAAGCTCCACAAGAAGATTGTATGGGGAGTGCATAAAAGACGAGCCCGAGGAGCCCGTTTGTTATGAGTTTGAGTGGTCAAAACCTCGAACGGGAAGTCAGAGGGTTCCAGAAAGGCCAGAGGGTAGCTAGGGGCAAAGTAGCAAGCAAGGCCCCGGACGAGGTCATTACTCGATCAACGTGGTCCATACCGAGGGGGCATCCACGTCTCCCGACCCAAGGCGGAAGAAGCCGACTAGGCCACGCCTGCCATGCAACATTCTAGTTGGTGACCATGGCAAGAGCTGGAGTTGCGCCCCTTTTCAAAAGAAGACACCTGGAGGTTGCTCAAAGTCCTAGGAAGAGAAGACATCTTGGTGCATGATCCGCCAAGAAGCCATTCGATAACAAGCCAGGGGCATCCTCCTCACCACACATCTCTTGCAAAGACTCCTCAGGCAATGGGGGTCCATAAGGAGGCGCGGAAACGAATCAGCGACCTGGCACAACAAGGCCGGATAATTAATCCGACTGACATCTCATCGTCAGCTGGCACTTCCCGAGGAGTCGCCAAGGAATTACCCAGTCAAGCCTCCTTGGTGAGAAATTCGCCTCAGGAGCCTCCGGTGAGCAAATTAGGCAAATCAGGCTACTCCGCAGGAGGCCCGGCTAGTTCAAAGCGTCAGGATGATCATCGAGAGGGAAAGAATCCCGCCGCCATCTCTAAAGAAAGCAAGGGGCGACACCTCGAGCCAAGCTAGAAAGACAAAGCCAAGATGGGATATTCCGAGGAAAGCCACCAACACAGCTCAAGGCAAGTTGCGTCACCATCAAAGTAAAGGCGTGAAGCAACACACGCCCTTCAAAACTCTGGTTTCGGTATGGCTGAATATAAGGAGTTGTCGCCCGAGATAATCGAACAGGCGATTAAAACCATGTTTCGGATGCAACAAAAGGAGGGCCCTTGGGTCAAAATCGCAACCAAGAAAAGCTCTCGACACAGGCCCTCCAAAGCACTAACTCGGAGATATGACTCCGAGGGCACGTTCACTCCAGCCCCAAGGCCAACTGTTCCCACCCCACAAGAAGCAGCGATCGCCAAGAGGCAGGAAAGGAACAGGAAGAAAAACCTCAAGAGAAGGATGAAAAAACATGCCGAGGTGGCGGTCGCCATGCAAACTCCTAATGAGCTAACACCTTTTCATAGGCTGCAAAAGCTCATTGACGATTTGGAGGAATATATTCCCTCTTGTCCCACCAGAGTCGTCTCCCTAGACAACTACATCCCGTGGGATGAGATAGAAAGAAGAGGCCGCCTAAAGCATTGGATTCAAGAAATGATCCAAAAAATGAGAGAAGGCGAATGGTTTCCCATTCTAGAGGAATTGGCCTTGTTCTATAAGAACGAGGAGATCACAGTGGAGGATCTGGAGAAACTGCTCTAGAATTGCTACTGCAACATGGTGGCGATCCCATCGCTAGACAATATCAATGCTCCTCAAAGGAATGAGGCCGTGGTGCCTCGGCCAAGGCGAAAGGCCGCCTTGGCGTCATATCAATGACATCTGGCTGAAGGAGAAAGCCGCGGCAGGGGACGTGGCCGGGGACGTGGAAGAAATCTCGAACCGCCCAGTCGTAGGCCTGCTAGCTTTTTGGACCTTGATCGGGTCATCATCTTTCGTGGGGAAGTGCCCGGCTCCATTCCGTAGGTTGAAGTCTGGAACAATGTATGTGTGTTCGACTCCTCTAACGAGGAGGAAGGACCGGCAAATCCCCTGCCTCAAAACAAAGTTGAAGACCAAGCAAGCCCCTTCGGTAAGGACGATCTTGTTAAGCCACTATCAACAGAGGACCAACCCTTGGCCCTATTATTCCGAGAAACATCGGGCGACCGAGATGGGACGAGTCAACGTTCCAAAGGCAAGGCCATACAATCCCCCAGCAAGGAGGAGCATGGCGATCTATAAAAGACCTTGCCAAGCATAATGCCACTGTTTACACGCGGAATTTTATCGGACATCCGATTTCGTTGGATGAATATGTGGATATTTTGACATATTTGTTAATTCTGCGCTTTTTGAGTTTATCAGACGATTTAGGGTTCGTGTACTCCCTTTTCCCCACCGACCGGAGTCGATGTTAATTTACATCGGTACAAGTTCGAACACCTTTGATTAACTGTCGAAGAATGCCTTTTGCCTCTATACGTTGTGACATAAATGATCTTGATGATCGCCTATTACGGGTACATACTCTTGCAAAGAAACTTGGAGACTTCATTTCTTGAACAATCGGTCTTTCAAGATTTTTACATATGGCCCCGATTGTGTAATCGGGTTTTCAGGAGTACATCTGTTTGCAATCAGAGCCTTTGAATTTGCTTCAGTCTGCACTTGGATATTTAAATTTGCTTTTGTCTTGATCAGATCATTGAATTTACTTTTATCCCCTGATCGACTGTTGAACTTGAATTCCATCAGGATCGGACCATTGGACCGTCAAGATGATCACTGCCGGCCCTTCGGAGTCATAGTCATGACCACTCTTTTGATCGTGGTTGGACTCTTAAGTTGGCTTGGTGTCCATAAGGGATATTCTCGCCTGAGGCGGGATATATCCTCCATCGGGGTATTTCTGAAGTTTTCCCAATCATTGGGGTATTCTTGTAATTTCTTACTTTCTTGGAGATATCCCTGTCACTTCTTCGACTTCCTGAGCATTCTTGACTTCCTTGACTTTTCGGAGATGGCCCTGTCGTCTGACTTCCTAGGCACATCTGACTTCCTTTCTTGACTCATCGGAAATAACCCTGTCATCTGACTTCCTGGGCATTCCTCGTCTTAATTTCTTGATTTGTCAGAAATAACCATGTCATCTGACTTCTTGGGTATTCCTTGTCTGAATTTCTGAACTTATCAGGACTCTATGAAAAGATATATGGATTTGGATGGTTAGCCGTAAGCCGAACCCAGGAGAGTGCACAACGCTTCAAGGAAGGGGCGTGGTCCCGCTCCACCGAGTCGTGTAAACGGCGTAAACCAGGACGAGGGTATTTTGGTAATTTTGAGACCCCACAAATGAGGGTATTTCTGTAATTTTCTCACAATAAGGGGTGTTTCTATAAATTTTCCTTCATCGGGGAGATTTCTATAATTTTCCAACTATCGGGGGGCATTTAAGCAATTTTTAGTATTTCTGTAATATTTTTGCGAGGTTTCAACATTTTTGTAAAGCTTCAAAGCCTCAATCGTTGCATGGCTTTCCTTGGCATTTCTGTAAAGTATTTCCGTAATGTTTCACATATCATTTCTGTACAGCATTTCTGTAATATTATTGTTGTTGAAACTTGTTAGAATGTCTCACAACATGGCTTAGTGTCTCACAGCATGGCAGAAAAGTATGACATTTTTCTGCACTTCTCTGTACTTTTCACAGCATGAAACTTGTTGCATTTCTGTAATACTCAGTTGCACTTTTATGTAATTTGGCATTTGTGCACCTCTGCTTTTCTATAATTTGGCATTTATGCACCTCTGCATAGATGCACCTTTCTGTAATGTTGTATTTCTGTAATGTTTCACAGCATGAAAACTTGTTGCTGCACTTTTCCGTTTCTGTAATATTTTCACAGATTTCTGTTCTTGTAATGTTTAAACAGATTTCTGTTTCTGTAATGTTTTCACATCATGATGTTTTCACATGGTATCTTGGCATCTGTACTTTCACAACATACACACCTTTAACATTGTTATGCACTTATAACATTGTTATTATGCACTTATAACATTGTTAGCCCATTTCGATCTCCAGTTGCAGACCAATTTTGTGATTTGAATTTGTAAGCCCATTTGATTTCCAGTCATAAGCCCATTTCAATCTTTGCTTTTGAATGAAACAAAAGCATTTTAATCAGCCCATTCCACTAGAAGAAGCCCATTTTGATCAGGATGATTCGCAAGGAGGTGAGAAACCTCTTAAGATCATCATTCTCAAAAGAGGTGACCGGAACTCCCGGGGGGGGGGGGCTCAACTGTGGTGACCACACCCCTTATGTTAAACAAGGCATCTTCCCAGAAAAGGAAGGAAAGTCTTCCCTACGTAGAACTCCTTGCCTTCTCCCCTTTCATGTGGCTGTCTCTCTCTTCGTTTTATAGTGCTTGGAGGTGGACTGGAGGACCCCTTCTTCCTTTTTCTCCGATGGAATTCCAAGGGGCAAGCCCGTTCGCCTTCTCCTCCTCTCGGTCTCTTTCTCTTCCTTTTTAGTTATTCTTTTTTTTTTTGAACAGACGCATAGGCCATGGGCGGAGGAGAGCCTACTCCAAGGGGGAGGCCTCCCCTCCGGCCTGCTCAGGGCGGAGGGAGCTCCTCTCCGGCCTGTGCAGGGCAGAGGGGCCCTCCTTCGGCCTGGCAGCAGGTGGAGGGGGTTTCCTTCGGCCTGTACAGGTCCGGAGGTGGTTCCTTCGGCCTTATTTCTTCTATAAAAGCTCGGTACAGTCTTAAAAAATTCTCCTTCCAACACGTGGAGCTTTTTCTTCTTCATTTTGGTTTGTTTGGAGCATCTCCGCCTTGGTTTTGAGAATATGTGGGTGATAATATTAACCACAACTTCCACATATGTATTTTCCATGCACTTAATTTTTATCTTCTTCATGTTCAAAGAACTATCAAAGATCGTTTTCCTTTTGAGCCTTTTGAACGGAATTGACAAACCTTGGCCATTTTGCCTGCCCTTGTTAAATATATGCATATTTCCTTTTCATAAATTTCTGAAAATCTGAAACTTTATAAAAATATTTTATGGGGTCAACAGCCACGTTTGGAAGAAGCTTGTGCCCGGGCCGATCGCAAAATCCTCCAACATATGAAGTAGTTTGCCACGAACATCACAATATGGGAGGTAATCGCTTGGAGTAAAGAGTTGAGGGAGGCTCTTATCAAAATACTCAAGGAGCCTGAAGTCTATGAGGCACATGCTGCGGAGCTGCAAGCCAAAGCCTACGCAGCATTTGCTGCCAATGTCATTCTCGGAAAATGATATGCTGTTGTTCTCTTCGTGTCACAACCACCCTTTATATATGTGAGGGAAAATTAACGGCCACGAAATAAACCGGATCATGGTGGATGCTTGTGCAACCGTCAATATCATACCATTAAAGACCTTTAGGTCTTTGTACTTGATGTTCCACCTCCAAAAAGTCAAAGTGGTCAAAATCTCCGGATTCAACTAAGACACCGAAGATGCTCTCGGCCGAGTGGATGTGGAGTTGGCGTTAGATGATTTCACTACTAAAGTGATATTTTACATCATCGATGCCAACACATCATACAAGGTATTGCTAGGACGGTTTTGACAACATGAAAATTGGGTCGTCCTCTCAACACTCCATCAGTGCATCAAGTACGTCAAAAATGGAGAGCAGCATACGGTTTTCGCAGACTAGGTAGGCTCCATTCAACCCAAACGAATACAACTTGGCTGACACTTCTCTGTACTTTGGAGGATTTGGTCCATATCCTTTGGTCAAGAGCAAAAGAACGGTTGACTCTCGGAAGAGGATGAAGAAGAACTCTTCATCGTGGACGGGGAAAAGGCAAAGCTGAACAGACTATGCCTTGAAGCCAATTCTAAGGCGAACCATCCTGAAAGACGGAAAATCAACTTCGAGGCTAATCTTATTAGCCACGTCATTAGAATGCATGCAACTCCCTTGTGTAAAGGAGGAACCCATGGTGAAACGACTAAAGACATTCATAGTTACCTACCGAAGGCAAAGGAAAAACAAGAAGGCCAATCGAGATAAACCCATCGTCTTCCACAAAGGAGACCTAGTCCCCCAGGGCCCGTTGGAGGACGATTTTGGCTAATCCACTCTGGCTGGTGACATTCTAGAGGCAGTCCAAGAAATGGATGGCATGCCGCAGCATATCAAGGAAATGTGCAAGAAGCAGTAGATTCCTCAATGGCAAGATTCCACTCGTCGTGAATATTTTCGACAGTTGTGGCATCCCTCCCAAGTCCGGGGACAACATCCCTTCTTTAGCAAAAGACACAAGGGGGCTCATCTATGATCAAGAAGAAGACTTCCAAGTCTACTATGCTGTTAACACCGTAGGTCTGGTGCAACCAACTAATGGCCAGGCAGATGCAGAAGCCAAGTTTGATAGCTCCGGGGAAGAAGAGGAAGAAATCTTGATGTTACCCCCCTGCAAGATTCGGTAACTAAACCCTAGGAACTGAAGGAAACCAGGCCCCACTGGCTGCGAAACAGGGAGCTGAAGAAAATTTTGTTGACTCAAGTCCCAGCAAGGAACGCAACGCTGTTACAAACCCTCAAAAGGAAGAGGCGGCCGAATGCAATCCTGAAGAAATCTCGTCGACGTTAACCGACAGTCTTGAAGAAACCCCCTCGGCGTTAATAGGCAATTCTAAATACTACGAGGTGTACGAAGCCGACACCGACGATGAAAAGGACTTCATCGATTTGCAGCCCGCTTCTTCTGAATTGGAAGACAATGGCCAAGCAACCGTAGATGAACTGATCGAAATCAATTTGGGAGAGGCTGGAGAACATTGGCTTATCTTTATAAATGCCCTCCTGGATGAACCGGAAAGACAAGCCTACTGGCAACTCCAGCTGGAATACAAAGATTGCTTTGCTTGGACCTATAAGGAGATGTCAGGGATGGACTCCTCTGTAGTTGAGCATGAGCTAGCGATCTCCCCCACAACAAACCTAGTTAAGCAGCCGCAAAGGCGTATGCGCCATGAGCTGGAGCTGCAGGTCGTGACAGAAGTAAACAAAATGGCAGAGGTGGACTTCATTGAGCCTTGCATATACCCGGTCTGGCTTGCCAACATCGTGCTAGTGAAAAAGAAGAATGGTTAGGTCCGCATCTGTGTCGACTTCAGAGACCTGAACAGGGCATGTCCAAAGGACGACTTCCCGGTGCCAATCACTGAGATAGTGGCGATATGACCACAGGGCATGAAGCCTTGTCCTTTATGGACAGATCATCAAGCTACAATCAGATTCGTATGGCGGTCAAAGATTAAAATCACACAGCCTTCTGATCTCTCAAGGACATCTTCAATTACAAAAGGATGTCGTTCAGTCTGAAAAACGCTGGCACTACCTACTAAAGGGCTATGACGGAGATATTCGATGAGATGCTGCATGATATGGTTGAATGCTACGTCGATGATTTGGTCGTCAAAACAAAAAGGCGGGAAGACCACCTAGCCGACCTGTGTTGGGTCTTTGAAAGGCTGCGGTAATATGGGCCTAAGATGGGCCCGATGAAGTGTGCCTTTGGCGTGTCGAGCGGCAAATTCCTCGGTTTCATGGTCAGATACCAGGGTATAGAAGTAGATCCTAAAAAAATCAAAGCAATCTAGGAGCTACCGCCCCCCGAGAATTTGACAGAGCTTCGGTCCTTCTAGGGAAGATTGGCTTACATCAGGAGGTTCATCTCCACCTCTTAGGAAGATGCGCGCCTTTCGGCAAATTAATGAAGAATGGTGTCCCATTCATATGAGATCAGGAATGCCAAGTTGCCTTTGAACAAATCAAAGATTACTTGCTTACTCCCCCAATCCTGGGGGCCCTTGTTAAAGGAAAGCCGCTCATCTTGTATATTGCCACTATGGATGCTTCTCTGGGGGTCTTGTTGGCGCAAGTTAACAAAGAAGGCAAAGAGCAGTCGCTCTACTACCTCAGCAGAAAGCTGGTCAGTTCAGAGCACCGATACTCTCCTATAGAGAAAGTTTGCCTGGTGCTGGTATTTGCTATCATAAAACTAAGGCACGACCTCTTGTCGCACCGGGTGGAGCTCATATCCAAGTGCGATCCTCTCAAATTTCTCCTCAAGTAGCCCGTCCTTTCAGGAAGATTGGGAAAATAGGCACTTCTCTTGATGGAGTTCGATATCACATATGTGCCGCGGAAAGCAATTAAGGCACAAGGAATGTCGGAGTTCCTGGCAGCACATCCGGTGTGGGAGGGCTCGCCCCTCAACACTGAGCTCCCCGATGAGGAAGTTCTTATGCCCCAACCAAGAGCGGAAAAGCAAACAAAAGATGTCTTGCCTTACAAAGAGCATGACGTCCCCGCAGTCAACTGCCATGCTGGGAGTGTACTTCGACGGTGTCTCCCGGAAGGTCAGCAAGGTCGACAACATCATAGGCTTCACAGCCGGTGCTTGGATCATCTTTGTAACACCCCAAGGTGGTATTTTATACAATTTATGTGTCCTCATGAAGCCTTTGACTAACAATGAGGTAGAATACGAGGCTCTAATAATCGGGCTTCAAATGGCCCTAGAAATGGATATTAAATGCATTAAAGCCTACATGGATTCATAGTTGGTGGTTCGGCAAGTCCTTAGCGATTATGATGTATGAAAAGAGGAACTAAGAAAAGATTTATTTATTTGAAATAAATCACATCCCAAGGAGCAACAACTCCCAAGCAGACGCTCTAGTCAAGCTAGCTTCAGCCATAAAGCTCCCGCCTAAAGGTGAAGTGGATATCACTGTCAAGCACTGAAGATTGATGCCAAGCGTGCTCGATGAAGAGTCTGGCCTCACTGTATATGAGGTCAACAATATTGAAGAAGGCAATGCCGCAGAGGAGGTGGATTGGTGCGAGCCAATCATAAAGATAAAGAAAGGTTGGCTTCCTCTCGAGCAGGCCCAAAGAATCCAGTTGTTACGGTGGGCAGTATCGTACGATCTAATCGACGACTCCATCTTCAGGCTCGTCCATGAAAAGGATAGGTCTATCCTCTTGAAATATATCTCATGAGCTCAGGCTAAAACAATCATGCGCGAAGTCCATTCGGGGTTATGCGGGGCTCATCAAGCCGGAGAAAAAATGAAAAACAATATCAAGCTCAGAGGATTCTATTGGCCGACTATGTACGCGGATTGTAATCAATACGCTCGTACGTGTCATCAATGCCAAGCCTTTGGCTCTGTGCCAAGAAGACCTCCCAATCCGTTACATCTTACGGCCCCCACGTGGCTATTTGCAGAATGGGGAATGGACATTATGGGACCTTTCCCACCATCCTCCAAAAGTCACAAATATATTCTGGCCACAACTGATTGTTTCTCCAGATGGGTTGAAGCCATTCCTCTCAAAGAAGTAAATAGAGAGGTTGTTGCCCGATTTGTCCAGCATTACATCATCTATTGATTCGGCACCCCTAGTCGGATCATGTCGGACAATGACACACCCTTTAAAAACAAGGCCATATATCAACTGGCGGCCAAGTTCCATATCGATTGGAGGACGTCGTCAGTTTACAACCCCCAAGCTAACGGCTTGGCAGAAGCTTTCAACAAAACCTTGTGCAAACTTCTGGCCAAGATAATTGACAATCGCAAACTCGACTGTGGAGAAAAGATCTAAGAAGCGTTATGGGCCTATAAAACGGTCTATAAAACCCTTACGGGATTTTTGTCGTTCTCCCTAGTCTACGAGGCGGAAGCAGTGGTCCCACTAGAGGTTGAACTCACCTCTTATCGTGTAGTCGTCCATACTGAGTTGCCCAGTCAAGAACATGATGAAATTGAAAGAAGGCTGGAAGAACTCACCAGTTTGGAAGGCAAAAGACTGGAGGCTTATACATTCACACATAAAAGAGGAATGCACAAGGTCATATACTCAAAATTTTAACTTTATTGAATCAAATAATCAGAATTTACAAAAGACATATGACTTGACTCCTTTAATTCTAGACTCAAGAAAAGGAAAAATTACATAACATGATCAACTTCACTGCCTATTATAGTGAAGGGATTTAGCTATAACAAGATTCATGACTTTTAAGCTATCTAGGGCTTCTCTCGATCACTACTCGCTCTCGCCCTCGGATCCGTCATTCGAGTAATCTGAATCTGATCCACTAGAGTTTCTTGAAAAGATTGGAAAAGTAGGGAATGAGCACACTTACCCGGTAGGTATCTTCGTATCAACATGAAGACAATATTTAAGTAATTAACATTTTAGCTTTAACAGGTAAGATAAAGGGAATGCGATAAATCATACAAATAAAACCAAAGTAACACTAGTAACACGGCATGAACAAGATGTGTGAACATGATCGAGCAAGATTGAAATATAGATGTAAGTTTGGCCTTTCATTAACGAGAACGTACTAGCATGTATCGAGAATGTACTTTTCATAACCATAAAGACTTTGTACTAGAAAGTCATGTAACAAGCAAGTATAATTTCATGATGAGCCTTGTGGATTTCACCCGTTTATAAAAAAAGTACTCCCGGCGCAATGCGACGCCAGTGTTCATCATACCCTATGGTTTACAGTATGTTTCCGGTCATCAGTTGAGGGGGCTAGCGTGGAGCCCTTGGACACCGTTCGTGTCCGCTCTTACATCTTCAAATTATAAATCAAGCTACTTTCACGAGAAATATAAATATGGCCGATAATATCAAGTTTCAACAATAGTTTCATGATAACAACAACCAAGGTGGGAACGTATCAAAACGCAATCATGAGATCGAGGATGATTTAATTGGATATTATGCCACGGAAGAATTCCGGCAGCATAACGGTACATTCATAGATTTCTATAGTTTGTTAATAGCTTATTGACAAAGTATTGAGTTCCAGATAATTAAAGGACCATCTAGGAACATAGTAGAGTTAACCCTTTTGGTCAAACCACGGGTTAGACACAATCTGGGAGAACGTGGTCAAGTGAGGACCGTTTCTTGAAGAAGCGGTCGAGTCAAGACCGTTTTCAGGATGAGTCGACGCACAAAGGAAAGAGTCGACGCAATGAGTGCTGAAACAAGAACGCGGTCGCGCCAGGACTGCTATCATGAAGTAGCGGTCGCCTGATGTTCAGGTCCGTTCACAGAAAAATGTAGGGAACTCCAGTGCTTTCTAGACCGTTGGGTTTTAGGGTACAATCAGCTCGACGTCCTAGTGGGAATCCCAGGATCGCAGAGACTTACGGAGGTCTTGAAACATGATCACCTAGTCCGACAGAAGGAATATCCGACGGAGAGGATCTCAAGTCCAAGAGATGTGCCTATCACGTGCGTGTGTAACTAATAGTAACGTATCGGAATACGTGCTATGTACTTAACCAAGAAAGACAGGAGATGAGAGTGAAATACATGAAAACAACGATCAAAACACCAGCAATGTGTAGTGATTTCCACAAAACATACAAAATAACTTTAATACAAGACTATAGATTTTATGATGAAATTAACTTATGATTCAAAATAATTTGAAAACATGAGAGGGCAGGAAGATAGAACTTTCAACCCATAATATGTAAGTCCAGTGATATAATATGGAATATGGCTCAAAAACATGCATAAGCCATGCACTAACTAGGGTTAATTAGGTCAGTATTTATCAGAAACAACAAACAAAACGTGGTCTTGAGGTGACCGCCTTATTGAAAACGCGGTCTATCGGGAACCGCCTGATTATGGGCGCGGTCTCTGATGGACCGTCTTCTGTCTGCAACAGACAGAAGGTAAAATGGGTATGCAAGGCCTAAGGGCAAATAATGCATGAAAAGCATGGTATATTGAAAGGTGAAGCATGATAGAACAAAATTGATGCATAGAAACGAATGAATTTGGCCAAAGTTGTTTATCTTTTCTATTAGTTTGTAGGGTCATGCATGCAATGAATACCTAGTTGCACAGTCCGGGGGAAACATGAAATACAGCATGTATGAAGTATGAATTTGAGTAAGGTTAGAGGGCTTTTGTTCCTAACTTGATATTTAAGCCATACATGAGATAACCTACCTCTGGGGTTGCTCCTAGAGTTTGAATTTCTGACTGGAAATACGCTTCCGTTCCTGCGCGTCCTGCGTGGAACCAGCAACTTCCCGACCTTCCAACTCCTTAACCGTTGGATCCTAATTCACGAAATTTGGAGAGAAGTTATAAGATACAAAGGGGAACAATTAACTCTAAAGGCTGGATTTGAAATTACCTCTGCTAAGGTCCCTAAACTTCGGATCTTTGTCGGACGAACACGATTGTTCCTGTGCGTTCTGCAGAGAAACAGCTACTTCCAGATCCTCTAACTCCTCAACGGCTTGGTCTTCTAACACGAAATTTAGAGGGGAGACAATACTAAAGGGAACGAAAAATTCTAAAAGACTGACATGAAATAACATCATCTTACCGTCGAACCACGCGAGCCAAAACAAGGGTACGCGCAAATCAATTCTGGGCCCTATTTATAGGGTTTGGCCTAGGGCTGAGAGATTAGATCAAATTAGAGTCCTAATTTAGAGTAGGATCGATCCCCAAGAGTCCTAGACATGTTTTTTCACTGGATAACATCGATCTTATGGGGATTGGAATGGGAAACATCCAAGTTTTTCACTCCTCTAACAGTTTCGTTCACGGAACATAGTAGCGGTCGCCCCTGGACCATCTTGAGGACGCGGTCGCGCGATAGACCGCGTTCTGATAGGGTGTCAGAAATTTGAATTTTAGTTAAATTCCACTTCTATTTATCCCTTATTTATTCTATTTATCCATTTAAATTAGAAAATAGCCCTAATTACGTCTCTAGAAGTGGGCTTGGGCCTAAAAGCTCGGGGTTTGAGTTTAAGGCCCATTTTAAGTGGATTTACTAATTAGGTTAAATAGTTGGGCTTTTAAATTAAATTAATTTACCCATAAATTGTTAAATAGCCCATTAAACCTTTTTAAATGCTTCATCATCATCATCATCATCATCAGAGCCTTATCCCAATTAATTAGGGTCGGCTACATGAATCCTGTTCCGCCAAAGATTTCTATCAAGTGCAATATTCATATTTAAACTCAAGGAACTAATGTCTTTCCTAATAACATCGCACCATCTCATTTTAGGCCTTCCTCGAGCTCTTTTACTAGCATCCACTAAGATTTAGTCACATCTTTTAACCGGCGCTGAGTTAGGGCGACGAAACACATGTCCAAACCACCTGAGTCTATTTTCTCTCATTTTGCTATTAATTGGAGCTATCCCTAAGTCCTTACGGATGCGCTCATTCCTAATCTTGTCTTTCTTAGTCTTACCACACATCCATCTCAACATCCTCATCTCTGCTACACACATTTTGTGGATGTGTTCCTTTCGTACTGTCCAACACTCGGTACCATATAACAAAGCAGGTCTCACAGCCGTTCTATAAAACCTCCCTTTGAGTTTCACAGGCATACGACGATCACAAAGGACACCTGATGCACTTCTCCATCTTAACCAGCCTGCCTTAATCCTATGTGTAACGTCATCATAAATCTCCCCATTCTCTTGTATGATAGACCCTAAATATCGAAAGCTACTACTCTTCGGAATGTTATGTCCATCAATTAGAACCGTGTCTTCCTGAACCACTCTCCCATTACTAAAATTACAGTGCATAAACTCTGACTTACTCCTACTAATTTTAAAACCTTTAGACTCCAAGGCAAGTCTCCAACGCTCTAACTTAGCATTTAGAGCATCAATACTCTCATCAATTAAAACAATATTGTCTACAAATAGCATACACCAAGGGATATCCACATGCAATTGTTTAGTTACTTCATCCATAACTAAGGCAAAGAGATACAGACTTAGTGCAGAACCTTGATGCAAACCTATAGAAACGGGAACTTCACCAGTCTCCCCAGCAATAGTTCGAACACTAGTAATAGCACCGCCGTACATATCCTTAATCAAATCAACATATCCTTGAGAGATTCCTTTCTTTCTTAATGTCCACCAAATCAATTCTCTCGGTACTCGATCGTACGCCTTCTCTAAATCAAGAAAAATTATATACAAATCTTTTCTCATCTCTCTATACTTCTCCATTAGCTGCCGTAGTAAGAAAATAGCTTCTGTAGTAGATCTATTTGGCATAAAACCAAACTGATTTTCCGATACAGTAGTCATACATCGGAGGCGTTTTTCAATTACTCTTTCCCAAAGTTTCATAGTATGACTCATAAGCTTAATTCCACGATAATTATTACAACTTTGAATATCTCCTTTGTTTTTATAGAAAGGAACTACGACACTTTTTCTCCAAATTTCTGACATTCTCCGTTCCTTTAAAATTTTATTAAAAAATTTAGTTAGCCACTGAATACCAATATCTCTAGGCCTTTCCATACTTCAATAGGTAAGCCATCTAGTCCTAAGGCCTTGCCCACCTTCATTTTCCTTAAAGTATCCTCCACGTCTGACATCTTAATACGCCTGAAATATTGATATTTATCAAATACTGTGGACTCTTGGGTACCTTCTAAAGATAAATTCTTGACGGAATCTCTATTAAGTAACTTCTGAAAATAGCTATGCCACCTCCCTTTAATCTCAAGATCCTTAGTTAAAACCCTTTGATCTTCACCTTTAATGCACCGAACATGATCTAAATCTCTAGTTTTCATTTCTCTTAATTTAGCAAGTTTAAATATGTCCTTTTCACCCTCTCGGGTTCTTAATTTATTATATAAATCTTCAAATACCTTTGATTTAGCTTCGCTAACTATTTTCTTAGCTCTCTTTTTAGCGATTTTATAGGCTTCTAGGGTTTGATCATTTTTGTTAGTTTGCCAAACTTTAAAGCATTCCTTTTTTACTCTAATGGTATTTTTGATTTTCTCACTTCACCACCAAGTCTCTTTTTCTAAATTCTTTTTATCTTTAGATTCGCCTAAGAGTTGTTTTGCAACCCTCGTTATACAATTTGTAACATTATTCCACATTATATTAGTTTCTTGTTCTAAATTCCAAATATTTTCCTTTAATAGATGATTTTTAAATGTTTTTAAACTTTTATCTTTTAAATTCCACCATTTAATCTTGGAATAATTATTTATAATGATCTTTCTTTTGAATTTAGGGATAGTGACATCCATTACTAACAACCTATGTTGAGGGGCTAGACTCTCACCAGGAATAACTTTGCAATCTTTACATAAAACTCTATCGACCTTCCTAATGAGAAAATAGTCAATTTGACTTATATGTGTTCCACTCTTGTATGTTATTAAGTGTTCGTCCCTCTTCTTAAAGAAGGTATTAGTAATTGCTAGATCATAGGCCATAGTAAAATCAAGAATAGTGTTACCCATATCATTTCTATTGTCAAAACCAAGCCCTTCATGAATCCTCTTATAGCCTCTATTATCTATACCCACATGACCATTAAGATCCCCTCCAATAAAGATTATCTCTTCACTAGGGATATTTTGGATCAAACTATCAATAGCCTCCCAAAATTATTTTTTAATGCTCTCTTCTAATCCTACTTGAGGTGCATATGCACTAATTATATTGAAAATATCCTCACCTAAGATAAGTTTAATTAACATTAGTCTATCCCCCAATCTATTTACTTCCACAACTCTGTCTTTTAAGTTTTTATCTATTATTATAGCAACATAATTTCTAGAGTTATTATTACCCGTATACCAAATTTTATATCCATCAATGTCTTTAGCTTTATGTCCTTTCCACCTAGTTTCTTGTAGGCAAGTTACGTTAACCCTCCTGTCCTTCATTAACTTAACTAATTCTAAACCCTTACCCGTTAAAGTTCCTATATTCCAAGTAGCTAGACGGATCCTATGTTTTTGGACTTGCTTCTTTACCCGTGTACGTCCAACCCCACACGAGAACCCTTGCCTATTTGACACCGCAATCGGGCGCCATTGCGGCGCGTCGCTTACGGGGGAACGCCCTAGCTAACCCTTGCTCACTTGTCATTCCATCCGGGTTCCGATGTAACGCGTCGCTTACGGGGAGCGCCCTAGCTAGCCCTTGCTCACTTGTCATTCCATCCGGGTTCCGATGTAACGTGTCGCTTACGGGGAACGTCCTAGCATTAGCACATAATGTATTTGGATCAGAATTCATGTTGGAGATGTGACAAAATTTTACTGCTGGCTGTCGACCTAACGCAAACCCTCCTCTTTTCTCATCTGGGCTTGGGACCGGCCATGGCAGAGTTTTTAAATGCTTAATAATTTTAAAAATTCCAGAAAAATTCAGATAATTACCAGGGTTGTTACAATTTCCCACCATGAATTTTCCATTTCCTGTTAGTTACCGAACCCACCCTTGCTTCTATCTTCCTCCTCTGCACTTCATCAATGAAGCTCCAGGTTGACACATGGAATATTGGAATATGAAACCTCTCCTAGAAGCCTTACCAAACATAATCTTCTTCCAGCCTACAAGTGCGGGGAGGTTGGCATGGACCACCTCCACTACACCTAGCTTCATCTGAGAATACATTTTTAGCCTCTACGAATTCCAAACTCCTATCCTCTTTCCTGTATTACACATGATTTTCACCCTCCAATTCTCAATACTCGATTCGCCATCTACACAACTTTCATCCTTCTCCAGGTTCTTAATACATGCTATGCGTTTTATGTGGAAAACCATAGAAGATGCTATTTGGAGTTTTATATGCTTTTATTGATTGTGTCAGGTGGTTGGATGAATAAGTGGGAGGAAGTTTTAATGTCATTCACTATCTTTCTGGCTTGTTGAGGTGTTTCTTTTTTCTAGCAATGGATGATAGAAAGGTATTAATGCATCACGATTTTACTCATGGAGGTTTGTTATAGTGTTATTCATTTTTTTGTCTTCCTAATGGCACTCATATTCCCGAGTTCTTTGAACCGTTGAGATGTTAATCATGTATGAACAACATAAGCTTCATAAATCATGAATATAGGATAAATAATCAATGGAATTTAAAAGGCTTCTCTTTTGTTTTGCTTTCAGTCATATCCTCCATTGACCATTATCTCTTAATGCAGACATTATCTTCCTGGGAAGCTAAGCTTCATTCTTGGGGCTATAAACCGCTCTTTTGCAGTGTAGATCGCAAAATTGGATTCGAAGAACTAGAGGACATTCTGAACGGTCAAACAACAGTTATTGTAGGTCCAAGTGGTGTTGGAAAGTCAAGTCTTATCAATGCCTTGAGAAGAGCTCCATATGGTTCTGAAGATGAAGAAATTGATAAGTTACTGGTGAGCTTGTCCGTATTTTCCCCTTGTCTACTGCATGATATTGAATGACAGGATTTGGAATAATTATTCCAATTCTACCTGCTAGACATTGTCAGGTGAAGCACACAAATTTCAACATATTGATTGGTCATAAATCAAACAGTCAAGGGATTACAAATTTATTTGTTTGTGATTGATGGTAGTATGAATCAGAATTTTGAGCACTTAATCTAAGACTGACTTTTCAGAGTGAAGGGCACAAATGGCTTGGAGATCAACGTGTTGGCACTGTATCTAAAAGAACTGGCAGAGGAAAGCACACCACACGGCATGTTTCTTTGCTTCCACTTGATGGGGAAGGTTTTCTTGCTGATACTCCAGGATTTAACCAGCCTAATCTTTTGAAAGTAACAAAGAAATCCCTTGCAGAAACATTTCCAGAGGTTTGTGGAACAACATGTTGCTTAAAGCTTGTAGTTTAAAACAAGACAATATTCTTTGACTTTTATCAATGCCTTCTGCTACCCTAAATTTATTTCTTTGATCTATTTTATCATTCTATTTTCTGATATTTTTCTTTTCTTTCAGATCCGGTGGATGCTTAGTGCTAGTGAACCATCAAAATGCACATTCAATAACTGCTTACACCTTGGTGAACCAGGATGCATAGTGAAGGGTGACTGGGAAAGATACCCTTACTATCTTCAATTATTAGATGAAATAAAAATCAGAGAAGAGATTCAGCTAAGGACACTGGGAACAAAAAGAGAGAGTGATGTAAGGTATATGCCAGAATCATTGTGGTGTTCATTTATTCAATTGATGATTCAGTGATTGAGCAGAATAGCTTAATTTATGTGTAGAAACTATGATAGTCGGGGAAATGATTTCAAGGTCCTACATTTAGATGACAGAAGAAGACATGATGTAGGAACTGTTTATCCAAGAAATCAGTTCCCGTCCTTTCTCTTACAGTTCTAAATGTGGCCTTGTCCTTTTCTTCTCCACTCTCACTTCCATTAGCAATCATGATGACAGAAGAAGACATGATGTAGGAACTGTTTATCCAAGAAATCAGTTCCCGTCCTTTCTCTTACAGTTCTAAATGTGGCCTTGTCCTTTTCTTCTCCACTCTCACTTCCATTAGCAATCATGGCATCATCTACAGTCCTTGTTCCACTTCCATCATTAGTTCTGGCATCTACAGTGCTGCATATAACCTTGATGGATCTCTTTCTAGGGATCATTTTGAAAATGTTTTCCCACTGCAAGTTGTTTAGGTGCCTCTGTTTGTCTGCAGTGAAAGTGATGGTGCAATCCAAATTATTTTCAGAAAAAAAGCTGTTAAGGTGATGGATCTTTTCTAGGTTGCTTATAAGCTTTTCCAAAGCCAAAACCCTCTGACCTTCCTTTTTCAACTCATTTTTCTTTATCCATGTATAGAAAAAAAACATGTAGCTTGTCAACTTGCTCAAATTCTCCACTCCACTCTTTCGAAGATAAACTCTATCTTTTAGTCAATTACCTTATGTCTTAGAATCGTCCAATTGTGAGAATTTTGTGGGCCTTCGTTGACTCGAATGGATGAACCTGGAACTATTCATGGAGAAGAATCTGCTCAACTTTATCTGACAAATACCTTGGTTGTAAAAGATCTGCTTCATTTGTCTTTAGCATTTGCAGGAATGAGATTCTTCCGCATGGTCTCAAACTTCTTATTGAGATACCATAGACAGATTCTTTCACATCTGCAGAGTCTGCAAATGGCTCCTGGATTGTAAGTGGCCACTGATTGAAGAAACATGTCTCAACCAACTGGAATAATTTTAGCCTTTTGCATCATTTCTAAAGCATCGTGTCTGAAGATGCAGACAGAATGAGTTCGTGGACAATGTTTATGCCAAATGTTGCAATTACTTTTGGCTTCTCTTTCCTTTTCTAGTCATGAAACTTACCATGTCTTCACTGAGATAGTAGAAATTGTTCAAGTTTTTAGTCTTAATCAAATGATATTTGCCTTACACTGATATTCAATTCAGACTATATTTTGGTTATTTTGCTAGATTTGGTGGAGTAAACTGCTTAATATTGCCTTTGGTAATACATTTTCCCATGGAACGAAGGAATGGATCGGATATGCCAGGATTGGCTGATCCGATCGGTTTTGGGTCTGGCCAATCTGATCCCGATTCTTGGGCCGGATCGGCCCAGATCTGGTGGATCGGCCCAGATCTGGTGGATCGGCTGATCCAATGCGACCCCCAGGCCAGTCCCATGTACCCACCCAGTAAATTTAAAAAAAAAATAGAGTTGATGAAGAAGAAGAAGAGGGAAAAACCAAACAAAGGAAAGTACTTACTTGCTGCTGTTGCTGTTACCACCAGCCGCTGGTGCCACCTCATCCTCATACTCTTTCCATTTCCTACTCATCACGGTGGAGCCTCTGCCTGCAATGGAGTGGGGGGTCAGGAGGCGTGGGGGAAGGAAAACCCTTGAGACTCGATCAAAATTAGTAAAGCAACAGTGATTTTTGTAATAACCCTTATTGAAGCTTATAAACTCATATTAACATCTAAAATAAAAAAATATAGGGTTGGCCTGGATCGGACTGGGATCGGCCGATCTGGATTGGTTTTCGATCAGCAGACTCGAATCCGATCCCCAATCATTCCTTCCTTGCATTTTCCCTTCATTATATTTCGTTTTCTATTTTCATTTGTTTTTCGCTCTTTCTGCATCAACATGTTTTTGCAGGATTGTGCCTTGTCAGGTTCTAGATCCTATGGATTAGTACCAGATATCTCTCCATTTCATTCTAGGCTGGTTTGAACACAACATTCACTTCCTAAGGCCATCTTTGCAGCCAATTGGGTCTATGGAGTGAGCTGCAATTATGGCCTATCCTCTGAAATCAGGCTAACTACTTGTGCTTGTCTTATAGCTTGGCAGTACCAAATGCTTTTTATGGATCTGCAGGATTAAATTGACTGTGGAGCTAATGCATTTTACTAGATGTCACACATTGAAATAATGGATATATCCCATTGAGAGGAGGCGGCCGGTGAATCAGGTGCAGGGGAATGGTCGCCGGCGTTCCTACGCGGAGGTCCTTCTTGGCTTCCCGGCTGGAGGTCAAGAGCATAGCACTAGGAGAGGCTGCGTCGTGGCGGACCCCCTTCTGGCAGATTTTGTGAAGGCCAAGCTTTGTTGGCTGGAGAGGTGTGTTTGGGTGGCAGTTGTGGAGGGGAGGGTGTCGGAGGTAGGGGTGAGGTAGTTGTTGGAGGAAGGTGGTGCCAGGGCGAAAGGGTGGTCTGTCTCCTCTGTGCTTCGAGGGGGCTTTCTGGCCGTTGGCCTCACGACGGAGGTGGCGGTGAAGGCGGGGGTTTCTCCTGGCTGATGGAGTTTTTCGGGTGGCTAGATGGTCCGTTCGTAGAGGCTCTTATCTGGGTCCCAGAGGGAGTTGGTGTTTGGTCTAGTTAGTCGGAATCCCTTTGGTGCTTTGTAAGGAAGCCGGAGTGGCTTTGATTATCCGGAATTTCGGAGCGGTGGAGCTGAACTCCGTCAGGGTGTGGCCGGAGGGGGATCTTTCAGTGGTGGGGGCGGCCATTTGGGTCAGAGGGGTGCTGGACATCCCGGCGGTCGTTGGAGTGGACGTTGGCGATCATCTGTTCTTGATCCGCGTCCATCGGCGGCTGGAGGAGAGTGGTAGGATTCCGACTCATCCGGAGGTAGGAGACAAGATAGGACCACGCCCTAGGTTTGGTTTGAATTTTGAATTGCAGGGCCATGGATCCTTCAGTGGGCCAGGAGCTGTTTTGGTCGGGTCTGCTGGGCCGTGCGCTTGCTTGGGTAGGCGTCTGGGTTCGGGAAAGGCCCTTCACTTACCCGGATCCGATAGTCCAGCGCGTATCGGGCCCATGGGCACGGATACTGGTCATCTTTCATGATCGACTGGGCCTGTCCACGTTGGTCTGCAATGCCTGGCTCTGCTTTGTGTAGGGTGTCATCGGGATGGCGGGGGCAGCAGTACACCGGCGAGGTCTGCCGTCGGCGTGGCTCCAACAGATGACAAGATTATCATGGGAGGGTCTCTTTCCGTTGCTCTGCAACTCTCTCTTTTGTCAGACATCAGCGGGCTCGTGCGGGGCAAGGCGTAGGAGGGCCTGACTCTCCCTGCCGCTCGACATCTGTGGTGAACCTGGGGGATCTTACGGCGGTTCTGACTGGTGGCCTCCAGGCAGCATTGGCCCAGACTACTGTGTGTGGGAAGTCTTCGGAGGCTCCTCCCGGCGATCCCTTCCCGGGGATTCCGTTAGGTGCTAGGAATCGTCCTCTCAGCCCTATACGGCGACCCGAGACATAGGTGGCTGATGGCGGGGGCTTCGCCTATGTCTCTGACGCCGGTTGTCTCCGCACGGCGATCCCCGCGTAGGTGATCTAGAAGGCAGTTGTGGTAGGGAAGGGTACATATGCAGGGCCTCTTATAGGCTTTTCATCTATCCTGGCGGCGGTCCAACAAAGGGGTGAGGAGCGGGCGGTGCCGAGGGTGTTGCCAATCGACCTCTTACCCCGGGCGGTCCTGTTGGGGACGGGCGCCGGTGAAGATCAAGGGGAGGGGTCAGTGGTGGCTGAGCAACAGATGGAGGCTCCCCCACAGCTAGTGCAGGGTTGTCAGCTGCCCTCTCATCGGACCTCCACGAGGAACAGGTGCAGTCGATGTTTGGCTCGACAGTGGAAGGCATGGGTGAGGATGAGGCAAAGGTGGCATAAGGGAGAGGCCGCCACTCCCGCCGGGCTTTTGCTAGTTGGTGTCAGACAGTCGAGTTGCCCTACTCTTGACGCTTGTGATGTCCAAAGGTTGGAGGCAACGAGGTCTGACGGTGGCACTGAGAAATCATCTGCTTCGAGTGGAGGCCAGGTGGATGCCGGCCTTCTAGCGGCTGTGCGATCGGTAGGCACGGGCTGTAGTGGCAGTGGGGAGGGGGAGGAAGCCATCGGGGATCTGCCTTCCCTCTCCTTCCTGTTAGAAGAGTAGTTGGGCAGGCACCTCAGGGGGCTTTGCTTTGTCTTTCGGTACTAGAACCCCCCTACCGATGGTGTTGAGGATGGGGATCTCGTGGCGGAGGCGGAGGAGGCCGTCATGCTTCTGGAGGGAGTTGGCCAGCAGGCGGTGTTAGCTCTGCCTCCCCCGCCTAGGTAGTTGGAGGAGGGGTATCTTCACGTGGAGGTGGATCAAGTCGAGGATGTCAATCAGGAAATGGAGGGAGGGGAGCCTCGGCAAGGAGGTCAAAAATATTATAGCTAACGTGGAAAGAAATATGGAGTCTCGGGCTATGTTGGTGGCGAGTCTAACTGGTGTGAAGACTGAAGGGGTTGACAAAGAAGTGGGGTCAGTCTTCTGCAGATGGTTAAGGTTAAGAGGGCTAGTAGAAGAGGGGAAATAGATAGGGTAGAGGAAGGTAGGTAGCTGTGGAGGGTACTGTGTTTTGGTAGGGAAGGGGAGCGGTTATGTCTGTTGGGAGTGTAAGGTGGTTTTGTGGGCCTCGGGGTAGGGCTGGGTACAATGTGCAGTTTCGTTGCAGGACGTGATTGTCTTCTCCTATGTATGTTGGGGGGGGAGTGTTGATATTCTCTGTTTTGTTTCCAAGGCAGAGGGTTGTTTGCCGACTTTTGTAGTTGGGAGATTTGTGGGAGCTCTCCCTTCTTACTTGTAAATTCTCTTTTTCTTTTATATATTTCGCGGAACTATCCACTTTCAAAAGAAATGAACTTCTTACGTTTCGTAATTTGATTAACTATACCATTCTATTCTGTGTAGATAGCTGGCTACACCATCTTGGTGGGCTGGGCTGGCTGGAAGGCTCCTCTTTGGGACACTTTTGTAGATGGAGATTAATTTTTGGGTGTATGCTTTTTCTTGAGTAAGTCCTCCTTGGGGATAGTATGCTTTTTTTTTTTTGCACTTGTACATTGCTCCTTTTCTTTAATGAAATCATGGTAGTATCCATTTTCAAAAGAGAGAACTCTAGGACTTTGATGACAGTTTCAAGCAATTGACTGAGTTTCAAGCTACTAGCATGACATTACATGTTGGCATTCTTTTATGCCTGACTCTGTGCTTGTCAACATGAATGGATGGTGAAGGCAAATACATAATTCATGGAACATTCTGTATCAGATTTTATTAGGATAGTCCTATGTTTAGTGGACACAAAATAAAACTAATTTTTAAAGAGTGGTTCTTTTTCTTGAATTTTTGAGCCTGACAGTCGAACATCTTCCATATGATATTTGAGCACATGATTATGATCTAGGCCATGCATCCTGTGTTTTCAATTATGCATGTGATAGAATCCAAGTCAGCCTGCACATGAGAGGGCATGTTAGAATAGTTTCACATCGAGTGGACTACACAGAGAGAGAGAGAGAGAGAGAGAGAGGGGCCCTCTCTACTCTTGAAATTTTGAGTTGGAAGGTGTGATTATTTCAACAGATGCATGTGTTAGCCTTTTGCAGTTTGAGTGTACATTGTCATGTCCAGTATGCATGTATTTGTATAAGCATGCAAAGATATGTATGGGTAAATAGTTGAACATAAGAATTTTTTATTTTGGTCAAATGAATCTGATTTGGAAGCCTTAGAGTCTACGTGTATCTGGACAGTGTGATCTAGATCTGTCAATTATGTCTGATATTTTAATGCAATCCATGTTCATATCATTTTAGACCAAATGCCATCAGTGCTAGATGCCTCCAAAATGGAATCAAACGGACCAGTATTATACCTTCGCACGGTGGAAACTAGCATGTTCCTTCCTGACTTTGGCATTTTTGCAGGTACAAGGTGACTGAAATGGGTGTCGTACAAGCGGAGCCTAAATTGCAACCTAAGAAGCACAGGCGTGTTTCTCGGAAGCGTCTCAACCAGTCAATCCTAGATGATCTTCGAGGGGAGGATTGGACCGACATTGAAGAAATTGAAGAGACTGCTCGGTAAAGCCAGTTCCAGTAAACTGAGCAAAGGACTACCGCTTCCAGTAGAATGATCTTTTCGAAAACTGTATATAGTAATGCTGGGAAGCCTGACCGGGGAACCTTTTGGTGTAGAGGCCAAGTTCCATCGCTCAACAGAGTAGAGAGGAAACCCAAAGCTAACATTTGATTCGCTCGATAGATGAGAAAGGAGATATTTAATACAAAGGTCTCTTTTATCATCATCTTCTTTGATGCCTTTGCTTTTTTCCCCACTTTATTGCCATTTCTTAGTCGCGGTTGCCGTTTATCCGGCCTTTTTAAGATTGGCTTGATTCGATTTCAAAACCTGTCATTACTAGGGTTACCGTGACGAGAAATTGGAGAGCTCTTTGATCTGAACCGCCGAGGAGTTTGCTTTTTCTTGGTTCATTCTTCACCGTTGCTCTGTTAAGTTGGGTGATCGTTGCCTATAAGATATTATTATACGTCTGAAAGGAGTTGGTTTCAATGCTGTCAGTAATATCTGGTTCAAGGATGATAAAGGGGCGTTCATGGCAGTTCGCGCACTGGATCCAGCATTACAGACCTCCCTGTCGTCCATCGTTTTCATTTCCACACCCCCTCCCCACCCTTCGATGACGGGGAAGCCATTGTTAATTTAGATCTTAAGAACCAGGTAAACTGGGAACCCGTAGAATAAGACGGGGTCAGTTTTGCTAAAGTTTTAATAAGTTTGGCGGCTCACTCATCTACCTTGCATGGAGGAGGGAGGTTGTGGATTCGAATCTTTCCGGCGTCGTTGGGAGTCGTAGATTTTTTTCACTTTTGTTCTTAATTTATCTATTAAAAGAAAATCGTCTATGGGTCACATTTTTTGGGAAGCATTATTTGTATGTCCAAATCTAATAAGAATGTGATATTTATAACCATTTGTGAGGAGGGTAAAATCAATCTGGTCTATTAGCGTCAGGTCTACGTCGATCCAAGACTCGTCGGGTGTAAAGTAGGCGGTTCGATAGTTAGCGGTTCACATTAGGTGGCCTAATAAAGATGAACGGAAGATTTGTCAGCTCACAAGAGCATCGACTCAGACATCTCGGGCGTCGGACGACTCTCTGGCGATCGAGCGTTACTCCTGCAATCGTCGGCCTCTACTCTCGTAAGGGCGAGTACGCGTCTAGAGCGTCATAAGACTCACCTGAAGGTCGCACGGCTCGGATAAACAGACGCATAACGAGAAACTCTCTACGATCGTGGGGAGGCCTTATCCCACGACTCACTTCTTTCTCTGTTAAGAGATGGGCTTTCATCGCCAGGACAACCGGTATAAGTAGACCTCCGATCAAATGACAAGGACACACAGACATTGACATACGCCCAGTCACGCGTACATACGGAGACAGACGGCCGCACACGGAGAAACGCTCAGACCCACCGGGGAGGGAGAGACATCAGAAGGGGTTAACTTTCGAGCACGTCTCAGGCCGTGTGAGTACTTTCTGAGCACTTGCTAGACATAGCGAGCATCTCCGGGAATCTCACTCCGGCTCAAGGCTTGACCATTCTACCCTCACACTTTCTCCCTCTCTTCATCTCCTATTGATCCTCATCCAACACGGTCCTTATTTAAGCATCGGAGGGTTGTCCCCTGGGGTAACGTCCAAGACTCCTTCTAACACTTTCTTTCTAGTGTTTGTAGACTTCCACGAGTGATTAGTTGTTTATCTCCTGTTGAAACCATTATAAAAGTGTATTTATTTTGATGGATGTGGTAGTAATCCAGTTTAGACGATCAATTTTTCTTTGGTTTGTCAATTTGTGATTAAAATAAGCCCGGGGAGAGTGGAGCGGAGATGCTGAGCGGAGGTGAGTGGGTTCAGGGATGAGACCCCGTGAACCGGCCGTAGCCTCTGGGGTTGGTTGGGAGAACCCACCATCTCACCAGGAGAAGGGGGCTGCTGGGGTCGGTGCTGAGTCGCCTTCCGGAGCCCAGGTATGCTGGTCCCCAACTTTTTTTTTTTGGAGAAACCCTACCTAGGGAGGGTGGGAGGCCACCGCACACCAGGAGGTAAATTTTATTAATAATTGAAAAAGAATAACAATTACATCAGACGGATGCTAGGCATACCTAGCTTATCTAATCGGGCTGCACCGTTAATATTTTTAGGCAGCTCATGATGAATAAAAAAGGAATTACATTTGTTGCTGCACGCTAAAGAAGCTAAGGAATCAGCCACCGAGTTTGCCTCCCTATATATGTGCATAATTGTGTCTGAAGAAGAGATGCTTTTCCAGATGTCACGGACATATGTGAGGATCATCCATGGGCATAATACTTTGCTTGTTAACAATCTGAACCAAAATTTTTGAATCACACTCAATGATTGCCGGGTAAGAGGTCACAGTATGTAGATAATGTAAACCATCTAGTAGGGCTCTAGCTTCAGCAATAAGACTGTTGGATTGGGCATAGTAGTGAGAAAAAGCCAAAAGAATATTGCCTTGGTAATCTCTGATAACACCACCCCCACCTGAAACACCCGTCATCTTGCAAGCTTCATCCATGTTGAGTTTGAGAGATGGCTAAGGAGGACATATCCACTTGACAATTTTAATCATTGGGTGACCTTGAGCAGCAGCTGAAATACCAAAATTTTCCAAAATATTCAGTCTGCTATGATAGTTTTCCCTAAGATTTGCATTTAGAACAAGGTGTTTAACCTGCACAATGATTCTGTGGAAAAGACTCTGTTTGGATAATTGCTTTCCTTCAAATTTTGCAGCATTCCTGACCAACCATAATTCCCACATCCCATAGCCAATTACAGCAAGTGTGAATAGACCAAACATAGAATTAGTCTTTATGTTTTGGACAACATTGACAATCAAGGCTCTAGCTGAGTTTCCATAGAGCTGCAGACCCTTCAGTTGAAAAGAATACCAGACAAAAGCAGCACAGTCACTGGATAAGAATAGATGGTTAGCATCCTCCTCACCAGGGTTCTTACAGCAGCAACATTTAGAACAGATAGGGATCCCAAGCCTCTCGATATTAGCATCAAGTGGAAGACAATTCTGCATTATTTTCCATAAATGAATCGAGATTTTGGTGGGCAGCCAATTTGACCAGAGGTGAGTCCAAGGGACAGAATTATGAAATGGATCAGAGCTGTGATTGTGATGTACCGGACCCTTTCGGATCCTTCTTCTTGGGTCTCGGATCTGCGTTTTCGGTGAATTTGGCTCCGTTGTGCCCGGAATTATGTTCTGGACGTCTTTCGTGTTCGGATCCGTGCGATTCGGGTCAGTTCGGAGGCTCGGAACGTGTTCCGCGGCTTTTCCCGCATGTTTTCTGATTCCCGCGTGTGTGTCTCGGAAACACCTACGGAACCCTGTAGCGGGTGAACCGGGTCATTCACCTACCCGCGAGTGGCATCGTTGCGATCAGCGCATCGTGAGGATCGAGGAGGTGCATTTTTCTATTTTTTGGGATTTTTTCAATTTTCCAGATTTTCTATAAATATCAAACATTTTTCTATTCTTTTTCACCTTTTTCTTTTCTTCTTCTTCTTCTTCTTCTTCCCTAACCGTTGGAGAGCGCCCTCCCCACCGCGCCATTCTTCTTCCCCGGGCGACCGAGACGCGGCCTCCTTCACTCCGGCAACGGCGTGGCGGCGGCGACAAGGCGGTCCCGGCGGTGCCCTTTTCGCGGCGGGAGGTGGGGCGTGCGGTGTGCAAAAGCTTCTTCCTTGGTTTCGGCGACGATTCGGCGGAGCATTCGCTCCTTTGAGGTAGGGGCACGAATCCCTATGCTCATCCCGTCATCCCCCGTGATTTGTCGGCCGAATGGGAGTCGAGAGGGGTGTTTTTGAGCGGGTTAGGGCAAAATCATGTTTTGGGGAGAGTTCGCCCGATCTATGTATTTGAGCCGCGATTCAGCGTTTTGATGGCCTAGAATCATGCTAGGGGTCCCCTGAGGTCTTCCCCTTTGATTTCCCCCTCTCTATGGAGGCATGGGGGCGTGGTTGGAATGTTTGGGCGTTTCACGCCGTTTCACCGTCGGACCGGTGTGACGGTCCTTCCAATGACCGTCACACCATGTGACGCACCCAGGTGGGTGCGTTACAGCCTTGTTTAGCCGTTGGAGGTCCGTGGGCTGTGACGGTCCCACGATAGACCGCCACGGCGCTGTGACGCGCCTGGGTTGGACCGTCAGGGACGATCTGACCGTTAGTGTTGACCGTTGGGGGTCAAGGCCTGTGACGCACCATGCCTGGCGCATCACAGCCTTGTGACGCCTCTGTGTGGGTGCGTCAGAGCAGGCGAACCCACCTCCCCTGACGTGCCAGGGTTGGTCCGTCAGGTGTTGTGACGCCCCTAGGTGGGTGCGTCAGAGTGCTGTGACGCACCTAGGTGGGTGCGTCAGAGCCTGTTTTCACCACGGCTTGTGACGCTCCAGGGTTGGACCGTCAGAGCCTTGTGGCGCTCCTACGTGGGTGCTTCACAACCTGTGACGGCCCAAGGTTGGACCGTCAGGCTCCTCACTGCACCGAGTGTGTGCGGTCCCGTTTCTTTGACGGTGGTTTCCGTGAGTTAGTCCTTACTTTCAGTGACCTGTCCACTAGTCGTAGCTTCCTGCGTACGCGGGTGCGGACCCACCTGGGAGTGGTGGAGAATGAGACCCTGTGAGAGGCGGTTTTTAGGCTGGTTACCGTAGGGCCCCTTGCCTTTGCCACCAGAGTCCGGTGGGGGGGAAAACTATATAGAGGACCGGACCTAGAGCAGATGGTCTGTGTGTGCACACATAGTTGGGGGATTAGGACACGCGCTGACGAGCGTGACCCCAGCTAGTCCTTGTTGTGGTACTTGTTGCGTGTCTGAGTCTCACGCCCGGGGCGTCGTAGCTAGACACTTGTGACGTGGTGTAAGACGTCAGGGGACGCATCCGGTCGTTCTTCTAGTGGGTAGTGCTCCCGTTTGCTGGCAGGTGTGGACTCGAGTTTTGTTGGACCGAGGTTTAGTAGTATGGTACTGTTAGAGTAGACGGTTTTTCTGTTTATTTACTTTAGCTTGTTGGTTCTCCCGTACTTTTAGGTAGGGCTACTTTTTCTGCTCTCTTGCTTCCTGCCTTGTTTTCCGCATGAGGTGGGGATTCGCGGGATCCCTACTGGGCTAATGAAATGAGGCTCACCCCTACTTTTCAGGTGAGGCGGGTTCGTCGAGAGGCGCGGCCGAGTTTCAGCGTGGTTCTTCCAGCCAGGGTTAGTCGCCAGTCCGCCAGAGTCGGGGGATGCCTCGTGTAGTTGTACGCTGGGGGATGCCCCGTGTTGTTGTACTTTTCTTTCTATTGACTGTACTTTTATTTGGACATGAGACTCTGTGGCCCTTGTAGTAGTTTATTTTATTTATATTATGCTGTGCATTTTATTTTAGATCATTGTGCTATCTCTGCGGTCGTTTCAGCTTCTCTTGTACTCCCACACCATCCCTTTTTACCCTTCCGAGTCTTCGGGCTCGTAGGTTGGCGGGCCGAGATTCGAGACGCATCGGTCCCTTTCCGGTACTCGGATCCTGGGTCGTCACAGCTGGTATAGGCTCCGTTGTGCCCGGAATTATGTTCTGGACGTCTTTCGTGTTCGGATCCGTGCGATTCGGGTCAGTTCGGAGGCTCGGAACGTGTTCCGTGGCTTTTCCTGCGTGTTTTCCGATTCCCGCGTATGTGTCTCGGAAACACCTACGGAACCCTGTCAGCAGGTGAAGGCTGAGCACCAGCGACCAGGAGACACACTTCAGCCCTTGGATATTACTGCGTGGAAGTGGGACCACGTGACCACTGATTTCATGGTTGGGTTACCGAGGACGTCCAGTGGGGAGGATAGTATCTGGTTGCTGGTGGATAGACTGACGAAGACGGGGTGGTTGCTGCCAGTCAAGGTCAGTTGGAGCGTGCATCGCTTGGCTCGTTTGTATGTGGAGCGGATCGTCCCGTTGCATGGAGTTCCCATCTCCATTGTGTCTGATCGTGATTCCCGCTTCACTTCTAGATTCTGGAGGAGCTTCCAGAAGGCTCTAGGCACCGAGTTGGCATTCAGCTCGGCCTATCATCCTCAGTCGGACAGCCAGTCTGAGCGGACCATCCAAACTCTGGAGGACATGTTGCGAGCATGTTGCTTAGAATGGCAGGGGAGTTGGACCCACCATCTGCCATTAGTGGAGTTTGCCTATAACAACAGCTATCATTCGAGCATTGGTGTGGCTCCCTATGAGGCGTTGTATGGGCGACCTTGTCAGACTCTGCTTGATTGGTTCGAGGTAGGCGAGCGTGTACTGACCGGACCAGATTTGGTGCAGCAGTGTGTTAAGGTGGTGCATCTCGTTCGGCAGAAGATGTTGGCCGCTCAGAGCCGGCAGAAGAGTTATGCCGATAGGAGGAGGTGACCTCTCAACTTTGCTGTGGGAGACCGAGTTTTCTTGAGAGTTTCTCCCATGAAGGGTGTGATGCGTTTTGATAGGCGTGGGAAGCTGAGTCCCCGCTATATTGGTCCCTTTCCCATCGTGAAGCGTGTTGAGGAAGTTGCTTATCGATTGCAGCTACTTCCGGAGCTTTCCGCCGTGCATGATGTGTTCCACGTGTCGATGCTTCGGAAGTATATACCCGATGATTCCCATGTTCTCGAGGATGCCATTTGGCCTGAGGTAACCCCAGATCTATCCCTTCCGGAGTTTCCTATTCGCATTGAGGATCGACGAGAGCAGCGCCTGCGGAGCAAGGTTATTCCTCTGGTTAAGGTGGTCTGGCAGCGTCATTCTGGTGACGAGGCGTCTTGGGAGCGTGAGGATGAAATGCGGGAGCTGTACCCCTATCTGTTTGTGTGAGTCTTTACCCGTTCTTGCGCCTTGTTCTCGAATTTCGAGGATGAAATTCGTTTAAGGGGGGAGGGCTGTGATGTCCCGGACCCTTTCGGATCCTTCTTGTTGGGTCCCGGATCTGCGTTTTCGGTGAATTTGGCTCCGTTGTGCCCGAAATTATGTTCTGGACGTATTTCGTGTTCGAATCCGTGCGATTCGGGTCAGTTCGGAGGCTCGGAACGTGTTCCACGGCTTTTCCCACGTGTTTTCTGATTCCCACGTGTGTCTCGGAAACACCTACGGAACCCTGTAGCGGGTGAACCGGGTCGTTCACCTACCCGCGAGTGGTATCATTGCGATCAGCGCGTCGTGAGGATCGAGGAGGTGTATTTTTCTATTTTTCGAGATTTTTTTCGATTTTCTGGATTTTCTCACCTACCCGCGAGTGGTATCATTGCGATCAGCGCGTCGTGAGGATCGAGGAGGTGTATTTTTCTATTTTTTGGGATTTTTTTTGATTTTCTGGATTTTCTATAAATATCAAACCTTTTTCTATTCTTTTTCACCTTTTTATTTTCTTCTTCTTCTTCTTCCCTAACCATTGGAGAGCGCCCTCCCCACTGCGCCATTCTTCTTCCCCGGGCGACCGAGACACGGCCTCCTTCACTCCGGCAACGGCGGCGGCGACAAGGCGGTCCCGGCGGTGCCCTTTTTGCGGCGGGAGGTGGGGCGTGCGGTGTGCCAAAGCTTTTTCCTTGGTTTCGACGACGATTCGGCGGAGCATTCGCTCCTTTGAGGTAGGGGGATGAATCCCTATGCTCATCCCGTCATCCCCCGTGATTTGTAGGCCGAATGGGAGCCGAGAGGGGTGTTTTTGAGCGGGTTAGGGCAAAATCATGTTTTGGGGAGAGTTCGCCCGATCTCTGGATTTGAGCCGCGATTTGGCATTTTGATGGCCTAGAATCATGCTAGGGGTCCCCTGGGGTCTTCCCCTTTGATTTCCCCCTCTCCTATGGAGGCATGGGGGCGTGGTTGGAATTTTTGGGCATTTCACGCCATTTCGCCGTCGGACCGGTATGGTCCTTCCAGTGACCGTCACACCATGTGACGCGCCCAGGTGGGTGCGTTACAGCCTTGTTTAGCCGTTGGGGGTCCGTGGGCTGTGACGGTCCCACGATAGACCGCCAGGGCGCTGTGACGCGCCTGGGTTGGACCGTCAGGGACGATCTTACCGTTGGTGTTGACCGTTGGGGGTCAAGGCCTGTGACGCACCATGCCTGGCGTGTCACAGCCTTGTGACGCCCCTGTGTGGGTGAGTCAGAGCAGGCAAACCCACCTCCCCTGAAGCGCCAGGGTTGGTCCGTCAGGTGCTGTGACGCCCCTAGGTGGGTGAATCAGAGTGCTGTGACGCACCTAGGTGGGTGCGTCAGAGCCTGTTTTCACCGCGGCTTGTGATGCTCCAGGGTTGGACCGTCAGAGCCTTGTGGCGCTCCTGTGTGGGTGCGTCACAGCCTGTGACGGCCCAAGGTTGGACCGTCAGGCTCCTCGCTGCACCGAGTGTGTACGGTCCCATTTCTTTGACGGTGGTTTCTGTGAGTTAGTCCTTACTTTCAGTGACATGTCTGCTAGTCGTAGCTTCCTACGCACGCGGGTGCGGACCCACCTGGGAGTGGTGGAGAGCGAGACCCGGTGAGAGGCGATTTTTAGGCTGGTTACCGTAGGGCCCCTTGCCTTTGCCACCAGAGTCCGGTGGGGGGGAAAACCTGCTAGAGGACCCGACCTAGAGCAGATGGTCTGTGTGTGCACACGTAGTTGGGGGCTTAGGACACGCGCTGACGAGCATGACCCCAGCTAGTCCTTGTTGTGGTACTTGTTGCGTGTCTGAGTCTCACGCCCGGGGCGTCGTAGCTAGACACTTGTGACGCGGTGTAAGATGTCATGGGACGCATCTTGTCGTTCTTCTAGTGGGTAGTGCTCCCGTTTGCTGGCAGGTGTGGACTCGAGTTTTGTTCGACCGAGGTTTAGTAGTACGGTACTGTTAGAGTAGACGGTTTTTTCGTTTATTTACTTTAGCTTGTTGGTTCTCCAGTACTGTTAGGTAGGGCTACTTTTTATGCTCTCTTGCTTCCTGCCTTGTTTTCCGCGTGAGGTGGGGATTCACGGGATCCCTACTGGGCCAATGAAATGAGGCTCACCCCTACTTTTCAGGTGAGGCGGGGTCGTCGAGAGGCGCGGCCGAGTTTCAGTGTGGTTCTTCCAGCCAGGGTTAGTCGCCAGTCCGCCCGAGCCGGGGGATGCCCCGTGTAGTTGTACGCTGGGGGATGCCCCATGTTGTTGTACTTTCCTTTCTATTGACTGTACTTTTATTTGGACATGAGACTCTATGGATCTTGTAGCAGTTTATTTTATTTATATTATGTTATGCATTTTATTTTAGATCATTGTGCTATCTCTACGGTCGTTTCAGCTTCTCTTGTACTCCCACACCATCCCTTTTTACCCTTCCGAGTCTTCGGGCTCGTGGGTTGGCAGGCCGAGATTCGAGACGCGCCGGTCCCTTTCCGGTACTCGGATCCCGGGTCGTCACAGCGATGATATTTGTAAATTGAGGAAACCGAGCACTCACCAGTAGAAGATAAACTCCACACTTCCTTATCTTGCTCTTGAGATAAAGTAACATGTCTAATAGCACTTCTGATATCCGAAGGAAAGAAATTATTAATCAGATCATTTGCCTCAGTGGTAGAATGTAGTAAGATATCTCTGACAATGACCTTATGGAAAATAATGATTTCTGGTGGAATAAAGGAAGCAAAATTTTGATTTCCAAACCATATATCATGCCAAAAATTGGTATGATTCCCATCTCCAATAATAATTCTTTTATGCTGCAGAATCAGATCTTTAGCTTTTAACCAAAAATTTCTAGCCTGCCCTTTCATATTTCTAAATTGCACATCAGATAGGTGACTGCCACGAATATGTTTAGCCTTGAAGTATTCAGCCCATAGAGAATTGGTGTGCAGGGCCTTCCAAAGCATCTTCACCCTCATTGCAACCTCCATATATCTGAGTGACATTATGCCAAGCCCACCAAGGGCAATAGGTTTGCAAATGCTGGTCCCTAACTAACTAACTAACTAACCCAGGGCACTTGGGAACAAGTGACGCCTCCTGTGGAGGTGCCGGCAAGATCTGGTCTTCTCGGAAGGATGTGGTGATGGGCTCCAGCCGCCAGGAGCTTGCTCTATGCTTGCGATCGACAAAGGAGCATGCCATTGGGTAATCGACAACGGGGTAACCATCATAGTAGTCTCTGTTCAAGAACAGGCCCAGGAGGTAGCGGTAAAAACTCCACCTTACTCGGAAGAAGCAGCTTCAGAGGTAAAGAGGACCTCCTATGCGAGGGAGGGACTGGGTAAAATGTGTCCAAAAAAAAAAAAGAAGGAATCCCATGTTCGCACCCCGTCGCATGTTCATGTGGTGGCTAAACTAGATTCAACAAGGCAGGGGACCATGGAAGTTGGACCACAACTTCATCCAAAGCCAAAGATGGGTCAACAACTTTGTCTCAGGTGTTTCCAAGATCAATCGAGCGACAATCTGGATTAGATTACTAGACCTCCCCCTGGAAAGTTTTGGAGCAGAAACTGTCTTTTTGGCTATTGCGTTGGTTGTGGGCTCACTCACCGCTGAAAATAGACAATCTAATGGCATTAGGGTATCCGCGTGGAGGTTGATCCCCAAAATCCTCTGCCTGACGGTGTTTCAATTTTGTAAAGACTTGGGGGTGAGCACGTTTGGTTCAATTTGAAGGAGATTTCTCTCGAACTAAATCAAACGGGATCAAGAGTTTTAACTCGAATCAAATCAAATCGAATGACTTTGAAACTAAATCAAACCAAATCGAGTTAATCTAGTTTGATTCGATTTGAACTCATAATTCTCCGAAAGAGTGAAGAATGTGACTAACTATTGATAGTATCGGGTTAGTGTTAGAAAAAAGAGTAATGCTTTGTGCACCACATCCGGTGCACAAAAGTCAACTCAAATTACAACATGCCCTCCCATTGGCCCTCCAAAAGTTGAAATGACCACTTTTAATGTAAAAAGGACAGCCCGCGTCAGCCCCGTGTCAGATCCGATCGGCCCTCTGTCGGCCCGCTTTTTTGCTCGACGGAAAAATACGAGAGTGAAATATTTTGTAAGACTGGAATATTTTGTTATAGGAATGAAACGTTTTGTTATAAGAATGAAACATTTTGTTTGACTAAAGAAATGAACGAATAGAAATGAAACATTTTGTTTGACTACATTTAAAATCTTCACGTACGTACAAAATATTTCACTTATATGCAATATGTTTTACCTCTGTGCAATATGTTTAACCTCTCAAATGAAATATTTTGATTGACTACATTTAAAATCTTTACGTATGTACAAAATGTTTCACTTATACGCTTCGTTTCTGTAGTCAAACAAAATGTTTCATTCTTATAATAAAACGTTTCATTCCTGTAACAAAATATTTCACTCCCATCAAACAAAATGTTTCATGTCTATTCGTTCATTTATGTAGTCAAACAAAATGTTTCATTCTTATAACAAAATATTTTATTCCTGTAACAAAATATTTCACTCCCGTCAAACAAAAGGTTTCATTTCTGTAGTCAAACAAAATGTTTCATTCTTATAACAAAAATTTCATTCTTATAACAAAATATTTCAGTCTTATAAAATATTGTTGGTCCTGGGTAGGCGAGTGGACAAGAAGGGGGGGGGGTTGAATTGTCCCCTAATAAAATGGTAAATTAAAAACTAACTATGTGAAATTAACAAGTTTTATCGATATTGAGGAATTAACCAAACAAGGAACTAAATTCTCTCAACCTCTCCGATCTCACACGAGCATACAAAGGAAAATTACAATCAAACCATACAATCCCACGAAGCAAACCACAAGACAATGAGATTTTTAAGGTGGTTCGAGACCACGACGGGTTCCCTACGTCCACCCCTCACCAAAATCCGGTGAGGCTTCACTACTGTAAACCAGCACAGAGATGAATCCCCAACACGGAGATACACTCCAACCACACACGCAGGGTGACGCCTGCGCGCACACACACGGGGACGTGCCCCAACACACACGGAGACGAGCTCCAACATGATCCGATGACCGGATCAACAACACACACACACATGAGCTGCGACAGATGCAGCACTCTACACACTTGTACAATCGGATCTGGATAGATCCACACACACACACGCAGATCTAAGAAGATTCATGCACACACACGGATCTGAACAAGACAATCCACACGACCACGGATCTGAATCGATCCACACACACACACTGATGTTTACAGATTACAAAGAACAAGACTTGAAGCTCAAAACACAAAGACAAATGAAACACAGTTGAGAAAACTCTTGATTTGGCTCCCATTGAGTGTATGATGCAGATCTTGAATGAGGCTTGAATCTCCACTTGATTTCCACTTGATTGGCTTCAGAATGATCTTCAAATACTTGAGGTTTGATGAAGAATGGCTGGACGAAGTACTGTTCACGGAGTTGTTCCTGCAGCTCTTTTTCTCCTTTGATGGCCTTCCTTTGATCCCCTTGCATCATCTTGGTTTCTTGACCCAAGAGTTATTTTTATAAGCCTTGAATGGTCTATGGACAAGCCAGAAACCAGATCCACATTTCCTGGTGAATTTGGAGGCTAGAGGACTGAAAAGTCCACAAGAAAGGCTTGAACACGTTGGTGAAACAAAGTCAAACAAGGCTGCATCGGGGATGGCGGTCGACCGGAAATAGGGGGGGCGGTCGACCGAAATTTTACAGGAAATGAAGATTTCGTTGCTGGGAAAATCGGTCGACCAACCCATGGCTGGCGGTCGACCGAAATCTGGGTTTTTCCCAGATTTGCAATATTCAACCCCTTAAACCCATTTGCAGTCCGTGGGATCAAACTCCTTTGACCTTAAGGATTTATACTGAGTATTTTGTCCTGCAAGAACATAGATAATTGATTAGGACTATAACTCTGCTCACATTTATACTGAATATTTTCTCATTTGTACTGAGTATTTTGTCATGCAATGTGAAATTTGATAATATCTCTACTCACATTTAGAGGAATTGATTGAGGCTCATGTCTTCGACATTGAATTTCACAAAGATCAAATTTCCTCCTTGAGAAATGAAAATAAAGAGCTGAGAGAGAAAATAAGTTCAATGGACAATGGTCAAAATGAACTTGTTCATGATAAAAAGCTTGAAAAAGAAAATGAGAAACTGAAGGAATTGAACACGACCATTTCTGAAAGATTGATGATTCTTGAAAAAGGAAAGTTTGTGGCTGAAAGTGAATGTGAAAATGTGGATGGTCTACAACAGGAAGTAGACAGCCTCAAGACCACTAATGTATTGTTGAATGTCAGGCTTGCTAGTTATGAAGAAGCATTTGCCAGTGCAGAATTACACATTTCATCTCTTCAATATGAAATCCAGGACTTGAATAATTCGCTGTCCAAATTTGTGGATGGATAAGATAATCTGGATAAACTTTTGGACATGAAAGTTAATTTTCAAAGAGAAGGGCTTGACTACAATCCTGTAAAAAAGAAGTCTTTTGTGAATAAGGTTTATACCTCTTTTGTTCATAGTTCAAATATAGCTAGTACCTCTACTTCACCCCCAAAGCAGTCTTCTGTCCAAGTGATTCAAAAAGAAAATAAAAATCAGAAAGTCTATTTGCATCAAAAATCTAAAAATGCTGCTAGCATCACTATGCATGTTAAACATACTTCTGCCACACACACACATCCACCTAGAAAGAAAATCTCATATTTTTATTGTGGAAGACATGGACATGCCATGCATGATTACTTTACAATGAAGAATGATGATTTAGAAGCATGCAGGAAAAGGATGAACAATGGAAAAGGCAAGGGTAGGTCGACACATCCCAAGGCTAAAGAACACTACCAACCTATGGTGTTAACACATCCTATGTTCTGGACTCATTACCCTCAGCCAAATCCTAGGGCAGGTCGACCTATGATTTTCAATGTGTTCAACACACCACCTGCATATTGGAAACAACATCGGAACAAAAAGTCACATGCTTCAAATAATCTTCATACTTTCAAGTATTCAAAGTCATGTTGTCTTTATTGTAGCAAATCAGGGCATAACATGCATGATTGTCTTCTGAAGAAAAATGATGAATTGTATGTTGTCAAGAAGTGGAAGCCACGTGCCAAGTATGCTGCTAACCCACAAGGACCCAAGATGGTTTGGGTACCTAAGAATGTAAAATAAAAAATCTATTTTGCAGGTGTGCCTTGGGCATATGAAGTGTGAAATATATTTTCAGCCAAGAAGGTAAGGCACACGAGCCAAGCGGCATAAGTCAGGTTAAAAGAAAATCCAAAAATTAAAATCTGAATGCTGAGGTGATATCCCTCTCATTTCTCTAGAAAAGGGGTTATGTCTTGTTTTGCTTTGTGCTGAATCTCATGTGCTAATGCATATATCTGTACATGCATTCCATCCATAGTTGTCTGCATATCTCTGTGCATATCATCTGTTAGATAGCATCTTGTTGAAGGGGAGCTTAAAAACTTTCAAATCAAATTTCATTGCATACATTGAGTTTGCATACACTCTCACATCTTGGCATGCACAAGAGTTGAAGAATCTATTTTCAAACTAAAATGAATTCATGTCATAGTGCACTACAATCCTCCTGCCTTCATCATTTATCTGACTACATAGTATATCAAATGGTAACATGTGGAAGGGCAGGTTAAGCATGTTTAAAAATTATCACTACGTGTGAGGTGATCTTCGGATCTAAATTCTCCGCCCTGTATTATGAGTCAATTAGTTACAGGCTGCATATGGCATTAAAATTTCACTGAACATCTCACATTCTTGCACATTTAGGGGGAGTTCCTAGCATAGACATGCGAACCTAGTGCCTAGGCTCATTCCTGAGTTGTGCATTCAAGTCTAGAGTTCTTAGGGTTACTTTAGTTGCTAAAGGAACTCTTCATGTCATTGTTAATAAATCTGAATTGAAATTGTCAAATCAAATCTCTTCAACTTTGGATGCAGATCAAACTCCAAATTCAAGTGATGTTGGGCTAGCCACGGCCAAGCTTGAGTCAACTGAAAGAGTATATTGTAAGGATAAAGATGATGTGAATTCTCTCAATTGCTACCAGGAGATGGAAAGTCTTGTACGGACTGAAGCAAGCACCAAGGGCATGATTAAGCAAATGCTCCAAGGAATCCTCATAATCTAAGCCAAATACGCCATTAAGTTTCTAAAGGAATATGGCATGAAAGAAGCAAAGCCAATGTCAACTCCGATGGCCACAGCCACGAAGTTAGACAAAGATAAAAAGGGAGTGACTTGAGGGCAATGAAGAAATTGAGAAAAATAAGGGATTCTCAAGGCCAAGGTAAGAAAACAAAATCTGAAATACTAACCTTCGTGAGGTTAGTGATTTTGGTGCTTGAAGGCATATGGTACTGCCTGTTGAACTAAGGTAACTCAACATTTTGCTATGGAAATGAAAATTCATGCATTAGCTTATGGCATTAGGTGGCATTGTTCTTATGACAGGAATTGAGCTTATGACAGTACCATTGTTCTTATGGTACTGCTTGTTGAACTAAGGTAACTCAACCTTTTGCTATGGAAATAAAAATTCATACATTAGCTTATGGCATTAGGTGGCATTGTTCTTATGACAGGAATTGAGTCTAAAAATCTTGAATTGTTGTCCCTTTACTATGATGTGCTTGTCCAAATGATTATTTGAACATTTCTTGAAATTAGAATTGCATGTCTTGGATCACACTTGAGCTTAACTGCGTAGCTGGTATCTAAAATGGTGTGTAGTAGAAAGGTGGATTATGTCCACCTAGAAACTCTCACTTTGCGTGAGTTGGTCTTTGGACCAAAGTTCTCCACCTCGTACCAGAATTTAAAGAAATCAAATGATTGGCTTTGAATGAATTTTTTTGATGCTATTCTATGCTCCTTTGTTAGCTAGCCCCATGTCATAAGAGAACACTGAACTTTCACTAAATTTTTCTGAAATTCATTTATTTATCAAGGGGGAGTCTTGCTAGCTAAATAACTTGAAATGAATGCTGATTCATTCTCTATTGACTGAGGACCTCCAATTGCAACATGCAACATGCTTATGATGAATTGGTTCAAATTTTTCTGAAATTGATCCTTAATGATGTGAAGAGTACTGCATGAAAATGTCAATTCCTGAATGGCTTATGAATGGTGTTTGAAACTTTTGAAATGCAACTGAAAATCTATTTTTGAAATTTTTGAACTTTTCTGAAAATAATTAGGTTGCATTACTTAATTTTGATCATTTTTGCACCCTTGCTCATAAAAGTCATGAGATGAAAATTCTTGTGGTCCATCATTTGAAACTGAATGTCTTCTTGTGGAATCTGCCAAAATGGTCACAAAATAAAAAAATAAATAAACTTTTGCATCTTGCTTTTACACTTTGCATTACAGTCTCATGTTGTTATAGGTTGCATACTTTCGAGTTCATGCATTAGATGCATTTAGTTCATTCATATGAAAATCTGACATCTTGCATCACATTACATATCTGCATAGCATATTTGCATACCATGCATATAGTGCATATTTTGGAATGCATCATTCTGAACATTTCATGTTACATAATGCCCAAATGAATTCTTCCAACATTGGTATCCTACCTTCGGGTCTAACAATTCAAGAACTGAAATTGCATATCTTTTCTTTTTGCATTGCATATTGCATATACCTCCTCTGTGTGCTTGCATGTTATTATATGCTATTCACCCCCATCCTTGAAATTTCTATGACCTTATATTTTCTTGCTACATAATGCTGCATTTGAGTCATTATTTGAGTGTTTCATGTCATACACTCTGGGGGAGTTCATATCTCAATAGTGCATCTATTTATGGGGCTGTTGTACCTGGACTATTTCCCGGCAAAATAATAAGAAATAAGGGTTTGGGCATTTCCCCGAACACCTTCAAGACATGGGCTATCTAGCCCTTTCTACAACCCTGTGGGTCCCTACAAGGGCCTTGACCAGCTTGCTGTGACATGCAGCGACATAAGCAACTGTCTGGGGTCAACCCCGGCCACTCACATACAGGCTTTGCCCATATCCTACATGGCCGCCCGGGGCCACCCGTGGGCGCCCCGTCGTTAAGCCACATCATGTTGCACCCAGTGAAAGGGCCGAGGGCCCACCCAGAGACACTTCTTTCAACCCTCCAAGGTCAAAGGGATACCTAACTAAGTCAACCACAGACTTTGGAGGCCTACTGCGCACATATACGGCTCGCACGGGTGTGTTTGGCATTCTATAGAACACCTTGTGGGCCCGTGTATTCCAGTCCACCTACACCAAACCATGGGCTGCCCCGTGGTTCCAGCGCATCAATTGGGTCCTACAACGACCCCCCCAGCAAGTCAGGGTCAACCCCGACACTCAGACATGTGGCAACAAGCCACTTAACTCTAGCACTCGGGCCAACCCGAGGCTACCCTGCCAACCCGTCGTGCAACGTGGCACGCAGCTCAAGGCATGACTCACATCCTTGAGATACATCCCCTTAGCTCCCACGAGCTCCCATTTTCAACCCAAGGCCCACCTTGTGGCTCCTCGGCCAGCTACCCAAGCCGTTCGGTAATCCGGGGTGTGTCGGGCATTTACCCGAACACCCTGCGAGCGGCTACGACCACTCGAAGAACAACGGCCCCCACCGGCCCATCCCAGTTTCCCGGAGCTTAATGTCCTTCAAAGGACACTTGCAGAAGACACAAGGACACCCCGGGGGCCATCCCTCGGGGTCACGACAGGCCCCAGGGCCAGTTCACCCTGGGACGTGGCCGCACACCCCCGGGAAAGGCAACCTCCCCGGGGGTGGCACCCTCTCTCCAGCCCGATGGTCCCACAACCTCGCTCAGCCTCAGTTCGTCTGGTTTACAGTCCTACGACGCGGTTCGTGTGCCGCACCAGTTCGAGAAGTCAACACGTGGACGTGGGAGTGCAAAGCGACAGTACGGGGGAATCCCTCAAGTCAACGTGCACACAAGCTTCCACGTATCCTCCCAGCACAACTGTCCTTTTCTTCTTAGTCAATTTAGGAAGAAAATAGGCCAAAAAATCAAATTTTATAGTGGGGACCGCCCCCCTCTCTCTCCCTAGCGACCCAGCCCGCCTAAACCCCCCTGGGGGGTTTAGGCGGACCAGCCTAGACCCCCTGGGCTGGTCCGCGTAAACCCCTCCCATTCAATAAAAAAATTTGCTTTTTTTAATTAAAAAGAGCCACAAGTCAGCCCGCCTAAACCCCCTGGGGTGGGGTTTAGGCGAACCAGCCTAGACCCCCAGGCTGGTCCGCCTAAACCCTTCCCGGTCCATTCTTTTTACAAAAAAACCCCTCCGTGAGGGGTTTAGGCGGACCAGACCAGCCCATTAGGCTGGTCCGCGTAAACCCCACCCAGGGGAGGGGTTTACGCGGCCTAGCTCAACCCTATGAGCTGGTCCGCGTAAACCCTTACTATTCAAATGGGTTTACGCGGGCTGGCTTGACCCTATCAACCTAGCCCTCCTAAACCCCTTCCACCCTTTCAATTTCTCTATAAAAACCCCTTAGAAGCTCAAGGGGTGGATATAGATGGAAGCTCCAAGACATCCGGCTTACTCAAGCTTCAAGCGGCTCCAGGCAACGAGCTAAGGAGAATTGTGTATGGGTGACTTATTTGTCGGCTTAGTACGCCGGGGGTATGTCGTTTGCACTTCCCTCACGTCGTATTTAGCCGTGACACACAAGTCAACACCCACCATGTGCGAGACGTTATGACAAGGGCGAATGTCCCCTCATGCCGGGACTCCCCCTCACGTGTCCGTCGGTTGCAACCACGCGCGTACTATGACGTCACGCTCCATCGTAGTCACGAGGCCATGTTCGACCGCTCTACTCGAGTCATGATCGGCCCTCACCCAGACACCGGATTGATGCATCCCTCTAGTCATTCAGTCATAAGCCCCCCGTTCGGTGTCGCCACCATGGCCCACGCTACGGGAGGGGCCCTCTGTAAAACACACGTGTGTTACTCTATCACGCATTGACCCGGGGACCGATCATCACATCGGAATTGTCCCGTGACGTGCACCAGTTGTACCCTGGCCACTACGGCCTACCTGTAAAGACATGCATACTCCAAAAATTACACCGCCAATTGGACGAATGCTCTCGCATCCACGTTCGAGCCACCAGCTTTCTACCTACACCACTCGGCATCCGTGCCTAACATCCTAACCCCAGTAAACACCCCCCAGTCGAAAGCGCACCCACAGCTGCAGAATGCCCGTCCCTCTACCCACGGCTTCAGACATATATACAGACTTTTCTTCAGCTCAGAACGAAGGTGTTCAGATTCAATCCGATGTAAATAAACACCGGTTGCTTGCGGCCGGTGGGGAAAGACGTCCAGTACACGATTCCCACAATCCCCTACGCACTCGCACCCGTAGAACCCCTTCTCTCCGCATGTTGCCCGATCACCCGAGCCCACGTGCCGCGCCCTGGTGGCGCTTCCCCGGTCAGCCCTTGGTTCCATGGGTGATTGTCGAGAAATTGACTGGCACGCCCGCACCCTGTCCGGTTAATCCGTACCCTAACATTTCCGTGCCATTCGACCCTTTTCGACTTTCTGTAAAAAGGAGAGTGCCCGATACCGCTGTGAGAGACATGCAACCGTAAGGAGGATACCCGAGATATATCAAACTCTTGTGTCTTCCTTCCCCGCTGTATCCCTTCCTTCACCCCGGTCATTCGGCATACACACATACATACATACATACATATATATATATATATATATATATATATATATATATATATATATATATATATATATATATATATATATATATACGCGTATATATATGTGTAGAAAAAAATGCGTGCAACAGAGAGGATGGCACGCACGGTGGGACGTCTCCCGCCTTCCTTCTTTTCGCTGAAGAAAAGTTTGTGCCAGCCCTGAAGCCCTGGTGTCCTTTCCTTGTCCTTGCAGGAGAGGTAGAGGAGGGTACTCGTGTGCGCATTCTCCAGTAGCTTCCGGTTCGCGTTCTGGCCGTCGGACCGCACTCGGCGACTGTCAGCGACCGTCGCCTCCACAACATACAACTCTCCAGTAACTATGGCGGCCGTCACTTACAGTCCCAATGTCATTGCTACCCACGCACGGGTGGGCTACTTGGAGACGCTGATTGCTTTCGGCAGCTTCGCCCCTATCATCGGATCGCCCTACTTCTTGGGCGTGATCTCTGTGGCTGCTCCTCAGCCAACCCCAGTTTCTCTGTTGGTTCCCGTGGTGATGGAAATCAACACCGGACACTAACTTTTATTTTTACATTTGAGTCCTTTTATTTACATTTATATCCTAGGGAAAACATGTATGCAATTGTAAGGCTTTATAAGCCAATTTGTCATTCCCTAAGGATGTTTGGGTTTTTATGTAAAAGTCTAGTAGGACCAGCAAGGGGCCCCCATCTCCTTCCCCATTGGTCCACCTAAGCCTTAGGGCCCATGTGGGGTCAGTCAAAGGTCCAAGGTGGGCTTCTAGATGGCTTGACCATTCAAGGGGACAATTGGATTAAAAAGTCTAATATTCTAACCTTTAAAGTCCAAGATGCCATCCCCATTTATATTTGTTTAATAGGTTTTGTATTTTTATTGTAATTGAGTCAAAACACATGGAGAATTAAATGTGAACTCCCCCTTTTACCCCTCCCCTAATTTAGATGTGATGTTAGTTTAGGTCTTTTTACACTTTCTATATATACCTTGTATTTTGTGATTTACTTAGCATTAATGGAAGAAAATATTCATTTGTGCTCAATAGCCCAAGGGCGCCCCTCTCTCCTCCCCTAGAGCTGTGAAGGCTCTCATTTCAGAGGTGTGAAGCCTCTCCACCACCACCTCCCTGAGTGCGACGCTCAGCTCCGTCGCCGCCGCCGCCGCCGTTCGTGCCGCCATCGCACCGCCACCGCCTTGCCGCCGGAGTTCTGTCCAAATCAGGATAGAATCTCAATCCCATAATTTTATCTCTTTCTCTTATTGTCTGATCAATCCCAAACTTTGAGGGTTCGTTCTCCCTATCACCCCTAATCTCCAGTTCAAATTTCGTGTCATTTGACCGTCGTTTGGTATTTTTCCCGTATTTTTGTTCTCCCCCTCAGCAATCTACCAGTTTGCAGATCTGCGGGACAGTGTCCCCTTGTTGTATTTTTCCCACCCCCTTAGCCCTCTCCAGAATATCTCAAAAAAATACCAAGTGTTCCTCACGTATACACCCTTCCACCATAATTTTTAGGGAGCCTAGATATTTCATTTTCCCTTCGGTCAAAATTCGGTTTTAGGGAAAACTCAATCTGTCCTGTGTATTGTAGACACACCAACATGTCACCATGTGACGCCCCAAAGTGGACTTCAATATTGGCCTAATATGAAGTTTTTCTAATTAGTTGATAATTTCTCCATATTAATTATAATTTCTTTGCATTTTTCTTCAAATAATTAAAATTAACACCTTTAGGGGGGCGTCATTTAATTGACGACCTGAAGAAGGTCGTGATTCCATAAATAAACGACTATTAAGACAGGCGTTGTTTCCTGGATTTTATGAATTCTAAAGAAAATAACACTCAAAGAATTGACGTCCTCTTTAGCCCGGGCGTTGATTATTTAACGCCCATTCAAGCAGGCGTCATTTCTCAATTTTAAATAAGGAAAGTCATTTATTTCTATAATTAAATCTAGGAATTAACGACTGTGTGAATGTCGTCATTTGAATTGACGCCCCTAGTCAGGTCGTCATTTGCACTTCCGTCTCCCTTTCGCATTCTTCTTTCCTGTAGTGATCCTTTCCCCATTTTACACCTTATGTTCGATTGGGAAGAGGGTTCCTTGTTAGAGGATTCATTACCTTGTTTTAATCCTATTAATGCAAGGATTTTTGGCCTATAAATACCTTCACATGTGCTCCTAGCGCGAAAGAAGGGAAAAGAAGAAGAGGAAGAAGAAGAACAAAAAAGGCTAACAGAGAGAGAGCTAAGAAGAACGCCGTGAGAGTTTTTTTTTTACACAGAGAGGGGAGAGTTCTATTTTTTTTTTCAGGTACTTCACGGTGTTGATCTTCTTCCAAAGCCCCTACCTCTGGTGTTCTTTTTCCCACGAGCGATGTCTTCATCCGACGTTTCTTCATCCTGCTGCCGCTACTGCAACCTTATTTTTTCTCCCTTTACTGCTACACACACAGAAGGGAGGACACTTCTTCCTTAGTTTTTATTTTTATCATATCACTCATCACTCTCTAGAGATCTTCTCAGCACGTTAAAATTGCTTTGCACTATACTATATCTTGCTTTACATGTCATTCATAATTCCAACCTTGTTGCTCCTTCTTAGGGGTTTAAAATCAAAACACACAAGGTGTGTTCATGCCCAATCTGTTTGATTTCATATTTTTAGAGCATTGATACTACACACTTGGCTAATCTATATCTTTGTTTATTTTGTGTGTTTGCAAGGGTAATCAAGCTATAAACCCCCTTCATCGGCCAGCCGGTAAAAGGAGGAAGGAAGAACTCCCAATCTCACCCGCTCAATACAAGGTACATGCGATCATCCTTCTTCTTTTGAGGTAACCCCTCTGACGATCACCCTCCATAGAGCATCTCATGCTCATCCTCTTTTTCTTCTTGTCCCGCTTATTTTAGCATAATTATTCATCCTTAATCATTATTATTCCTCTTTAAAATGTCTATGTGACACGTTCACAAATTGGCGATCACGGTGGGACACCTTTTGTTTAAGTTTGATTACCCCTCCCTTTGGCGCCCTCACATGCCCCTCCCCTTGGCGCCCTCGCGTGCCCCTCCTTTGGCACCCTCGCGTGCCCCTCCTTCGTGCTCCACATAGCACACTCCTCTTGTGCACCACGTGCACGCCTCCCACTGGATTAGCCAATTTTGAAGTATCCATAGCATTTTTATTAGAAAGGAAAATTGATCTCTGGCTGTCGGTTCTCTGAACTGAATAGCGCCCTCCACTCCGCCGTCATTTCTACATACAGCGACTGTTCAAACAACCGCCGTTTCCATTTATTTTCCGCATTTTTTTTATCATTTTCATAATCCACGCCCCTCACAGAGGCGTCATTTTCATATTTAACACCTCACATCTAGGCGTCAGTTATTGGTTTTGGTATTTCCCTGGTTCTATTCACAGTGTTTTAACGCCCCTTTATAGAGGCATCATTACTTCTTACTACGCCTCATTCGAAGGCGCCATTTCTTTTGGGTCGTTTTCAGATTTCACTGTTCACCGTGAATAGCGACTGGAACACAGTCGCTGATTGTTGATATAGCGACCCCCTCCAGGTCATCATTTTTGTTCTGTGCCCACAGAGCCCTGCTTATTGCTGTTCATTCACCAGTTGATTGCTATTACTATCTATCCAATCATTATCTACTTGATTTGCCTGCATTAGACTGCATTTAGGGCATTTGGCTTGGGAGAGCTCCTCTCCCCACACTCTGTAGGATCTCACACCCCCTCTTGATAAAGGAAGGACCCTCCTTTGAGCATTCCGTCTAATTGGACCGAAAATTCCTAAACCAAGCCTCCGTAAGTACCCGCACCCGTGGATTCCCTCACGGACGCCGGGCAGGTTGTACCATTGAAGCACCCGGAGTATAGTTGACCCATACGTTGGTGAGAAGAGAGAAAAAACCTAGATATCCGGAGATTATACCCAAACTTTCAACCATGACCCACATTCAAAGGAGAGAACTTATTATAGAACTCACCTTAATCTTCAAAGAAAACCTTAAAACTTTGGGCTCATTACAACTTGAGTGTGTACCCTGTTATACTTGGTTGTTGGAAATCTATTGTTTTTTTTCTCTTAAGCATGAAACTTCGCTCAGGTAAAATCATCAATATGGCCAACTATGGGTATGCTTATGATGGTTATGAGGAGGGTCAAATTGACCCATTTTACGAGATTCCCTCTCACGATTCTATCTACCACGAGGGAAACTATGTTCCCTCTCCCACTCAGGTCCACATGATGGACACCACTTCTCTGGAGGTCGAGCCTTCCTCCTAAGCTCAACCTACCACTCAAAATACTTCTGGGGACACCTCCCCTTCTTTCAACTTCAATGATGTTCTCAAAGTTCTTACTCAACTGGATGATTCCCAACGCCAGGCGGCCCAAGCCACCTTAAAAGGAAAATCTGTCCCGTCATCTTCTAACCCTCCCCAGGCCATGGGTGGCCATTCTGTCAGTTCCCCCAATGACCAAGCGGTCGCACCTAGGGTGCTCTCGCTCCTATCAACTCCTGTTATGACTACTCCGGCCCAACCGGCAAGTCACTCTATTGCTAGGCCTCAACAACCTAATGTTCCTCAATTATTAAGGAGGCCTATGACGAACCAATACTCTTTTCGTCTGGCCCCAGCCGAGTCCGATAACCACACTATACTCCTCCAAAGGATGACTAGTATTGAGGAGCAGCTCAGGAAGGTCACTGCACCCAAGGCCGCTCCCGAAGTTATGCTTCCCACTCTGCCAGTTTTTCATCTACCCCCATCTGAAATGCCGAATTTTTGGCAGTACAATGGAACGGGTAATCCGTACATCCACTTGAAAGGCTTCTTGTATGAGGCATCATTCTGGCAGGATAACATGACTTCTCTAGCTTATCTCTTTAGGCGATCTTTAGATGGCCCGGCATTAGAATGGTTTTACTCCTTGGAGCCGGTCGATGCCGGTGACTTTGATGCTGTTCAACGGAAGTTTCTGCAGAAGTACAAGGACCGTGTGGGTCCCTCTTTGTCTGTTACTGATCTGGTTGCTGAAAAGATGAAGTCCGAGGAGGACTTCATTTTATTTGCTGATAGGTGGAGAGCTATGGCCGAAAAATTGAAAGACACATTATCGGAAACGGAGCAAGTGAAGATGATTATATCAAACTCCACTCTGCAATTCCGTCATATTTTAGCCATGAACAAGTTGAGCACTATGGAAGAGCTCTATGAAAGAGCTAGATACATACAAACACAGATGAAAGATTCGCCCATTATGAGCATGTTTGAGCCAAGACCAAAGGTAATGAAGAAGAACGTTAATGTCGGCAATACTGGTGTGACCACTGAAGGCACTATTACTAATGAGCAAGTGAGCGCGTTTGGCAATTCCACACCCTTCCGCCACCCTCCAAACCAAGGGCCGCCACCACAGCAGCCCGCCTTCCAAAACCAAGTCCACCAGCCTAATAATAACCCTCCTCAGACCTTACGGCCTCTTCCACCTCCTCAACAACAACAACCCCACTTTACCCCACAAAATCAACACCCATAGTACCACCAAATGCCCCCGCCAGCCAATTATGCACAACAACAATTGCAACAACCAAGAAGACCATTGGGTCCCCGAAGAGCACAATACCCTCCCTTACCCGAAAGTCTACCAGATATCTTCAACGCCCTCATGACCGCCAACGCGCTCACCTTGCCTAAAGAAAGAACGATATGGCCGCAACATGTAGACACTTCCCGGTATTGCGTCTTCCACCGGCAGCTGGGGCACACTATTGATAATTGCCTTCACTTCAAAGATTATATATATGATATGAATGATCAAGGTGATATTGATTGGGATGAGATGAGGAGGTTCATTGCTACTTTGAAGGCTCGAAGGCCTCCTCGGCAACCACCGGCTCAGCAGCCTCCGCAGCAAGGTCAGCAGCAACAACAAGTTCCACAGCAACAGCAGGCTCCTGCACCCCAGCCAAATATGGGGATTGTTAACAATCCGCTACCGGAGCACCCGGTTCAAAATCAACAAGTAAACCCTGTCACCTCAATCCATGAAGTAGAGAGAGGGCAGGGCTGGCATGAAGAAAGCGCCTCTGTCGGGGCCATTAACCAAAACTCCAGTCAACCACAACCACCACAATTGTTAAGAAGACTTCAACCCGCACCTTCCTCCCAATAGCCACGTCTCCTCATACGTTTCACCACCACTCCAGGGCCACTTAACCCTAACCCTACTCCTTCACGGCCTCTTCTTCTGCGCCAACCCACAAATTCTTCTTCACCTCAAAACCCCCCATTAAGTAGACCCCTCCTTATCCGCCCCCCACCGGCATCCGTCTCCCCTCCTGTTTCGCCACAACCTACCCCGTCTACCACCATCATGCTTCCAAGACCCGTCCTTGTCACCCGACCCCCGCCGCCGTTTTCCGATAACCCCCAGCCGGCGAGGCCTCTTATAAGAACCCCTTCTTCTACCGATCCCGCACCAGCACCCAACACGCCCTCCACCATTCCCTCTACTTCCTCTACCCCTTTACCCACTCTAGGCCCGACAGAGGCTTCGAAAACAATGATGCTTCATAGTGGACGGATGTTCCACCGAGTGTTTCCCCAACGGGAACAGGAGCCGGTACAAGAACAAGGAGAACATGAACAGGTTTCTGCACCGGGCACATAGTATGACCTATTAAAGCATTTGGACAGAACACCGGCCCGAATTTCTATTCTGGAATTGATCAAAAGATCTACTATACACCAGCTATCCCTGAAGCAATATTTGCAGAAAGTAATGGTAAATGAAGACATCCCAGTTGAACAGGTCACTACTATTTTAAATTCGGCCTGCAATCAACCGGCCATCACTTTTAATGAACATGAATTGGCTCCGCAGCCGGCCAGGAAATATGCACTGTGCATTACTATTGACATTAACAAGGTGGCAGTGAAACAATGTTTGGTGGATACTGGGGCATCCATAAATATTTTGCCACCAAGTACCTTGAAAATGTGTGACATCCCAGAAAGTCAAATCCGGCTGTCTACGATCACCGTCACAGCCTATGACAACACCAAGAAGCCACCTCTAGGGATGATCACTTTAAAAGTTGGTTTGGGACCGGTTTCAGTCACAGCGGACTTCCATATTCTAGACATGGACCCGACATTCAATGGCATCTTGGGTCGCCCTTACATTCAAGAGCTTGATGCTGTGCCCTCCACGAACCATCAATGCATAAAATTTCCGCACAAAGGGCGCATTATCAAAGTCACTAGTATGCCCATTTTGTCGGCAGAAGATATACATTCCGCAACATCGGTGCCTTCTATGTGGCCTTCCAATAAGGCTTTGCTCTCAGTTTTGGATGTTGTCGATCTGCGGCAAGACTTGGCAAGGCCGTCTTCTTCAACCCCTCTTACCACCCAAATGTCACCACAGCCACCCAAAGGCAAGAAGAAAAAGGGTCTGATGAACACCCCGGGATGGAATATCTTGATGAAAATGGGGTACAGAACTGGCAAAGGCCTAGGTATTAATCTCCAGGGGAGAGTCAAGCCCGTCAGGCATCAAAAGATGATTCCCCAGGGTGGCCTAGGGTATAAAGGGCCAATCAAAGGCAAAGATGAAGAAGGACCCTGGGCCGTCATGATTTCAACTCTTAAAACAGATCGGCAGCCTCTTACATGGACCCTACAAGCACACTTTGTGAAAGGGGGTACTCATAATGATGAGCAAACCACCCTAGTCACTTCCATGCTGGACTGTTAAGATGTACATGCACGGTAGTTTGCTCGCCACATAGCCCCACTAGTTACATACAAGGCCCTGGAGTCCTTACGGCCAGGTAAAATAAGAAAGATGGATGACCCCGAATGTGACTGGTACAGATGGTTCGACATGAACGATATCACCATTGCTCTGAGCCAACTGTTTATGCCAACTGATCCGGAATGGCCGCCATTAATTCATGAACTGATTGAAAAGCCAGCAGTGATCACGGACAAGAGGCAGCTTCTACGCAATTACACAGATACCGGGGAGCTGGATGTGCCGTATGAAGAAGGCTTCAATGTGGATAGGCTGTGGGCCGGCCTTTTCTCTCTTAAATCCATCCATCCAACAATTGTTGTCCATTTGCTTGATAAAATATTTTGCTCAGATATCCCTATACCGCCTGCGGTCTTGATAACCTTTTCTCCAGATTCGCTTCAAGCTTCTCCTCCGATTCCTCCCTTGCTCCTGGAGCAATTTTCTAAACTCTATCACACCCCCGCGTGGGCCATCATTTACGCAATCTTTCGTCAATCTCTCAATCTCAGCACCACCTCTTGTTCCTTCCTCGCATTGCCTTATTATTGAAAATGAAAAAAAAATGCCAAAATTCCAATTTTCCAATCTTCCATCTCCATTGAGGAGACCTCTTATCTTCTTTCTGAGTGTGTCCCGACCCAGGGGCCACTCTTCCAGGATTCATTAGTAGACCTTCTCTACCCCTTCGGTGAGGGGTCTTCACCTGTATCCCCTTTTGTACCCACCTTTTTCTCTCCCCCTTCATCTTCGTCAATTTCTAGTGATCAGGCTAGTTGCTCCTACTCTTCTAGTTCTAAGACTCATGGGGTAGCTTCGCATAAGAAATTCAAGGGTAAGCAGATTCCCCGTAGATTCCTGCTAGATTTAGCTAGGAGGTGCCGGGCATGCTTAGCTCTTCCTGAATTTATAGAGAATCCAATTATCTTGCCAGAAACAGAATATGAAGACACATCTACTTGTGTTCTTAATGAGAGTTTTGGTGTTTATGAGATCATGAATGATGAAGACCCTATTGAAGAGGGGGATGAAGGTTACGAAGAATATGAGGACGAGGCTGATGCTTTTGCCAGTGGCATGAGAAGATTCGATGAGCCATCAGCCTCAATAGAAGAGCCTACCAAAGAAATAAATCTGGATACCGAGGAAGACCCTAGGATTGTCCTCATTAGTAAGAACTTGCCGCCCTCCGAAGAGGAGGCGCTTATTTTGATTCTTCAAGAATATAAGGACACGTTTGCGTGGAGTTATGAAGACATGCCGGGACTAGACCCTGCGCTTGTCGAACATCGACTTACACTTAAGCCAGGGTCCATTCCGGTCAAACAGCGGTTGAGACGTTTCCACCCTAATATGGCATTAAAAATGAAAGAAGAGGTCGATAAGCTTCATAAGACTAGATTCGTTAGAGTTGTCCTCTATCCCAATTGGGTGGCTAACATCGTCCCAGTAATGAAGAAAGATGGAAAGGTTCAGATTTGCATAGACTTTCGGGACCTCAACCGCGCGTGTCCTAAGGATGACTTCCCCCTCCCTCATATTGATGTTTTAATCGATAATACGACAGGATATGAGACTCTTTCCTTCATGTATGACTTTTCAGGCTATAATCAGATTCGCCTGGCTGAGGAAGATCAAGAGAAGACATCGTTCACTACACCATGGGGAACCTATTGCTATGTGGTCATGCCCTTCGGGCTTAAGAATGCTGGGGCCACCTACCAGAGGGCTATGATGGCAATCTTTCATGATATGATCCACATTTATATAGTGGTGTACCTTGACGACCTGGTAGTGAAATCAAGGACAAGGATTGAGCATCCCGGGGTTCTAGCCAAAGTTTTGCAAAGAGCGCGGAAGTACCAATTAAAAATGAACCCCAAGAAGTGCGTGTTTGGTGTTTCATCAGGGAAATGGCTTGGATTCATCGTAAGTAAGAGGGGTATCGAGATTGATCCCAACAAGGCGAAGGCCATAAGAGAAATGCCTCCTCCTAGGAATTTAAAAGAAGTTCAAGGATTGATCGGGAGGTTGCAATTTATTCGCCGATTTATTTCCCAGCATTCACAAAGATGTAGGCCGTTCTATGAGCTTACTAAGCCGGGGGTCAAGTTTAATTGGGATGACAAATGTCAGGTAGCTTTTGACGGATTGAAGGATTATCTCTCAAATCCTCCTATCCTGAGGCCGCCAGTTCCAGGTAAACCGCTTGTTCTCTACATTTCCGTCCTGGATGACTCTGTAGGCGCTGTCCTAGCCCAAGTTGACGAAGAAGGAAGGGAAAGGGCAGCCCACTACTTGTCAAAGCTTCTTAACCCCTGTGAGCAGAGGTACTCAGCCATAGAGAAGACTTGTGCTACTTTAGTCTCGGTAGTTCAGAAACTTAAGCATTATTTCTTACCTCACGAAGTTCATCTCATTGCCAGTATGAATCCAATCAAGTTCCTTCTTGAAAAATCCGTTCTCACTGATCGATTAGCACGATGGCAAAGCTTCCTTACTTAATTTGACATCATCTACATTCAACAAAAAGTGATTAAAGGCTATGCCATAGCAGAACGCCTCGCTCATCATCCCCTCCCTAGATTTGACCATGTTCGCTCAGAGTTTCCAGATGAGGAACTAATGTCCGTCAATCAGCACGATTCGATGTGGATGTTGTGCCCCTGTGGTTTTGATGATAGCAAACACTATCAGTCACCATATGCATGTGTGCATGAAATGTTGTGCCCCTTGTGCTTTGATGATTATGTGTTGTTTTAATGATAGCAACATAAATGAGTCACCATATTATTTTGCTAAGAACATCACATTGAATGATAGCAACATGAATGCATATGACTGATTTATTCTGTGGAGAATGCATGAGTGTGCTAGCTCTGTGGGTCGACCCCCTTCTTAGATGGGTCGACCCCCCTCAAGTCTTTACATCAGATTCGCATGTCTATACATCTCGTAAGTAGTTCAGATGGCGTCAACCCATTGAGTCCACGAGGTTGACGCAGCCTTGAAATGCCTCAGATGGCTTTGAAGATAAGGCTGGATGCGTTGACGCATGGGGTCACTGCGTCGACCCACTAAACTGACCCAGATCTAACTTCACATCAGGGTGAACTGCTGCGTCGACGCTGTCACGCTGTAGCGTCTCTATGCATTTCTGAAGTCTACACATCGTTTAGTTACACGCCACTGTGTTGAGAAAGTCTACACATCAGATTGCCTTGCTTCATGCACAAGTCTATACATCGTCTGTTCATCGTCACATGTGCATCACTTAGCAAGTCTATACATCAGTCAACATTACCTCTTGCTCGTAGAGTCTATACATTGTCTGTGCTTCACGCTTAGTTGAAGTCTATACATTGCATGCTACAAAGTCTGCACATCCAGTTTGCATCATGTCTATACAGACCTTTTTGCATCGTTCATCAAGTCCATACATTGCACTGTAGCTTGCTTAGTTGAAGTCTATACATTGCCTTTGGGCATCTAAGTCCATACATTGGCAGCGTGTCTGTGTTTCAAGCCATTCGACAAGTCTATACATTCCCAGTCTTTACCTACGTTCAGACTCCCAAGTCTATACACTGGTAAAGTCTGCACATTATGCTTTGAAGCTGCACCATGTCTATACATTGTCTCGCCCACATCTTTAAAGTCTGTACATCCGATCGTCTCTTCCAGCGTCTCACGCTATCAAGTCTGTACAGCGTTTGCGTACAGTGCATCGTCATCCAAAGTTTGTACAGCCAGCTCTGTCTCACCTTGTGTCACGCCCCGAACAAGGCGGAAATATCGGGACGTACAGTTAGGGACACGCTGGCAAGAGAGGGAACTAAATCTAAAATGATACACAAGTACTACAAGATGGAAATACTAAATGATCATTAACAAACCACAACTGATACAATAACCTCAAGTTCAACTTAATACAACTGGAATAATCGACCACTAAAACTCAATAACATGACTGAGACTAAAAGCTCTCCAAAACACAACTAAAGAAAGATAACACACTACTAACACACTAGAACTGATACACTCAAGACATCACTCCTGCCCTTCCCCGTCAGTAAGCGCGTCACCTGAGAAGCCTGGAAAGGGGGAAACAACGGGGTGTGAGCTAACGCTCAGTAGGAAATAACAGACATGTATAAGTGATTAACAGTTTAATTACATTTTCAAAATGTCATGCTACAAACGATAATGCAATAAACAATGGTAATAACAAGATCTTGCAAGGTCAAGAAATATACAATTGATAATGATTATCAAGGATAACAGATACAAGAATTTACTACAGGAGATATAACAAGAGATAGTAGTAAAGAATTGGCCAACAAGCAGTAATATCAATCCAATCATGATCAAGTAACAAGAGATTTTTGTCATAGACGCAACACGCAAGCAAGTACTCGGTGTAATGCCCCACCTTGTCATTAACATCCCATGGGCACACTAACTTTCGGGCGCTCTCCCCAGGACCAGACCGGGCCCCTATGATGCGATGGCATTGATTTACTGGGCCCAACGTCCCATCCATCTAGACATTCAGTCAATTTTAATGGCCAATCAATCAGAGGAATTTCTGTCAAGAGTATGAGATTTAAGGACTAACATGTCCTTGGATTCAAAACAAAAACTCTGTTTATACGGTCACCTCGGTGCCGTAATACAAGAACTGGACCAAACTCGGTCCACGGGGTCAAGAAGGAACGGCCGACAGTATACCGTTCAGGTGTGTAAGCAATTGATTCAACTGGAGTAAGCAAGACTAAAACAGCAACTTAACGATCACCTTAATCCTAATTACCAAGTTAACATATCAAAGATTATCCATTATCATTTACATTAAGACAAATGCCAAGAAGTTGATTCAAGATGATAAAGCACAGAACAACTCCCACGGGAGTGAAATAGAATGCGTTAACATAGATTTTAGTTACACCATTAACCACTAATTATGTGGGTTTCTATTTAACCTTGTATGCATTGAAAATGAAGATGATAAGCGGTGTGTTTTTACACTAAGTTTGCATGTATGGACCTATGTAATTGAACTAAAAAGGGTACATGAATAGGTCATTAGTTCCTCAAAAATGTAGTTTTCAATGTGATTAGGTTGAATGGATTGATTCCCCGGTGATCCGGATTGATCCCCGGGTCAAAGAATCATTTAAAACGGGTTTACAAGGCATGGGTCGACCCTTTGGGTCGACCCCTGGAAAAATTCCAAGTATGGGTCGACCCATTGGGTCGACCCCTGGCTCCCAGGAGCCCTCCTGGCTGCATGGGTCGACCCATGGGTCGACCCCTGCTGGCTGTGGGTCGACCCATGCAAGGCAGCAGTCTGCTGCTTGCAGGGTGAAATGGGTCGACCCGTGGGTCGACCCCTGGGTTTCCAGACCTAAAAGGCTTAAAAAAAAACATGAAAAACTCTAAGAATTGGGGTCTAAATGTATTGGGATCTTAACCATATACTCTAGGGTTATTAATATGCATCCTAGGGTCATGAAACACAATTTTAAATCACGAATTTCGATAGGAATCCAATGAAATACAACCTATTCTATGAAGAACACAAGAAAAGTCTAGCTTGCTAGCATGCTTTTAATAACACACGAAATACTCTAGGCATGATCTATAAAAATTGGGGATTTTGATGTCAAAAGAAAGCTAACATGCTATTGATTACATTCATGTATGTTAATTAGAAGTTGGGCTGTTATAACCTACCTCAAATTGAAGAGGGAACTCGAAACCTAGAATAAAGAACAACTTGACAGCACCTCACTAAAACCTCGATATCTCCACGGATACCTAATGAAAATTGGGGCTTTTGCCACCAATGGAAAGAGCTCGATGAGAGGTACAATTTTCTATACTCATGATCAAGATTTGGTTGAGAATTCCTACCTCAATCGATGGATCAAAGAAGGATGAAGGGAAGCCAACGGCCTGCTGACCCACCTCCACAAATCGAACTAGATCTCTCCAGATCCAAAATTTCAGCGAACCCCACAGTAGCCAAATGAAAGAAGACTCGTAGGGCTTCATTTTGATAGCTCATAGAGCTTCTGGAGCCTTCTGAATTGGGAGTATTCGCTGCTGCAAGCTACGTGTTTAGAAACGGCGCCGAAATCCTTGACTTGACCAAACTATGTCGGCAGCACGTTTTGGGACTAAGTTTACCTCAAATTGATTGAGGGTAAATGTTCCTTTATGTAATACCTTTCATTTTCCTCTGGAATCACCCCATTTGGTTGAGAAACAAGCTCGAATTTGATGTTCAAAGTTTGGGTGAATAGTAAATACGAATTTGGGTTAGGTGGGTTGTAAGTCAGGCTTAATCCACTGATTAGGCCTAGATAATGATTTAATTAGGCTTACTCCAAGAAGACAAAAGTGTTAGTCGAAGCATCTATTATTTAATTACTATTTTTATGAATTTTTATATGGTAGATAAAATTCCACTTCTACTATTCCGTAATTAATTAAATATTAAGTTCGGAAGACTTAGTTCGGTAATTCGGCTTAATAAACGATTTTATTAGGCTTAATTGTAGAAGATAAAGTTGATAAAAAAAATTAATTCTACAAGATGTGATTTTTGGGGATTTTTAGAAAATAGTAGAAAAATGACTTATTCTATTAATTAATTAATTAATCTAATTAATTTGGATAATTCTCATTAATTCGAATAACTTCAAATAAATTTCAAATAATTACAAATAACTTTCTAAATAAATTTCTAAAGAATTTGGGATCTTACACCCTCCCCTACTTAAAGGAATTTGGTCCTCCAAATTCACTGCACTAAAACTGAGAGTAGAAAAAGATCGCTCACCTAGAATAGATCGGGATACCGCTTTCGCATAGTCTCTTCAGACTCCCATGTAGCTTCTTCGGTCCCACGCCGACTCCACTGAATCTTGACCATCGGTATCGAACGATTCCGGAGTTGCTGATGCTTCCGGTCCAGAATCTTGACAGGTCTTTCCTCATAGGTCAAATCTTCCTTCAGTTCAAAATCCACCTGCTGAATGATATGAGTGGGATCGTACACATATTTCCGTAACATAGACACATGGAAAATGTTGTGTACGCCAGATAATTGCGGTGGTAAAGCCAGTCTGTATGTCACCTCTCCCACTCTATCTAGAATCTCGAATGGACCAATGTACCTCGGACTCAGCTTGCCATGAATGCCAAATCTTCGGATCCCTCTCGTCGGAGAGACCTTTAAGAACACATGCTCGCCAACCTGAAATTCCAATGCCCTTCTCCTGTTGTCGGCATAACTCTTCTGTCTTGACTGGGCTACCTGTAACCGGTCTCGGATAACATGGATGTTCTGTGATGATTCCGAAACAAGATCTGGTCCAAGCCACTGTTTCACACCTACCTCGTCCCAACACAACGGGGAACGACAACTTCTACCATATAGTGCTTCAAAAGGATCCATCTGAATACTAGACTGATAGCTGTTATTGTAGGCGAATTCAATTAATGCCAAATGCTCACTCCAATTACCACCGAAATCAATCATGCAAGCTCGCAGCATATCTTCAACTATCTGATTGGTTCTTTCAGTCTGTCCATCTGTCTGTGGATGAAAAGTAGTACTGAAATTCAGACGAGTACCCAAAGACTCTTACAGTCCCTTCCAGAAATGTGAAGTAAATCTGGGGTCTCGATCAGATACTATATTCACTGGGATACCATGCAATATCACCACTTCCTTTATATACAAAGCAGCCAATACATCAATCGTCCACTTGGACTTAATTGGTAAGAAATGAGCCGACTTTGTCAAACGATCAACAATCACCCATATCGCATCAAATCCACCACGAGTCCTAGGTAGACCCATAATGAAATCCATGCCAATACTTTCCCACTTCCATTGGGGTATGTCGAGTGGTTTCAATTTCCCTACTGGTCTGAAATGTTCGGCCTTAACTTGCTGACATACCAAACATCTGCTCACAAAATCTGCAACTTCTCTTTTCATATTCGGCCACCAAAAGGACCTTTTCAAATCTCGGTACATCTTAGTGCCTCTAGGATGAATGGTATATCTGGATCTATGAGCTTCCTCAAGAATTTTGTTCTTTATTGTAGCCTCATCCGGAACACAAGTTCTACCTTTAAATAATAATCTACCATCATCGGCCAACATGAAGTCAGGTCTGCTGCTCAAGCTTCCCTTGATCTCTACCAACTCGAGGTCATTATCTTGCAAGGACTTGATCTCTATCAATAATTCAGGTTTAAGTTGAATCTGAGCAATCAAGATCCGATCATTGTCAATATTGAGATCCAGACTAGATAATTGTTCCAACAATCTCCATTCTTGTAACATGAGACTTGACAATCTAGCTACCGGCTTCCGGCTTAATGCATCTGCCACAACATTACCTTTGCCAGGATGATACTCAATCGAGAAGTCAAAGTCTTTCAAGTACTCCAACCATCTCCGCTGCCTCATGTTGAGTTCCGTTTGAGAGAATAAATACTTCAAACTCTTATGATCTGAAAACACTGTAAAGGTTTCTCCATATAAGTAATGCCTCCATATCTTTAAAGCAAACACGACTGCAGCAAGTTCTAAATCATGAACAGGATAATTATCTTCGTGCTTCCTCAACTGCCTAGAGGAATAGGCAATCACCTTCCCATGCTGCATGAGTACACAGCCTAAGCCAATACCTGAAGCATCAGTATAAACAATAAATCCTCCTTCACCAGAAGGTAAAGCCAAAACAGGTGCAGTAGTCAAACACTCCTTCAGAGTCTGAAAGCTTCGCTGACAATCATCTAACCAATCAAACTTATTTTCCTTGCGGGTTAATCTTGTAAGAGGTACCGCAATCTTAGAGAAGTCTTGAATAAATCTTCGATAATAACCTGCCAGGCCTAGAAAACTTCTAACTTCTGTCACACTGGTAGGCTGTTCCCAATTCTTCACTGCCTCAACCTTCGAAGGATCAACAGAAATACCGTTCTTCGTAATGATATGTCCTAGAAAGGACACCTCTTGCAGCCAGAACTCACACTTACTGAACTTAGCATATAGTTGATGATCTCTCAACAGTTGCAATGCCATTCTTAGATGCTCAGCATGCTCCTCCTCATTCTTAGAATAAATCAGGATGTCATCAATAAATACCACGACCCACTGATCAAGATAGGGCCGAAATGTATTATTCATCAACTGCATGAAAGCTGCTGGAGCATTCGTTAGACCAAAAGGCATAACGACAAATTCAAAATGACCATACCTGCTGCGGAAAGCTGTTTTATAAATATCCTCTTCCTTAATCCGCAACTGGTGATATCCAGATCGAAGATCGATCTTAGAGAAATATTGAGCTCCCGCTATCTGGTCAAATAACTCGTCAATCCTCGGCAAGGGATATTTGTTCTTGACAGTCTACTGGTTTATTTGCCGATAATCAATGCACAACCTCATCGAACCATCTTTCTTCCTGATGAACAACACAGGGGCTCCCCACGGAGAAGTACTAGGATGAATAAAACCCTTCTCAAGTAATTCCATCAGTTGCTGCTTCAGTTCCCTCAGTTCCGCAGGAGACATACGATAAGGAGCCTTAGAAATAGGAGCTGTGCCAGGAATAAGATCAATAGAAAAGATAACTTCCCGCTCAGGCGGAAGTCCTGGTAGCTCCTCTGGAAAGACATCAGGAAAATCTTGGACAACATGAATGTCCTTGATCTCAATCTGTTGCTCAGGGGTTGCACAAACAAAGGCTAGAAATGCCTCACACCCATGTCTCAAAAGCTTATCAGCTCGAAGAGCCGAGATGAGCGGTACGGAGTTATGGTGCTTGACTCCCGTAAAAGATAAACCAGAATGTCCAGTAAAAGTCACTGAGCTAGAACTACAGTGAACATTGGCCTCATACTTGGCCAACCAATCTGCTCCTAGGATTACATCATAATCCTTCATATCCATGCAGACCAAATCTGCTGGAAAGTTCTGTTCACCAATCATAACCTTACTAGAAGGATAGAAATACTGGATTGTTGATCTAGTGCCAATAGGGGTTGAAATCTCTAACGGAGTATTCATCAAAACAGGTTCCACAACTAATGACTTAGCAAATCTCCGTGAAATAAAAGAATGTGTTGCACCAGTATCAAAGAGAGCAAATGCGGGCTTATCGATTATAGTAAGAGTACCTTCGACGAGTCCGCCATCATCAGAAATCCCAGTTTCCTCTACATGTAAAGCTTGAAGCTTGCCTTGTGGTTTCTTGAAGGCTAGAGGTTTTGCCGGTGTAGCTTGTTCCGATATGAGAGGACAATTGGGGATACGATGCTCCTTGCTTCCACATCGCAAATAGGCGCCTAGCTTGCGCCAGCACTCCTCTATCTTGTGACCCGAACGATCACAATAGTTGCACACGCCCTTGAATGGAACAATAGGGCCAGGCTTCTTGTCTTCATGCCTCGGCATCTTGCCCTTCCACGATCCGGACCCGCTCCACGAACCAGGTCCACTAACAGGCCTCTTCTTGGCATACCCGGGTTTGACACTCCCGGAACCCGTAGGTAATTCTTTCTTGGTGCCTTTCCCACGGATTCTCTCCGTCATCTCAAGAGTATCCTCCAGAACTTGCGCTTTCCTTACCATCTCGGAATAAGTGGAAATCTCCATCGGTGCCAATTGGTTGATATAATGAAGCTTCAAACCATTGAGAAAGCGCTTCGCCTTCATCTTCTCGGTGGAAATGAGATGTGTAGCATATCGAGAAAGCCTTGCAAATTGAGCCTCATACTCTGCCACGGACAAACCTCGCTGTTTCAAGGCCGCGAACTCTGCCGCTTTCTTCTCTTGCACTCTATCAGAAAAATACTTGCTGTTGAAGAATTCTTCGAACTCTTCCCACATAACTTGCCGATCACCGAGAGTTGCCTTGATAGAATCCCACCAAGTACGTGCATCATGTTCCAATTGAAATGTGGACAAAAGGACACGCTCCTGGTTGGTGCATTGCATAACTTCAAAGATCCTTCCCATCTCATCTAGCCAGTGCTCGGCTTGGTCGGGGTCAGTCGAACCAGCGAATCTAGGCGGGTTCATTCCGCGGAAGTTCCGGTATAGATCACCGGTGCCATGCTGTGCCACTCCTGCCTGAGCTACTTGCTGAAGGGTCCGAGTAAGGCCTTGAACCGTACGCTGCAGGTTCCTCCATTCAGCACGATCAGCTGCCATCTACACGAGAAATAGGTTACCTAGGTTTAATAAGATAGATAAAGCACGATTAAGGAACGAACTTAACCCAAGTTCTACCCATTCTTACCAGGTCAGGTCCTAGACTTTTACAAGGTTAGGGATCTAATGCACCTAGACACGACCAAAAACTCGGTACCTGGCGGAGGTAATCGGTCCGAAGACCACTCGCGCAAGTGTGCGACCTTCCCGATAGGCGTAGCCTAACGTTCGGACAACACCTTTTGATATACCGATTATTGGGATGCAATGCAAGAAAACTTAAACTTAGGAAACCTAGGAATGTGAAACCTAGGGCTCTGATACCAACTAAACTGTCACGCCCTGAACAAGGCGGAAATATCGGGACGTACAGTTAGGGACACGCTGGCAAGAGAGGGAACTAAATCTAAAATGATACACAAGTACTACAAGATGGACATACTAAATGATCATTAACAAATCACAACTGATACAATAACCTCAAGTTCAACTTAATACAACTGGAATAATCGACCACTAAAACTCAATAACATGACTGAGACTAAAAGCTCTCCAAAACACAACTAAAGAAAGATAACACACTACTAACACACTAGAACTGATACACTCAAGACATCACTCCTGCCCTTCCCCGTCAGTAAGCACGTCACCTGAGAAGCCTGGAAAGGGGGAAACAACGGGGTGTGAGCTAACGCTCAGTAGGAAATAACAGACATGTATAAGTGATTAACAGTTTAATTACATTTTCAAAATGTCATGCTACAAACGATAATGCAATAAACAACGGTAATAACAAGATCTTGCAAGGTCAAGAAATATACAATTGATAATGATTATCAAGGATAACAGATACAAGAATTTACTACAGGAGATATAACAAGAGATAGTAGTAAAGAATTGGCCAACAAGCAGTAATATCAATCCAATCATGATCAAGTAACAAGAGATTTTTGTCATAGACGCAACACGCAAGCAAGTACTCGGTGCAATGCCCCACCTTGTCATTAACATCCCATGGGCTCACTAACTTTCGGGCGCTCTCCCCAGGACCAGACCGGGCCCCTATGATGTGATGGCATTGATTTACTGGGCCCAACGTCCCATCCGTCTAGACATTCAGTCAATTTTAATGGCCAATCAATCAGAGGAATTTCTGTCAAGAGTATGAGATTTAAGGACTAACATGTCCTTGGATTCAAAACAAAAACTCGGTTTATACGGTCACCTCGGTGCCGTAATACAAGAACTGGACCAAACTCGGTCCACGGGGTCAAGAAGGAACGGCCGACAGTATACCGTTCAGGTGTGTAAGCAATCGATTCAACTGGAGTAAGCAAGACTAAAACAGCAACTTAACGATCAACTTAATCCTAATTACCAAGTTAACATATCAAAGATTATCCATTATCATTTACATTAAGACAAATGCCAAGAAGTTGATTCAAGATTATAAAGCACAGAACAACTCCCACGGGAGTGAAATAGAATGCGTTAACATAGATTTTAGTTACACCATTAACCACTAATTATGTGGGTTTCTATTTAACCTTGTATGCATTGAAAATGAAGATGATAAGCGGTGTGTTTTTACACTAAGTTTGCATGTATGGACCTATGTAATTGAACTAAAAAGGGTACATGAATAGGTCATTAGTTCCTCAAAAATGTAGTTTTCAATGTGATTAGGTTGAATGGATTGATTCCCCGGTGATCCGGATTGATCCCCGGGTCAAAGAATCATTTAAAACGGGTTTACAAGGCATGGGTCGACCCTTTGGGTCGACCCCTGGAAAAATTCCAGGTATGGGTCGACCCATTGGGTCGACCCCTGGCTCCCAGGAGCCCTCCTGGCTGCATGGGTCGACCCATGGGTCGACCCCTGCAGGCTGTGGGTCGACCCATGCAAGGCAGCAGTCTGCTGCTTGCAGGGTGAAATGGGTCGACCCGTGGGTCGACCCCTGGGTTTCCAGACCCAAAAGGCTTCAAAAAAAATATGAAAAACTCCAAGAATTGGGGTCTAAATGTATTGGGATCTTAACCATATACTCTAGGGTTATTAATATGCATCCTAGGGTCATGAAACATAATTTTAAATCACGAATTTCGATAGGAATCTAATGAAATACAACCTATTCTATGAAGAACACAAGAAAAGTCTAGCTTGCTAGCATGCTTTTAATAACACACGAAATACTCTAGGTATGATCTATAAAAATTGGGGATTTTGATGTCAAAAGAAAGCTAACATGCTATTGATTACATTCATGTATGTTAATTAGAAGTTGGGCTGTTATAATCTACCTCAAATTGAAGAGGGAACTCGAAACCTAGAATAAAGAACAACTTGACAGCACCTCACTAAAATCTCGATATCTCCACGGATACCTAATGAAAATTGGGGCTTTTACCACCAATGGAAAGAGCTCGATGAGAGGTACAATTTTCTATACTCATGATCAAGATTTGGTTGAGAATTCCTACCTCAATCGATGGATCAAAGAAGGATGAAGGGAAGCCAACGGCCTGCTGACCCACCTCCACAAATCGAACTAGATCTCTCCAGATCTGAAATTTCAGCGAACTCCACAACCGCCAAATGAAAGAAGACTCGTAGGGATTCATTTTGATAGCTCATAGAGCTTCTGGAGCCTTCTGAATTGGGAGTATTCGCTGCTGCAAGCTACGTGTTTAGAAACGGCGCCGAAATCCTTGACTTGACCAAACTATGTCGGCAGCACGTTTTGGGACTAAGTTTACCTCAAATTGATTGAGGGTAAATGTTCCTTTATGTAATACCTTTCATTTTCCTCTGGAATCACCCCATTTGGTTGAGAAACAAGCTCGAATTTGATGTTCAAAGTTTGGGTGAATAGTAAATACGAATTTGGGTTAGGTGGGTTGTAAGTCAGGCTTAATCCACTGATTAGGCCTAGATAATGATTTAATTAGGCTTATTCCAAGAAGACAAAAGTGTTAGTCGAAGCATCTATTATTTAATTACTATTTTTATGAATTTTTATATGGTAGATAAAATTCCACTTCTACTATTCCGTAATTAATTAAATATTAAGTTCGGAAGACTTAGTTCGCTAATTCGGCTTAATAAACGATTTTATTAGGCTTAATTGTAGAAGATAAAGTTGATAAAAAAATTAATTCTACAAGATGTGATTTTTGGGGATTTTTAGAAAATAGTAGAAAAATGACTTATTTTATTAATTAATTAATTAATCTAATTAATTTGGATAATTCTCATTAATTCGAATAACTTCAAATAAATTCCAAATAATTACAAATAACTTTCTAAATAAATTTCTAAAGAATTTGGGGTCTTACACCTTGTGTCTCTTCAAGTGTGTACAGCCTTGGCATCTGCTTTGAAGTCTACACATTGGTCTTCGCTTCAAGTCTGTACATTGGCCAAGTCTACACATCGCTGTGTTCACTTGTTTCCAGTCTGCACATTGGCTCATGCTTTCCAAGTCTGTACATTGGCCAAGTGTCTTGTGCTTTGAAGCTTTACCAAGTCTATACATCGCCTTCAAGCTTTCCAAGTCTGTGCAGCCTATACAGTGTCAAGTATATTCATGCACCGTCTCAGTTGAACTTAAAGTATGTACATCCACCGTCTCCTTTAATTTAAAGTCTATACATCGTGCATTGTTAAGTCTGCACATTGTGGTAAGCAAGTCTGCACAACGCCTTGTTAGGAAGTCTATACATCGCCATAGCTCGCATGCAGAGTCTAGACAATCTTAACTAAGTCTATACATCATGTCTGCATGTAAGCATTCAATGTCTATACATCGGTTGGTTGCACATTGGACTCCAAGTCTATACACTGCATACACTGCTTCATGCATTACACGAAGTCTGCACATTGTGTTGCTATGCTCATACTGCATGTTACAAAGTCTACACAATGGTGCACACTAAGTCTGCATACTCATTTGGCATGTCTGTACAACCATATGTAATGCTCACAGTCCTGCATACATGAAGTCTAAACATTGCATCACTTGTACATGCATTGCCTTCACACAGAGTCTACGCATTCCCCCACAGCCTGCACGCTAAGTCTATACATTGCGTCCAGCAGCCTGCATGCCTAGTCTGTACACACTTCAGTGCACGTCTGCATCTCCTTCAAGACGAAGTCTATACACTCGTTTCCAAGGCTTCAACTCTATACACTCGTTATCACCCTTCAAGTCTATACACTCAAGCTGCATCATACCTATACACACTTTGTTAACAGCCTGAACCAAGTTTGTACATCCATCTGATATCTTCTTATGACTACTTGACATGTACATCCTTCGAGAAGCTGATAAGTGGCACGTGATCCGAGGTTGGCACCTGGCACGTGATCCGAGGACAACGCCCTAATTGGTGCTGCTATAAATATGAAGCCTCCTCCATCTGGTGAAGATTGATTAAGATCGAAAAAGGAGAGAGTGAACGTGCAGAAGTGATCAAGAGAGCAAGAGAGTGATCGAGATAGAAGGAAAGAGCTGCAGAGAGGCAGTGAGCAGAAGAAGAAGAAAGAAGAAAGAAGAAAGAAGAAAGAAGAAGAGTGAGCCAGAGAGCAGAAGAGAGATCGAGAGAGCCTGCGAAAGGGAAGAAAAAGAAGAGTGAGAAGAAGAGAGAGCTAGAGTAAAAGAAGCTTCAACTGAAGATCAGTTTCTGCTGGACCGTGGATCAAATCCAGGCCAGCCAGCTCCTGCGAGAGCCACATTTTGATTTTATATTTCCAGCTTTTAGTTGCTGTATTTTCTTTTATTGTTTTTCTTTTCAAACTGAACATTGTTCTTCCGATTCTCTGGTTGGAGATCGGGTTCCTCCTGTGGACTCAGGAGAAGGGAGACTGTGTCTCTGGTCTGCAAGTGACTGAATGTCGCTTGTGTGTTCCCTCTGGTTTCAGAGGAAGGGAGTCCTTGACTCCGGTTACAGGTAGTGGTTGCTACCTGTGTGTTCCCTCCTGGTCTGGAGGAAGAGAGACCTAGTCTCTGGTTCCAAGTGGCTGGGAGTCACTTAGGGTGTCCCTCTGGTCTAGAGGAAGAGGGGAGGCTGTTCCCCTGGTCAAGCTGTGTGGCAGCAACTTGTTTGTAGACTGAGTCTTCTTTCTAGCTGATTGCTAGTGGAAGCCTCACTCCGGTTGGGAGTGAGGGGTGGACGTAGGTCTGTGGACCAAACTACCTGAAAAATCCCTTGTGCAGTGTTTTTTTTGATTGCTTGCTTCCGCTAGATGCATACTAGGACCGTGATCTGATTGATTATTCATGTCCTAGAGTTTAATTGGGTTTACTTTTTTTTATTTATGTTTGAGCAATTATCCACTGATCTAGTGCTTATCATTTCATACGAACTTTAATTTGGTCAAAACTCTTTAGAAGATCCATTCACCCCCCCTCTGGATCTGTGTTTATCTATCTCACCTAACTATCAATTGGTATCAGAGCGGGTCTCTGACTTTCCAGATCCAATGATCTGTAGAGGATCCTGCCGGCTTTCGGTGCATTTCTGTCTTATGCATACAGTTTTGAAATTGCTTGATTGATTTGCCTTCATGGCTTCTCCACCGATTTTCAATGGGTCTGATTTTAACTCATGGGTTAGCAGTCTCCATAACTATGTGAAATTGAGGGATCCGGATCTGTGGAAGTTAATCTCACACGGTCCTCATAGACTGCCAAAGAAAGAGTCCAAATGGACTAACAATCACAGATCAAGAAATGGAGAGAATCAAAAAGTTTTGAAATTAATGAAAGAAGCTACTGACAAGGCTCTACATTCTTGTTTTTATGACTGCATGTCCGCTAAGGACATTCTGGATAAGCTGAAGCTAGCTTAGAGGAGAAATGAGGACAGTTGCCTGATGGTTGACAAGAGCAACCATGGCAGTGATCAAGATGAATCCGAAGATGCTGAAGAGGTAACCAACCCTTTCTCTAGTTACACTTTAGACGACTGGGAAGATGCCTATGCCAATCTGTTAGAATCCTATGAAAGACTAAAGAAGAAGAATAAAAAATTGATAAAGAAGCTAAAGAAACATGAGGATGCTAAATCTCGAGGTGAAAGCCCTGAAATTCTGAAAATTCAAAATGACATATTTAGAAGACAGTTAACAGATTTTGATTCTATTAGTTCAGATTTAGATCATTTGAAATCTAAAAAACAAACTCTTATGAAACAAATTGATTTACACGAAAAGGAGAATCAAGAGCTTGTTTGCGAAATTGCTGAACTAAAGGAGAGGCATAGTTTAATTGATGATGATCAGGCTTATAACAATGATGTTGTTCAAAATGAAGAACTGGTGAGAAACTTAGAGCTTGTCAACTCTGAATTGGAAAACATGAAATCTGAAATTGAAATACTCAAAAACCAGCTCAAAGAATCTGAACAAAAATCAAATAATCTTGAAAAAGTAAATAGTTTGGTTTCTGAGAAACTGGAAGCTGAGAGAGTAATAAACTTAGAGCTTCAGAAAAATCTCGACAAATAGCAAGAAATGTTTTATGAATGTCAGTCTTCAACAGATGAATGGGTGTTTGATGATGAACTCCTAGAGCAGAACAGTAAACTGAAAGAGGAAATTAATAAGCTGAATCACCTAAACTCAGAAATGTCTGAGAGGCTAACCACTTTAGAAAAAGGAAAGAGTAAGCCTGGTGAGCTCTAGTGAGTTGCTGAATGCTGAACATGAAATTACAAATATGAAAAACATCAACCTAATGTTGAGTGGGAATGTCACTTGCTGTGAACAAAAGATAGCTAAATATGAGTTAACTATCACATCCCTTCAACAAGAAATTGATGATCTTAACAAGTCTCTATCTGAAGCTGACAATGAAACAAAGTTAAAATAGGAAGTAGAAAAACTCAAAAGTTTGAATGATGCCTTGCATCAACAAGTCATTTCCTGTGAAACAGATCTGTCCAAATATGAAGCTAATATTGCTGTCTTAAACTCTGAGATTCAAGATTTGAAAAATTCTCTATCAAAATTTGTCAAAGGAAAGTACAATCTGAACAAGCTTCTTGGAAATAATGTTAGCTTTCAGAGAGAGGGACTGGGTTACAGTCCGACAAACAAAAGGAGTAATGGGAATAAAACGTCTACTGTTTTTGTCAAAGCTTCTAATCAGAACACAATTGCTGGTTCTTCTATTTTTCAATTTACTGCACAAAAACCCACTGTCAGTCCCAAAACTGTAGGACAAACTCAAAAATTAAAAAAGGATGAAAACCTACAGAAAAAGGATAAAACTACTCCAGTTGGTACAAAGACTGCTGCACACAATTTACATGACCTCTCAAACACTCATACTAAAAAGAGTTCATGTTATTATTGTGGGAAGGCAGGTCACATAATGGAAGATTGCAGATTAATGCTAAAAGATGAGCATGCTAGTGGAACATCACATTCTAGAAATCTTTCTGATAGAAACCATGCTACTAGGAAGCCTGATGCTTCATGTTATTATTGTGGTAAGTATGGTCATCTCATGAATGCATGTTTTATCATGAAAGAAGACAATAAACTGCATGCCAGGTCTTCCATGAATATTCATGGTCCTTATGGAGCTAAACACAAGTCTAGTCAGCACATTGTATGCTCTAACTGCAATAAGCATGGGCATAAGGCTGCTGAGTGCTGGTTTGGATCCACTTGGGGTAAAAATGGCTTTCATAGAAGAAATTCTTTTGCTTGCTCTCACTGTGGGAAGAATGGCCATACAGTTAAGAACTGTTGGCATGTTCAGAAGAACTATGTTAACCCCTATGTTGTCAAATTCCCTGCAAAACCATTTGCAAGATTCTCATGCTATAACTGTGGGAAGTCAGGCCATAGATCTGCTGAATGTTGGCTGATTAGGAATAAGAAACAAACTGTTCATGCATACAACAGAAAATCTTATGATCATATTTATAAACCTCATACTGCTGTTACTATGCATCATAAGAACCAGAAACCAGTCACATCATGTAGATATTGTGGAAAGTATGGTCACTTTATGAAAAATTGTTATTTGATGGATCATGATGACCATGTTGCTAAGAAATTGTTTAGAACACCTGTCAGGGCTAACGCAGGACCCAAAGCTGCTTGGGTCCCTGCAGGATCAAAATGATCAAAAACTTTACAGGTGTGCCTTGGGGGCTGAAGGACAAAGAGGGGTTAATAAACCAAGGCACTCAAAAAGGAAAACCCCAAGATTCTACTCTTCAGGTCAGTTCTGAACAATCTGTTTAAATTCCATCATCTGAAAATTGACTGTTTGAGATGGTTAAGCATCTTGTTAATTTGATCTATGCTTAGTTGGAATTTTCTGAAATGGAATTTCTCAATCATGTTCATGGTAGCTCACTTATGTCTGAAGTGCATGGATTATATTCGAATGTCAAATTTGAAATCATGTGATGTACTTTCACTGCACATCATGCACTTAGTCAGGGGGAGCTCAATCATTCTTAATTAACCATACTGCTGCTCATGCTTTGTTGTGTATATATAGCATCTAGTTAGGGGGAGATTTCCTGTTCCATCTCTTCATCTCTTGAACTCTCACTGTCTAGCTATCTGATCCATTCTTGGCAAATGTGTGGTTCACTTGAATTCTCTGCTGTCTACACTTATGTAGCTGTTCTGTCTGAACTCCAGACTCAGCTATTGATTTCAAAACTGCACTGTTCTAATGATTCACTCCTTGTCTCATCATGATTGCTCTTTGCTAATCTCTCAATAAAAATGCTTTGTTGACTCCACTGATTTTCTGACAATGTCATTGATTCATCTGAATGAGGAAAGATTTTAGTCAGTACACCCTAGTCATAAATCAGACATATTCTGAAAAGAAGAAACTTCTATTATACTGGCTTAAGAATGTTTTGATGAATCAAATTGATCTAAGACTAATGTATTTAATAGGTTTTGATGTAAAAGACTTGAAAATATCTGAATCATCATGCTTAATAAATCTTAACAAATTGTCTCATGAACTTCATGCAAAACCTTCTGAAATCTGAAATTCTAAAAGACATAGCTTTCTTTGGTTAAGATACATATAGAAGGTATTGTTCTTAAACATTTCAGTGTACTGAGCATGGTTTGAAAATTCTGAAAACACTTAAAAATTTAATGCAAGAGCAATGACTTTGGTCACAGAGAAACTGGGTTCTCTGTCAAAGAAATGGGGTAAGCCCATGTCATGAAGTGCCATAGTTAACTCTCTTATAAAATTTTTTGAAAATCTGGCAGAGTAATAGCATGGATGTGTTGAGTAACTGGGGATTCTGGCCTCTGATCAAGGTGTCTCATCGTGTAAAAAGATACTCCATTACTAACTCTGTTCTCTTTGAGAGGCAATATGGTTGTCACACTGAGTAACTGGGTCACTTCACCTAAGAAGTGTTGTGCCTCACGTAAAAAGGTGTTGACTGAACCAAACTTGCTCAGGAAAAATGAGTGCTGATCAATAGAAAATTCTGAAAATCTAAAGACATGTTCAAACACAAATATTTCTGTTTAATCTCAATACTATCTTGTGTAACTTCCATAGGAGTCATTGAATTTAAATGAGTAAGATGGAAGAGGTTAAACATGAATATCAGATGAGTTGTTGGTTCATTTCTATTAAAAGGTGTTTTAGATATGAGTATTGAATTTTTCTTGATAAACTTTGAATACATCACTCTTAAATCATGATGGTAAGTTTAAACTCATTCATAATCTATTATAATTGAAGAATCTGAAATTCGTTTACAAAGATTTATGAATTTGGTGTGCTAATGAAGATCTGTCTTCCTCAATTCATTCATTGTGCTTACAGATTGTGGTAATCTTTGAGTGCCTATGTGCTTTTGCTGATAGATGTTTCACCTATTGTCATACCTCAACTCTATTCTGGCTTTAAGGGGGAGATTAACATCTACATCATTGACTTGATTTGTGCATGATTTTATCTGGCTGGTATAGGAGAGCATATGTTTTGGATTTATGAGATTGATATCTCCTTGAAAATCTTGTTGAATCTCACTGTCCTTGATTCATCATGACCTGAACTTATCCTTGATTGCCCTTGTGGTTTCCTTCTCATTCATTTCATAAGGTTCCATTTATTGAGGGGGAGTTTCCTTGTCATATGAATCATGCTGCATAGAAATTCCATGATTTAGGGGGAGAATTGTCTTGCATCCATACATTTAGGGGGAGTTCTTGCATTTCTTGTTGCATCTGCATCTCTGCATTCATACCTCTTCCATGATTTTTTTTTTAAAACAAAGGGGGAGAAACTGGTATGAGTCATATTGCTCTTTGGGGAAGAATGTGCCTTCATGTAGTTAAAGGGAGAAATGCTACATCAATCGTTTCATATCTGCTTAATTTTCCTCTCTCTAACTAATGTCTTTTTGCTGAAGTCAAAGGGGGAGAATGTTTTTGACTTGAGTCAATGTGACTCATAGTGTTGCCATCATCAAAAAGGGGGAGATTGTTGTGCCCCTGTGATTTTAATGATAGCAAACATTATCAGTCACCATATGCATGTGTGCATGAAATGTTGTGCCCCTTGTGCTTTGATGATTATGTGGTGTTTTAATGATAGAAACATAAATGAGTCACCATATTGTTTTGCTAAGAACATCACATTGAATGATAGCAACATGAATGCATATGACTGATTTATTCTGTGGAGAATGCATGAGTGTGCTAGCTCTGTGGGTCGACCCCCTTCTTAGATGGGTCGACCCCCCTCAAGTCTTTACATCAGATTCGCATGTCTATACATCTCGTAAGTAGTTCAGATGGCGTCAACCCATTGAGTCCACGAGGTTGACACAGCCTTGAAATGCCTCAGATGGCTTTGAAGATAAGGCTGGATGCGTTGACGCATGGGGTCACTGCGTCGACCCACTAAACTGACCCAGATCTAACTTCACATCAGGGTGAACTGCTGCGTCGACGCTGTCACGCTGTAGCGTCTCTATGCATTTCTGAAGTCTACACATCGTTTAGTTACACGCCACTGTGTTGAGAAAGTCTACACATCAGATTGCCTTGCTTCATGCACAAGTCTATACATCGTCTGTTCATCGTCACATGTGCATCACTTAGCAAGTCTATACATCAGTCAACATTACCTCTTGCTCGTAGAGTCTATACATTGTCTGTGCTTCACGCTTAGTTGAAGTCTATACATTGCATGCTACAAAGTCTGCACATCCAGTTTGCATCATGTCTGTACAGACCTTTTTGCATCGTTCATCAAGTCCATACATTGCACTGTAGCTTGCTTAGTTGAAGTCTATACATTGCCTTTGGGCATCTAAGTCCATACATTGGCAGCGTGTCTGTGTTTCAAGCCATTCGACAAGTCTATACATTCCCAGTCTTTACCTACGTTCAGAACCCCAAGTCTATACACTGGTAAAGTCGGCACATTGTGCTTTGAAGCTGCACCATGTCTATACATTGTCTCGCCCACATCTTCAAAGTCTGTACATCCGATCGTCTCTTCCAGCGTCTCACGCTATCAAGTCTGTACAACGTTTACGTACAGTGCATCGTCATCCAAAGTCTGTACAGCCAGCTCTGTCTCACCTTGCGTCTCTTCAAGTGTGTACAACCTTGGAATATGCTTTGAAGTCTACACATTGGTCTTCGCTTGAAGTCTGTACATTGGCCAAGTCTACACATCGCTGTGTTCACTTGTTTCAAGTCTTCACATTGGCTCAACCTTTCCAAGTCTGTACATTGGCCAAGTGTCTTGTGCTTTGAAGCTTTACCAAGTCTATACATCGCCTTCAAGCTTTCCAAGTCTGTACAGCCTATACAGTGTCAAGTATATTCATTCACCGTCTCAGTTGAACTTAAAGTATGTACATCCACCGTCTCCTTTAATTTGAAGTCTATACATCGTGCATTGTTAAGTCTGCACATTGTGGTAAGCAAGTCTGCTCAACGCCTTGTTAGGAAGTCTATACATTGCCATAGCTCGCATGCAGAGTCTAGACAGTCTTAACTAAGTCTATACATCGTGTCTGCATGTAAGCATTCAATGTCTATACATCGGTTGGTTGCAAATTGGACTCCAAGTCTATACACTGCATACACTGCTTCATGCATTGCACGAAGTCTGCACGTTACAAAGTCTACACAATGGTGCACACTAAGTCTGCATACTCATTTGGCATGTCTGTACAACCATCTGTAATGCTCACAGTCCTGCATAAATGAAGTCTAAACATTGCATCACTTGTACATGCATTGCCTTCACGCAGAGTCTACGCATTCCCCCACAGCCTGCACGCAAAGTCTATACATTACGTCCAGCAGCCTGCATGCCTAGTCTGTACACACTTCAGTGCACGTCTGCATCTCCTTCAAGACGAAGTCTATACACTCGTTTCCAAGGCTTCAACTCTATACACTCGTTATCACCCTTCAAGTCTATACACTCAAGCTGCATCATGCCTGTACACACTTTGTTAACAGCCTGAACCAAGTCTGTACATCCATCTGATATATTCTTATGACTGCTTGACAGGTACATCCTTCGAGAAGCTGATAAGTGGCACGTGATCTGAGGTTGGCACCTGGCACGTGATCCGAGGACAACGTCCTAATTGGTGCTGCTATAAATATGAAGCCTCTTCCATCTGGTGATGATTGATTAAGATCGAAAAAGGAGAGAGTGAACGTGCAGAAGTGATCAAGAGAGCAAGAGAGTGATCGAGATAGAAGGAAAGAGCTACAGAGAGGCAAAGAGGCAGTGAGCAGAAGAAGAAGAAAGAAGAAGAGTGAGCCAGAGAGCAGAAGAGAGATCGAGAGAGCCTGCGAAAGGGAAGAAAAAGAAGAGTGAGAAGAAGAGAGAGCTAGAGTAAAAGAAGCTTAAACTGAAGATCAGTTTCTGCTGGACCGTGGATCAAATCCAGGCCAGTCAGCTCCAGCGAGAGCCACATTTTGATTTTATATTTCCAACTTTTAGTTGCTGTATTTTCTTTTATTGTTTTTCTTTTCAAACTGAACATTGTTCTTCCGATTCTCTGGTTGGAGATCGGGTTCCTCCTGTGGACTCAGGAGAAGGGAGACTGTGTCTCCGGTCTGCAAGTGACTGAATGTCGCTTGTGTGTTCCCTCTGGTTTCAGAGGAAGGGAGTCCTTGACTCCGGTTGCAGGTAGCGGTTGCTACCTGTGTGTTCCCTCCTGGTCTGGAGGAAGAGAGACCTAGTCTCTGGTTCCAAGTGGCTGGGAGTCACTTGGGGTGTCCCTCCGGTCTGGAGGAAGAGGGGAGGCTGTTCCCCTAGTCAAGCTGTGTGGCAGCAACTTGTTTGCAGACTGAGCCTGCTTTCTAGCTGATTGCTAGTGGAAGCCTCACTCCGGTTGGGAGTGAGGGGTGGACGTAGGTCTGTGGACCGAACCACCTAAAAAATCCCTTGTGCAATGGTTTGTTTGATTGCTTGCTTCCGCTAGATGCATACTAGGACCGTGATCTGATTGATTATTCATGTCCTAGAGTTTAATTGGGTTTACTTTTTTTTTTTTATGTTTGAGCAATTATCCACTGATCTAGTGCTTATCATTTCATACGAACTTTAATTTGGTCAAAACTCTTTAGAAGATCCATTCACCCCCCCTCTGGATCTGTGTTTATCTATCGCACCTAACTATCAGTGGACGTTACATTTTGATGGAGCTTTGAATTCAAAAGGGAAGGGGATTGGCATTGTTCTTCTGTGACCTGAGGGTATCACTATTCCACTCGCCTCTCAGCTTGCATTTCCAGTAACAAATAACATAGCTGAGTATTAGGCTCTTTTGACTGGACTAGAGGCCACTCATCAATTCAATGTTACCCAATTGCACATTGTAGGTGATAGTCAGCTTATTCTTCGCCAAGTGCTCACCAAGTGCCGTACGCTCAATCCTAGACTCAAACCCTATCAGGAATTGACTTCTGCTTATGCCAAGCTTTTCACCAAATTAATCTTCGTCCATGTTCCTCGTGATCAGAACATTTTAGCTGATGCTCTTGCTTCTCTTGCATCTTCCTTGGTTTTCCTTCCCGAAAGGGATTTCCATTCTATCATTGTTCACAAGCGGCTCACTCCCGCTATTCAGGATCCAGCTTTCCTTAGTATTAAGGAGGAGGTGCTCAAGAAAGTTAAGCAAGGCGGAATCATTGAGAATAAAGAGATCATGCTGTTGGATTTAGAGGAAGAATTGGATGATGAAGAGAAACCATGGTATTACGAGATTACTAAGTATTGCCAGGATCAATCCCATCCTGAGGAGGCCACGGTGGAAGAAAAGAAAGCCATTCGAAGAGTTGCTCAACGATACACTTTAGTTGGAGGTGTGCTCTACAGAAGAGGTCTTAACGGTGTTTTGTTAAGGTGCCTAGATGATGATGAATCTTGGAAGGTCATGGAAGAGGCACATTCAGGAGTCTGTGGTGGTCATGTGAATAGCCAGATGCTTGCTAAGAAGATCCTTAGGCTAGGTTTCTATTGGCCCACTCTAGAAGAGGACTGTTCCATCTACGTTCGGAGGTGTGTTAAGTGCCAACTACACGCCGACATAATTCATTCCCCTGCTTCTTCACTCCATCCTACGTCCTCCCCATGGCCTTTCTCCATGTGGGCTTTCGATATCATTGGACCTCTTGGTGATTCGAACCTCCTCACAAAACCAAAGTCATTTATACTCACGGCCACGGAGTACTTCACCAAGTGGGCGGAAGCGGAAGCATACGCGGAGGTGAAAGCATCGACCGTCTGCAAATTTATAATGAAGAACATCATTGCAAGATTCGGCATCCCAAGTACCATCGTCACCGATAATGGACCGTGATTATCTCTCAGGAGCTTCAGGACCTCTGCAACAGGTATAATATTGCATTGCATCATTCATCTCCTTATTATCCATAGGGCAATGGTCAAGCAGAGGCAACCAACAAAAACTTTGATCAAGATTATCAAGAAAACGTGTGAGGCTAATAAATTTTTGGATTGGCCAGAAAAGCTGGTTGAAGCTCTTTGGGCCTATCGCACTTCCATTCGTACCCCTACTGGGCAAACCCCTTTTGCCCTCACTTATGGAATGGAGGCAATAGTCCCTTATGAGATTCTTATCCCTTCTCTACGGGTACAATTGGACAAGGAGCTCCCTATTGATGAGCATCGCGAATCTCTCCTTGCTCAGTTGGAACTCCTAGATGAGAAGCGTTTGGCCGCCGCCGAACATGCGCGTATTTACCAAAATAGGCTTTCACGTTTTTACCAAAAGAAAGTAATTGAGAAAAAAATTAAAATCGGTGAGATGGCAATTAAAAGAATCTTTGTAAAACCCGGTGGACCTCGTTCGAAACTTCAACCTAACTAGGAAGGGCCCTATGTAATAAGAGATGTTTACCCTAGCAATGCTTACAAACTAATTACTACTGAAGGAGAAGAACTGGTTCACCCTTGGAATGGTCTTTACTTGAAGAAATACTATCCCTAAGTTTTTGAAAAAAAAAGAAAAAAAGTAGAAAACACAAAAAAATGAAGAAACAGAGAACAAAAAAAGTAAACAAAATTAAAAAAAAATGCAGGCTGGTATAATGCGTAGGCCGCAAGACCCGATAAATCAAGATCCTTAATTCATTCTTCAGTCTTGATGGTTTAACCTTGGGGTCAATTCACGCACACACTACACGCTTTACTCTTAAACTCGAGTGGCGAAATTCGAGGAAAGTCAGACCCAAACTAATAGTGTAAAAGCTTTACCAATTCTCTTCTCTTCGGCTCACGAGAGGGAGTACAGTCAGGGAATACTAACCAAGCCTGCCCGCCGTCCTAGTAGGTGGAAGTCAGGACCCAAAAGGGAACAAAATGCTTAAAGCTCAAGTACAATTAGGTCTTTGTTGAGAAATTTGAAGAAAAGAAGAAAAAAAAACTTACAAATAAAAGAAAAACATGTCAAGAGGGCAAAGTCCCCGCAGGGAAAACCCTGGTTGTAAGCATGCAGAAATGAGGGCAAAAAGAGTAACAAAATTTCCCTAAGCCGAAGACCGAATCCCAACATGCATTAGGGCAGGGGAGGAAAGTTTCCCCATTCTCGGAAACCTCCCGTGAGCTTCCTCAACTTATTCTTCACTTCCCCCTCCATGGAAGGTTATAAGCTCAAAGCATGGCGAAGACCGACTAAGAAGGATGGGCCGCGAGAGAACATGAGTGAAAGCATAAGTCTTTACGCACGTTGACCCGATGTTAAATCATTCAAGAAGGATTAATGAATTTAAGATAGTGATTGTGTAAGGTTTAAGACACTGTGCTCTACTCAGTCTCAAACAAAAGAAACCAAAAAAATGTTTTTATAATGAACGCCCCTTTTTTGGGCGTCATTTAGGAAAGTAGCGACAGTCTATAAGTCATCATTTTCAAATAAAATAATCAAAAAAATGTCTTTTTTAATTCACGCCCATGAAGGGGCGTCTTTCATTGGATTCACAACCTAAGAAATGTCGTCATTTTTAATAAATAAAAAATAAAAAAAAGAAATTATAAAAAATGATTTTCTAATAAACGCCCCCCGCATCGGCGTTAATTTCACAATCAGCGCCCGTTTGTGAGGGCGTCATTTTTAAAATATAATAAAAAATGAAATAAAAAAATGCAAAATAACAGAAAAATTAAGCCGGCTGCTTCCCATCTCATATGCTTGATTGCATCTTTGTGTGGACATCTTTTATTCTAAGTTGGCATCTGCTTGCTTGCATGCTGCATTTCCTTATATATTTTTTTATTATCCGCCTTTATTAATTAGAGGCTTGGCCCCTTGACCCGTCAACAAGGTCAAAGAAGAGGCAACTCCTTGCTTATTGAGCAAGGGGCCAAGCCGAACAGATGGATTAATCTGTTTGTTTAAGTGTGAACTACAGGGCAAGAACGAACAAGAACGAAAAGTAACAAAGGAAAGTGAAAGCAAAGGCTAGTACGTAAGTCCACAAGTGCTCAAAGTGACTCAGGTAACAAAAATTTCAAATTATATATATATAAATCAATGAATATCTGAGTACAAGTGTGAGGGTGGAGAGGTACAAGTAAGTCTCTCTCAACTCTCACCTCCACCCTCCTCTCTCCTACTCTCTACCTCACCATCGTCGTCCCGACGAGACGCTCGTGGAGGGGGCATGGACCCCCGGGAAGTATCTGGAGCTCGAGCCTGCTCCTCTGCCTTGCTCCTCTGCCGAAGAGAGGAACCCGCTACAAAGGTAGAACTGGTAAACGCGTACCCCACAGCTCTCGCTCGGTCCTGGCCTCCCTGTAACCGCTCCTCGGTTGACCGTAGCCGCTCCTGAGTGACGGCTAGCTGGGTCCTCAAGTCTTTAAGCTCCCGCTCGCGTGCTGCCTCCTGCTCCCGGTCACGGGTCCACTCTACCGTGCGCTCCTCTCGCTCCCGGACACGCTCCCTGTGCTCCATCTCGAGGGCGACTCTCAGCTCTGCCACGTCCTGAAGTAGCTCCTCTCGCCGCCTCAAGGCCCTCTCGAGCTCCGCAACGCGCTGCTCACGGATGGCTAGCTCCGTCCCAGCTAGTGCAGTCTAGGTAAGCGCTACCTGTAACTCTGAGGTCTGCAACTAGTTAAAAAAATCATCAGTTTCACATTTAATTCATTAATTCAATTTCATAAACAACTGAAATGAAGTCTTTGCTAACTTACCCGGGTAGTCATCGCGCGCTGTCCTGCCTCAATGCAAGTGAGCGAGGCTCGGAGCTCCTCAGTCTGTAAAAACATAAAATTTTCATGAACACATATAATAATACATAATCAAATGCATTTCTAAGTTTGAGTTTAAGCTTACCCGTGTGGCGAGATCGCGCTCTGCCGCCTCGGCCCGTGCAACCGCCCCAGCCAGCTACTCTGCTAGTGCAGTCGTCTCTACACTAGGCCCCCTCGAGCTGGAGGCTCCTCCCGTCCCTCTCACCGCTGCTCCCTGCTGGGCACGCTGCATTCATTCAGATTGTCAATGGCTAATCATCAATAATTCAAGAAATCAATTGCATATAGATAATTTAAACACTCACCAGTGTCTGTAGGTCTGCCCGCGTGGTAGCCAGCTGGGCCTCCAAGCTGTGGAGGTGGGCTTGCATGTCCATCGCCGCTATGTCTCGTGCATCCTGCATTCATCACACATATCAGTCGCATAATAGGCATATAATTTTGCAGAAAAGAAATTAAAAATAAGTGCATGCATACGTACTCCTAAGACCCTCATCTGGGGTCGGCCGGCGTAAACCTCCCAGTAGCGTCGGAGGTACTCGGAGCTGGTTGCCGCCTGTGAGGTGACTCGTGTCCCACCACGCTGCCAGTCGACGTACTGGTCAGGGAATCGAACTCTCCAGTCGGTCGCCTTCATGCGACCGCGCGTCTTCTTGGCTATCCCCCAAGGCTCTCCTACCTCGACCTACTCCTGGTGTAGGCCGTGGGTCCTCATCACCAGCCTAAGCCGTAACGGCTCAATCTCGCTCAGGCAATGAACCCAAAGCTCATGCCCAAAGCGAGGTCGACCCGCTACGACCCAGGGCTGGCCCTCGTCGGTCATCCCCTCGTAGGGTCTCCACACCACCTGCATTCACAAACATGCATATCATCATACCTCACATGCATCATCATATCATTTCATCATATTTTCATAAAGTAGGAATTGCATCATATTAAACATGCATACCAATGAGGCATGGTAGTTAGGGACTCCCGTCGTAAAACTCGCAACTCGTAGGCGAGTGGCGCTCCTGTCACGACCGGTAGCCAACGCCGTGCTAGAGGGAAGGATCCCTCATCTCCGGGTCAAGGGTAGGCACGCCCTATCGGCATGTATAGGTGGCTCCACACCTGCATCCATCTATCACATTAGTAAAGCATTCATATGCATTTAAAAATAAAAAGAAGAAAAGAAAAGAAAAAAAGAAAAGAAAAATAAAATGCATTCCTGAAGGAAAGGTGAGAAGCCGCTGACAGTCGTCTCTCGACCTGTCCCCGTAGACAGGTCAGCCATCAAGTGCGCCAGAAGTGCGGCACCCCAAGCGTATCTGTCGACGCTCTCCAAGTCCTCGAGGATCCCTAAGAATCGGCAGTTGATGATGTCACCCTTCGTGCCGAGCAGCAACCTCCCGAGCATTAGGAATAAGAATCTCCTCAAATCTTGATCTGCTCTCTCTCTCTCTCTCTCTCTCAGCTGGGTCCTGGCAGTAGACGGCCCTAGCTCCCCCAATCAGCCTCTGCGAGAACTGCTCTAGAGACTCCCTCGACCTCTGCCTAGAATCACCCAACCCCATAGCAATGGTAAGGTCGGTGCGGTAGATGGTCCTACACTCGCTCGGTGTCTCGTAGACTGTCTCTAACCCTAGCAGCCTCTGTGTCAGCTAGCTATAGTCAGGTAGGGTGATCCCGCTCACTGCCTTACCATCCACCCTCAGCCCGGTGATCCTAGCGACATCCTCTAAACTGGGAACCATGTGACCCCATGGCATCAAGAATGCCCGGCTAGTCCTATCCCATCTCTCCCTAAGCACCAGGATCAAGGGTAGGTCGGGTCTCATAGGCTCTATGCTAAGGAAGGGTCCGAACCCCATGGCATCTACCCTATCTCTCTGAAAATCTGAGAGCCCGTAGTAGGCAGCTCGAACCTGGACTCAGGAGATCCGAGTCCTCATCAACCCCTGTAAAGAACAAAGAACAATTTGATAAGTTTTTATTCATCTGCTGTTTCGATTTGCCTTCTGTTTGAATTGACGACCAACCCTGGGTCGTTATTTGTTTAAGTGACGCCCCTGTGGGGGGCGCTGTTTTGGAGGTGATTTTCTGTCTTAACACCATAATTGTAAAAAATTTTAATTGACGACCACCCCTTGGTCGTTGTTTAATGAATTAACGCCTCGGTGGGGGGCGTTGTTTTCTTGGGTGTTTAAAAATATAACAGCATGCGAAATAAAAATAAAGCAGAGGCATATATCAAAAATAAAAAGAAATGGCATGGAAATTAGCAGCAAATAATAAATAAACAAGACATTTTAAAATGATGACATGCTGCAGGGCGTGGTTTCATGATTCATCATTTTCAAAAATTAAAAACATTTTAAATTGACGGCCCAGGGAGGGTCGTTGTTTCAATTGACGGCACCCACCGGGGCGTCATTTTACTGTGTCACCGGTTTGACATTTCTCCCTTCACCGAGGGCTATGGAAAATTGATAAAAAAAAATAAAAATTAAATGAAATGAAGGGTTGGGGCACCTACCTTGCTCCATTCGGGTGTTAGTAACCCTCCACGGAGGGGTTGCCGTGGCTGCCATGGTGGCCGTGGTGGCCGGGGCTGCCGGATGTGGCGAGGCCGAGGGGTCGTCGCCGTCGCCGCCGCCGCCGCCGCTGATGGTTCTTCTTCACCTCCTCCTCCTCCTTCTTCTTCTTCTTCTTCTTCGTCACCGTCTTCATCTCCTTCGTCATCCTCTTCATCCTCACCATCATCTTCTTCTCCCTCGCTCCCGTCATCATCTTCCCCTTCCTCTTCGTTGGCCGCTTCTCTCCTCCACCGTGCTCCATCGCCAGAGCTTCTTCGGCCGCCGCCGGGATTTCCTCATCAACCGCCGCGGGAGCCTCCTCTCTGGCGTGCTCATCGTCGCCAAGGTCCACCACGTCGGGGGCGATCACCCTCTGCCGTTTGTGTGCACCGCCCGCCATGGGTTCGAGCAGAGAGAGAATGGAGAGAGAGAAATGGGAGATGGAGAGTGGGGCTCGGTTAGGGTTTGGTTGCAGAAAGAGAGAGAAGAGGGAAAGTAGACGAAGGGAGGAGAAGAGAAGAGGGAAAGAGGGCTTAACGTTCGAAAAGAATTGACGCCCGGATGGATGTCGTCGCTATATTAATTGACGGTCTTTGTCAAGGCGTGGTATTATGATTTGACGACCTGAATTTAGGCGTCATTTTACATGGGAACTCGTAACTGTCGTCAGACGTATTAATGGGAGATTGATTGATGTGATTGTCGTCATGATTACTATTTGGAATTGACGACAGTATAAGTAGGCGTCGCATGTTTAAGGGATGACACGGATGAAGGCGTTATTGAGGAATTATTTTGAAAATAATTGAAGGAATTTAAAGAGATTAACGCCTTACCTTGGGGCGCCAATTAATAGATGCTTGTTTGGATGAGCGTCAATCATGGTTTTATTTATTTTTAAGAAAATTGATTAATGGAAATTGACGACATGCTCTAAGGCGCCGGTTAGGGAATTGACGCCATGCCTAGAGGCGCTTCTCAGAACAGAGAACCCGAGGCTCAGTTTTATCAGATGGAATCACATTAAATTGGAAGACAAAAATCAAATAACTCGTTGCTTTGGCTCAAATAAGGAAAGATTCTTTTATTTCATTCAGAAAATCATTGTTACATTTAATGAGCCATCATGGGCCTTATCTTTCTAAGTGCTATTACATAAGATTTGCATTTGTTCTCTTCTTCTTCAACATGTTGCTTGGACCTATGAAGTAGCCCAACCTTCCATGGTGCCATGATTGTCTTGACTTCCTCTTGGTCTCCACTTGAGCCTAGTTCCCTCCTCTTGAGTGGTGGAAGGTGAGAAGGTTCTTCAAAGGTGGGCCGAGATAGACCAAGTTAAGGAAGGCATCGGTGAGCATTGTAGAGGACGAAGTCGACCCCACCAATTAGTCGTAGTTCAATGCCGGAGGAGAGTCTTGAGCGAAGCTCTTGGGTCTTGAGAAATCCCGGTGTGCAAGTGAAGCCGCTCTTTGGCATGGTCTTGAAGTAGTTCCTCCAATCGCTTCTTTTCTTGAGCTTTGGCACCCGATTAGCTACCCTCTCACATAGGCCTAAGGAATCCGTCATGTACCGGAGGGAGCTTTTAGAGAAGATTTTTGAGGCCGGTTGAGTTTCTTGGCATGGATCAAATTTTAGGTTGAGGTCCACCCAACAAGAGAAGAGTAACATGGACCCATGGAGGGGCCGTCCCAAAGAAGCCGAAGTGAGTCCATTATAGAGGTTAGCTAGCACTACCGGACCTATCCTTTTTCCTTCCCATATGCTAGCTATGGTGCTTAGGTGGCACTCCTCTAGGCGATCTTCCAATGAAGGGAAGAGGAGAGCTCCTACCATGCATACAACAAATCCCTTCATCACCCTCTCAAATAAGTCTTCATTCTCTTGGGCCTTGTCTATGTTCTTGTATACCTATGAGGCTAGTTTCAAAAAATTGATTCCTTTGTGAGCTTTGATTTGGTTCACTAAGTTTGGGCTTTGTACAAGGCTAGTAAGTATATCATGGGCACTTATTGGCTTAGTCAAGTTAGCCATCTTTGATTCTTCCCCTTGTTTGATCCTTCTTAAGCCAAGGAGCATCTCTACTTCCTCTAAGAGTATGGTGGCTTCAAAAGTGGGAAAGAGGAAAGTATGAGTGTTTGGATGCCATAATTCTATTAGTGCTCCTATGGAGGCCCAATCTAAGTGGATGTCATCATAATGGGTAGCATGGGTAACAAGGCCTAATAAGTGCCACCTTGAAAGGAAGGACCTCATATTTAAGGATAATTTGGAGAGGAGTAAGGGGAGCCACTTGATTTTTAAGAACCTCCTTGGTCCCGGTACATTTGGGTAGTCCTGAATAAAATGGAAAAGAAAAGAAGAGAGAAGAAAGAATGTAATCATAATTTCAAAGAAAAGAGGAATTGAAGAATAAAATAAAAGCTTTAACACAAATCAACTTACTTGGCTCGTATTGATTCTTCTGCTGATATGGCCAGCAACTTCAGATATTCTAGGAAATCCCATCCTAGGTTTCTTAGTGAACCTTTGCATCATAGCTTTCTCCATCTTCTTCTTCAGTTGAAAGACCCCGTGTTTCTAATTTGTGGTTCTCTATTGAGTCTTGGCTGCAACGACTCTCAGTTGTTTGATATGTTTAGCAGACGATTAGATGCATCCGTTTATAATGTTCAACGCTTTGGCTAGCCGTTCAGGGCAATCACGGTTTGAGTATAATTCGAACGAGCCACTAGAGTTCTGTTTCCGAGCAGGAAACAGAGCATAGTTGTTTATGGTTAATTGACGGCGTTAACAATGGCATCATTTCATTGAATAGCGACATTTTCAATGTCATCTTTTATTTAACGTCTCTATGCCAGGCGTCATTTTTATCCGATTCCAAGTTGAATAGTGATCATGATTAACTCCCCAATAACCGTCGTCATTTATGTTTTTGACGCCGCTGCATAGGGTCGTCATTTCCTTGGTTTACGTCTTTTGAATTACTTTACAGCATGATGATTGTTGATGAACTTAAGTGCTTTATGCTTTAATGAAATTGCTTATATCACGCACTTATGATCATATTCTGAGCTAATAATTTTTAAGCATAGAGAAGCGCAGGTTATGCAAGTCTTGAGATGATTGGATTTCTTACACTGGTAACATCATTCCATCCTTTGTATTTTCTTCTGTAAGCATTCTTACTATATGGTATCTATGCTATTATAGCATATCAAGGACCTTGTGGTTCTGATGAATCTGGAATTTGAGTTCCCCTTCATCAAAAACAGTGATAATTCCAGGGGAGTCTTGATCACACGGATAGGCCGTTGGGTCATTTAAGATTTGGGATGACAGTTCCACTTTCTAAGTTGATGCGTGGATAAACGGGCTTCGGCTTAGTGTCAGCTTAGAGATCTGGATTCCTGACCAAATCTGGATGGTTTAACAATATTATCCTTGATTATTTTCTATTTTAGTTTGTTTTATTTTTTCTTTTAGCCTAGCATGCATCATGTAGGACTTTGAGCTTTAATGATGAAAATCCTCATATTACGCCAATAATGAGGGCCACTCGCTCTTAATTGAGTTGATATGAGATATTCCATTCCAAATCGAGTACTATATTCTCCTTGAAGCTGCTCAGGCTGGTTCCTTGAAAGCATTCATTTGCTGGGTCTTTATCTCAATTCACTTTATTTTCCTATAAACCCACCTTGGTTGTAGCACGTCCACATTGGCTGGTAACCGCTCTCCAATGGTGTCTTTCCTTCCGTGCCCTCGCGCATATTTTTCGTTTATTAGATTAGTTCCTTCATCCAGCTGATCATTACTTTCTCGTAATCATCCAAGGTTGTTTCATTCAGAATCCTCGAAAGATTTCCAACGCTTAGTGTCGGAGGTGTGTCACATCACACATTGGCATCTACTTATCAGTTCGCTCCCTTCATTCCGCCCGTTGCACTTTCGCTTCATTCTGTCTCACTCCCTTGCAAAGCAGACGCCAAGGCAGGGCAGCTGTAGACACGCCAAAATCGATGATGTGTTGAGTAAATCTCATGTCACCATGTGACGCCCCAAAGTGGACTTCAATATTGGCTTAATATGAAGTTTTTCTAATTATTTGATAATTTCTCCATATTAATTGTAATTTCTTTACATTTTTCTTTAAATAATTGAAATTAACGCCTTAAGGGAGGGCGTCATTTAATTGACGACCTGAAGAAGGTCGTGATTCCATAAATAAATGACTGTTCAAACTGGCGTTGTTTCCTGGATTTTATGAATCCTAAAGAAAATAAAACTCAAAGAATTGACGTCCTCTTTAGGGGCGTTATTATTTAACGCCCATTCAAGCAGGCGTCATTTCTCAATTTTAAATAAGGAAAGGCATTTATTTCTATAATTAAATCTAGGAATTAACGACTGTGTGAATGTCGTCATTTGAATTGACGCCCCTAGTCAGGTCGTCATTTGCACTTTCGTCTCCCTTTCGCCTTCTTCTTTCCTGTAGTGATCCTTTCCCCATTTTACACCCTTATGTTCGATTGGGAAGAGGGTTCCTTGTTAGAGGATTCATTGCCTTGTTTTAATCCTATTAATGTAAGGATTTTTGGCCTATAAATACCTTCACATGTGCTCCTCGCGCGAAAGAAGGGAAAAGAAGAAGAGGAAGAAGAAGAACAAAAAAGGCTAACAGAGAGAGAGCTAAGAAGAGCACTGTGAGTTTTTTTTTACACAGAGAGGGGATAGTTTTATTTTTTTTTGTAGGTACTTCACGGTGTTGATCTTCTTCCAAAGCCCCTTCCTCTGGTGTTCTTTCTCCCACGAGCGGTGTCTTCATCCGACGTTTCTTCATCCTGCTACAGCTACTGCAACCTTGTTTTTTCTCCCTTTACTGCTGCACACACAGCAGAGAGGACACTTCTTCCTTAGTTTTTATTTTTATCATATCACTCATCACTCTCTAGAGATCTTCTCAGCACGTTAAAATTACTTTTCACCATACTATATCTTGCTTTGCATGTCATTTATAATTTCAACCTTGTTGCTCCTTCTTAGGGGTTTAAAACCAAAACACACAAGGTGTGTTCATGCCCAATCTATTTGATTTCATATTTTTAGAGCATTGATACTACACACTTGGCTAATCTATATCTTTGTTTATTTTATGTGTTTGCAAGGGTAATCAAGCTATAAACCCCCTTCATCGGCCGGCCGGTAGAAGGAGGAAGGAAGAACTCCCAATCTCACCCGCTCAATACAAGGTACATGCAATCATCCTTCTTCTTTTGAGATAACCCCTCTGGCGATCACCCTCCATAGAGCATCTCATGCTCATCCTCTTTTCCTTCTTGTCCTGCTTATTTTAGCATAATTATTCATCCTTAATCATTGTTATTCCTCTTTAAAATGTCTACGTGACACGTTCACATGTGTCAGTCAGTCCGAACCAGCAAAAATATTTGTGGCACAGTCATTTTAATTTTCAATCCATTCACTTGATGGATGTGTAAAAATTATATGTTGTAGATCTGTGAGTCCTCTATCCATCGGTACTTCTTCTGCGTCGATCCGACATCGGATCTGGTCGCAAAAATTCTTTTTGTGAAGGCACGCAGAGTAGATCCGAGTTCAGCCAGCACAACTCAGTCCGAGGTTTAATTCCTTGGAAAATACGCCGGCTCATCTTCGGCCACCGCCGCTCTCGGAGGTCGATCGGCAACCCATCAGGAGCATCCAAGCACTCCACCGCAGCAAGGAGTCTACCGGAAACCGCCGTCCCAGTTGCTGAGTTCCCGTGCTGTACCGAGTTGGAATAGTACCGAGTCGGCACAGAGTAGGGCCAGCAGCCCGTCGTCAGCCCAAATTGCTGCCCGTCAACCCAAGATTGGTCCTCCCGGGCCCACATTATAGCCCTTTACCTCCCTACGTGGAGTGGGCAGCAAATTAACTTCTATAATTATTGTAATATTTTTATCGGGAGTTACCGTACTTGGCCGGGATCATCTTCCCCACGCCCGGAGCGTGGAGGTAAACTCGCCACTCTCCTAGTCACATTTGCTTACGTCATATATTTTTGAATGCCGCTGCTAGAGTGATAGGTTCCTAGCTCGTTATATTTTTATATCACCGTTGCGAGAGAGAGAGCAAGACCCATCCCGTGACTCGTTCCGAGCACGGAAGAGCCGACTACCCGACTCATTGTCGGTTTCTCAACCGCGCACGGTCCCACGCATCCCTCGCTAGGGACTCAAAACACATGGGGAATTAAATGTGAACTCCTCCTTTTACCCCTCCCCTAATTTAGATCTGAGGTTAGTTTAGGTCTTTTTACACTTTCTATATATACCTTGTATTTTGTGATTTACTTAGCATTAATGGAAGAAAATATTCATTTGTGCTCAATGGCCCAAGGGCGCCCCTCTCTCCTCCCCTAGAGCTGTGAAAGCTCTCCTTTCAGAGGTGTGAAGCCTCTCCACCACCACCTCCCTGAGTGCGACGCTCAGCTCCACCGCCGTCGCCGCCGCCGTCGCCGTCGCCGCCGCCGCCGTTCGTGCCGCCATCGCACCGCCACCGCCTTGCCGCCGGAGTTCTATCCAAATCAGAACAGAATCTCAATCCCATAATTTTATCTTTTTCTCTTATTGTCTGATCGATCCCAAACTTTGAGGGTTCGTTCTCCCTATCACCCCTAATCTCCAGTTCAAATTTTGTGTCATTTGACCATCGTTTGGTATTTTCCCGTATTTTTGTTCTCCCCCTTAGCAATTTGCCAGTTTACAGATCTACGGGACAGTGTCCCCTTGTTGTATTTTTCCCACCCCTTTAGTCCTCTCCAGAAAATCTCAAAAAAATACCAAGTGTTCCTCACGTATACCCCCTTTCACCATAATTTTTAGGGAGTGTTGATATTTCATTTTCCCTTCGGTCAAAATTCGGTTTTAGAGAAAACTCAGTCTGTCCTCTGTGTCAGTCAGTCCGAGCCAGCAAAAACATTTGTGGCACAATCATTTTAATTTTCAATCCATTCACTTGATGGATGTGTAAAAATTATATGTTGTAGATCTGTGAGTGCTCTATCCATCGGTACCTCTTTTGCATCGATCCGACATCGGATCTGGTCGCAAAAATTCTTTTCGTAAAGGCACGCAGAGCAGATCCGAGTTCAGCCAGCACAACTCAGTCCGAGGTTTATTTCCTTGGAAAATACGCCGGCTCATCTTCGGTGACCGTCGCTCCCGGAGGTCGATCGGCAACCCATCAGGAGCGTCCCAGAGGATGACCGTTGATGCTTCAGCAAGTTCATTTATCTGTCGTTCTTCAATGCGCTGGCCTCCGGAAGGTGGAAGACGAACGTCTTCAACCTTGAATCGATCTCAGCATGATGTGGGAAGAAGCTTCAACACGTTCCAACCGCTCTTCCTGTAAAACCCCAATCGTATATGCATTAGATCCTCCTCTCTTCTTGAATGGAAACCCTATCTCATATGATATATATATCACTAGGGAAATGAGGGCCACGTGGAGGATAATATCCCCCAAGGACCAATCGCGATTGGGCACAAAAATATGGGATCGAACAAGGGTTCCGGCCGCCACGCGAACCGACATTTTTTACGGTCGCCGAAAAGTGTCGACCCCTAAGGTCGACACTCGCATTCGGGCAAAACAGAACAAAGGCCGAAACAGCACCCAACGAAGAAAGTGTCGACCCATGGGGTCGACACTTTCTGCCTGTGACAAAGAGACAAGCCACGGCAGAAAGACCTGGAATAAGTGTCGACCTTGTGGGTTAACACTTATGTCCTGGATTCTGAAAAACAAACCCCGACAGAACCGAGCGATAAAAAGGTCGACACTTTGGGTCGACTTTTTATCCCCAGCTTCGAAGACATATGAGGGCCGACTAAAAACAGCATCCCCTGGACAAAGTGTCGACCCATGGGGTCGACACTTTTCCTGACATAACAAGCTTTAAGTAAACACACAATGGGGTAATTCTGAAATCATGAGACATCAAAGATAATTACATGGTGGGAGGAATTAAGTGACTCTACCCCTATTACCACCGATAAACCAAGTAGAAATAAATATGGAGTTACCTTGGGGTATGTTCATCCAAACAACACACAAATTCTCCTTCAACCAACCAAACAAAATAACTTACCATTTTGTTGGTCCATATGCCTGTAAAGATCCACTTGGAAGATATCCAATGTGGTCTATATGTTCATTCCATTCTATACACCTGTCATAATACATACTGGAAGTTAGTCTTCCACATCATTCAAGTTCTATAAATTGAAATCTGTCTTTCATGATTCACTCAATTTCACACTTGAGAACCTACACAACTGTTAAGTGAATTAAATGAATCAACCAAAATCTAAATCGACCAAAAGCATAATGGTGCGGACACCCGAGCTGTTGATCGGCACGACACACCGAGCCACCGGTACCGCACACGGAGCACGACACGAGCCACCTCAGCGTCCATCTGGCTCGGAGACAGCTTGGAGACTCCGCCTTGAGCCTCCCCATTTATTATATTTAGCTAGACTTTATGTGTGTGTAATTTGTATTTATTTCGTTGCATTCGGTTTGCCATTTTGAGTGTAATAGGGGCTTACGAGTATTTCGGACCCCGTGGGCCCCACGGGCCCCCCGGGCCCCACCACATTGGGCCACCTCAGCCTAGGGTCCCACATGGGGCCAGTCAACATGCCACATGGGAGCATCTAGAAGTTTGAATGGTATTTGGACACATGGGGGACAATGGACTTGAAAAGTCCAAATGAGAGGCCACCTACCCCCACCTACCAAGTCCAACTTCCACATCCTTGCCATTCTAGTCAATAGGCCGCCCCCCCCTTTATTTTTTTTTAATTTTCATTTGTGTGGATGGTCACATGCAATCCTAGCCCTCAATCTCCCACCCCTAGATCCAACGGTGGAGGATTGATTAGATTGGTGACCTATATATGCTTGTAATTTCCATTTTTGATGAATTAATGCCATTTGGAATCAAGAAATTGTTGGAGCTCCAGCTTGGTGCGCCCCTCTCTTCCCCCTTGCAGCTGTGAAGGTTGCCTCTGGAGGTGTGACTCCTCCCCTATCAGTTCCGGTCATCGCCGCCACCGCCACGAGCCGCCACCGCACCGCCATCGCCTTCGCCGGAGTTCTGTCCACGCAGTACCACAGCCACTTCCACGAAATTCCAGTCTCAGCCACGGCCTCAGATCGAGCTGGAACATTTACTGGATGTCCCAGAGGTGTCCAGCACGTCCTCAGAATTTTGGTTGGTCATAAAGATCTCATTTGGTATTTTTTGATTTTCGTCCAATCACAGTTTCCAGATCTGTCTACTGTCTGTTCCCATTTCCACCCGCCCAGAGTTTCAAGTCTTAGGTCCTTGTTTTGATTTTCTTTGGTTCGCCCAATTTAACTGGGTGTCCCTTGCATCCATACCTTCATCCACCATTTTTTTTAATTTTTTGTTCGTCCATTTCATATTTTCTAAAATTCGTTCTCAGTCCTAGCTACAGTACTTTCTGCCAGTTCCCAGATCCGACCACCAGACACTCCAAAAATCCTATCAAATCACCACCAGCTCCAAATCCAATCCTAAAAATTGTCCCAGCTTCATGGTTTGAATATCTACAAAGTTGAAGAAGAGCTTGAAGTCTGATTCCGACGGCAATTAGGCGGTCAACGGTGGTTCTCAGACAAGTACCCTGTAAATCTGATGTCTCGGTTACTGTACAACAGGGATTTGTAAATTCATTAAAGTCTAGATCCGGCTAGATCCATCAGATCTCTTTGAGTCTAGATTGAAGCATTTGAAGAGAGCTTTCCAACGATAGCTCATGCGTCCCGATCCGACGTCGGGATCGACCGCAGCGGCTGTTTTCGCCGGAGCGCGCACCTGAAAACAGCAAGCAGAAATCCGTGGGCAGCATTCCAAAAGCTTGGAGATCGGAGTTGTTCGGCCACCGGTCGGTGTTCCCGGCCGACCGCCTTCCGTGGAAACGTGCCACCAGGGGTCCCCATCACAGTGGGACCCACTCCTGCAGATCCGGAGGCCAGCGCCACCCGTGGGCCCCACGGGCCCGCAGAACCCGCCGTTCGGAAAGCACTAAAACGCGGAGTTCGGCACCGCCGGGCGACATCAAGATGCTGCCCGTCAACCCGAGTTGCGTGATTCCCGGGCTCCATATGTGACCTTTTACCTCCCTGCGTGGAGTGGGTCAAATCTTTGTATTGCTGTGATATTGTTTAACCGGGAGTCCGTGATTCGGCCAGGGTTGTCTTCGCCACGCTGGGAGCGTGGAGGTAATGGTCCGAACCTCTTGGCGTTCATTTGCTTAGCTAGTATACGGTCTTTTGCCGCTGCCGAGAGTGTAGGTACTAGCCCGTGTGTCCATGTCACCGCTGTGAGAGTGAGAGTGACCCGTCCCGCGACTCGATCCGAGTCCGGAAGTTGAGTCGGACTACCCTTGACCTCCGCCGGTTCCTTAACCGCGCACGGTCCGCGCTTTCCCTCGCTTGGGACGACGAGTGAGCTTCCACTTCTGTTAGCGACGTTTTATCACTAGGAGCTCGTAGTGTCGGGCTTAGTGTCTCCCTGGTGTGTGCTGCTGGTCGCGTCTTCATCTAGAGTCCGAGGGTGGCACCATATAGTGTCGTCTCCTGAGTCCGTCCCGCATCAGTTTGGTATCAGAGCAAGTCGAGTCTAGGGTAGTCGTTGCATAAGTCTTGCATAGTCTAAGGTTACCCCACACACACCTTCACTCGGTATATCCAAAGGTGTTGTCCGACCGTTAGGCTTCGCCTACCGGGAAGACCACACACTTGCGCGAGTGACCTTCGGGTCGATTACCTCCGCCGCGTACCGAGTCTTGGCCGTGTCTAGGGTGTAGTCGAGTCTCATTCTTTTCAAAAAAAAAAAGTGTTTTAAATTGCATTCTTTCAAAATACCAAAAAAAGGAGTGTTTTCAAATTGCAATTAGGTCTAAGTGTATCATTTAGTGTGTTTGCATTAGTCGGTCGTTGTCACCTAGTCCGTACGTCTTTGCATGCCCACCCGTCGAGGCACCCAATACTCGCCACCACCACCTATGGCGGACTCCCGAGCCCGTAGTTCCGATGAGTCTTCCACGGCCGAGATGTTCCGGGCCATCATGGATCGTTTAGACACGCGTATGGATGGTCTTAGTACGCGTATGGATGGCATAGGGACGCGTCTAGAAGGGAGGATGAAGGTCCTCGAGGATCGGGCCGGGGTTTCGGAGCAGTCCATTCAAGGCCTTGTTGGGAGGATTGCCGTCCTAGAGAGGGGCCCAGTAGCGGCGCAACCCGCGCCGACGAACGGCCAACAAGAGCCGGTGCAGCAACCCGCTGTGCCAAGGGCTCAGGTAGAGGATGTCGGGAGGCAACAGGCGCCTATAGTGGATGATTATGCCTCCGACAATGATCACGGGGGTAACGGTCGTCGTCATCAACGACGGAATCGTGATGACGAGGATGACGACCGCATTCTTAGGGGTGTGCGTGCGGACCCTCCCACTTTTAGCGGGTCCTTGGACCCTAGGGTGTATCTAGATTGGGAGGCCGGTATGGACCGGTACTTCGAGTGGTTTGAGATGACGGACCACCGAAGAGTCCGATATGCGAAGATGAAGCTGCAAGGGCAGGCCCAAACTTATTGGATCAATGTGGAGAGCCTGCTCAACCAGCGACGTCAACCCCAAATCGGTACCTGGGATGATATGAAACTCAAATTGAGGGAGAAGTACCTTCCTGCCTCATATCGCCAACGTCTTATAGACAAGTGGCAAAGCATCTCCCAAGGGAACCGATCCGTGACCGAGTACACCGCCGAGTTCGATGAGTATTATTTGCGGTGCGGGGTCACGGAAGAGAGCACCATGACGATATCCCGCTTTCGGAGAGGTTTGCGGCCTAATTATCAATATGAACTCTTTCGCCGCAATGCCACCACTTTGGAGCAGGCATATCAGATTGCTCTCGAATTGGAGCAGTTCGAGGCCGAGTTCGAGTCACCCCATCGGTTGGGCTCCTTTCCCCTTCGTAGTGTCGAGTCCCGTGGCTCATCTGGCACATATCCGAGGGCCCCCATGGCTCGACCTCAGGAGCCCGCTCGCCACGAGCCCTTTGCTCCTAGGCCTCGCCCTCCACCCCCGAGGGACCTTCCTCGTCCCCAGCATCTTACGGCCCCACCCATAGCCCGTCCACCGGCACCTGCACCACCCGCACGTCCTTTGTTGCCTACGCCTCCTATCCGTCGGGAGGATAAAGGTAAAGGACCTATGATTGGGGAGCCGAGTGGATCACGGCAGCAGTGTTATCGCTGCAATGGGTTTGGCCATTTCACCAACCAGTGTCCCACTCGCCCATCTCTTCACATTGGGGACACACAGGCTGAGGATACCACCCCTGCGGGCCTAGAGTTAGTCAGCTATGAGGCAGATGAAGAGCTAGCTGACGAGTACTATGAGATGGGAGGTGAGGCCCAGGATGCCCAGCAGTTAGATGATACCCATGTGGGGGTCGTCAGATGTATCCTCACCCAGCCACAGGTCAGTGATGACTGGCGTCGGACCACTATCCTTCATGTATTCTGTAGGCTGGGAAAGCAAATTTGCAAGGTGGTCATCGATAGCGGGAGTTGTATCAATGCAATCTCCACGAACGCTGTCACTCGTCTTGGTCTTACACCCGTAGACCACCCTTGCCCCTACCAGGTATCATGGGTGGATACAACTTCCATTTCGGTCAGGCTGCGGTGCTTGGTCCCGCTGCAGCTCCACTCCTACCGTGACGAGATCTGGTGTGATGTTCTTCCCATGGAAGTGGGAAGTATCATTCTTGGTAGGCCGTGGTTATTCGACCGAGATGCCACACTCCATGGTCGGTCGAACACCTGTACCTTCGACCACGATGGCCAGCGGGTCACCCTCCAACCCGTTCGGCCCAGGAGCCCATCTGTTAGGGGTCCTACTGGCCCTAGTACTCCGAAGCCTTCCGTTCCCGGGCCTAGTACCCCATCCCCAGCTCGGGCTATGATCGTTACCTCTGGCCCAGGAGAGCCCTCGACGAGGAGATTGATGATGATTAGCTCCCGGGAAATGGAGCAGGAGCTTAGTCAGGGCTGTCCGGTGTTTGCCATTACGGTCCGAGAGGTGGAGCGGGACTCCGAGGGTGAGCTCCCACCCGAGGTTGTTCCCATTCTGCAGGAGTATGCTGATGTATTCCCCGATGAGCTTCCCGAGGGACTCCCACCTATGCGGGATATTCAGCATGCCATCGACCTTGTTCCGGGCTCTTCTTTGCCCAATCTTCCTCATTATCGAATGAGCCCCACGGAGCATGCCGAGCTTAAACGGCAGGTCGATGAGCTTGTGCAGAGAGGATCTGTCCGGGACAGCATGAGTCCATGTGCTGTACCCGCATTACTCGCCCCGAAGAAGGATGGCACGTGGAGAATGTGCATTGATAGTCGTGCCATCAACAAAATCACCGTGAAGTACAGGTTCCCTATTCCCCGCCTTGATGACATGCTGGACATGATGGCAGGTGCCACTATCTTTTCGAAGATCGATCTTAAGAGCGGCTATCATCAGGTGAGGATTAGGCCAGGTGATGAGTGGAAGACCGCATTTAAGACCAAGGACGGTCTATATGAGTGGTTGGTCATGCCTTTTGGGTTGACCAATGCCCCTAGCACTTTCATGCGGCTCATGACTCAGGTCCTTCGACCTTTCATTGGAGTCTTTGTAGTGGTGTATTTTGATGATATCCTTATCTATAGCCGCACCACAGGGGACCACTTAGACCACCTTCGGCAGGTCTGTATACTTCTTCGGCGAGAGCAGTTGTTTGCGAACCCACAGAAGTGTGCTTTCATGACATCTCAGCTTACCTTCTTGGGTTTTATTGTGTCTAGTACTGGGGTCTCCGCCGATCCGGAGAAGGTCCGGGCCATTGTTGAGTGGCCGGAACCCCGTACGGTTCATGATGTCCGCAGCTTTCATGGCCTTGCGACGTTCTATCGTCGCTTCATCCGCGGATTTAGCTCCGTCACTGCCCCGATCACGGATTGCATCCGTAAGGGCACATTTGTATGGACGAAGGCCGCATCTGCTGCCTTCAGGGACATCAAGGAGCGCATGACCCAGACACCTATCCTTCGACTGCCTGATTTCTCGAAGGTGTTTGAGGTCTGTTGTGATGCGTCGGGTGTTGGGATAGGAGGAGTTTTGAGTCAGGAGTCCCACCCGATCGCATATTTCAGCGAGAAGCTGAATGATGCGAAACTGCGATATTCCACATATGATAAAGAGTTTTACGCAGTTGTTCAGGCTCTTAGGCATTGGAGGCATTACCTATTACATCAGGAGTTTGTCTTATACTCCGATCATGAGGCTTTGAGGTACCTCCATTCCCAAAAGAAGCTGAATTCGCGTCATAGTCGTTGGGTTGAGTATCTCCAGCAGTTCACCTTTGTGCTAAAACATAAGGCTGGAGTGGAGAACAAGGTGGCCGATGCCTTGAGTCGGCGAGCATGTCTTCTTACCACCATGAGTGCCGAGGTCATAGGGCTAGAGAAGATGAAGGAGGCCTATGTTGATTGTCCTGACTTCGGTCGGATTTTTACTACTCTCCAGGCCGGGCCCTCGAGAGACCATGATGATTATGTGCTTCAGGAGGGTTACCTCTTTCGAGGTAGCAGGCTATGTGTTCCCCGAACTTCGGTTCGAGATTTCCTAGTGTGGGAACTACATGCGGGAGGTCTAGCCGGCCACTTTGGTCGGAACAAGACTATTGAGGCAGTGGAGCATCGATTTTATTGGCCGAGCTTGAAGCGCGATGTTGCTAACATCGTGGCTCAGTGCCGTACATGTGCTACGGCCAAAATGAAGAAGCAAAGCTCGGGCCTTTATACGCCTCTCCCCGTGCCTGATGCCCCGTGGCAGGATGTCAGCATGGATTTTGTTTTGGGATTGCCACGTACCTCCAGGAAGCATGATTCGGTCTATGTGGTGGTTGACCGTTTCTCGAAGATGGCCCTCTTTATCCCTTGCTCAAAGACTTCGGATGCTTCTAGGGTAGCCCGCCTATTCCTTACTCATGTGGTGTGCAAGTTCGGGTTGCCTCGCACTATAGTGTCTGACCGTGATGTTAGGTTCACTTCCTATTTTTGGAAGACACTATGGCATATGATGGGTACGCACCTCAAGTTTTCCACTGCATACCATCCCCAGACAGATGGTCAGACCGAGGTGGTCAATAGGAGTCTGGGTGATCTTTTGAGATGTCTTGTTAGGGACCGCATTGGGGATTGGGATCTCATTCTACCTATGGCTGAGTTTGCATATAATGATTCGGTGAATAGGTCTACTGGCATGAGTCCATTTGAAATTGTCACAGGTCGTAGGCCTAGGAAACCCGTTGACCTTGTCCCCATGCCTGTCCATGCTAGAGTGTCGGAGTAGGCCGAGTCATTTGCTAGGCATGTTAGGAGTTTGCATGACGACATCCGTCGTCACATTGAGTCCAGCAATGCACGGTACAAGGAGTTAGCCGATGCCCACCGACACCACCGAGAGTTCCACGAGGGCGAATACGTCATGATCAGGGTAAGACCTGAACGGTTTCCCTCTGGAACCGTTAAGAAGTTGCAAGCTCGCGGAGCCGGTCCATTCAGAGTGTTGAAACGCGTTGGATCCAATGCGTACGTTGTGGACTTGCCCGAGGAATATGGTATAAGCTCTACCTTCAATGTATCAGATCTTGTTGCATATAGGGACCCCGCGGTGATCCCTAGTGAGCCTTTTGAGCCATCTCCTCCCCTTGAGAGTGATCCCACACCTGAGTGTCCACTTCCACCTCCAGCCCCTTTTTCACGGCAGCGTGAGCATATAGATCGTATACTGGACGAGCAAGTGACGGTTACCAGGAGTGGATCTTACCCGCGCTACCTAGTGCGATGGAGAGGACGGCCCGCTACTGAGGACACATGGATCACACATGGTGAGTTGCAGCAGATTGATCCGGACCTTTTGGAGCGATACAGGAGCGATGCAGACCCTTACTCGACAGGGTCGAGTTTCTCCCACCCGGGGAGAATTGGTGCGGACACCCGAGCTGTTGATCGGCACGACACACCGAGCCACCGGTACCGCACACGGAGCACGACACGAGCCACCTCAGCGTCCATCTGGCTCGGAGACAGCTTGGAGACTCCGCCTTGAGCCTCCCCATTTATTATATTTAGCTAGACTTTATGTGTGTGTAATTTGTATTTATTTCGTTGCATTCGGTTTGCCATTTTGAGTGTAATAGGGGCTTACGAGTATTTCGGACCCCGTGGGCCCCACGGGCCCCCCGGGCCCCACCACATTGGGCCACCTCAGCCTAGGGTCCCACATGGGGCCAGTCAACATGCCACATGGGAGCATCTAGAAGTTTGAATGGTATTTGGACACATGGGGGACAATGGACTTGAAAAGTCCAAATGAGAGGCCACCTACCCCCACCTACCAAGTCCAACTTCCACATCCTTGCCATTCTAGTCAATAGGCCGCCCCCCCCTTTATTTTTTTTTAATTTTCATTTGTGTGGATGGTCACATGCAATCCTAGCCCTCAATCTCCCACCCCTAAATCCAACGGTGGAGGATTGATTAGATTGGTGACCTATATATGCTTGTAATTTCCATTTTTGATGAATTAATGCCATTTGGAATCAAGAAATTGTTGGAGCTCCAGCTTGGTGCGCCCCTCTCTTCCCCCTTGCAGCTGTGAAGGTTGCCTCTGGAGGTGTGACTCCTCCCCTATCAGTTCCGGTCATCGCCGCCACCGCCACGAGCCGCCACCGCACCGCCATCGCCTTCGCCGGAGTTCTGTCCACGCAGTACCACAGCCACTTCCACGAAATTCCAGTCTCAGCCACGGCCTCAGATCGAGCTGGAACATTTACTGGATGTCCCAGAGGTGTCCAGCACTTCCTCAGAATTTTGGTTGGTCATAAAGATCTCATTTGGTATTTTTTGATTTTCGTCCAATCACAGTTTCCAGATCTGTCTACTGTCTGTTCCCATTTCCACCCGCCCAGAGTTTCAAGTCTTAGGTCCTTGTTTTGATTTTCTTTGGTTCGCCCAATTTAACTGGGTGTCCCTTGCATCCATACCTTCATCCAACATTTTTTTTAATTTTTTGTTCGTCCATTTCATATTTTCTAAAATTCGTTCTCAGTCCTAGCTACAGTACTTTCTGCCAGTTCCCAGATCCGACCACCAGACACTCCAAAAATCCTATCAAATCACCACCAGCTCCAAATCCAATTCTAAAAATTGGCCCAGCTTCATGGTTTGAATATCTACAAAGTTGAAGAAGAGCTTGAAGTCTGATTCCGACGGCACGTAGGCGGTCAACGGTGGTTCTCAGACAAGTACCCTGTAAATCTGATGTCTCGGTTACTGTACAACAGGGATTTGTAAATTCATTAAAGTCTAGATCCAGCTAGATCCATCAGATCTCTTTGAGTCTAGATTGAAGCATTTGAAGAGAGCTTTCCAACGATAGCTCATGCGTCCCGATCCGACGTCGGGATCGACCGCAGCGGCTGTTTTCGCCGGAGCGCGCACCTGAAAACAGCAAGCAGAAATCCGTGGGCAGCATTCCAAAAGCTTGGAGATCGGAGTTGTTCGGCCACCGGTCGGTGTTCCCGGCCGACCGCCTTCCGTGGAAACGTGCCACCAGGGGTCCCCATCACAGTGGGACCCACTCCTGCAGATCCGGAGGCCAGCGCCACCTGTGGGCCCCACGGGCCCGCAGAACCCGCCGTTCGGAAAGCACTAAAACGCGGAGTTCGGCACCGCCGGGCGACATCAAGATGCTGCCCGTCAACCCGAGTTGCGTGATTCCCGGGCTCCATATGTGACCTTTTACCTCCCTGCGTGGAGTGGGTCAAATCTTTGTATTGCTGTGATATTGTTTAACCGGGAGTCCGTGATTCGGCCAGGGTTGTCTTCGCCACGCCGGGAGCGTGGAGGTAATGGTCCGAACCTCTTGGCGTTCATTTGCTTAGCTAGTATACGGTCTTTTGCCGCTGCCGAGAGTGTAGGTACTAGCCCGTGTGTCCATGTCACCGCTGTGAGAGTGAGAGTGACCCGTCCCGCGACTCGATCCGAGTCCGGAAGTTGAGTCGGACTACCCTTGACCTCCGCCGGTTCCTTAACCGCGCACGGTCCGTGCTTTCCCTCGCTTGGGACGACGAGTGAGCTTCCACTTCTGTTAGCGACGTTTTACCACTAGGAGCTCGTAGTGTCGGGCTTAGTGTCTCCCTGGTGTGTGCTGCTGGTCGCGTCTTCATCTAGAGTCCGAGGGTGGCACCATATAGTGTCGTCTCCTGAGTCCGTCCCGCATCACATAATAAGGTGATTCCATGAATTGGTTTGAATCACTCCCTGTCTTTATCTCTCCCTATGCAACATGCAAGGCAATGTCAATCTAATTCAACACATAATTCATAAATTTAAAAGGCATCTCATTCAACAATTGCAAAGGTATAGAAATGAACTCCATTCAGTCATGAAGAGATTAAAGCATATCATTCCTCATCCACAAATCACATATGCATTTAATTACATGGAACCCAATCTCGTGGTATTTAGTTCATCATCAAAATTCCTTAATACATGGTTATGCACGGGGTTCAACAATCTCCCCCTTTTTGATGATGACAAATACTATGTGCAATTTGACAAATTAGAGTTGACAGATAAAAAATGTTTCAAGGAAATTCAACTCACATCTAGCATTCTAGACATGAAACCATGCTTAACAAACCAATAACTCTCATCCTGAAAGTGTAGTTCTCACTCTTTGAACACAATCAAGGATATGATGCATTTTAACCATGAATTAAGATATCAATAGCCATCCATCAACGGGATATATTCATTCCATCATAGATGATCATTCCACAAAATAACCACAAGTTCATAAAATATGACATTCACAAGATAACTCATTACTTCAGCATTGTCCATCAAACATGTCCACATACCATAAACAAACACCATAATAAAGTTCTCCACAAAGTTAAACACAAGACACAAAATATCCACATGACAAGGCATGCAACCAAACACAAGAACAAAATATCCACCATAATAGATAGCACATTTCATCTCCCCCTTTGTCATCAATAAAAAGGAGTGGTAAGGGGGAAGAGGTCAATCAGTTTGGTCATGAGAAGCATGGTACTGTAGATCTAGGCCTCAAAGAGAGTCAGGAGGCGTGTGAGGATGCCTGAGAAAATTAGAGAGATCGTCAAACTTGGAGTTTTGAATGCCAATAGCTGTATGTAGAGAGTCAATAGAGTCGGCCATGGCAGCAAACTTCTGAAGATAAGTGTCATGATGAAGCTTCATCTCCTTGACTTATTTTGTGAGGGCATCCACAGATTCTTTGACATTGCACACTTCATCAGCTAGTTCATCAAATTTGGTGCTCATTGATGGAGCTGTTGAAGATGTGGCCTGTGATCCTCTTGTTCTGGCAGTTCTGCTGATGGGTTGTTCATGATCTTCACCTTCACTTTGCTCAGACCCTACTGTCGGGGCTTTACCTTTCTTTGACGGAAGTGTGCGAATGAGAACACCATTTATCAATTCATAGCCCATGTTGCTGCAGATGGATGAGATAGTATAGATGTCAGCATCCCTAATTGGATGACTGACTTGCTTGCTCAGATCAATATGCAAGGACTGAAAAATTGGTGTTAAAGCAGCTCCATAAAGTAAATTTCGGTTCTTGGACTTCCTGCAGTTGGTTATGTACTCCATCATCACCTTTGGGAAGTTAACCGGTTCTCCACTCATGATTTGTACAAATAGGAATTTATGCATGTCAGTTACTTGTTCCCTAGACCATGATCTAGGCAATAGTATAGTGGTCATCATGTGATGTAGAATCTTCTGAAGAGGTGGGAATTCATTTGCATTGAGCTTCGGTACACACCCTGGTGTAGCTACCTTATCCGTCATGAGTTCATATGCAAGTTCTTCAGAATAAATGGCTTCTTCATAAATCATCCCACTATCCCAAGGCAAATTCAGGACTTTTCCTTTCAACTGAGGAGTTAAAGGAACAAGATGTCCATCTAATTTTGTGTATAGCTCATCATTTTTAACAACCATATTTCCATAGAACTGATGAACTAGAGAATGATAGACTCTTCTGTGCTCAGTCATGAATGGAATCAAATTTGGCTGCTTCTTCAACAATTCTACTAACCTTGGCAGAGCAGTTTCGATGCTTCTAAAATCAACGGCACGAGGTCGTAACACTTTTCTCTCAACCAGCATTTTTGTTTCAGCAGCCCTTTTTCTTGTCTGAGCCTGGGCTTCTTTGTCCTTGCGCCGTAGCTCTGTTAGGATGCATGCTTCTTCTCGTTCTAGCACAGACCTTTTCTTGGGTGCCATGGATGTAGTTCGTATGGCTTCAAAGCAAACAAAATGGAGGACTACGATGTAGCTTGGGACCTCTGAATGGCTGGTCTTCACCCCACGAACAACAACAACTCCAAAAGAATGAGCTTGGAAGGAGGATGCCGCGATAGCCTCAAGAGGAAGAAAGGGGGTGAACGCCGCGGCTCGCCGGAGGAAGCCCTTGGAAGAGATGGCGATGGAGGGACCGCGGAGGGTGCCGCAATGGCTTCAAGTGGAAGAGGGAGGTGGTGTGGACAGAGAGGAACGGGGGGTGGAGGAAGAAATGTCGACTGCGGAGTTGGGAGTCGCGGACGATCACCCGTGGGAGGTCGCGGAAGAAGGTTAGGGCTAGAGAAATGGGTAGTGAATGGGTTTTAGAGGTGGAGAAAAGGTTTTAGGTTCGATGGGGTTCGACCAAAGGACAACCAAGCCAATTGGGGTTCGAGCCAACCACGAAGGTGGCGTGAGAAGCAAGCTCGACGAACCGGTTCACAAACTGAGTTCCGAGACAAAAGTGTCGACCCTGTGGGTCGACACATTTTGGAGACGGTTCTGTCTTGCAAGAAACAGATGGACACATGGTAAGAGTGTCGACCTTAGGGGTCGACACTTCTTCTACACTTTGAAAAAAATAGGAGATATGAAGTGAATTGAGGTCCTATTGGCCCAAACAAGATTTCCATTGAATGACAAGCACAAATTGGGCAACATGTGGCTAGTTCAACAGAGAGAAGTTGATTTAGGACACGGGAACTCAAATACCCACACTAGGATGATCACCTCAATTAAAACATGCAAGCTTCCATTTCTAATTTCCATTACAACTTATTGAGATTGAAATAATGCAAGGAATAGCACCAGATGCGAGTTAAGCACATTCCATCCTCAAGAATATCATTGAAGCTAAGATTGCTTACCTTATCTCCTTCATTCTGAGCACTTCAATGAATTCAGGATTAAAGCATGTTAGAGTCATCAATTGCAGTCTGTTAACTCTGTGCATCAGAAATCATGGTCAGTGAAATATGAGACAAGGTCCAAGTAATGCACACAATGTGAGAAAGTGACTCAATGCACAAGGCTATTTAGTCAAGGTTTATATACCCATTCAGCCATCATAATTTATAGTTTGTCACATGAGAGCAATTCTGACCAACTCTGTTCAACACTCAACCATACATGGTTTTGTTTTCAGCAAAATTCATTTTTGGAAATTGTTCAAGATGAATTTCATGCTTCAATTAAGGGGGTTTAACAATTAAGTTCTCATTGTGCATTCTAATCACCCAGGCAAACAATCAAGCATACTTGAGGTATAAAATCATGCATGAAGGTCCCTTAGGGATAGGTATAAGAGGAATGCAATGGATCTGAGCAATTATGACCATGAACCATATTAACATGGTTGTGCTTACAGGTAGACGTACTGCATAACCATTGAGAATCGACTAATTCAGAAAATACATTCATACAATCGAACTCAAGTTCAATATGTAAACAATGAGGAGTGACTACCGGAGAATATGGATTATCAAGAGTTCTAAAGAACACTAATAAGAATCTCTTCTCCTTACATTTCCATACAAAGTGCTCGGCTTTTGGAGCTTCGTACAGTCCCAATTTTTAATTATTTTAAAACAACATGACTAACCTTTTTGACGCGAGGCATGCCCTTGGTCTCAGGGGCAATTCCCGGTTACTCGGTGTCGTCACTTGCAACAATGTGGATAAAACATTTTTCAAAGCGAGTTTCCTCCTTTGTTTCAGGGGGGATTCCCGATTTACTCGATGTCAAATCACACTTATTCAACTTTTTACTGGGACTGACAGCTTTTTCCTCACGAGTCACTTGATTTTCATGTAGGGATTTGAGGATACTCAAGAGTGTTGAATGGAATTGCTGAGATCCTTATTGAGTGAAGTCAACTAACTCAAAGTCCATATTGACAGAGTGATTGAACAGATAGTAGTAGATGAATTAGCCTATTCAATGTTTAGTCTCCCCCTAAGTGTATGCACGGTTGAAAATAAAAAGGCCTTGTTAACATGTGTCATGTGTCATTCATGCCTGAATCAATGCAAATTTGTTTAACAAGATTGTTCAGTCGTAGGAGAGTTCAAAAAGAACTGGGTGTATATTATATAAATTCAGGCAAGTCAAAATGATGTATACAAGTAATTTGATTGCCGGTACGTTGCGGAGTACGTAGGTCCGAAGACCACACTCACGCATGATGAAAGCTTCCAGGTGGACTTAATCTACCTTTCCACTTACACCATTTTATATACCGGTTAATCATGGCATTCATGCACACGAATATGAAATGTATGCGAGTCAGTGCAACAGGATGACAGATGATTAAAATTTTATTTGTATTCACAAGTATGCAAAAAGATGTGTGTGTGCTCTCTGTGTAAAATTCAACTTTTATTCACAAAAAGAGACGAGTAGCTAGTAAAGGACTTTGTGAACAACTGCAAAATTATGTTATTCACACAGGAAAACATGAGTAAAAGTAGATAAACTCTATGAACAGTAACAAAAGGTTGTTATTCACATGCGAAAGTAAAAGTGGAATGCATTACCACGTTGGCTCATCAGTTTCTTGCCTTGGAGGAGTTTTATTCTATTGACAGCTTCTTCCATCACAAGACATTCTTGCAAGACAAAATCTTCACTTTGATGTTTTGGTGACCCAAGCCATCTTGGGTCCCTGGGGGTTAGGTGCACCACGATTTGTGGCTCTCCACAATTTCCTTGCATTCATATCATCAAGGTGCAACAAAGAGCAATCATCCATTAGGTGTCCTACATAACCACAATAATGACAATACACACGCTGTTTCAGTTTCATTGGTTGAGCATAACCATTGGACTTTTGTGTATGCCTGGGGACTCTATGATTTTGATTGTGAAATTTTGGTTCCACATTTAACGACCAATAATTTTTCATAGCATGGCCCATTCTTCCATAATGAAAGCATTTGGCTTTCCTTTTCTCATCAACATGAAATCTATTGGTATGCATCTTAGAGGCATTCAAATCATCCTCTTTCATCACACTACAATCATGCATTAAATGTCCAAGCTCACCACAATAGTGACATGAAGCATTGTTTTGTTTTGGAGCTTGGGTTTCCACATCAATTTTCTTTGCATGCATAATGGACTTCTGTTTGACAGATGAAGAGGTATTTGGTGTACTTGAGGAACTAGAAGCATGCACAAACGAAGTTTTTGTTTTCAGATTAAATGCTTCCTTTTTACTAGGATTGTATCCTAGACCTTCCCTTTGGAAGTTCACCTTAGTTCCCAAGAGTTTGTTTAGATTCTCCTCACCACTCACAAACTTTCCCAATGATTTGTTCAGGTCAACAATTTCACTTTGAAGTGAAGCAATTAGAAGTTCACAGGACAAGATTTCATTTTCACAGGAAGTGACCTTTTCATTTAGAGTCGCATTTATAGTTTTGTAAGATTCTATTTCCTGTTCTAGAATACTTATATTCTCACTCTCTTGAGCGACCATGGACTTGCCTTTTTCAAATGTCAAGAGTCTTTCAACCATGGTCGTATTTAATTGCTTTAGATTTTCAAGTTCAGATTTCAACAGATCATTTTCTATTTCAGATGTCTCATTGTCCCCTTTTAGTTTTTCATTTTTATCCAGAAGGGACTTGGCATCTATTTCAGTATCAAGAAGTTTATCAAAGAGTTTATCATCATCTGATAAAGAATCTAACTTGCTTTTCAAACTCTCTTCAGTTTTCTTGAGCAGAGAAACTTTGCATGTCAGAAGTTCATTTTCTTTTTCCAGTTCTTCAATCTTTGAAATCTGATCAATGCATTTCACACAAGGAGAATTATCATGGATATTTTCATTAAACTTTTTCTTCAGGGGTTTGTTTTCATGCTTCACGTTTTGGTATTTTTCTGACAATTCTTCATAGGCATCTACTAAATCTTCAAAAGACAATTCATCTTCATCTGATTTAGAGCTTACCTCCTCAGCACTTTCATCACAGGTTTGATAGATATCATCAGCCATTAATCCCTTTAGTCCTTGCTTCTCTTGAGCTTGCATCAATTTGTCCATAAGTTCTTTAGCGGTTCTGCAAGAGGAGACAAACGTGAACCTGTTAGCATTGACAGAATTTTTCATCAACCTTAGAATTGTAGCATTTTCATGACTCTTTAGTCTATCTCGGTTGGACCACTTGGACTCATCCCGAGGCAACTTATGAGGACCATCATTAACTAATTTCCACAAATTTGGATCAATTAAATTTATGATTCTACACATTCTTCCCAGCCATGTGTTAAAGTCATCACCACTATAAACAGGTAAAGAAGTCACAGAAGCAATATCTGAAGAAGCATTCATCATTCAAAACTACACTAGGATCCCTCTGAAGATCGTTTGATCTACTATAACAGAGCCGGGCTCCGATACCAATTGTTGGGTCCCACAGTGTAGTGGCACAGATCTAGAGGGGGGGTGAATAGATCCCTCTCTAAAAATTATAGCCAATTCAAAAGACTTGAAGGCTTCTCAATCAGACCTCACCGAACATGCAAGTGACAAGATCACACACGGAGAGTTAGCAATTTGAACTAGCAGTATATGTTGACAAATTTAGCATCAATGTACAAGATAATCAATAACCCATCCTGTGAATGGTGGTAGAAGATAAGGAACAAACACACAACCAATCACGCATGCACAAGGATTTTTTAGGTGGTTCAGGACCACGACGGGTACCCTACATCCACCCCTCACCACCTCGGTGAGGCTTCACTAAAACGCTACACGAGGTAGCACACGGGGATGAGCCCCAATACACCACACGTTGCACGACGGTAGCAAAACACACACACATGAGCACGAGGCTCAACACACTGCAGAGCAGCACAGACACGAGGGTGAACCCTTAAAACGGTGCTCAACACCACACACACACACACCAAGACTGGGATGCACCCCAAAAAGGATTCCACACTTGGAGACCCCGCTCCGAACACACACAAGATTCTTTAGTTTAGAAGATTAACACAGATGTACATTTTCAAGCTCAATAGGCACAGATCTTCAAAGCAATCTTTCTGGACAACAACCTAGCACTAGACTGCTGCAAATAAGAATAAGGATGGGTTGAAAGAACTCCTGGCTGGAAGATGATGGCGTTGGCTCCTTCAATGACTGAGGCGGACTGGACGTTGGAAAGAGGATGACCGTTGATGCTTCAACAAGTTCATTTATCCGTCGTTCTTCAATGCGCTGGCCTCCGGAAGGTGGAAAATGAACGTCTTCAACCTTGAATCGATCTCAGCATGATGTGGGAAGAAGCTTCAACACGTTCCAGCCGCTCTTCCTACAAAACCCCAATCGTATATGCATTAGATGCTCCTCTCTTCTTGAATGGAAACCCTATCTCATATGATATATATATCACTAGGGAAATGAGGGCCACGTGGAGGATAATATCCCCCAAGGACCAATCGCAATTGGGCATACAAATATGGGATCGAACAAGGGTTCCAGACGCCGCGCGAACCGGCATTTTTTACGGTCGCTGGAAAGTGTCGAACACTAAGGTCGACACTCGCATTCGGGCAAAATAGAACAAAGGCCGAAACAGCACCCAGCGAAGAAAGTGTCGACCCATGGGGATGACACTTTCTGCCTGTGATAAAGAGACAAGCCACGGCAGAAAGACCTGGAATAAGTGTCGACCTTGTGGGTCGACACTTATGTCCTGGATTCTGAAAAACAAACCCAGACAGAATCGAGCGATAAAAAGGTCGACCCTTTAGGTCGACTTTTTATCCCCAGCTTCGAAGACATATGAGGGCCGGCTGAAAACAGCATCCCCTGGACAAAGTGTCAGCCCATGGGGTCGACACTTTTCCTGACATAACAAGCAATAAGTAAACACACAATGGGGTAATTCTGAAATCATGAGACATCAAAGAAAACTACATGATGTGAGGAATTAAGTGACTCTACCCCTATTATCACCGATAAACCAAGTAGAAATAGATATGGAGTTACCTTGGGGTATGTTCATCCAAACAACACACGAATTCTCCTTCAGCCAACCAAACAAAATAACTTACCATTTTGTTGGTCCATATGCCTATAAATATCCACTTGGAAGATATCCAATGTGGTCTATATGTTCATTCCATTCTATACACCTGTCACAATACATACTGGAAGTTAGACTTCCACATCATTCAAGTTCTAGAAATTGAAATCTGTCTTTCATGATTCACTCAATTTCACACTTGAGAACCTACACAACCGTTAAGTGAATTAAATGAATCAACCAAAATCTAAATCGACCAAAAGCACAATAAGGTGATTCCATGAATTGGTTTGAATCACTCCCTGTCTTTATCTCTCCCTGTGTAACATGCAAGGCAATGTCAATCTAATTCAGCACATAATTCATGAATTTAAAAGGCATCTCATTCAACAATTGCAAAGGTATGGAAATGAACACCATTCAGTCATAAAGAGATTAAAGCATATCATTCCTCATCCACAAATCACATATGCATTTAATTACATGGAACCCAATCTCATGGTATTTAGTTCATCATCAAAATTCCTTAATACATGGTTATACACGGGGTTCAACAGCAGGAAAATCAAGCACGTGTATTTAGAATGTCAAGTGATCAAGTCATGTCAAGAATTGACTATCATGTTTCAAGCAAGTATAAATAAATACCCCTTTTTGGGTCACGCAAGTCATGTCATGTCAAGTCGGGTCAAGTCAAGTATGAGATTGTGGAATGTCTATCGAGCTAGTCATGCATTTCGGTGCAATGCCACACCGTGATCATTACAACTCCCATGGGCACAAGTACTTTCGGGTGCTCCTCCCAGGATCAGATCGGGCCCTATATGCGCCAACATTGATCATGTATTTTCGACATCCACTATAGTTATAGTCAATATAGAATTTCAAAGGAATACGCTTGTAGGAACTTTAAGGTAGATCTTGTGGAATGGAATCACAAGGATTGAACATGATGTGTAAGTACTTACTACGATAGTAACGGTATAACCACGATTCGCATTAAAACTAGGTGGAATCGGCTCCCTAACTGGGTGCCATGCTATTTAAGAATAAGCGCTCATATAGAGATGGTCGCTCGTTCTTGGACATGATAAGCTAGATAGAATTGAGGTCCACAAGCATGGCACATAATTCATAAGAACACTAATGGCATGGTTTCCCATTCCATTAATCTAGAATATTCTCATGACATCCAAATAGCATATCATGAGGGCCGGCATATCATGTTTCCTTAGAGTGACATGGTAATTAAGTAATGTCATAGGTTTTAATGGTACAACCTGCTCGGCTGCCTTGAGGGAATCTAAGGCTAGCAGAGTCTTACGGAGGTCTCTATGATAAAGTCACCGGTCCGAAGGAACGGAGTGTCCCGCGGAGGGTTCATCTATCACCGAGAAATAGTGGGTAATCGATAAAATACCGTGAAACATGGGACTATAATCACGGAATGGAATATAGTGCCAATACACAACCCATGGTCAAGGGTTTATAGAAAACCACGAAAATTAGGAAATCAGGAGATCAGTAAATTGACGCCTGAGCTTAAGTCTTCATTTTCTGAATTGGCGCCCTTGTCAGGGTCGTCAGTTTAGTAAATGACGACTGTTCACTCAGTCGTTACATCCAGATTCTATAAATATGAAAATCTATAAACATTTTCAATTTTCAGATATTATGAAAATGACGACTTACATTAAGGCTTCAATTTAGTAAACAACGCCCTAGTCAGGGGCGTCATATATCAAATTAAAGGGCAGGGTGCGTGTCGCTAATTCCAATATCCAAGAAATTATAAACATTTCTGAATTTCTTAATTTATTACTAATTGGCGCCCATGTGTAGGGCGTTCATTCAATTGACGACCTAGATAGGGTCGTTATTTATTTATCATTCGATTTGCATCGGGCAGGTACAATCACAGGCACGTGATTTATTGGAGTATTTCCAATCAAGAAACTAGAGACATGTACAGATAGAGAAAAATAGCAAGAATTTTCTAGTATGATCATGCATTAGTCTACATGTAAGGGTTCACATTTATTAAAATTTGAACATTGTATAATTATTAATTATCTAGGCAATTGACGACTGTTTGCACGGTCGTTGAATCAAATAGCGCCCTTGCTTGGGTCGCTATTTACTGTAAATGCAAAAATCATAAAACTGATATCGACAAATCTTCCTGTTGATAAATACCAACCTATATGCATGCATGGACTCATTATTAACATGGTTTTGCCAAGCACTTGAGAAAACCTACCTTTAGGCTTGTTTTGATTGACAGACAATGAATAAGATGAAGGTAGTAACCCTTGGAACGATACTCTGTTTCAAACAGAGTTACGAGAAGCTAATATAACGAGAGCAACAACTCCTTAGCAAATGTAATATCAACACCCCATCTAAGAAAGGAGCTGCAGTATGATGATAACAAGAGTAGCAATGCAGTAGCCGCAGCCCTTTGGAAGAAGAAGCAGCTTGGTTTTCTTCTGATTCTGGCAGCAGAAGAAAGGATGAAGAAGAAGACTTTTCTCCCTTTAAAGGAAGAAATGGAATCCCTCTTCTCGATAATGGCAGCAAGAGGAAGAGGAAGAGGAAGAACTCCTACATTCTTCACGTTCTCCACGGCAGGATGAAGGGGACGCAGAGGTCAGTGCCGGTCGCTCTTCAAACACAGCAGGAGGAAGTAGCAGTAGGATGTCATTTGAATAATAATGTCAACAGGGAGCTCGACGGAAGGGTGGGTATTTATAGGAGAAGGAATCTTAGTGGGTTCTAAGAGTTCGATTAAGACTAAAACTTCCTATGTAGACTCCTGATTTACTTAGACATCCACGTATCAATCCTTTCCTTATCAACACTTATCCAGATAACATCCTTGTTCGAACCAAACACCAACGGTTCGGTTTGGAAATGACGCCTAAGGTTGGGGCGTTATTTTAAAATGACGCCTCTGTACACAATCTTCAATTTCCTTATATAACGCCTGTCACGGGGGCATCAGTTCTTAAATTAGCGCCTGCTTGATAGTCTTCAATTAAATTGACAATCTTTTAATCTATTTAAGATTTTATCCCTTTAATTTATCAGGGTTGCTACACCCTCCCCCACTTAGAAGAATTTGGTCCCCAAATTCAATCGCACATATTGACGTGGAGGGTGCAGAGTACATACCATTTAGAATAAGTCCGGGAATCGCTTCTTTATAGACTCCTCGATCTCCCATGTGACTTCGTGTTCTGAGCATTTACTCCATTTCACCTTTAGCATGGGAATCATTTTATTCCTTAGAGTACAAACTTTACGATCGAGGATCTTCATAGGCTTTTGTTCATATGTGAGATCCTTTTGAATCACCAGGTCTCCATGGTCGATGATATGAGACGGATCGTGCACATACTTCTTCAACATGCATATGTGGAAAACATTATGAACATCGAACAATTGAGGAGGCAAAGCGATGCGGTAAGCAACCTCGCCAACTCTTTCTAATACCTCAAAAGGTCCGATAAATCTTGGTGTAAGCTTGCCCTTAACACCAAATCTCCTTATTCCTCATCCAGGTGATATCTTGAGAAATATATGATCTCTGACTTAGAATTCTGGATCTCTTCTTCTTGTGTCAGCATAAGCCTTCTGTCTAGACTGAGCAACTTGAAGTCTCTCTCTAATCAACTGAATCTTTTCAGTGGTATCCCTTACCATGTCTGGGCCTAATAGTTATTTCTCGCCAACATCATCCCAGCACAAGGGTGATCGGCAACTCCTTCCGTATAAGGCTTCGAAAGGTGCCATTTGTATACTTGCCTGGTAGCTGTTGTTGTATGCAAACTCGACTAATGGCAAGTGATCATGCCAGCTTCCACCAACATCGATGATGCAAGCTCTGAGCATATATTCTACCACTTGATTCGTTCTCTCGGTCTGATCATCCGTTTGAGGATGAAAAGCTGTACTAAAGTTAAGTCTCGTCCCTAACGAATGTTGTAGACCTTTCCAAAAGTGAGAAGTAAAACGAGGGTCTCGGTCAGACACGATTGAGACAGGTACTCCATGTAACCTGACTATCTCCTTAATGTATAATGCAACAAGGACGTCAATTGACCATCGGCTCTTGATGGGCAAGAAATGTGCCAACTTGGTTAATCGGTCTATGATAACCCATATTCCATCATAGATTTAGATAATCCCATAATGAAGTCCATACCGACATCTTCCCACTTTCACTTGGGGATATCAAGAGGATGTAGCTTTTCGGCAGGCTTTTGGTGCTCCACCTTGACCTATTGGCAAGTGAGACAGCGAGACACGAAGTCTGCTACTTCTTTTTTCATGTTGGGCCACCAAAAGGTCCTTTTTAAATCTTGGTACATTTTGATAGATCATGGATGAATCGTGTACCTTGATCTGTGAGTTTCATCTAAGATCTTCTTCTTTAGCTCTGGACAATCTGGGATGCAAGTTCTATCTCTAAATAACAACCTTCCATCTGATGCTAATTTGAAATCAGATTGCTCTTCTATCTTGTCCTTGATTTCCACTAATACTGGGTCATTATCTTGCAGTCCTTGCATCTCTGAGAGTAGATCTAGCTGTATGCTCATATGGGATAGTGTGACACACTTGTTCTCCTGGTCCATGTTTATGTCAAGCTTAGAAAATTGTTCTAGCAACTTCCACTCCTGAATCATACAGTTGGCTAATATTACTTTTGGTTTCCGACTGAGGGCATCTACTACATGATTACCCTTTCCAGGATGATATTGTATTGTGAAGTCGAAGTCCTTGAGATATTCTAGCCAACGTCTTTGCCTCATATTCAATTCCTTCTGAGAGAAAAGATACTTGAGACTCTTGTGATCGGAGTATACAGTGAACTGCACTCCGTATAAGTAATGTTTCCAGATCTTCAATGTAAATACTACCGCAGCCAATTATAGATCTTGTACTGGGTAGTTCTCTTCATGCTTCTTTAGCTGTCGAGATGAGTAAGTTATGACTCTCCCTTGTTGCATTAAGACACATCCGAGGCCAATGCCAGATGCATCGGTGTATACCTAGAATTTCTCGCCTTCAATTGGTAAAGCTAGAACCGGGGCAGTAGTTAGGTGATCCTTGAGGGCTTGGAAGCTTCTTTTACATTCCTCGCTCCATTCATAACGGATCTCCTTACGAGTTAACCTAGTGAGTGGTACGGTGATCTTGGAGAAATCCTTGATGAATCGTCGGTAATATCCCGCAAGACCCAAGAAACTACGGATCTCGCTAGCATTGGTCGGTCTTTCCCAATTCCTTACAGCTTCAACTTTTGATGGATCTACAGATAGTCCGTCCTTAAAAATCACATGTCCTAGGAAGGATACTTCTTCCAGCCAGAATTCACACTTACTGAGCTTTGCACATATTTGATTTATCCTCAATATCTGTAATGCAATCCGTAAATGCTCCTCATGCTCTTCCTTGGTCTTTGAATATATCAATATATCATCAATGAAAACCACCATGAACTGATCTAGATGAGGCCTGAATATACTATTCATCAACTGCATAAAGGCTGTAGGGGCATTGGTTAGTCCAAAAGGCATAACAACAAATTCATAGTGCCCATACCTGCTCCTGAACGCGGTCTTATGAATGTCCTCATCTTTGATCCTTAGTTGGTGATATCCCGACCTTAGATCGATCTTCAAGAAATACTTGGATCCAGATATTTGATCAAATAACTCATCGATTCTCGGCAGTGGATACGTGTTCTTGATAGTGAGATGATTCAACTGTCGATAATCGATGCATAACCTCATGGATCCATCCTTTTTCTTCAAAAATAGTACAGGTGCTCCCCACGGGGAAGTACTCGACCTTATAAATCCTTTCTTAAGAAGTTCCATCAATCATTCCTTTAACTCCTTGAGCTCGGCAGGGGACATCCTATATGGTGCCTTAGAAACTGGACCAGCACTAGGGACCAAGTCGATGGTGAAGGCCACTTCTCTTTGTTAGGATAGTCCAGACAAATCTTCCGGAAACACATCCGGGAATTCTTGTACTACTGGGATGTCTTCTATCCTAGACTGCTTGGTCTCCTTAATGGTGACAAGAGCAAGGAAAGATATACATCCTTTCCTTATTAACTTGCTAGCTCGAACAAGAGCCGATATAAGAGGTGACTTGCTCCGACTCTTAGGGCTAGTATAAACTAGTTCCGAGAACTCCTTGAAAGTAACCTTGCTGTTACGGCAATCAACAGTTGCCTGGTACTTGGATAACCAATCAGCTCCTAATATGATATCATAGTCCTTCATATGTAGGCATATGAGGTCGATAGGGAGGTTTCTTCCTTTAGCCAAGACTTCACAATTTTGGTAATGGTGAGCAATATCGGCCTCGTTTCCAAGAGGAGTCGAGATAACTAATTTTATCCACTCCGGTTCCATAGGTAGCGGGTCAGCAAACTTCTTGGAGACAAAAGAATGCGATGCACCAGTATCAAATAAGACATGTGCAGACTTGGAACAAACTTGCAGCGTACCTTCCACTAGTCCACCCTCGTCTTGATCTACCTCCTTAATAGCTTGGAGACGTGCATTCTTCGTCACCGGGCATTTTCCATTACCGACTTGATCATTGAGCAACGGGCAGTCGGGAATCCGATGATCACGGCTCCCACAGCGGAGATAAGCTCCAAGTTTTCTCCAACATTCTTCGGCCTTATGTCCGGCCTTGTCACAGTGTTTACACACCACTTTAGAAGGTGTGGTGGTGATGGAGAAAGGTTTGGTCTTCTTGAACTTTTGCTCTTGGGAGGGAGTTCCTCCATTACTTGGCCTCTTCTTGTTGAAATTAGGTTTAAAGGAACCAGAACTAGTGACTTGTTCTTTCTTATCTCTCCCACGAATCCTATCAGATAGCTCCGTGGCATCCTCGAGTAACTGGGCTTGTCGTATCATCTCCGAATAAACTTGTATGTCCATCGGCGCCAGTTGTGTGATGTATTGAGGCCTGAGCCCATTAAGAAATCTCCTAGCTTTCATCTTCTCGATACTAACTAGATGTTTAGCATACCGAGACAACCTAGAGAACTGTGCCTCATACTTAGCTACCGACAACGATCGTTGCTTAAGTGCGGCGAACTCGGCATCTTTCTTCTCTTGGACTCGGTCGGAGAAATACTTATTGTTGAAATATTCCACAAATTTTTCCCAAGTAACTTGGCCTTGCTCTAAGGTGGCTTCTATGGACTCCCACCAGCATCGGGCATCCCTTTCCAGTTGAAATGTGGCTAACAAGGCCTTCTCTTGGTCCGTGCATTGCATAACCTGAAAGATACGTTCAGTTTCTCTTATCCAATGCTCGGCGTCATCCAGATCGGTAGATCCCATGAACTTAGGAGGGTTCATGTTCCTGAAACTTTGGTAGAGATTTCCCGCTCCATGGTGCGCACCACCTTGTGCCACCTGTTGAAGTGCCTGCGTCATGCCTTGAATAGTACATTGCATGTTACGCCACTGAGCACGTTCGACAGCCATTGTCCTACAAGGATTTTAGATAACTAATTAATATGAGATTCGACCAAGAATTGAGTATCTACATTTCCTTAACCCATGGTTCTACCCAATCTCACTGGTTAAAGGGTTGAACCTATCCTTGGACTTGGGTTTCCTAGGAATTGAATATCCTAGGCTCTGATACCACAAAAACTGTCACGCCCTGGGCACGGAAGGAACCCGGAGACGCGTGTCAATCAGAGCGTTAGTGTATTCGACACAAAGATAGAGCGCGCAAGAGTAAAATGACCCAATCCTTTATTTCATCAAAACCTTCAAAGTACTTCTATTACAATCCTTATAATGAAAGTGCTAAGACTCAATAAAATGAAAAAGTACAATGATTGACTCAAGAATGTAGAAAAGACAAGACTAATTGACGCTTGGATAGTTGGAGTAGCTCTAATCTCATCACTCTTGACTTTCCCCATCCGAAAGAGTTTCGTCCTCGGACTTACCTGAAAAATAAGGGAAAAACACTATGTGAGCGAACGCTCAGTAGGAATTAAATCTCAAGAGCTAACTTGTTTTAAGTAGATTACATGTTACATGAAATGCAATAAGCTATGTATGCTCGCATAAAACGACAATAGAGAGTGTATAACAAGAGAGAATGTATATCAAGAGATAGTGAATGAACTAGCAAGTCTTTTAGGAACTCATGTCAATATAGCAGGAAAATCAAGCACGTGTATTTATCATGTCAAGTGATAAAGTCATGTCAAGAATTGACTATCATGTTCCAAGCAAGTATAAATAAATATCCCTTTTTGGGTCACGCAAGTCATGTCATGTCAGGTCGAGTCAAGTCAAGTATGAGATTGTGGAATGTCTATCGAGCTAGTCATGCATTTCGGTGCAATGCCACACCATGATCATTACAACTCCCATGGGCACAAGTACTTTCGGGTGCTCCTCCCAGGACCAGATCGGGCCCTATATGTGCGGACATTGATCATGTATTTTTGACATCCACTATAGTTATAGCCAATATAGAATTTCAAAGGAATACGCTTGTAGGAACTTTAAGGAAGATCTTGTGGAATGGAATCACAAGGATTGAACATGATGTGTAAGTACTTACTACGATAGTAACGGTATAACCACGATTCGCATTAAAACTAGGTGGAATCGGCTCCCTAACTGGGTGCCATGATATTTAAGAATAAGCGCTCATATAGAGATGGTTGCTCGTTCTTGGACATGATAAGCTAGATAGAATTGAGGTCAACAAGTATGGCACATAATTCATAAGAACACTAATGGCATGGTTTCCCATTCCATTAATCTAGAATATTCTCATGACATCTAAATAGCATATCATGAGGGCCGGTATACCATGTTTCCTTAGAGTGACATGGTAATTAAGTAATGTCATAGGTTTTAATGGTACAACCTGCTCGGCTGCCTTGAGGGAATCCAAGGCTAGCAGAGTCTTACGGAGGTCTCTATGATAAAGTCACCGGTCCGAAGGAACGGAGTGTCATGCGGAGGGTTCATCTATCACCGAGAAATAGTGGGTAATCGATAAAATAACGTGAAACATGGGACTATAATCACGGAATGGAATATAGTGCCAATACACAACCCATGGTCAAGGGTTTATAGAAAACCATGAAAATCAGGAAATCAGGAGATGAGAAAATTGACGCCTGAGCTTAAGTCTTCATTTTCTGAATTGGCGCCCTTGTCAGGGTCGTCGGTTTAGTAAATGACAACTGTTCACTCAGTCGTTACATCCAGATTCTATAAATATTAAAATCTATAAATATTTTCAATTTTCAGATATTATGAAAATGACGACTTACATTAAGGCTTCAATTTAGTAAACAACGCCCTAGTCAGGGGCGTCATATATTAAATTAAAGGGCAGGGTGCGTGTCGCTAATTCCAATATCCAAGAAATTATAAACATTTCAGAATTTCTCAATTTATTACTAATTGGCGCCCATGTGTAGGTGCGTTCATTCAATTGACGACCTAGATAGGGTCGTTATTTATTTGTCATCCGATTTGCATCGGGCAGGTACAATCACATGCACGTGATTTATTGGAGTATTTCCAATCAAGAAACTAGAGACATGTACATATAGAGAAAAATAGCCGGAATTTTCTAGTATGATCATGCATTAGTCTACATGTAAGGGTTCACATTTATTAAAATTTGAACATTGTATAATTATTAATTATCTAGGCAATTGACGACTGTTTGCACGGTCGTTGAATCAAATAGCGCCCTTGCTTGGGTCGCTATTTACTGTAAATGCAAAAATCATAAAACTACTACTGGCAAATCTTCCTGTTGATAAATACCAACCTATATGCATGCATGGACTCATTTTTAACATGGTTTTGCCAAGCACTTGAGAAAACCTACCTTTCGGCTTGTTTTGATTGGCGGACGATGAAGAAGATGAAGGCAGTAACCCTTGGAATGATATTCTGTTTCAAACAGAGTTACGAGAAGCTAATATAACGAGAGCATCAACTCCTTAGCAAATGCAATATCAACACCCCCTCTAAGAAAGGAGCTGCAGTATGATGATAACAAGAGTAGCAATGCAGTAGCCGCAACCCTTTGGAAGAAGAAGCAGCTTGGTTTTCTTCTGATTCTGGCAGCAGAAGAAAGGATGAAGAAGAAGACTTTTCTCCCTATAAAGGAAGAAACGAAATCCCTCTTCTCGATTACGGCAGCAAGAGGAAGATGAAGAAGAAGAATTCCTGCGTTCTTCACGTTCTCCACGGTAGGACGAAGGGGATGCAGAGGTCAGTGTCGGTCGCTCTTCAAACACAGCAGGAGGAAGTAGCAGTAGGATGTCGTTTGAATAATAATGTCAACAGGGAGCTCGAAGGAAGGGTGGGTATTTATAGGAGAAGGAATCCTAGTGGGTTCTAAGAGTTCGATTAAGACTAAAACTTCCTATGTAGACTCTTGATTTACTTAGACATCCACGTATCAATCCTTTCCTTATCAACACTTACCTAGATAACATCCTTGTTCGAACCAAACACCAACGGTTCGGTTTGGTAATGACGCCTAAGGTTGGGACGTTATTTTAAAATGACGCCTCTGTACACAGTCTTCAATTTCCTTATATAATGCCTGTCACGGGGGCGTCAATTCTTAAATTAGCACCTGCTTGACAGTCTTCAATTAAAATGATGACTTGATCGGAGGCGTTAATTACTTATGACATATGTGTTTTAAGTATATATATATAAGTTGGACCTTTATTATTGGGTTGAATATTTTAATCTATTTAAGATTTTATCCCTTTAATTTATCAGGGTTGCTACACTATTGATGGTCAGAGCCAATGAAACCGGCATCGAGACGATCGTGCCGGATATACCTCTATACTATGTCCGACCTGGACGAGAATGTAGCAGGTGGCTCCTGCCTGATGAAAAAGCCTCCCCGAGATGAAGAAATGCCCCTGGCCCTTCAGAATAGGGAATCGAATGAAATACCAGCGAAAAACTCGAGTCACCCGACCAGACCACCCGGGATTCCGATGAGGTCCGTAAGCGATCGATGGATGACTCTAAAGGAGCACGAACCCCCAGGGTGGTGGCTCATTCAATGAAAATGCCGTGTGCAAGCATAGGGCGGCCCCGGAAGACCGATATTTCACGTTAACAGCATCACCTGCGGAAATTTTGAGATTTTTGTAAAATACACGTGGAACATCAGAATGATCCGAAAGCAGCCTCGAAGGCGTACGAGCCTGGCAGAAATCATCCCAAGGGTTACCACTTTAGTGAAGAAGGTCCACGTACTCTCCGAGAGAAGGTGGCAGCACAAACCGGTGTGCCGAAGGGCAAATCAGTGCAAATCCTGGGAAAATCGGTACGGGTTCTGCACGTCTCGAAAACTTGCGGAAGCCCTGGATCAACGCTCCAAAACATATCCTGGGATCACTGCACTAACTCCAAAGCTACTCCGGACGACGAGCTTGATATAGATCTAGAGGGGGGGTGAATAGATCTACCCCAAAATTTAAAACAATATTAAGCAGATAAATGTGAAATTAAAATTTGCTTAATCAGAACAGCCAATTTAGACACAGAGTCACTAGAACCACTGAATTAACAAAAGACTTAGTCAAGTGTTATGTGAGAGCTATCAATAGAGAGAATGAGTAAATTCAGATAAACAAGTGAAACATAACAACAAAAAAACTAAATCTAGAGAGATTAAATGTGAAGAGGTACTTGGCGGAGGTTGTACTCAACGAGTCTCCTCACGCAAGATAATCCACTTTTCAGATAAGTCTAACTTATCCTTCGCGCAAGACCTTTTGATATACCTTCTTCACTCTCTTGAAGACTCAATATATCAACCAAAAGAAACACGATAACACTCAGATGTATATATATATGCAACAATCACAAACCATCAAGCATAGACACGCGATTTTTAGGTGGTTCAATCTCTTATAGAGATCTACGTCCACCCCACACTTAAACCAAGTGTGGCTTCACTGCTGATTCACAGCTTCAAATCTGCTGATCCACAGCTTTGGGGAAAACTTCCCAACATACGCTGAGCCTTACAACTTAAGCTATCCAGAGGAATCCACCTCTGCAGCTGGGCCTTACAGCTTGCCAACAACCGCTGACGCACAGCTTGTAAAACAAAGTTTCAAATCAGAAATTGAAAATCAGAAATGCAAAACAAAAACTGTAGCTCTCACAAAGAGCGAATCGGCTCTGGTTCTGAATCGAGAAGCCAAAAATAACATATTGCATAGACTCAGACTCTCACTCTTCAAATGATGCACTTCTCTTCTCTCAAAGCTTCTCTTTCTCTCTTGATCTTGCTGGAACTTCCTCTTGACTTGGCTGCTACTTTTCACTCCTCTTTTTGTATGTGTTCTTGATCTCTTATTCTTGATTTTTTTCTTTTTCTGTGTGTCTCCGAAATCGGGTGATCTGCCCCCTTTTATAAGGCAACAGATGATGGGCGCATGGAAACCACGTTTCCCGCCCAAAATATCGTTCAGATCTGAGTTGAGATGGCCACATGGCAGCATCTTGGTTTGGTTGCTTTCCACATGTCAAACACAGCGTTTCACCTTTTGCCTTGGATCTCGCGCCACTTATTGGATCACGTGCATCCTTAAGTTCCTGCACTTTTAGTAAAGGTCATCTCGTCAAATACCTTGCAGGCATAGTGAATATTTATAAAACGTTGACTGAGATAGTGAAAATAAACCACATGGATAATGATGAGACACACACTCTAATATGATGCTTAGACTATGGCATATAGTGCTCAGACAATAATCACATAAGGACTCTGTGGAATTTAGCATTAAAAATACCACTAGCACCTACCTTGCCTTAGACCAATATGCATGACTAGCACCGACTTAAGTTCATGAACTCTTCATACTAGCACTGACCTCAGTGCATAAGAATGCATACTAGCTTCGACCTTAGTGGCTACTAACATCGACCTCAGTTCATGAAGAAATGCAGGCTAGGACTGAATCTTATGCATGACGTAGACTTTACATGCAGACAAAGCTAACTAGCATTGACTTTATAGTTAAGCATGATGTGCTAGCATCGACTTTAATACATGAATCTATATGCTGACAAGGTAACTTGTACCGACCTCACTAAGTAACCAAGGCAACTAGCACCGACCTCACTACATGAGCGATGCAACTAGCATCGACCTCACTTACAAGAATCAACGCAACTAGCATCGACCTTGTGCATGCTAACTAATGCTAGCACCGACCTTATGATAATGCACAAGATAAAAAACCTGCACTGACCTTATATGCTCATAGCAAAACCTACACCGACTTATATGTGTTTCTACACAAACATGCACCGACTATACGTAGTCACAATGCAGACGTGCACCGACCCTATCAAAGACCAAGGCCGAGATGCACCGACCTTAGATGCAGAAAGACAAAGTGTGCACTAACCTTCTTACAGAGAAGCAAGAAGTTGCATCGACCTCATTATGCACACAGCCTATCATGCACCGACCTTAAGAACAGAAATGCTCATTGATGGGAATCGACGCCGAGCATGTATATTTTATTTTACATTTGTGTCCTTTAGTTTATTTTTATATCCATGGGAAAGTATATGCACAATTGTAAGGCTTTGTAAGCAAATCCGTCATTCCCTTGGATTGTGTGAATTTTTATGCAATTGTGTAGTAGGTCCATCTAGGGGGCCCTCACCCCTTTCCCATTGGTCCATGTCATCCTTGTGGGGCTGGTCAACCCTCCTAGGTGGCATCTAGAAGCTTTGACCAGTCAATTGTCCACATGGGAGACAAGTGACCAAAATTGTCAATGGGTAGGCTACCTACCCATTCAACTCACCTTCATGGTCAAGGGGGCGCCCCCTTCCACTAGACATAATTAGGATTTTTTTATTTATTTTGTGTGTTGGCCACACTTAATCTAGGCCATTCCTTCCCCATCCCTAGATCCAATGGTGGAGATTGGATTTGATGTGTAGCATATAAAAGCTTGTAATTTCCATTTGTTACAATTAATGAAAGAAGAAAATTCATTTGTGCATTGGAGCTTCTTGCGCCCCCAGCTCTCTGCCCTCTGGTTTTCATCTTCCCCAACCTCATTTCTAGAGTGGTATCCCTTCTATCATATCTTCTCCACCTTCGGTAATCATCGGTGCTGCCGCCGCCGCCGTTCGTGCCGCCATCGAGCCGCCGTGAAGTCGTCTTCGGTATTCTGTCCATCTAGGAAAGAAGCATCTTCCCCGAATTTCTGCTCTCACCTCCCACCTCCTCTGGAGCTAACATTTTCAGGAGTGGTTCCCCTCTCGAACCCCTATCTTCACAAAAACTTTCAAGCCAAAATTCCTTCTTTTGCTATTTTCCCATTTTCGGTCTTCAGGTCATCCCAGATCTGCCAGGATTCTGTCTACAGTGACAGCAACCCTGAGTTTTCCATATCCGAACCACTTTCTGATTTTTGCAGGATCTCCCAATTTTATTAAAAGTTTTGTCCACCTTCCTCTATCACCATGAATTTTCTTGATGTTAGGTTTGCCCTCTACATATTTTCTAAAATTCGTCCAAGTTCCCAAATATGTTCTGTCTGCCTCATTTCAGATCCGACCCATCGTCAGTATAAACTCTCTAGAAAATCCAAACTTCCATGTTAATCAGATCTAAAAATAACCCCGATTTCCTCTCTTGAACCTATACAACTTTGCTGAAGAACTAAACTTCAGATTCGGAGGTCTACCTATCAGTCAACGCCAACTCTCAGGAAAAGAAGTTTCTTCCAGAGCAGATCTGAAAAGGAGAACAGCAGCCTTCAAAATTCATCCACCAGAAATACAGAGCTGGTGATTTTTTTGTGATCCCATAGGGTTGAAGCCCTTCGAAGCAGCTTTCCAACGGTACCTCCTGATCGTCGATCCGACATCGGGATTGGTCGCAGCAAGAGATCTCGTCGGGTCGCGCGCTTGAAAATAGAACCTGCAGGTCCGTGGCCGATTTTTCCGCCCGGTGCCGAATGGAGCCGCCTGGCCTCCGGTCGACGTTCCAGTGTGCCGCCATCCCAGGGAGCGCTTCCCCAAGCATCCCCACTATAGCGGTGCCGCCCGGTCCCACACGGCTCCTCCGACCAGCACGTGGGCCCCACGGTCGCGAGTACGTGTGCTGCCGACGCTACGCGAGAAGCCGCCCGTCAACCCGAAATCGGTCCTCCCGGACCCACTTGTGTAGCCCTTTACCTCCCTGCGTGGAGTGGGCATCAAACTTGTATTACTGTAATATTCATGTATTAACTGTCCTGGGAGTACGAGTTCGGCCGGGTCCGTCTTCCCCACGCCGAGAGCGTGGAGGTATCGTGTTCACTCCTACACTTGGCATTTTACTTTATTTCATATATGCTTTATATGCCGCTGCTAGAGAGCATGTTCTAGGATCTAGCTCGCCATATATTATGATCTCACCGCTGCTGCGAGAGAGAGCGTTACCGTCCCGTGACCCGATCCGGGCACAAGAGAGAGCCGACCACCCTAGCTCACTGCTGATTTCTCAACCGTGCACGTCCGACGCTTCCCTCGCTAAGGGACGATCGCGAGTTTGCATAGAGTCCAAGGATCGTATTCCAATTGGAGTCGAGTCTGTGGTCCGTCCCGCATCAATTTGGTATCAGAGCGAGTTTGAGTCTAGGGTGTCAAAAAAAGTGTCATTTACGTCTAGTCATTAGTCATTGTCTAAGTCGTGTTTAGGGTCATCATTATTTTAAAACAAAAAAAAAGTGTCTTTTTGGGTCACATTTACATCTCTTTGCTCGGTATATCAAAAGGTGTTGTCCGAACGTTAGGCTACGCCTATCGGGAAGGCCGCACACTTGCGCGAGTGATCTTCGGATCGGTTAGCTCCACCACGTACCGAGTCTTGGTCGTCATGTCTAGGTGCATTAGTTAGCATCACATTTTGCTTTTAAAAATTAAAAAAAATGGCCTTGCATATCCATTCCTAGGGATCCATTCCCATATTTTGGCAACTATGGCCAACCCATGTCGACCCGTCCAAGGCGATAGGTCCGTGTCCGAGTACATTTGGGCATATCATACGTATTGGTTGGAACATGGCTTGGGAGAGGAGAGCAACACGGCGGCAATTCACTTCCGGAGAGGTTTGCGCCTTCACTTCCAGTTGGAATGTCTTATTCGCAAGGCAATCTCTCTAGCGCAATCCTATACAGTTGCTCTATTGGTCGAACCATTTGAGTCTCGCTTTTCTTGGTATGGTAGCTTTCGACAAGCATCTACCTCCCAGCCGCCTACACCATGGCCTTCACCACTCGAGAGAGCTCCAATGGCACCACCCTTTATTTCCGAACTTGCTTTGGAACCCTCTCATTTGGAGCCACCCAAGCCCGAGCCACCCGTGTTTCTAACGGGTACGCTTTTCATCGCCGAGCCGCTTCTTAGTTGGCTCAAGGATGGCTTGGTCCCACATCCCTTCCCATCCATGGACCCCACCTTACCTTTAGTGCCGGTAAACTCATTCCATACCACATTTCGATCTAGTCACCATGTTGACAGGTTGGACAATCTTGTCATGGGATTAGATTCACAATGGAAGTTGACACATCTTTTGGCCCGAGGCTTTGACCAACCCACTAGTCTTAGCCTCACTCATCCGGCCTTAGGGTCTATTATCTCCGAGTGCACCATGGGTTGTGTCACCACGGAGGTCCTCTTATTCTTCCCCTTACCAGCTGAGCCCGAATTCATACCCTTTTATCCGAGGGAGGAATCATACTTCTTGCCTACGATCCCCGTCCCACCCGTCACAATGCAAGAAGGTGACTATCCACACCTTCGAAACTTCTACATGTGGGACCGTGACTTGTGGGAACCCACCACAAGGGGTCATACCTTCTTTGATCCCTTTAACCCATTCCTTAGTGGACCCCATGACCCACCTTATATACTTCATTTCTTCAAGGGAATCCACTACCACACTCCTTCCCCATGGGCCGGGTCGTCTACATCCACCAAGCCCGTTCACTTGCGAGATACACCATCTAGGGGAAAGGAAGATGGTGCATTTGGAACCCCTGGCCCTCCCACATCTAAGTCCAATATGCATGCATGGCCCACTTTAGGAGGTCTAGGAATTCCCCATTCCGCCAACCACCGGTTACCTCAAATGCATGTATGGCACGCATTCGGGTGTCCTGGTCCACCATCGCCTACGCGTAGGTCAGACTAACAGTAGGTTTGTTTAGGGTTCTTGTGAGTCTTTGTTTCGTTTATCTATCGTGTGTCTGTGCATCCATCGAGTTGAGTCAGTTTTGTACGCTCGCGTGTTAGTCCCTTTCGAGTGGGATTTGTCGGACATTGGGATCAGTTCTACTTCATCTTGGATCTAATCACCTATAGGGACTCAGCGGTGACTCCTAGTGAGTCTTCGAGCCGTCTCCTTCCCTTTGAGAGTGCCCCACCCGGAGTGTCCACCACTAGCCCATAGCAGCTTGCGCATATCGAGTATATATGGAATGAGCAGGTGATGGCCACTTGGAGTGGATCATACCCGCGTTACTTGGCACGGTGACGGATCCGCCGGAGTACTCGAGCAGCCGCACCTCTTACTCGACGGGGTCGAGTTCCTCCCACCCGGAGAGAGTTGATGGGAATCGACGCCGAGCATGTATATTTTATTTTACATTTGTGTCCTTTAGTTTATTTTTATATCCATGGGAAAGTATATGCGCAATTGTAAGGCTTTGTAAGCCAATGCGTCATTCCCTTGGATTGTGTGGGTTTTTATGCAATTATGTAGTAGGTCCATCTAGGGGGCCCTCACCCCTTTCCCATTGGTCCATGTCATCCTTGTGGGGCTGGTCAACCCTCCTAGGTGGCATCTAGAAGCTTTGACAAGTCAATTGTCCACATGGGAGACAAGTGACCAAAATTGTCAATGGGTAGGCTACCTACCCATTCAACTCACCTTCATGGTCAAGGGGGCGCCCCATTCCACTAGACATAATTAGGATTTTTTTATTTATTTTGTGTGTTGGCCACACTTAATCTAGGCCATTCCTTCCCCATCCCTAGATCCAATGGTGGAGATTGGATTTGATGTGTAGCATATAAAAGCTTGTAATTTCCATTTGTTACAATTAATGATAGAAGAAAATTCATTTGTGCATTGGAGCTTCTTGCGCCCCCAGCTCTCTCCCCTCTGGTTTTCATCTTCCCCAACCCCATTTCTAGAGTGGTATCCCTTCTATCATCTCTTCTCCACCTCCGGTAATCATCGGTGCCACCGCCGCCGCCGTTCATGCCGCCATCGAGCTGCCGCGAAGTCATCTTCGGTATTCTATCCATCCAGGATAGAAGCATCTTCCCCGAATTTCTACTCCCACCTCCCACCTTCTCTGGAGCTGAAATTTTCAAGAGTGGTTCCCCTCTCGAACCCCTATCTTCACAAAAACTTTCAAGCCAAAATTCCTTCTTGTGCTATTTTCCCATTTTCGGTCGTCATCCCAGATCTGCCAGGATTCTGTCTACAGTGACAGCAACCCTGTGTTTTCCATATCCGAACCACTTTCTGATTTTTGCAGGATCTCTCAATTTTATTGGAAGTTCTGTCCACCTTCCTCTATCACCACGAATTTTCTTGATGTTAGGTTTGCTCTCTACATATTTTCTAAAATTCGTCCAAGTTCCCAAATCTGTTCTGTCTGCCTCATTCCAGATCCGACACATCATCAGTATAAACTCTCTAGAAAATCCAAACTTCCATATTTTCCAGATCTAAAAATATCCCCGGTTTCCTCTCTTAAACCTCTACAACTTTTCTGACGAACTCAACTTCAGATTCAGAGGTCTACCTATCAGTCAATGCCAACTCTTAGGAAAAGAAGTTTCTGCCAGAGCAGATCTGAAAAGGAGAACAGCAGCCTTCAAAATTCATCCACCAGAAATACAGAGCTGGTGTTTTTTCTGTGATCCCATAGGGTCGAAGCCCTTCAAAGTAGCTTTCCAACGGTATCTCTTGATCATCGATCCGACATCGAGATTGGTCGCAGCAAGCGATCTCGTCGGGTCGCAGGCCTGAAAACAGAACCTGCAGGTCCGTGGCCGATTTTTCCGACCGGTGCCGAACGGAGCCGCCTGGCCTCCGGTCGACGTTCCAGCATGCCGCCATCCCAGGGAGCACTTCCCCAAGCGTCCCCACTACAGCGGTGCCGCCCGGTCCCACACGGCCCCTCCGACCAGCACGTGGGTCCCATGGTCGCGAGTACGTGTACGCCGACGCTACGCGAGAAGCCGCCCGTCAACCCGAAATCGGTCCTCCCGGACCCACTTGTGTAGCCCTTTACCTCCCTGCGTGGAGTGGGCATCAAACTTGTATTGCTATAATATTCATGTATTAACTGTCCCGGGAGTACGAGTTCGGCCGGGTCCGTCTTCCCCACGCCGTGAGCGTGGAGGTATCGTGTTCGCTCCTACACTTGGCATTTTGCTTTATTTCATATATGCTTTATATGCCGCTGCTAGAGAGCATGTTCTAGGATCTAGCTCGCCATATATTGTGATCTCACCGCTACTGCGAGAGAGAGCGTTACCGTCCCGTGACCCGATCCGGGCACAAGAGAGAGCCGACCACCCTAGCTCACTGTCGATTTCTCAACCGCGCACGTCCGACGCTTCCCTCGCTAAGGGACGATTGCGAGTTTGCATAGAGTCCAAGGATTGCATTCCAATTGGAGTCGAGTCCGTGGTCCGTCCCGCATCACTCATGTATGCAAACTATTTGATGAAATGACTAAATGACTCTGTATATGCATTGACCTGACTATTCAGTCAATAGTAACTAGCACCAACCTGAGATGGTCACACTGACCACATGCACGGACCTATGCAGTGCTACCCCGACCTTAGCTAAATACAGTATGAAGGTGCAGAAGTGTTTTATGTAAAGATCTGTCATATAAAAAATTCATCAAAATACACAATATTACCATGGTCAAGATAAAGTCACCAAAGTCAACTCTACAGTCAACCAGGTCAACTCTATTGTTGCCAATCATTCAAAACACAATCAACACACAGCAGTCTCCACACTGCTGATCAACTCCAGAGGAGACCCAACATTCTTCCCCTTTTTGATGATGGCAACGCCCACAATTATGATATATTTTGATGAGACAAGTTTAATCCAATATAAGACGTATTTATCATGAAACACAGTCAAACAATTCAACAAACAAACACACAGATGCAGACCTAACACAGAGTGAAATGCAGATAATGATTGGAATGCTAATCTCCTCCTTTGCCATAGCCAAGCCATATATGATCCATCTGATACCAATTGATAAGCTCTCCCTCTGAACTTGCCAAGTATCTCTACCCCCTGAAGAAACTCTCCCCTAAAACACTCCTAACACTAGATACACTTCCCAAAAACATCTACCCCCTGAAGATGGTCTCCCCCTTTAACAAGATTATCCTGAAATACAACTCCCCCTTAATCAAAATACCACAAAGTCCATTTTCTCTCCCCCTTTGCCATCAGCAAACAAGGAGTGAGGAATACTGTGTAAGAGAAGAAGGGTAACCAGAGGAGGAAGGGAACAGAGTAACACCCTGCGCAATGGTTCAGTAGATAAGAAGATTATAGGGGAAGTCTTCAGTCATAAGAATGAAGATTTATGCATTCTTGACAAATGTCTGGTTTAATAGTGATAAGAGGTAGAGTAGATTCACTGAATTTCTTAGATAAGGTTGCAGTACCCGTTTATAGCAATGAACCTAAGTTACATAACCATGATAGACTTGGTCAAAATTGTATCCTACTAATTTCAGAACCAATGAATATCTATGGAACTAACTAGGATATATATTGAGGTTAAACAAATTGACACTTAGTAAAATTGGAATTACAAGGGTTACAGCAAACCCTTTTCAATTTTGATTTAAAACTGAGCTAGTTGAACAGACAAGTATCATCTATGCCTTTGACATTAAGGGTACACGTGGGTTAGACGCCAGTACCCCTAGTTACTAAGCACAAAATACCACATCAGCCTCTGATCAACAACATCAGTCATGATTACACCTTTTTGCATAAGGGTACACATTTATCAAACGCCAGTACCCCCAGCTACTCAGTGAAACCAATTCTACAGGTTTGATCATGTGAACAAAGTTAACATGAAGCACTTTATGACATGAATTTTTCTCCATTTCATTGATGGAGTACTCAGTTTCTCAGTGCAATTCAGTCATTGCTCTGCCAATTGATTTATTCATATCTTTTAGAAATGCTTTTCTTTTTGCTACCCTTTTAATTTTTTAAAATGATTTGTTTAAAAATAATACACTATCTGAGTTTCTCAACCTAGATTTCACTAAGTCTTTCATTTTCAGATATTGTAAGGATCTTATCTGTCACAATCATGAGAAATAGGTTGAGAGCTATAAACAGTTTTTCACCACCTCATTTTCTGAATATAGTCTTTAAACTCTACAATTTATTAAGATTAAACCATCATCAGTTCATTCATGAAGTAAACATGATACTTATAGTAGAAGACATATGATAGTTGATGCTTAAGATAATGAACTGATTGCAAGACTGTCATCTATTTTGAATAAGGGAATTGACATTGAAGCACAGAAATGGAAATGACATCAAATGATAGAAATGGATCCAAGTGATGCCAATTTGATACAATTGAGTCCAAAAGAGACTAAGTGATGAAAGTTTCTGTATATGAAGAGAGAATTTGAATGATAACTGAGTATCTTGAATAGATCACACCCAGACAAGACTGTACATACTCCCCCTGACAAAACAATGCAGCATGGACAGACAATTTTTCTTCTAGATAAAAGCTCCCTCTGTCTATATGTATGTTTATTTAACAACTCATCTATGCACAAAATTGTTGTCACGCCCTAACGCGGAATATCAGGACTGGCAGTAGAAATAATTAATAATAATATGTTGATTTACAGACATGCTATGCTAAAGCTAAAGAATCACCACTACACCATGAACAAAATAACTCCAATTAACTAAATAACATTTAAAAGATCCACAATCCAAATACATCAACCTTTAAAATAACCCAAGAAAACTTCCAACATAACATTCACTTGACTTCAGTACATTTTCTGACTCCAACATTACAAATCTACAGACACACACTCTAAATCATAACTAGACACATCAACTCTAGATGACTCTTCAGGTTCGTCCAACAGGTTCGCTCCGGGGTCGTCACTCTTGCCCATCCCCATCGGTCTGCAAATCCTCACCTGAGCTACCTGAAAGGGGGAAAACAACTAGGTGAGCGAACGCTCAGTAGGTAATAATAGGCAAGTTTAAGTAATTAACCAATTAATTGCATTTATAAGTGCAAAAAAGAATGAAAGGAAATGACGATATGACAAGTAATATAAGTACGATATCATGAACATAACGTAACTGGAAATTGGCCAACAAACAAGGATCTATCAAGTCAAGAAGATTCAAGTGAGAGATTATGTCGTAGACATCATGCTAGTCATGCACTCGATGCAATGCCTCACCATGTCATTCAAACTCCCCCTGGCACAAGTACTTTTCGGGCGCTCCTCCTAGGACCAGACCGGGCCCTTATGATGCGTTGGTATTGATTTAATAGATCCAAGATCCCAAGTTATGTCTAGACATTAATCAAGTTAAATGGCCAAAATTTCAAAGTATAGAACTTACCTCGAAGAATTCCAAGGGTAAGTGAAGTAGATATTTTGACCAGAAAGTTCAAGTTATCAAGAACCGACAGGTCCTTGTATTCAAACACGAACAACCACGAAAATCATTTTCTGTAAGATACACGGTCCATATTGGGCCGTTCAGAGGAATGGACGGTCGTTAGACGGACTGCGCTAAAGGGATCGGGTTGAAAGAACAGCCTTATAGAGCCAATGATAAACGGTCTACTATGGGTCACTCAAATTATAGGATGGCCACAAGTGGGCCATTCACGACAGGAAATATCTGAAGCCCACGACGATAGTAAGCGGTTTGGATTGGGCCACTCAGTAACTAAATGGTCCATGATGATCCGCTCTAACGAATGAGCGGGCCGATACGGTCCGTTCAATTACTGGGCCTGGCAGGCAACTAGAATCCACCCAAAATGGGCTCCGAGCTACCATAAGTGGGGCAGAACTGAACCAGGGTCCAGCCTACTATCCACTGGTCAACCTAGGGCTTATTGGGCCGATCAAACCATGATTAGGTCGAAGATGAAACAAGGTTAATCGACCAACAAGAAATGGCATTAGCCAGGAATGCACGGTCTCCAATGGGCGGCCTATTGAGTTAAATGGTCTGAATCCGGCCGCTCAAAACTTAGTCAGTCCAAATTGAGCCGTGACTCACAACACAGCAATCCGAGCGGTTTAATGACGTGAATAGGTTTAGGTCTTGGTGGTACAACCTGCCCGACATCCTAGTGGGAATCCTAGGCTCGAGGGGGCTTACAGAGGTCCCATAATGAAGGTCCTAGTTCGACGGAAGGAGTATCCGGCGGAGAGTCCCAACCATTACAAGGAATAGAGGCTAGCAAAACATCGGAAACCAAGTATAGCGGTCAGTCAATCCTACCGGAGTAGAACGACTGTTAAACAACCCTAGCAACATTAATTCATGTATCTTGTTCAAGATTAACTTTATTGAAATGAAGGACAATTAAAAGATGAAGTAATCAATAAAATCATATTCCTTGACTTCCATAAGTTCCATTTTCGTTATATGGGTTGCTACCATGGTCTAACTAAGATACTTAATGCTGGAATAATACTAAAACAACTCTGCGTGAAAGAGCGATTAGTTCTCGACCGTTCAACGGCCTCAGCGGTCGCACGATAGGCCAATCATGCCCTCTCAGGTCTGAAGGCCTCTGAGAGATGAGCGGTCTGTAGAGTGCCGCTGGGGGGTTTGAGCGGTTTGTAACTGTCCGCTGTCCATCAAAACGGTCTGGAATGGGTCGTTCTGTTCGTGAAATACTTCGAAGCACAAAAGACTTGAACGGCTGTAAACCAGCCGTCTCTATAGACTAGAGGGTCTATCGAGAGGCCGCGCAAGTCGGGGGGTCTCTGCTACCTTCGCCTTGCCCGCCTCCGGCGAGTCCGGTTAGGGTTAGCTAAAATAGTTAAATACACGAAACATATAGCATGAAATTTAGGGCTTTTATTATCAATAGAACGAGCACAAAGAGTTATACAAGGCAGCATGAACAATTGAATGTTTAGTGCCTGAAATCCCTACTTAAATCGAGGTGGAACATTACTAACCCTAATTCTAACTTGCTCGTACTAAAACCATAAATTTGCGCATGATACTACATGAAAATTAGGGCTTTTTAGACCAAAAGAAAGAAGACAGGATGACGCTTCTATCCATATATGATACTTAGGGTTTGGCTTGCTATCGCCTACTTTAATTGAAAGATGAAAGAAGAAGAAAGGAAGCCGACGCGCTAGGTACCCAACGCTGGTGATCACCGCGATTCTCCCCTGATCGAGCTCCTCTCCGGCCGCCACAACATCTAAACGATTCTAAGGTGGCTTAGGTTCATTTATATAGGTTCAATGGTATCTAGAGGGTTCTAATCGTGGAGATAGAGTCCACGCACCGCGGACGGGCACGAATCGCGCGGGATAGGGTTAACGCCGCCGTTGCGCCGCCAAATACACCTCCTAGGGTTAGGGTTTCAGAGAATAACCAGAGGGGAAATGATCTCTTAATCCTAGCCTTTCATTTGCATCCGATTTTAACTTAAATGATTGGGTATTGGGCTCTAATTTCGTGTTTTAAGGTCTGATTAGACTAAGTGTGGATTTGGGCCTTAATCTACTAATTTGTCTTATTTAGGAATTTTATTTGGGTTGGTCGTAGAAGACAATTTTACTAAACGTTTTTTCCTCTACAAGATTCTAATTTTTCTAGATTTTTTATAAAATGGTCAAAATTTTACTTAGCCTATTTCTTAAGGAATTTCTTATTAATTTCTCAAAATTTTTATTCATTAATAAACCGGGGTGCTACACTCTCCCCCACTTTAAAGAATTTGATCCTCCAAATTCACTGCACTTAATAAAAATGGGGAGTGAGATAGCTCACCTAGAATAAGTCGGGATATTACTTTTGCATGGTATCTTCTGACTCCCAAGTAGCTTCTTCGGTTCCACGCCGACTCAACTGTACTTTAACCATGGGTATGGAACGATTCCTGAGTTGCTGCTACTTATGATCCAATATCTTGATAGGTCTTTCTTCATAAGTCAAATCTTCTTTCAGCTCCAAATCTGCATGCTGAATGGCATGAGTGGGGTCATACACATATTTTCGCAGCATAGACACATAGAAGAAGTTGTGTACTCCTGATAACTTAGGTGGTAGTGCTAATCGGTAAGCGACCTCTCCCACTCTTTCCAGAATCTCGAATGGACCAACATATTTTGGACACAACTTACCTTGAAAATCAAACCTACGAATCCCTCTCATGGGAGAAACCTTCAAAAACACATGCTCACCAACCTGAAATTCCAAGGCTCTTCTTCTATTGTCGGCATAGCTTTTCTGTCTTGATTGTGCTACTTGTAACCGATCTCTGATAATACGGATATTCTTGGATGATTCAGAAATGAGATCTGGTCCCAGCCATTGCTTCTCTCCTACCTCCTCCCAACATAATGGAGATCGACAGCTTCTTCCATATAAAGCTTCAAACGGAGCCATCTGAATACTGGACTGATAACTATTATTGTAGGCAAATTCAATCAAAGCCAAGTGATCACTCCAACAACCTCCAAAATCGATCATACAGGCTCTAAGCATATCTTCCACTATCTGGTTGGTTCTTGTTGTGCCCCCGTTGTTTTGATGTCAGCAAGCACTATGAGTATGAATGATTGATCACCATGTGTCTGCATATGAATGATTGATTGAGCATCTTACTTCCATGCATGCATAAAGAGTCGTATGGGCTCTAGTATATAGAGTGCGTCGACGCACTGTAGTGACTGTGTCAACTCAGTCTAGCTTTTCTATAGGTTACCCATTCTGGAAGGGGGTGTGCGTTGACGCAGTATGGGCACTGCGTTGACACAGCCAGTTGTATGTTCATGCATTAACTCTGTAAAAACACATGCATACTCGGTGCATTGTTAGTTCTCCTGCACATTGCATCGGTGCAGTCATCAGTTGCTTCAATACTAAGTCAGTACAGTTCATGCATACCGCATACACAAATTCGGTGCAATTTATAGCTCCGCATTCACGAAAAGTCTGTCCATGCATAACTTGAAGTCGATGCATTCAAGTGCATTTCATGATAACCAAAATAGTCAAAGCCTGTGTATATTTTATTTACGCATTGAAAGTTGATGCGTGTTCATTGCATATGTCAGGTCTGTACATCGCATTGAAAGTCGATGCGTGTTCATTGCATCTATCAAGTCTGTACATCGTCCGTGTTCTTCATGCATATACATAGTCAGTACATTCGTTTGTTTCATGTGTACACAAAGTCTGCACACTCTCTATTGATATGTCCGTGCATCGTCTCACAAGTCTGTACAACCGTTGTTGATACTAGCATTTAAGTTCATGCATCATTTCACAAGTCTGTACAACTTCTGTTGATTCAAGCGTTTAAGTTCGTACATCATTTCATCAGAGCCTGTACATTAGGAAGTCTTGCTTAAACTGTTGGCACAGCAAGTCGATGCATCGTTTGTACATTGTACACAAAGTCTGCACATTCCTCGGTGTTATATCTGTGCATCGTTTGTACATTGCACACAAAGTATGTACACTCGTCGGTGGCATGTCCATGCATTCATATTCAATGTGCATACTTTCCTGCATGCAAGCTGCATTACACACCATCAAGTCTGTACATGCTTTGCATCAAGTCTGTACATGCTTAGTTCAACTCTCGAACTAATTCGGTGCGTCTTTCTGTCTTTCCTTTCAGATTAACTCAAATTGATGACAAGTCTGATCTGACAGAACTGCTGGTCGAGGAACTTAAGAAGGGCACGTGATCCAAGAATGGAGGAAGTGCCAGGATCATGACATGTGTATTGCAGTAGGCTGAAATACTGCCACGTGGTCAAGGTGCTAGGGCGGGAATTCGTGGAAGACACACGCCCATCTACCTTCACTGCTCTATAAATAAGAGACTTCTCCATCTGGAGAAAGTGATCGTGAAAAGAGTGATCGAAATAGGGGAACTTACTTGAAAGAGCAGAAGTAGAAAGAGCCTACACGATCCAGAAAAAGAAGAAAGAGAGAAGAAGAGAACGAGAGAGTTGAGAAAGAAAGAGTGAGCATTAAAGAAGAAGAAAAAGAAGAAAGAGAGATCGAGAGTTTAGAAGAAGAAGAAGAGAGTGATCTGAAGCTTTGTCTATACTGGACCATGGATCAAATCCAGGCCAGTCAGCTCTTTGAGAGCCACTTTGTGTTTTATCGTCTACAGCTTTCTGTTGCTGTGTCCTTTCCATATTTTTGTTTTCTTTTGAACTTTTATTCAAGCTGTTAGTCAGCAGAGCTAAGCTGTATTGCTCAGCGTTGCAGAGGAGGATTCCTCTAGACAGCAAGCTGTGTTGCTCAGCGGGCGAGGTGGATACCTCGGACAGCAAGCTGTGTTGCTCAGCGGGCGAGGTGGGTACCTCGGACAGCAAGCTGTGATGCTCAACTATTTGTAGGCAAGCTGTGAGGCCCAGCCGTTCAAGCTGTGAGTCAGCGGGAAGCCACACTCGGGTTTGAGTGTGGGGTGGACGTAGGTCTGTGGGCCGAACCACCTAAAAATTCCTTCGTGCACTGTGGTTTGAATGCTTACTGTTTGCTTCCGCTAGATGAATGCTTAGGCTCGGTCTGTCTTTCTATGTCCAGTGAGCCAATTGACTGCACGATCTTTGTTTGATTAAACGCACCAGTCTTTCAGACTCGATTGAACTTAGTTCGTTTCAATTCCGTATCTCCGAGTGTTCAAATTTATCAATTGGGCAAAAATTTTTAAGGATAGATTCATTCACCCCCCTCTGAATCCTTCGCACCAGCCCCAACAATTGGTATCAGAGCTGGTCTCTGACTTTCCAGATCCAACGATCTGCAGAGGATCCTGCTATCTTCGGTGCTATATTGCTATTGGTGCATTTCTTATCGACTGCTTTGTGCGTTGAACCTGTTTGCTATCTGTCTTAATGGCTCGTCCGTTTGCATTTGATGGTTCTAATTTTAGTAATTGGTTAGGCGGCCTATGCGTTTATATAAATTCCATTGACCCTAATCTATGGAGTTTGGTTTCAAAAGGCCCACACCAATTACCTCATGATGAGACCAAGTGGTCTAGAGAGGACAAAATAAAGAACCGTGATAATGTCACAGTTCTTAATATTTTGAAAGCTGTAGTTAATACTGATAGACTTCCTTTTGTTCTCAGGTGTACATCTGGAAAAGAAATATTGGATAAATTGATGGCCAGTTACGAAAAGAATGGGGAACAGTGCTTGATGGTCAAACGAAGAGATGATGATGAGGAAACAATATCTCAGGTAAGTGCCACATCAGAAGAATCTTCTCTTGATGAATTGGTTGTGATATATGATGAATTGTTAGAGTTGTCCAAGAAAAGGAAATTTGAGAACAAAAGACTGAAGAAAAAGATCAAACAAAATAAGTCTAAATTCACATGTGATGTTTGTCCTACATTGAAGCAGTCTTATGATGCTTGTTTAATAGATGTTCAAAATTTTAAGGAACAAAATGGTTCTTTAAAAATTGAAAATCAAACATGTTTGAACAAGATATCAGAACTTGAGAATCAGCTGAATAAGAAGACGTATGAGCATCTAAAAAGCATGCAAGAACTGATCGAGATTAATTCTGTAATGGACAAACTGAAGTTTGAAAATGCTGCAGTTCAAAAAAAAATGAAAATCTCAAGGCTAGAATGAATGAAGTCAGTAAGGAAGCTGCACATATTTCCTCCGTAGAGTCAAGCTGCAACAAATGCTCGGTTCTGCGAGAACGTAATGAGGAACTCTACAGTGAAAATGAATGGCTGAATAAACAAATTGCCTCATTTAAAGAGGATCACAAAAATTTGCTTGCTGGAAAAATTAAAGTGGAAGAAAGAGAAGAGGAACTAATTGAGAAACTGGAGTTGATGTCTAGAAATGAAAAATGTGATGAAGAAATTGAGAAGCTGATCAAAGAGAACAAAGAACTAAAAGAACAAAATAAGAAACTCATGGTCTTAAATACTGTTATGTCAGAGAGGCTTCTGGCTATCGAGAGAGGAAGATCTGTAAATAAGGAAATTCAAGCACAAAAACTCGAGGAGGATAAAATTGAATTGAAAACTGAAATTGAAAAATATAAAACTGCAAACAAAGTACTAAGTGAATGTATTAATTGCAGTGAACAAGAGATTGCTACTTACGAAATCCACATTACCTCTTTGGAAAATAAAATTCATGATTTGGAAAATTCAGCACCTAAGACTACTGAAAATAAAGGAAAAATGAAAGCTATTATGGAAGGTGAGGATGATAATTTAAGAAAGGGGATAAGTTACATTTCTGATGTTAGGGAAATTATTAGAAACCAGCTATACACCACTTTTGTGCAAAGCTCTGATGTAGCTGGTACCTCAAGTCAATCCCCAAAACAAAATAAAAATCAGAAATCACCTTCATCATCTGTATTTCAATTCAAAGCCCAGAAAAATGAAAAACAAATGAAAATTGAGAAAAATAGGAAGAATTTAAAAAGAAATGCTTAACCGAATAAGATTAAATTTGTCCCTGCTCGTGCTAGGAATTTTGATGGTTGCTTGGATTATGATAGTGAATTGCATGCAACTTACAAATCACCTACTCACTCGCATGTATATGAGAAGGAAGCCTCATGTTATTACTGTGGCAAAGCAAGGCATATCATGGATGACTGCAGACTATTAAAAGAAGATGAGCATACAAATAAAACACTGCATTCTAGGAATTCATTTGATAGAAACCACACCACTAAGAGATCTGATGCATCATGTTATTACTGTGGTAGGCGTGGTCATCTAATGAATGCATGCTTTATCATGAAAGAAGACAATAAACTGCATGCTAGAATTTCCTCACATGCTCACGACCCATATAGATATAAATATACTTCAGGCCAGTACACTATTTATTTCACTTGCAACAAGCCTGGGCACAAGGCAGATGAGTGCTGGTCAGGAAATTATTGAGGTAACAATGACTCAAGAGGCAAGCACCTTAGATGCCTTGAATGTGGTAAGTATGGGCATGCAATCAACGACTGCTGATATGCTCAAGGAAATCATGCTAACTCCAAATCTACTAAGTTCCCTAGAACAAGACCTGTAAATATTTCGTGCTTCAACTGTGATAAACCAGGTCATAAGTCTGCAAATTGTTGGTTATCAGGTAATAAGAAACAAACTGTCCATGCATACAACAGAACATTTCATGCTTATGTTCATGGGTCTCAGACTGCTGTTGATATGCATTATAGGACCAGAAAATCTGTTGTTTCATGTAGATATTGTGGAAAATCTAGTCACTCAATGGATAGTTTTTACCTGATTGATTATGATGATAATGCTGCTAAGAGACTGTTCAGAACACCTGTCAGGGTTAACGCAGGACCCAAGACTGTTTGGGTCCTTGCAGGATCAAAATGATTAATGTGCTGCAAGTGTGCCTTGGAAGTTGATGAATAAAGGGGTAAATAAACCAAGGCACTCAAAATGAAAACTCCAGGATCCTACGCTTCAGGTCAGTTCTGAACACTCTGTTTAAATTCTATCATCTGAAATTGTTAATTTGAAATGACTATATATCATGCTGCTCTGTTGGTGCTAAATTAAAATTTTCTTTAAATCTGAATTGCGTAATCATGCTTATGGTAGTTCCCTTCTGTCTGAATTGCATGAATCATATATGAATGAACAATCTGAAATCATGTGTTGTGCTTTCATTACATTTCATGCACTTAGTCAGGGGGAGTTCAACCATTCGTGGTTAACCATACTGTTGCTCATGCTTTGTTGATTACATGATGCATCTAGACAGAGGGAGCTTTTTAGATCATCTTGTTCACTTTCACCTGAAATCTTCCTGTCTAGTTTATCGGTTTGTCTAATGCTCTCAATTTGTTTCAATTGAATTCTTTGCTGTCTTCACTGAAATAGCTGATCTGTCTGTTTTCCAGACTCAGCTACTACTTGTTGATATACTCTCTTCTAATACTTTTCTTTCTTGTTGTTGACTCTTCCACCAGCTTACACTCATCCTTCACATACTTCTTAGCTGGTGTGACTGATTTGTTTCTATTGTTGACTGGTTGGTCAGCTATATTTTTGATCTGATCTGAGGAACACAAGCTGCAGGCCATGCATTTCAGTCTGAAAATCATGTAGAAATTCCTATCATATAGGTTTAAGAATGACCACTGAATCAGACTGATATAAAGTTAATGTATTATCAGATTTGCATTTAAATGACTTGAAAATATCTGAATGATAAGCTTTAATAAATTTTAACCACATGTGTCATGAAAATCTTAGATTCACTCATCTGAAATCTAAAAATTTGAAATCAAGGCTACTTTGGTTGAGATACATAGAGTGAGTATTGTTTTTAAATATTAACCTGAAAAAATGTTGACTAAATGAAAAAAAAATTGCATTCAGAGCAATAACTTGGTCACTGAGAAACTGGGTTCTCTATCAATGAAATTGAGTAAACCTACGTCATGAAGTACCATAGTTATCTTTGGTGAAAATTTATTGAAAAACCTGACAGAGCAATGGCATGTGTGTGTTGAGTAACTGGGGAGTCTGGCCTCTAATCAAGGTGTCTCCTCACATAAAAAGACATTTATATTGCTAACTCTGGTCTTAATGTTGAGAGGCAATGACAGTTATCACACTGAGTAACTGGGTCACTTCACCTGAGACGTGTTGTGCCTCACATAAAAAGGTGTTGATCAACTTAAATTGCTCAGGAAAAGTATAATGTGCTTCAAATGAAAATATCTTGCAAACTATGTCAACTCATTCTCTTGTAAAAGTGTTTAATCTCAATACTAATCTATGTAACTCTCAAAGGAGTCATTGAGATCATACGTGTAAGACAAAGATGATTGGTCCTGAGTGTTATCTGATTATTTGGTTCACCTTTATTAAAACTTGAATTCAGATATAAGTATTGAGTTTAATTGACAAATTTAGTATACATCATAATTAAATCAGGTTGGTCAAGTTGCCAATTCATAACCCTCTATGATAGGAGAGTCTATTCATGTTAAGACTTATTGTAGTGGTGCATGCCTTACAATCCCTCATGGTCTGTTTCACTCCTGACAACTTGATCAATAGGAACTTTGTTGACAATTATCTCTTATCGGTTGATTGATTGCTCCTTGAGATGTACTGTGCTTTGACTGTTTCTCACCCCTACTCTTGTCCACACTGTTGGAATCTTCCATCTTGTTTCTGTAACTAGTTCTGGTTCTGTGGACTTTCCACCTGCTTTATTCTGTCCATACATATGTAAGGTGCCTCAACCATTATTGTTTTGGATACCTTGTGTTGGCAGATTTCAGATTACTTCATTGGATAACCAGAGTTCATTCCTGCACTTCGGGGGAAGTTCTGGGTCATCTGCATTTAAGGGGAGAGTAGTCAAGCATTCATGTTGAACAGATTTCATTTATTGCTTCTTAAAGGGGGAGGATTGATGTTGGCTGTCTAATTGCCCATGTGCTTGTTAATTGTATTCCTTTATTTAGGGGGAGTTTCTTGTATGGTTGTTCTTCCTTTTTATCTAGGGAGAATATGTGGTGTCATACTGCTCTTTGGGGGGAGAATAGCTAGCTCTAATGTGTTTTCATGTAGTTAAAGGGGGAGATGTTATATCAATCTTTTCATACCTGCTTAATTTCTCTCTCAAACTATTTTCTTTTTGATGAAGTCAAAGGGGGAGAATAGTTTGAGTCTGTGTGACTCATAGTGTTGTGATCATAAAAAAGGGGGAGATTGTTGTGCCCCTGTGGTTTTGATGTCAGCAAGCACTATGAGTATGAATGATTGATTGTTGTGTGGGTTTGATGTCAGCAGGCACTATGAGTATGAATGATTGATCACCATGTGTCTGCATATGAATGATTGATTGAGCATCTTACTTCCATGCATGCATAAAGAGTCGTATGTGTTCTAGTATATAGAGTGCGTTGACGCACTGTAGTGGCTGCGTCGACTCAGTCTAGCTTTTCTAGAAGGTTACCCATTCTGGAAGGGGGTGTGCGTTGACGCAGTATGGGCACTGCGTTGACGCAGCCAGTTGTGTGTTCTAGCATTAACTCTGTAAAAACACATGCATACTCGGTGCATTGTTAGTTCTCCTGCACATTGCATCGGTGCATTCATCAGTTGCTTCAATACTAAGTCAGTACAGTTCATGCATACCGCATACACATATTCGATGCAATTTATAGCTCCGCATTCACGACAAGTCTGTCCATGCATAACTTGAAGTCGATGCATTCAAGTGCATTTCATGATAACCAGCATAGTCAAAGCATGTGTATACTTTATTTACGCATTGAAAGTCGATGCGTGTTCATTGCATATGTCAGGTCTGTACATCGCATTGAAAGTCGATGCGTGTTCATTGCATCTATCAAGTCTGTACATCGCCCGTGTTCTTCGTGCATATACATAGTCAGTACATTCATTTGTTTCAAGTGTACACAAAGTCTGCACACTCTCTGTTGATATGTCCGTGCATCATCTCACAAGTCTGTACAACCGTTGTTGATACTAGCATTTAAGTTCATGCATCATTTCACAAGTCTATACAACTTCTGTTGATTCGAGCGTTTAAGTTCGTACATCATTTCATCAGAGTCTGTACATTAGGAAGTCTTGCTTAAACTGTTGGCACAGCAAGTCGATGCATCGTTTGTACATTGTACACAAAGTCTGCACATTCCTCGGTGGTATATCTGTGCATCGTTTGTACATCGCACACAAAGTATGTACACTCGTCGGTGGCATGTCCGTGCATTCATATTCAATGTGCATACTTTCCTGCATGCAAACTGCATTACACACCATCTTCAACTCTCGAACTAATTCGGTGCATCTTTCTGTCTTTCCTTTTAGATTAACTCAAACTGATGACAAGTCTGATCTGACAGAACTGCTGGTCGAGGAACTTAAGAAGGGCACGTGATCCAAGAATGGAGGAAGTGCCAGGATCATGACACGTGTATTGCAACAGGCTGAAATACTACCACGTGGTCAAGGTGCTAGGGCAGGAATTCGTGGAAGACACACACCCATCTACCTTCACTGCTCTATAAATAAGAGACTTCTCCATCTGGAGAAAGTGATCGTGAAAAGAGTGATCGAAATAGGGGAACTTACTTGAAAGAGCAAAAGCAGAAAGAGCCTGCACGATCCAGAAAAAGAAGAAAGAGAGAAGAAGAGAACGAGAGAGTTGAGAAAGAAAGAGTGAGCATTAAAGAAGAAGAAGAAGAAGAAAGAGAGATCGAGAGTTTAGAAGAAGAAGAAGAGAGTCATCTGAAGCTTTGTCTATACTGGACCGTGGATCAAATCCAGGCCAGTCATCTCTTTGAGTGCCACTTTGTGTTTTATCGTCTACCGCTTTTTGTTGCTGTGTCCTTTCCATATTTTTGTTTTCTTTTGAACTTTTATTCAAGCTGTTAGTCAGCAGAGCTAAGCTGTATTACTCAGTGTTGCAGAAGAGGATTCCTCTGGACATCAAGCTGTGTTGCTCAGCGGGTGAGGTGGATACCTCAGACAGCAAGCTGTGTTGCTCAGCGGGCGAGGTGGATACCTCGGACAGCAAGCTGTGATGCTCAGCTGTGAGGCCCAGCCGTTCAAGCTGTGAGTCAGCGGGAAGCCACACTCGGGTTTGAGTGTGGGGTGGACGTAGGTCTGTGGACCGAACCACCTAAAAATTCCTTCGTGCACTGTGGTTTGAATGCTTACTATTTGCTTCCGCTAGATGAATGCTTAGGCTCGATCTGTCTTTCTATGTCCAGTGAGCCAATTGACTGCACGATCTTTATTTTATTAAATGCACCAGTCTTTCAGACTCGATTGAACTTAGTTCGTTTCAATTCTGTATCTCCGAGTGTTCAAATTTATCAATTGGGCAAAAATTTTTAAGGATAGATTCATTCACCTCCCTCTGAATCCTTCGCACCAGCCCCAATAGTTCTTTTAGTTTGTTCATCTGTTTGTGGATGAAAAGCGGTACTGAAATTCAGACGGGTTCCCAAAGATTCTTGCAATCCTTTCCAAAAATGTGAGGTGAATTTGGGGTCTCTATCAGACACAATGCTGACTGGAATACCATGGAGTCTTACAATTTCCTTCATATACAGAGCCGCCAAGACATCAACCGTCCATTTAGACTTAATTGAAATGAGCAGACTTTGTCAATCTGTCAACAATAACCCATATTGCATCAAATCCACTACGAGTCCTAGGTTGACCCATAATAAAATCCATACCAATACTCTCCCACTTCCATTGAGGTATATCAAGTGGTTTCAATTTCCCTGCATGTCTGAAATTCTCAGCCTTGACTTGCTGACATACCAAACATCTACTCACAAATTCTACAATTTCCTTTTTCATATTCGGCCACCAAAAGGATCTTTTCAAATCTTTAAACATCTTAGTACCTCCAGGATGAATAGTGTATCTGGATCTATAAGCTTCTTCGAGAATCTTATTCTTTATTTTAGCTACATCAGGTACACCGGTCCTTCCCTGAAACAACAATCTGCCATCGTCAGCTACCATGAAATCAGGTCTGTTACACAAACTCTCCTTGATCTCTACTAACTCTGGGTCATTGTCTTGCAAGGACTTGATTTCTATCAAGAATTCTGGTTTAAGTTGAATTTGAGCAATCGTAACTCGGTCCTTGTCAACATTGAGATCCAAACTAGCTAACTGCTCCAACAGTCTCCATTCTTGCAACATGAGATGTGACAACTTAACTATAGGCTTGCGGCTCAAGGCATCCGCCACTACATTCCCCTTTCCAGGATGATACTCAATGGATAAGTCAAAGTCTTTTAAATACTCAAGCCATCTTCTCTGCCTCATATTGAGTTCCTTCTGAGAAAATAAATACTTCAAGCTCTTATGATCTGAAAACACCGTAAATATCTCTCCGTACAAGTAGTGCCTCCATATCTTCAAGGCGAACACTATAGCTGCTAGTTCCAAATCATGAACCTGATAGTTCTCTTCATGCTTCCTTAACTGCCTAGAAGAATAGGCTATCACTTTCCCGTGCTGCATTAGTACACAACCTAGACCAATACCTGAAGCATCAGTGTACACCATAAAACCTCCTTCTTCAGATGGTAAAGCCAAAACAGGGGCCGTAGTTAAACACTCCTTCAAGGTCTGAAAGCTTCTCTTGCAATCTTCGGACCAATCAAATTTGTTCTCCTTGCGGGTTAGTCTTGTTAAAGGCACCGTGATCTTGGAGAAATCCTTAATAAACCTTCGGTAATAACCTTCTAGGCCTAGGAAACTTATAACTTCAGTTACATTAGTAGGCCTATCTCAATTCTTCACTGCCTCTACCTTCGAAGGGTCAACAAAGATACCTTCCTTTGTAATAATATGCCCTAGAAAGGACACTTCTTGCAACCAGAACTCACACTTACTAAACTTGGCGTATAGCTGATGGTCTCTTAATATTTGCAACGCCATTCTCAAATGTTCAGCATGCACTTCCTTACTCTTAGAATAAATCAAGATATCATCAATAAACACCACGACCCACTGATCAAGATAGGGCCGAAACACATTATTCATCAACTGCATGAAAGCTACAGGTGCATTCGTTAGTCCAAAAGGCATCACTACAAATTCCAAATGCCCATACCTGCTACGGAAGGCCGTCTTATAGATATCCTCTTCCTTAATCTGCAACTGATGATATCCTGATCGAAGATCAATCTTAGAAAAATACTGAGCTCCTGCTATCTGATCAAATAATTCATCAATCCTCAAAAATGGGTATTTATTCTTGATAGTCAGCTGGTTCAATTGCCGATAATTGATGTACAACCTCATCAAACCATCCTTCTTCCGGACGAACAATACTGGAGCTCCCCACGGGGATGTACTTGGACGAATGAACCCCTTCTCAAGTAATTCCATTAACTGTTGCTTCAATTCCCTCAGCTCTGCAGGGGACATACGATAAGGAGCTTTAGAAATAGGGGTCGCGTCAGGAATTAAATCAATAGAAAATATAATCTCTCTCTCAGGCGGAAGTCCTGGCAATTCCTCAGGAAAGACATCTGGAAAGTCTCGAATGACAGGAATGTCCTTAATCTCGATCTTCTTCTCAGGGGTCACATAAACAAAGGCTAGAAAAGCCTGACATCCTCTCCTCATTAACTTATCAGCTCAAAGGGCCGAAATAAGTGGCACAGACTTATGGTGCCTCACCAGAACTAGAACTGCAATGAACATTGGCCTCATACTTAGCCAACCAATCTGCTCCTAGAATTACATCATAATCCTTCATATCCATACAAACTAGATCAGCTGGCAAGTTCTGTTCATTAATCATAACCTTACTAGAAGGATAGAAATACTTAATTGCTGAACTGGAACCAATAAGGGTTGAAATCTCTAATGGAGAATTCATCAAGACTGGCTTCACAGATAAGGACTTAGCAAATTTCTGAGAAACAAAAGAATGAGTGGCACCAGTATCAAAGAGAATGAATGCTGGCTTATCATGTATAATAAGAGTACCTTCAACGAGTCCACCCTCCTCGGTGGTTCCAGCATCATCATCTTGTAGGGCTTGGAGCTTGCCCTGCTGCTTCCTGTTCCCTTGCGACTTAGTCGGGGTAACTTGATCTGACAGGAGGGGACACTCAGGAATACGATGGTCCTTGCCTCCACAGCGTAGTCAGGTGCCCAGCTTGCGCCAACACTCTTCCATCTTGTGACTTGGACGGTCATAATACTTACACATGCCCTTAAATGGCACAATCGGGCCAGGCTTCTTATCTTCATTCTTCGGCATCTTGCCCTTCCATGAACCAGACCCGCCATTGGGCCTTTTTTTGCCATTACCGGGTTTGACACTCCCGGAACCAGTAGGTTGTTCCTTCTTAACACCCATTCCACGAATTCTCTTTGTCATTTCTACGGTGTCTTCCAAGACTTGAGCTTTCCTTACCATCTCCGCATAAGTCTGAACTTCTAGTGGCGCTAACTGGTTGATATACTGCAACTTCAGCCCGTTGAGAAAACGCTTAGCCTTCATCTTCTCTGTAGATATCAAGTGAGTGGCATAACGAGATAACCGAGAGAACTGAGCTTCATACTCGGCTACAGAAAGATTTCATTGTTTCAAAGCAGCAAACTCAGCCGCTTTCTTTTCTTGTATTCTATCAGAAAAATATTTGCTGTTAAAGAGTTCCTCGAACTCCTTCCAGGAAACTTGTCTATCTCCAAGGGTAGCCTTCACTGCCTCCCACCATGTTCTTGCATCACGCTCCAGCTAGAAGGTCCTCAAAAGAACACGCTCCTGATCGCTACACTACATCACTTTGAAAATCCTTTCCATCTCTTTTACCCAGTGCCCAGCTTCATCGGGATCGGTCGAGCCTCCAAAACTTGGGGGATTCATCCCACGAAAGTTTCGGTGAAGATCGCCAGCACCGTGGTTCGCTGCTCCTCCTTGGGCCACTTACTGCAAGGCTCGAGTAAGTCCTTGAACCATTCGCTGTATATCTCGCCATTGCGCATGCTCCGCTGCCATCGGAATGTCCTATACGTAGAATAAATTATTTTAGGATCATTTAGAAGGAATAGTTCTAGAATTAGATTATTAACTCAACCCAAGTCTCTACCCAAATCTCAGTTAGGTTGGGTTCTTAGACTTATAACAAGGTTATAGGTTCTACGACATCACTTAGTGATGCGGGACGGACACGCGACCTGGGACTCTAGCTCGCGGGCGTCCCTAGCGAGGGAAGACGTGGACCGTGCGCGGTTGAGAAACCGACAGTGAGTCTCGGGTATCGGCCTTTCCGCGTTAACTCGGATTGAGTCACGGGACGGTCACTCACTCTCGCTCTCGCAGAGGTGATAAAATGATAACACGCTAGATAATCTACCACTAATGCAGCGGCATATACAAAAATATACGAGTAAAGCAATGCCTACGAGGAGGGTAGCGGGTGTACCTCCACGCTCCGGGCGTGGGGAAGACGTTCCCGGCCAAGTACGGTAACTCCCGGTACAACGGTAAAAGTTAATTACAACGGTGAATTTTATTGCCCACTCCACGCAGGGAGGTAAAGGGCTACAAGTGGGCCCGGGAGGATCGACCCTGGGTTGACGTGCAGCAATCTGGAGGTGTGTACGGCACGAACTCGGCCTGCTGGTCCGACTCGGTACTATTCCAACTCGGTGCAGTGCCAACTCGGTTGCTGACTCACTGGACAACAAGCAACGGTTTCCAAAGGAACGCTGCTTTCCTGAGATCTTCGGGAGGCGCCGCTTGGCTGGGATGATGGCGGGATGTCCCTGATCGACTCTCTGAAGGGGCGGTCGCTGAAGTTGACCTTTGATATTTGTTTCTGAATTTTCTGCCAGACTGAGTTGTGCTGACTGAACTCGGACCTGCTCTGCACACCTTCACGAAAAGAGTTCCTACGACCAGATCCGATGTCGGATTGATGCACAAGAGGTACCGATGGATAGAGGACTCAGAGATCTACAACATATATTGTTGGTGGCTCCATCCACAGAACGAATTAAAAATAAAAATGACTGCAAACTACCTTTTGTTTTCTGACCCGGACTGACAGACACACAGGGCAGAGATGGATCTACCTGAAACAGACCTTTGACCGAGAGCTAAATGATTTTTTTTGACTCAAAGAAAATTATGGTGGAAGGGGGTATACGTGAGGAACACTAGGGAATTTTGGTGGATTTTCTAAAATTTTATAACTGGGTGGGGAAATTACAACAATGAGACTCTGTCCCGTAGATCTGTAAAAGGGCAGATTACTGAGAGGGCAAACAAAAATATGGGAAAAATATCAAACTAAGGTCAAATGGCACTAAATTTGAACTGGAGATTAGGGGATACAGGGGGAACAAACCCTCCAAATTAGGGCTCGAACAGATAGTAATAAAAAAAGATAAAATTTTGGAGATGAGGTTCTGTCCTGATTTGGATAAAACTCCGACGTAGCGGCGGTGGCGGCGCGTTGGCGGCACGAACGGAAGGCGGTGGCCGGAAGTCACATCCAGCGGAGGTGGAGTTCTTGGAGTCACACCAAGAGGAGGGCTTCACACCCTAGAATGGCAGAAATCCATCTGCAAGAGGGGAGGAGAGACACAAGGGGTGCCCTTGGGCTTGCTCTTGGCAAAAATACTTAATTCTTCATTAATTCTTCTAATGACACTATACATGGGCTTATATAGAGAATGGAAAGGGGTGGGGGGATGGGAATTTCGTGGGAGAGAGGCCATTTTCTTCCCCCATGTGGTCAAAAACCCAAAATAAATAAATTACATATGGAGGGGACACTCCTTTGAAAGGAAGGAAGGCATCTTGGACTTTTTAGTCCATTTGTCCCCTTTGAATGTCAAACCATCTAGAAGCCCACCTTGGACCTTTGACTAGCCCCACATGGACCCCTAGGGCTTAGGTGGACCAATGGGAAAGGGTATGGGGGTCCCTTGATAGTCCTACTGGACTTTTTCATAAAAACCTAAAGAATCCTAAGGAATGACAAAGTGGCTTATAAAACCTTACAATTGCACATGTGTTTTCCCAAGGATATAATAGCAAACTAAAGGACACAAATACAAAAATAGAAGTTAGTGCCCGGTGTTGATTCCCATCAATTCTCCCCGGGTGGGAAGAACTCGACCCCGTCGAGTAGGGGTGAGGCTGCTCGAGTAGCTCCGGCGGATCCGTCATCGAACCTGGAAGCGCGGAGTACGCTCCACTCCAAGTAATCGACACCTACTCATCCCGTATAGATTCGATATGCACACGCTGCTATGGGTATGAGGCTAGAGGTGGACACTCCGGGGTGGGGTCACTCTCAAAAGAGGGGAAGGTAGTTCAAAGACTCACTAGGAATCACTGCTGGGTCCCTTTATGTGACGAGATCCGATCTGTGAGGTAGAACCGATCCCAAAGTCCGACAAGTCTCGCACTCGAAAGGGACTGACAACGCGAGCGTACAAAGGACCGACTCGACTCGATGTATGCACAGACACACAATACACTCAACAAACAAACCAGACGAAACAAAGACTCACACATGACCCTAAACAAACCTAATATTAGTCCGACCTATGCATAGGCGATGGTGGACCAGGACACCCAAATATGTGCCATGCATGCATTTGACGTAACCGGAGGTTAACGCCATGGGGAGCTCCTAGACATCCTACGATGCACCACTCATGGACATTGGGCTTGGATGTGGGAAGTCCGGGAGGTTCGGATTGTTTAGGTGGGCCGGGGGAACCAAAGTCTTCATTACCCCCAAATGATGGTTCAGACCTATTGCTATGTGGAGGTTGTTTGGCCCGAGTGGAAAAGGTGTGATAGTGAACTTCGCGGAAAAAGTGGAGTGAAGATGATAGCTCGGGAGATTCACTAGTGAAGGGGTCAAAAGGGTCAAAGAAGGTATGGCCCCGAGAGATGGGTTCCAACATGACATGGTCCCAAGTTTGAAATTCATAGTCACCGTCATACATTATGATCGGTGGGACGACGGTCATGTGTAGAAAATAAGATTCCTCCCTCGGGTAAAAGGGTATGAAGTCGGGCTCGGCCGACATGGGGAGGAATAAGAGAATCTCCGTGATGACACTACCCAAGGTGCACACGGAGGTAATGGACCCTAAGGCCGGATGAGTGAAGCTAAGACTAGCGGGTTGGTCGAAGCCTCGGGCCAATGAGTGCGTCAACTTCCATTGCGAGTCTAATCCCACAATAAGGTCATCCAAGGTGTCAACATGGTGACTAGACCAGAATGTGGTATGGAATGAGTTGACTGGCACTAATGGTAGGGTGTGGTCCATTGATGGATAAGGAGGCGGGACCAAGCCATCCTTAAGCCAACTAAGAAGCGGCTCGGCTATGAAAAGCGTACCCGTTAGAAACACGGGTGGCTCGAAATGAAGTGGCTCCAAACAAGACGGCTCCGGATGAGGATTGGAAAGTAAGGGTGGTAACGGAGCACTCATGGGTGGTGAAGGAGGGGTCTCCATAATGGGGAGAGGGCTTGGGGAGTCCTTAGATGGGGCCGGGTAGGGGCTACGGGCTATGGCCTCCCTAGGCTCGAGTATGGCTACCTCCGGTCGCGGAGGTGGGCAAGGGGAGACTTGCGACTCAAAATAAGCGCACCTCCTATCCACCCGATCCGAAAGCATTTGCACAAGTTCGGCAATGGTGTGAGTTGGAGTAGGGGAATCACGGTGGACATGCCCGTAATCGACCGGCCTCGGCTTGGGTTGGGGCTCGTCAAAGTGTGGGGCTCCTTGCCTCCGACTAGGACCCACTTGATTTGAAGCGCTTGGGTAGGATGGGTTGGGGGCGAGTGGGTGCGGTTGGTTGGAGGTGTGGCCCACTTGCTTGGGGGTAATGTAGTGGGGTTGGCTGGTGGCATGACCCCCGTGGTTGGAGGTAGGTGGGTGAGGCGCGTAGACCTTCTTAAGCTCTCTCTTCATGTCCCACCATGATTCGAGGGGCCATTGCCTCCTAACCTGTCTTAAGCCTTCGATGGTTCTCCATTTCTCGGTAGCCCGGTCATGAAGCCTATCTTTGGTAAAATAGAATTATCCAGCCTCGGACATGGGATACCAATCAAAGTAGGTGTCCATGGTGGCCTCCCACTTGAGGTAGACGCCCGGGTCATTGGAGCCATAAAAATCCGAGGCTTCGGACCTACGGAAGTGGAGAGGATGATTGCCAAGCCCATGGGTGGACCAACTGGCATATTGCCTGGGCGATGGGGAAGCCATGGGCATTAGAGGAGCTATAGGGTGACCATACCAACCGTGGACAAGACACTAGACACGACTCCAAAACGACGACAATGCAAGGTTGGAATGAGACTCGACTACCAACCTAGACACAACCAAGACTCGGTACGTGGCGGAGCTAATCGATCCGAAGATCACTTGCGCAAGTGTGCGGCCTTCCCGATAGGCATAGTCTAACGTTCAGACAACACCTTTTGATATACCGATTAATGGTATGCAAATGTGACACTTAGACCGACTTAGACTTAGACTCGACTTAAACGACTCTTTTTTTTTATATTTTGTTTTTAAACACCCTAGACTCAACCTGGCACTGATACCAAATTTATGCGGGAAGGACACGCGACCTGGGACTCTAGCTCTCGGGCGTCCCTAGCGAGGGAAGACGTGGACCGTGCGCGGTTGAGAAACCGACAGTGAGTCTCGGGTATTGGCCTTTCCGCGTTAACTTGGATTGAGTCATGGGACGGTCACTCACTCTCGCTCTCGCAGCGGTGATAAAATGATAACACGCTAGATAATCTACCACTCATGCAGCGGAATATACAAAAATATACGAGTAAAGCAATGCTTATGAGGAGGGTAGCGAGTGTACCTCCACGCTCCGGGCGTGGGGAAGACGTTCCCGGCCAAGTACGGTAACTCCCGGTACAACGGTAAAAGTTAATTACAATAGTGAATTTTATTACCCACTCCACGCAGGGAGGTAAAGGGCTACAAGTGGGGCCCGGGAGGACCGACCCTGGGTTGACGGGCAGCAATTTGGAGGTGCGTACGGCACGAACTCGGCCTGCTGGTCCGACTCGGTACTATTCCAACTCGGTGCTGCGCCAACTCGGTTGCTGACTCACTGGACAGCAAGCAACGGTTTCCAAAGGAACGCTACCTTCCTGAGATCTTCGGGAGGCGCCGCTTGGCTGGGATGATGGCGGGATGTCCCTGATTGACTCTCTGAAGGGGCGGTCGCTGAATTTGACCTTTGATATTTGTTTTTGAATTTTCTCCCGGACTGAGTTGTGCTGACTGAACTCGGATCTGCTCTGCACACCTTCACAAAAAGAGTTCCTACGACCAGATACGATGTCGGATTGATGCACAAGAGGTACCGATGGATAGAGGACTCAGAGATCTACAACATATATTTTTGGTGGCTCCATCCACAGAACGGATTAAAAATAAAAATGACTGCAAACTGCCTTTTTTTTCTGGCCCGAACTGACAGACACATAGGGTAGAGATGGATCTGCCTGAAACAGACCTTTGACCGAAAGCTAAATGTTTCATTTTGACTCAACAAAAATTATGGTGGAAGGGGGTATAGGTGAGAAACACTAGAGAATTTTTGTGAATTTTCTAAAATTTTCTATGTGGGTGGGGAAATTGCAATAAGGAGACTCTATCCCGTAGATCTGTAAAAGGGCAGTTGAGAGGGCAAACAAAAATATTGAAAAAATATCAAACTAAGGTTAAATGGCACAAAAGTTGAACTGGAGATTAGAGGATACATGGGGAACAAACCCTTCAAATTAGGTCTCAAACAGACAATAATAAAAAAAGATAAAATTTCGGAGATGAGGTTCTGTCTTGATTTGGACAAAACTCCGACGTAGCGGCGGTGGCGGCGCGTTGGCGGCACGAACGGAAGGCGGTGGCCGGAAGTCGCATCCAGCAGAGGTGGAGTTCTTGGAGTCACACCAAGAGGAGGGCTTCACACCCTAGAATGGAAGAAATCCATCTGCAAGAGGGGAGGAGAGACACAAGGGGTGCCCTTGGGCTTGCTCTTGACAAAAATGCTTAATTCTTCATTAATTCTTCTAATGACACTATACATAGGCTTATATAGAAAATGAAAAGGGGTGGGGGGATGGGAATTTCATGGGAGAGAGGCCATTTTCTTCCCCCATGTGGTCAAAAACCCAAAATAAATAAATTACATATGGAGGGGACACTCCTTTGAAAGGAAGGAAGGCATCTTGGAATTTTTAGTCCATTTGTCCCCTTTGAATGTCAAACAATCTAGAAGCCCACCTTGGACCTTTGACTAGCCCCACATGGACCCCTAGGGCTTAGGTGGACCAATGGGAAAGGGTATAGGGGCCCCTTGATGGTCCTACTGGACTTTTGCACAAAAACCCAAGAATCTTAAGGAATGACAAAGTGGCTTATAAAGCATTACAATTGCACATGTGTTTTTCCAAGTATATAAAAGCAAACTAAAGGACACACATACAAAAAATAAAAGTTAGTGCCCGGTGTTGATTCCCATCACTTAGAGTCCTAGAACTTAGAAAACCTAGGAATATTAGAAACCTAGGCTATGATACCACCAAACTGTCACGCCCCGATGTGGAATATCGGGACTGGCAGTAGAAACAATTAATAATAATATGTTGATTTACAGACATGCTATGCTAAAGCTAAAGAATCACCACCACACCATGAACAAAATAACTCCAATTAACTAAATAACATTTAAAAGATCCACAATCCAAATACATCAACCTTTAAAATAACCCAAGAAAACTTCCAACATAACATTCACTTGACTTCAGTACATTTTTTGACTCCAACATTACAAATCTATAGACACACACTCTAAATCATAACTAGACACATCAACTCTAGATGACTCTTCAGGTTCGTCCAATAGGTTTGCTCCAGGGTCGTCACTCTTGCCCATCCCCATCGGTCTGCGAATCCTCACCTGAGCTACCTGAAAGGGGGAAAACAACTGGGTGAGCGAACGCTCAGTAGGTAATAACAGGCAAGTTTAAGTAATTAACTAATTAATTGTATTTATAAGTGCAAAAAATAACGAAAGGAAATGACGATATGACAAGTAATATAAATACGAGATAATGAACATAACGTAACTGGAAATTGGCCAACAAACAAGGATTTATCAAGTCAAGAAGATTCAAGTGAGAGATTATGTCGTAGACATCATGCTAGTCATGCACTCGATGCAATGCCTCACCGTGTCATTCAAACTCCCCGGGGCACAAGTACTTTTCGGGCGCTCCTCCCAGGACCAGATCGGGCCCTTATGATGCGTTATCATTTATTTAATAGATCCAAGATCCCAAGTTATGTCTAGACATTAATCAAGATAAATGGCCAAAATTTCAAAGTATAGAACTTACCTCGAAGAATTCCAAGGGTAAGTGAAGTAGATATTTTGACTAGAAAGTTCAAGTTATTTAGAACCGACAGGTCCTTGTATTCAAACACGAACAACCACGGAAATCATTTTCTGGAAGATACACGGTCCATATTGGGCCGTTCAGAGGAATGGACGGTCGTTAGCCGAACCACGCTAAAGGGATCGGGCTGAAAGAGCAGCCTTATAGAGCCAAGGATAAACGGTCTACTATGGGCCGCTCAAATTACAGGACGGCCACAAGTGGGCCGTTCACGACAGGAAAGATCTGAAGCCCACGACGATAGTAAGAGGTTTGGATTGGGCCGCTCAATAACTGAATGGTTCATGATGATCCGCTCTTACGAATGAGCGGGCCGATACGGTCCGTTCAATTACTGGGCCTGACTGGCAACTAGAATCCACCCAAAATGGGCTCCGGGCTGCCATAAGTGGGGCAGAACTGAACCAGGGTACATCCCACTATCCACTGGTCAACCTAGGGCTTATTGGGCCGATCAAACCATGATTTGGTCGAAGATGAAACAAGGTTAATCGACCAACAAGAAAGGGCATTAGCCAGGAATGCACGGTCTCCAATGGGCGGCCTATTGAGTTAAACTGTCTGAATCCGGCCGTTCAAAACTCAGTCAGTCCAAATTGAGCTGTGACTCACAACACAGCAATCCGAGCGGTTCAATCACGTGAACAGGTTTAGGTCTTGGTGGTACAACCTGCCCGTCGTCCTAGTGGGAATCCCAGGCTCGCGGGGGCTTACGGAGTTCCCGTAATGAAGGTCCTAGTCCGACGGAAGGAGTATCCGACGGAGAGTCCCAACCATTACAAGGAATAGAGGCTAGGAAAACATCAGAAACCAAGTATAGCGGTCAGTCAATCCTACCGAAGTAGAACGACTGTTAAACAACCCTAGCAACATTAATTCATGTATCTTGTTCAAGATTAACTTTATTGAAATGAAGGACAATTAAAAGATGAAGTAATCAATAAAATCATATTCCTTGACTTCCATAAGTTCCATTTTCGTTATATGGGTTGCTACCATGGTCTAACTAAGATACTTAATGCTGGAATAATACTAAAACAACTCTGCGTGAAAGAGCGGTTAGTTATGGACCGTTCAACGGCCTCGGTGGTCGCACAACAGGCCGTTCATGCCCTCTTAGGTTCGAAGGCCTGCGGGAGATGAGCGGTCTGTAGAGTGCTGCTGGGGGGTTTGAGCGGTCTGTAACTGTCCGCTGTCCATCAGAACGGTCTGGAATGGGTCGTTCTGTTCATGAAATACTTCGAAGCACAAAATACTTGAACGGCTGTAAACCAGCCGTCTCTATAGACTGGACGGTCTATCGAGAGGCCGCGCAAGTCGGGGAGTCTCTGCTACCTTCGGCTTGCTCGCCTCCGGTGAGTCCGGCTAGGGTTAGCTAAAACAGTTAAATACACGAAACATAGAGCATGAAATTTAGGGCTTTTATTATCAATAGAACGAGCACAAAGAGTTATACAAGGTAGCATGAACAATTGAATGTTTAGTGCCTGAAATCCCTACTTAAATCGAGGTGGAACATTACTAACCCTAATTCTAACATGCTCGTATTAAAACCATAAAATTGCGCAGGATACTACATGAAAATTAGGGCTTTTTATACCAAAAGAAAGAAGACAGGACGACGCTTCTATCCATATATGATACTTAGGGTTTGGCTTGCTATCACCTACTTTAATTGAAGGATGAAGGAAGAAGATAGGAAGCCGGCGCGCTAGGTACCCAACGCTGGTGATCGTCGCGATTCTCCCCTGATCGAGCTCCTCTCCGGCCGCCACAACATCTAAACGATTCTAAGGTGGCTTAGGTTCGTTTATATAGGTTCAATGGTATCTAGAGGGTTCTAATCGTGGAGATAGAGTCCACGCACCGCGGACGGGCGTGAATCGCGCGGGATAGGGTTAACGCCGCCATTGCGCCGCCAAGTACACCTCCTAGGGTTAGGGTTTCGGAGAATAACCAGAGGGGAAACGATCTCTTAATCCCAGCCTTTCATTTGCATCCGATTTTAGCTTAAATGATCGGGTATTGGGCTCTAATTTTGCATTTTAAGGTCCGATTAGACTAAGTGTGGATTTGGGCCTTAATCTGCTAATTCGGCTTATTTAGGAATTTTATTTGGGTTAGTCGTAGAAGACAATTTTACTAAAAGCTTTATCCTATACAAGATTCTAATTTTTCCATATTTTTTATAAAATGGTCAAAATTTTACTTATCCTATTTCTTAAGGAATTCTTATTCTTGAAATTTTTATTCATTAATATACCGGGGTGCTACAATTGTTATTTAAATTGAAATGTGATGCATGACTGAACCAGAGCAATTATTCAGACATTACCAACAACCAGATATTGAACCATTCTCAAACAGATCAAAAATTTATTCAAAAATTTGAAGACAAGTTGACACACAATCATTCTCAGAACTAATCCAAATATCAATTCAAGAATGAAATCAGAATTCATCATCATGCTGAAATTTACATAAACCTAATTCTCTTCTTAAGAATTTAAATCTTTCATTTCCCAAAGATTTAGTAAAAATGTCAGCAATCTATTTTTCAGTTTCAATAAAATTCAGTTCAATTTCATTCTTGCTTACTTCATCTCTAAGAAAATAGTGTTTAATTTCTATGTGCTTAGTCCTAGAGTGATGAATATGATTTTTAGTCAAACATATAGCACTAGTGTTATCACATAAAATTGGAATGCATCCCAATTTTATCTGATAATCAGTGAGTTGGTGGTTGATCCAAAGTACCTGGGTTGCACAATTCCTTGCTGTCACATATTCTACCTCAGCAGTGGATAGTGCAACAGTGTGTTGCTTCTTGGATGCCCAAGACACTTGACAATCACCTAAGAACTGGCAGCACCCACTAGTACTTTTCCTATCAATCTGACACCCAACATAGTCTGCATCAGTGTAAGCTATTATGTCTAGCTCACATCTAGCAGGATACCAAAGGCATAGTTCTAGGGTGCTTGACATATATCTAAAAATCCTCTTAACAGCACTAAGATGAGACTCTTTAGGACTAGCCTAAAATCTAGCGCATAAACACACAGCAAATTGAATATCAGGCCTAGATGCAGTAAGGTAAAGAAGGGATCCGATCATACCTCTGTACAACTTGGTGTCAACCAATTTACCTTTTGGGTCATCATCAAGACCAGTTGATGTACGCATTGGTTCTGTTATCTCCTTGAGGTTTTCCAATTTGTACTTCTTCAGTAGATCCCTCATATACTTTGACTGAGTGATGAAAGTTCCTTCTTTGGTCTGTGTCACCTGCAGTCCAAGAAATAGTTTTAGCTCACCCATAGAGCTAATTTCAAATTCATGTGTCATTAAGTTAAAAAATTCTTCACACATTGTTGGGTTAGTTGAACCAAAAATAATATCATCCACATATATTTGTACAATGAGAATGTCTGGATGACATACCTTTGTGAACAAGGTTTGGTCAATTTCACCTCTTGTGAACTTACTGAGCCTGTCATACCAAGCTCTAGGAGCTTGTTTCAATCCATATAGAGCTTTATTCAACTTATATACATGATTAGTATAATCTATACATTCAAAACCAGGACGCTATCTTACAAAGACATCCTCTTTTATTTCTCCATTCAAAAATACAGATTTCACATCCATCTGCTGAAGGGTGATTCCTGATGAGCATGCATATGCTAACAAGATTCTAATGGCCTCTAACCTAGCCACAGGGGCAAATGACTCTTCAAAGTCAATACCGTACTCTTGATTGTACCCCTGAGCTACCAATCTGGCCTTATTCCTAACAACATTACCCTGCTCATCGATTTTATTCCTGAAAACCCATTTAGTTCTAATGACAGTCCCATGATCAGGAGATGGAACTAGGTGCCATACCTTGTTCTTGTCAAATTGATTTAATTCCTCGTGCATGGCATTAATCCAATGCACGTCACTAAGGGCACTATCTTTGTTTTTGGGTTCTATGTGTGACACTAATGCAAAGGAATTTAACTCATTCTGAGCTCTGAGATAAAATCTAGTCCTAGGGGGTTCATGCAAATTACCAATTATATTATCTATGGGATGATCTCTAAGAAATCTGACATTGATAATTTGATTACCATGATCCTCATTTACCTCCCCCTGAGAACCAGGCTCCTATGCATCATTGTCTTCAGATTGATCTACATGATTTTCATCTTTTAGAATTTCTCTATTATTCTGTTCCCTGCACAAATCATTTTCAAGCTTAGTCATTGTTTCATAAAAAATCACATGTGGAGATTCTTCTACTGTCTTAGAGTTTAAATTGTATACCCTATAGGCTCTAGCTTTTTCTGAATATCCTAGAAAGATTCCTAGATCGCTTTTAGGTTCAAATTTATCAAGGTCTCTTTTAGCATTAACATGCATAAAATATTTACAACCGAAGACCTTGAAATAAGCTAGTGAAGGTTTCTTACCCTTGAGAATTTCATGAGTTTTATGGGTAAATGGCCTTACCATGGCTCTATTGACTACATGGCATGCAGTGTTGACTGCCTCAGCCCAAAATTTCCTTGGTAGGTTACCTTCCACCAGCAATGTTCGAGCCATCTCCACAAGGGTCCGATTCCTCCTCTCTCCTACCCCATTTTGCTCTGGTGTCCTTGGAGAGAAAAACCTGTGATTTATATCATTATTCCTGCAGAAGTCACCAAACTGTGAGTTATCAAACTCACCACCATGATCAAACAAAATATTCTGAATGGAATTGTCATTATTCTATTTTATTTTTAAATAGAATTCCTAAAATTCATTAAATGCTTCATGTTTGTGTGTAAGGAAAAACACCCAAGTAAATCTAGAGAAATCATTAACTAACACGAAACCATATCTTCTATTTGATAAACTAGCTGATCTAGTAGGTCCAAAAAGATCCATGTGAATCAGCTCATATGGTTTAGAAGATAGGTTTTCTGTTCGAGACTTGAATGACTTCCTAGTCTGTTTGGATTGAGTGCATGCCTCACATACAACATTATCAATTTTAAAAGATATTTCAGGAAGTCCTTTGACCATGCAATGCTTATTTAGTTTATGTAGCAATGTATAACTAGCATGACCTAGTCTACGGTGCCAAAGATAGGCTAGGTCATCCTTGTTAGCAGTAAGGCATAGGTTTGAATGTGCTACATCATCTAGGTCAACTAGGTAAATGTTATTGACTCTTTTTCCAGAAAATTTAACATTATTAGAATTAGGCTCATAAATGTTGCAACCAGTAGAGTCAAACACTGCCCTATGACCTTTGCCACAAAGCTGGCTAATACTTAACAAAGTACATGCAAGACCTTCTACCAGCATGACTTCATCAATACAACAGGTAGAGCACTTACCTACCTTTCCTAATCCGACAATCTTACCCTTGGTATTGCCTCCAAAGGTGACAAGGCCTCCATTCTTTTCAACCAGCATACAAAATTTGGCCCTATCCCCCGTCATATGCATGGAGTAGCCACTATCCAAGTACCACAAATTTTGCTTGGCTGCTAGGCACACCTGCATCAAGGATCAAGTAGAGTAGTTTGGAACCCAAAAATATTTGGGCCCCAAAATAATAGAAGAATCATCAAAACATGATAGCAAACATTTAGGTATCCACATTTGTTTTGGAACTGATTGCTTTGTGGATTTGTTTGTTTTCTTTTTGTTATTGTTGTTTTTGTTGTCATTAGTAGTATGGAAAATATTGGGTGAGATATACCCTGGGTTGGTCCTAGGCTGACCATAAGAAGTGTGTTTCCTTGGATTCCATGTCCTGGATTCCCCAAACCAATTTCTAACTTGAGGTCTATAATTCTAAGTAGGATTTGAGTGGTATGTAGACCTTCCATAAACTCTATCCCTTCTAGACCTACTAAACTGATATGTATGTACATAATGGTATGCATGGTAGGTCTGAGCTCTTGGATGGTTTCTGTTAATTTCTAATCTCTTGACTATAGTAGGTCCACCTTGAATATGCATGGGAGTGATTTGTGTCTTCCAGTTACTTTTCTTTGGAGACCTATTGGAGTTATTCTGGGATTTTGATGTTGCAGAAGGTTTACCCCTATTCTGGTGTTTGCCCTAAGGTGTAGACTTGTGTGTGCATGAATTGTTGGACACCTCCATGTAGATTATGAAAAATCCACTTAATGAAAAAGAAGAAGAAAAGGGAAAATATAAGGGGATGAATGGGAGCATGCGTAGGATGCTAAGGGTGAATGTGATCGCCAGAGGGGTTACCACAAAGAAGAAAAGAATGATCGCATGTACCTTGTGTTGAGCGGGTGAGATTGTGGATCCTTTCTTCCTCCTTCTACCGGCCGGCCGATGAAGGGGGTTCTTAGCTTTGATTACCTTGTAAGAACACACAAAACAAGCAAAGATATGGATTAGCCAAAAGGGTGTAGTATCAATGTTCTAAGAGCATGAAATCAATCAATTTGAGCATGAACACACCTTGTGTGTTTGATTTAAAAACCCCTAGGAGGAGCAACAAGGTTTGAAAAAATATGGATGAATATGCTAATGCAACAAGATAGATGTGATGTGGATCAAGCAAATACTAGAGGAAAGGATGTGTGATGATGATGATATGTTAATGACAAAAGCAATAAACAAGCTATGGGGATGGTTCCTTTCTGCTGTGCGTGCAGCAGTGAAGGGGAGAAAGGAGTCTTCAATATGCAAGAGGGGCAGCAGAGGTTCGTCCGTAGAAAGAGAGGAATCCGCCAGGAAGAAGAGCTTGGAAGAATCACCTGCAATCAAAGAAACACTCTTCTCTCTGTTAACTCTGTATGTGTTTCTCTCCACTGTTTGCTCCTTATTTGCCTCTCTTTCCTCTCTCGTCCCCTCGCGCGAAGAGAATCAGGAGGTGTATTTATAGGGCCAAATATCCTTGCAAAATAAGGATTAAAACAAGGTAATGATCCCCATCAAGAAACACTCTTCCCAGTCGAACACAAGGTTTAAAATGGGGAAAGAATCATTACTGGAAAGAAGGAGTCAAAAGGGAAACGGAATTGAAAATGACGACCCCTTGAAGGGCGTCAATTAAAAATGACGACACGACCAAAGGTGTTAATTAAAATAACGACGTCCATAAAGTCGTCAATACCTGGATTTAATTATAGAAATAATTACCTTTCCTTATTTAAAATGATGAACTGACGCCTGCCATACGGACGTCAAATAATCAACGTCTTCAAGAGAGACGTCAATTCTTCAATTTTCATTTTATTTGCGATCTGTAATTTCCAGTAAATCTAGAAAATGATGCCCGTATTGGTAGTCATCCATTTTTAAAAGCGGCGCCCTTGGGCAGGCCGTCAATTTAAATAGCGCCCCTGATTAGGGCGTTAATTCCAATTAACCAAGAAAAAAAATAAGAAATCTCAATTAATTCATACAAAATAGAAAAACTTCATATTAAATCAATATTGAGGTTCACTCTGGGGCGTCATATGGTGACATGAGATTTACTCAACATAGCATCAATTTTGGCATGTCTACATCTGCCCCGCCTTGACGTCTGCTTTGCAAGGGAGTGAGACGGAATGAAGCGAAAGTGAAACAAGTGGAATGAGGTGGAACGTACTGATAAGTAGATGCCAATGTGTGATGTGACACGCTCCCGACACTAAGCGTTTAGAAATCTTTCCAAGATTCTGAATAAATCAACTCTGGATGATTCCAAGAAAGCATCGATTAGCTGGATAAAGGAGACTAAACTAGATAAACGAAATGTGCGTGAGGGCACGACAGTGAGGCACCATTGGAGAGCGGTTACCATCTAATGTGAACGTGCTACAATCAAGGTGGATTTGTAGAAAAGTAAAGTGAGTTGAGATAAAGATCCAGCAAAGGGATGATTTTCAAGGGACCAGCCTGAACGGTTTTAAAGAGAATAAAGTACTTGATTTGGAATGGAATATCTTATGTCAACTCAATTAAGAGCGAGCGACCTTCATTATTGGCGTAATTTGAAGACTTTTTATCATTAAGCTCAAAGTCCTACATGATGCATGATGCATGCTGGGCTAAAAGAAAAATTAAAACAAACTAAAATAAAAGATAATCAAGGATAATATTGTTAAGCCATCTAGATTTGGTCAAGAATCTAGATCTCTGAGCTGATACTAAGCCGAAGCCCGTTTGTCCACACATCAACTCAGAAAGTGGAACCATCGTCCCAAACCTTGAATGACTCAACGGCCTATCCGTGTGATCAAGATTCCCCTGGAATTATCACTGTTTTTGATGAAGGGGAACTCAAATTCCAGGTTCATCAGAATCACAAGGTCCTTGATATGCTATAATAACGTAGATACCATATAGTAACAATGCATATAGGGATGCATACAGGAAGATGGTGATAACATGAGCATGTGGGAACTGAGAAATGAGGTGCAGTCACCGTGGGGCTTGGATGCTGAGGCCCAGTTGATGGGACCAAGAGCTTCTTAACTTGTACTCAAAATTTCATTAGCCATGATATAAAGATGCATAAAGCGTACTCAACAACATTGATTTGAATTTGAGAATTTTTGGATTTATTTGGATTTTTTTGAGAGAATTTTTTTTTTTTTTTTTTGAATTTTGATTGGAATTTTGAGAAATTTTGAATTTATTTGATATATTTTTTTGAATTTATATTGGAGTTTTGAGAATTTTTGAATTTTTATTGAAATTTTGAGAATTGTTTTGAATTTTTATTAGAATTTTGAGAATTTTTTGAATTTTTATTAGAATTTTAAGATTTTTTTTGAATTTTTATGCAATGTACAGACTTTTGGAATGTATAGACTTGTGATGGGAATGGATGCGTAGACTTTGCATGCTTAGACATTGGAGGAACGAATGTGTAGACTTAGCATTATATAGACTTATGGATGAAGAACGAATGTGTAGACTTAACATTGTATAGACTTGAGATGTGTAGACTTATGACTTATGAATGTATAGACTTGGAACGTACAGACTTAGCAATGTATAGACTCTATGGAATGGAGTGTATAGACTTTGGAACGTATAGACTCAGAGAATGTATAGACTTAGGTGGGTAGAATGTATAGACTTGGAGGATGGAGTGTAGACTTAGCAATGTATAGACTTGAGAATGGAATGTATAGACTTGTGCTTGGAGAGTGTATGGATTTGGAATGAATGTACAGACTTCAGATTGTGTAGACTTGTGACTTATGAATGTATAGGCTTGGAACGAATGTACAGACTTCAGAATGGAGTGTATAGACTTTAGAACTTTGCACCCATGATGCTTAAACTTATGCAAATACTTCCAGGCTTGCACAACCTGCACTTCTACACTTCAAAGCTCAAAAGATCATTAGCACAAAATATGATCATAAGTGCTTGATATAAACAATTTAATCATGATATGACAGCACTTAAGTTCATGAATAATCCAGTAATTCAAAAGCATAAGCTCGAGAAATGACGACCCTTCTGGTCGGCGTCAAAACAATAAAGGACGACATTCACTGGGGCGTTAATTGCACTAAATGTTTAACTTGGAATCGGAATGCAAATGACGCCCTCCCTGGAGGCGCTGGATAAATGACGACCCTAAAGATGTCGTCAATTGAACAAATGACGCCAGAAAGCACGTCATTAATTAGCTGTTTTCGTTTCCTGCTCGGAATTAAGCTTCCAGCAAATCGTTTTATTCAAACACAAACCATGCTACCCGTTAACGTTCAAAACACTATAAATAGGGCAACTGCTGGTGTTTCCAAGAATCAGAACATCGAAGCTATTTTCTATTAAGCAGACAGAGGAACTAGCCATCTTCTGTCAAGCAGACGGAGGAACTAAGCAAAAGGACAGCAGCAGAAGAACAACAGAGCAGAACAAGTAACACTATCAGAAGGATGAATCAGCTGATGCAGCAGAGGCTTTCCAAGAGGCCAAGGATGAGTTTTCCCAGGATTTGTGAAGTGCCAGGCCACATCAGTGGGAGAATTGCTAAAGACCAAGTAAGTGTTCTTTGTGTTTGAAGCTTTTATTTTTGTTCTGTCTTTCTTTCTTTTCAAAATTTCTGATGTTATTCTCTTTTCCTTCCTTCTTTTTATGTTTTATGTTTTTAGGATTACCCCATTATTCCTGGTCCAAGAAGATTTCTGAAAATCAAATGGCTTCCTTTATTGCTTTCTAAACTTTCATTAGATATGAAATCCTTCCTTTCTAGATGGAACCTTCTTGGCCTCATCACCCATGCCACTCATTACAATGATATTCACTTAGATTGGGCTACAATTGGTGCTCTTATAGAATTATGGCACCCTCATACTCACACATTCCTCTTCCCAACCTTTGAAGCTACCATACTCCTAGAAGAAGTGGAGATGCTCTTGGGTTTGAAAAGGATGAAGCAAGGAGAGGAATCAAGGATGGCTCATATGACCAAGCCCATACAAGCCCATGACATGCTCATGAGTCTTGTCCAAAGTCCAAATTTGGTGAATCAAATGAAGGCCAATAAGGGAATCAACCTTTTGAAGTTGGCTTCATGGGTATACAAAAACATGGACAAGGTTCAAGAAGATGAAGATCTTTTGGAGAGAGTGATGAAAGGGTTTGTCATATGTGTAGCGGGAGCTTTATTATTCCCTTCATTGGAAGACCATTTAGAGGAACATCACTTAAGTGCTATAGCTAGCATGTGGGAGGGAAAAAGAATAGGTGGGGCAATATTAGCCAACCTATACAACGGGCTCACTTCGGCTTCACTAGGACGGCCCCTATTTGGGTCAATGCTCCTTCTAGCTTGTTGGATAGATTTCCACTTTAAATTTGATCCATGTCAAGCAAACCAAACGGCCTCCAAAATCTTCTCCAAGAGCCCACTTCGGTATATGACAGACTCATTGGGTCTATGTGAAAGGGTGACCAATAGAGTTCCCAAGCTCAAGAAGAGGAATGAATGGAGGGATTACTTCAAATCAATGCCAAAGAGCAATTTTACATGTACGCCGGGTTTTCTCAAAACCCAAGAACTTCGCTCAAGGTTATCTTCCGGCATCGAGCTCTGTTTAATTGGTGGGACCGACTTTTTCCTTTACAACGCACACCGGTGCCTCCCACAACTCGGGCTTCCTCGACATCTCTTAGAAGAACCTTCTCACCTTCCTCCAATCAAAAGAAGAGAACTATGCTCAAACGGAGATCATGAAGAAATCAAGACCATAATGGCTCAATGGAAGGTGGGACTTCTTCACAGATCCAAGACTCATGTTGAAGAAGAAGAAGACAAATGTAAAGCTTATGTACTGGCTCTTAAAAAGATAAGGCCCACAGTGGCTTAGAGAATGTAATCATGATTTTTTTTAATGAAATAAAAATTCTGTTCTTATTTGAGCCAAAATAATGAGTTAAAATGATCATCTCTTCCAATTTATGCAATTCTGTCTGATAAAGCAAACTTCGGGTTCTCTGTTCTTAACGGCGCCTCCATCAACGGCGTTACTTTATGAAACCACGCCTCAGCTAATGTCGTCCATTATATTTCAAAACCACAATTGACGCCCAGGGCACTGGCATTTCTTAACTCACGTCTTTATAGAAGGCGTTAATCAATTCAAATTTTCAAATTATCTTCAAAATAACTCCTTGTTTTCTCAGAAAAAAAATGCCTTTTCGCACGTCGCGTGTTCAAAAATGGGCACCCATATTGGTCGTCGTCAAATTCAAAGGGTAATAATGACGCCCGATCACATCAATCAACTCCCATTAATGCGCCTGACGACGATTACAAATTCCCATGCAAATAACAAATGACGTCCAGCCTCAGGGCGTCAAATCCATAAACCACGCCTTTCCTCAAACCGTCAATTTACCAATAAACGACTTCCATACAACCGTCAATTCATCTCGACCGTTAAACCCTACTTTCCCCCCTTTCTCCTTCCTTCGTTCATTTCTTTTCTTTCTCCCTTCCTGCAAAACCCTAACCGCAACCCCCCAATCTATCTCTCTCATTCTCCCTCACTCCACTCTCTCTCCCTATGGCTGGCGGCGCTTACAAACGCCAGAGGGTGTCTGCCCCGGCCGTGGTGGACTTGGAAGAAGAACACGCCGTGGAGGAGCTTCCTCCCGCGGCGGCCGAAGAAGCACCGGTGGCGGCGGCCGGTGAAGAGGAAGAACGCGGTGAAGGCGATGGCGAAGAAGAAGACGAAGGAGATGAAGGTGATGATGAAGACGAAGGCGAGGAAGACGATGGAGAAGACGAAGAAGGGGATGAAGAAGAAGGAGGAGAAGAAGAAGGAGGAGAAGAAGGAGGAGAGGACCCACCGGCGGCGGCGGCGGCACCCCCTCGGCCCAGACAACTCCGGCGGCCATGCCAACCACGGCAGCCCCTCCGTGGAGGGCTGATTGGGCCCAAACGACAGAAGGTAGGCCCCCACGCCCCATTTTTCCATTTTATTTTTATTTTATTTTCATTTTCTTCCATTTCCATAGCTCTCGGGAGAGGGAAAACCAGTGACTCAGAAAAATGACGCCCCCAGGGGTGTCGTCAATTTAACTAACGTCTCGGAATTGGTTGTCAATATCATTATTTCATATTTTTTTTGAAATAATTAATCCCATGAAAACCACGCCCTGCAGCATGTCGTCATTTTAAATTCTATCATGTTTTACCATCATGCTATTATTTCCCTGTGATTTTATTAAATTTAAAATGCATGTGTCTTTGTTTATTTCAATTTCGCACATTAACTACCTCAGGAAAACCACGCCCCCATCGGGGCGTTAATTCAATAAACAATGACCAATGGAGTGGTCGTCAATTAAAAATTTCCAGAATTTCTTTTCGGGCCAAAATTATTCATTTTGAACAACGTCCCCTACAGGGGCGTTACTTAAACAACTGACGACCCAGGGATGGGCGTCAATTTTAAAAATCTCTCAGAATTTAGGAAATTAGTTTCAAAACAACGCCTCCCATAGGGGCGTCTTTTAAATAATCAACGACCCAGGCTGGGCCGTTAATTCAATGAAGGCCCAGAGTTACCAGAAACCCATTTGGAAATAACGCCGCTCTCAGGGGCGTCAAATAGGAAAACCACGACCCAAGGTTGGCCGTCAATTAACCAAACAACAAATACCTTAACAAATGAACTTAAGTGAATTTCCACATGAAAACTTAAGCAAAAAAAATCTTTTATATGCATGCAGGGGCTGATGAGGACGGGGATTTCTTGGGTCCAGGTCCGAGCAGCTTATTATGGGCTCCCTGAGTTCCAGAGGGATAGGATAGATGCTATGGGGTTTGGGGCCTTCCTTAGTATTGAGCCAGTGAGACTCGACCTACCCTTGATCCAGGTACTCAGAGAGAGATGGGATAGGTCTAGAAGGGCATTTCTGATGCCATGGGGGCACATGATCCCTAGCCTAGAGGATGTGGCTAGGATTACCGGGCTGAGGGTAGATGGAGAGGCTGTAAGCGGGATCACCCTACCTGACTATAGTGAGCTTACTCAGAGGCTACTAGGGCTAGAGACGATGTACGAGACACCGAGCGAGTGTAGGACCATTTTTCGCACTGACCTTACCATAGCTATGGGATTGGGGGACTCTAGGCAGAGATCTAGGGATTCCTTAGAGTAGTTTTCGCAGAGATTGATAGATGGGGCTAGGGCTGCCTATTGCCAGGACCCGGCTGAGAGAGAGAGGGCAGACAGAGATTTGAGGAGATTTCTATTTTTGATGCTCGGGAGGCTGCTGCTCGGCACGAAGGGTGATGTTATCAACTGTCGATTCCTGGGGATACTCGAGGACTTGGAGGGCATTGGCAGATACGCCTGGGGGGCAGCGCTGCTGGCGCACTTGATAGTCGACCTGTCCACAAGGACAGGTCGAGAGACGACAGTCAATGGCTTTTCACCTTTTCTTCAGGTATGCATTTTCTTTTTTTTTTTGTTTTCTTGTTAGAATACATATGCATATGAATGCTTTGCTAATGCGATGCATGAATGCAGATTTGGAGCCACTTGTACATGCCGATGGGACGCGTCGACCAGTGACCTGGAGATGAGGGATCTTTCCCCTTAGCACGACGCTGGCTACCAGTGGTGATTGGAGCCCCACTCGCCTACGAGTTGCGAGTGTTGCGACGGGAGTTCCGAGACATCCCCGCCTCACTGGTACGCATGATTAATATTATGCATTTTTTTATTTATTAATTATGATGAGATGCATGATGATATGCATGTTTATGGATGCAGGTGCGGTGGAGACCCTACGAGGGGATGACCGACGAGGGCCAGCCGTGGGTCGTAGCGGGCCGACCTCGTTTTGGGCATGAGCTTTGGGTTCATTGCCTGAATGAGATTGAGCCGCTACGGCTTAGGCTGGTGATGAGGACCCTCGACCTACACCAGGAGTGGATCAAGGTAGGAGAGCCGCATGGGATAGGCAAGAAGACGCACGATCGCACGAAGGGGATCGACTGGAGAGTGCGGTTCTTGGACCAGTATGCCGACTGGCGGCGTGGCGGGACCCGAGTCACCTCACAGGCGATGGACAGCTCTGAGTACCTCTAACGCTACTGGGAGGTTTACGCCGTCTGACCCCAGATGAGGGTCTTGGGGGTATGTATGAATGCACTTATTTCTAAATTAAATGCAAATGCTTTGTATATCTATCATGCGACTAATATGTAATGAATGTAGGATGCGCGGGATATAGTGGCGATGGATGCACAGGCCCACCTACACAGCCTAGAGGCACAGTTAGCTGCCACGCGGGTAGACCTTGAGACCCTGGTGAGTGTTTAAATTATTCCTATATAAAAATGATTTTTTTTTTGAATTATTGATGATTAGCCACTGACAATCTTAATGAATGCAGCGTGCCCAACAGGGAGCAACGGTGAGAGAGACAGGAGAGGCCTCCAGCTCGAGAGGGCCCAGTGCAGAGACGACGGCACTAGCGGAGCAGCTAGCAAGGGCAGTTGCACGGGCCGTGGCAGAAGAGCACGACCTCGCCTCATGGGTAAATTTTAAACTCAAACTTAACCTTACATTAAGATAAATTATTTATGTGATATGCTCATGAAAATTGTTTTCTTACAGACCGAGGAGCTCCGGGCCACTCTTACCTGCATCGAGGAGGTTCAGCAGGTGATGGCCACCCGGGTGAGTTTTGTTTTCAGTTGTTAATTGCTTATTTCATGAATAATTGAATTATACGTGGAACTGATAATTTGTTTGAATGTTTGCAGACTTCAGAGTTACAGGCGGCACTCACCCAGGCTGCCTTAGCTGGGGCGGAGCTGGGCATCCGTGAGCAGCATGTCACAGAGCTTGAGAGAGCTTTGAGGCAACGAGAGGAGCTGCCTCAGGACGTGGCGGAGTTGCGGGTCGCCCTCGAGCTGGAGCGGAGGGAGCGTGCTCAAGAGTGCGAGGAGCACCAGGCGGAGCGCGCTCGTGACCGTGAGCAGCACCAGACGGACCGTGCCCGGGATCGAGAAGAGCAGTCAGCTTGCGAGCGGGAGCTTACAACCTTGAGGGCCTAGCTAGCCATTACGCAGGAGCGGCTACGAGCGACCGAGGAGCGGCTTCAGCGAGGCCGGGAGCGGGCGCGAGCTGCAGGGTACGCATTCACCAGCTCTACTTTTATGGCGGGCTCCTCTCTCCGGCAGAGGAGCGAGGCAGAGGAGCCGGCTTGAGCTCCAACTACTTCCCGGGGGTCCATGCCCCCTCCACCAGCGCCTCGTCGGGAGGACGAGAGTGAGGCCGAGAGTAGGAGAGAGGAGAGTGGAGGCGAGAGCTGAGAGACTGTACTTGTACTCCTCCGCCCTGACACATGTACCCAGATATTTATGATGTATATATATGAGATTGAAATTTTTGTTACCTAAGCACTTGTGTAGTCGTGTACTTGTGTCTTCTTTTCCTTCTCGCCTTTTACTTTTGCCCTGCGCTTGTAGTTCACACTTGAACAAACAGGTTAATCCATCTGTTCGACTTGGCCCCTTGCTCAATAAGTAAGGGATGTCTTTACTTTGACCTTGATAACGGGTCAAGGGGCCAAGCCTTTAATCAATGAAGGCAAATGATAGATATAAAATGCACCATGCAAGTAAGCATATGCTAACCAAAGGTAAAAGATGCCCATACAAGAATGCAACCAAGCATATGAGAAGCAGAGGGCTTGAAATTCCACAATCATTTTTTTTTGTTTTTTGTTATTATTTATATATATACTTTTTTTTTATTTGAATTTTTGTTTTGAAAGTGGCACTTAATTTTGAAAAGGACGCCTATTTGAAATTTTTTGTTTTGGAGGCGAGTATAGTATAGAGCTTTGAAACCTTAACCATCATAATCTAAAATTCATTAGACTTTCTCAAGAGACTTAACAAAAGAGCCAACGTGACTTATTTAGGCTTTTACACATATTCTCTCGCAGCCCATCCTTCTTAGTCGGTCTTCGCCATTCTTCGAGCTTACAACCCACCATGGAGGGAGAAGAGAAGAATGATTAAGGAAGCTCACGAAAGGTTTTCAAGAATGGGGCACGCTCCTCCCCTGCCCTATGTTGGGATTCGGTCTTCGGCTTAGGGAAATTTTGTTGCTCTTGTTGCCTTTATTCATGCATGCTTACGACCAGGGTTTTCCCTGCGGGGACTTTGCTCTCTTGACATGCTTTCTTTTATCATAACTTCCTTTTCCTTCCTTTTCCTTTTTTTTTTTCGAAACAGATAAAGACCTAATTGTACTTGGGCTTTAAGCATTTTGTTCCCTTTTGGGCCCTGACTTCCACCTACTAGGGCGGCGGACAGGCTTGGTTAGTAACCCCTAACTTGCATTCCCTCTCGTGAGCCGAAAGGAAGAGAATAGGTAAGGCTTTTACACTCTTGTTTGGGTCGGACTTTCCTCAAATTCCGGGCTGCTTGAGCTTAAGAATAAAGCGTGTAGTGTGTGCGTGAATTGACCGAAGAGTTAAATCGTCAAGACTGAAGAATGAATTAAGGATTTTGATTTTTTCGGGCTCGTGGCCCATGTACTATACCAGCCTCCAAAATTTTTGTTTATTTTTTTTATTTTTTTTTATTTTTTTCTCTTTTTTTATTTTTGTTTGTTTTTTTCTCTTTTGGTTTTGTTTTTCTTCTTTTTTTTTCTTTTTGGTTTAGGGGTAATATTTCTTCAAGTAAAGGCCATTCCAAGGATGGGCCAGCTCTTCACCTTCAGCATTAATTAATTTGTAAGCATTGCCAGAAAAAACATCTTTTATGATGAAGGGCCCTTCCCAGTTAGGTTGGAGTTTTGAACGAGGTCCACCTGGTTTTACAAAAATTCTTTTAATTGCCATCTCACCGATTTTAAATTTTCTCTCAATCACTTTCTTTTGGTAAAAACGTGAAAGCCTGTTTTGATAAATACGCGCATGCTCGGCGGCGGCCAGACGCTTTTCATCTAGGAGTTCCAACTGAGCAAGGAGAGATTCGCGACGCTCATCAATGGGGAGCTCCTTGTCTAATTGAACTTGTAGAGAAGGGATAAGAATCTCATAAGGGACTATCGCCTCCATTCCATAAGTTAGGGCGAAAGGGGTTTGCCCAGTAGGGGTACGAATGGAAGTACGATAGGCCCAAAGTGCTTCAACCAATTTTTCTGGCCAATCTGCAAATTTGTTAGCCTCACACGTTTTCTTGATAATTTTAATCAAAGTTTAATTAGTTGCCTCTGCTTGGCCATTGCCCTACGGATAATAAGGAGATGAATGATGCAATGCAATGTTATACCTGTTGCAGAGGTCCTGAAGTTCCTGAGAGATGAATTGCGGTCCATTGTCGGTGACGATGGTACTCGGGATGCCGAATCTTGCGATGATGTTTTTCGTTATAAATTTGCACACGGTTGACGGTTTTATCTCCACGTATGCTTCTGCTTCCGCCCACTTGGTTAAGTATTCCGTCGCCGTGAGTATGAATGACTTTGGTTTTGTGAGGAGGGTCGAATCACCAAGAGGTCCAATGATATCGAAAGCCCACATGGAGAAAGGCCATGGGGAAGATACAGGATGGAGTGAAGAAGCAGGAGAATAAATTTTGTCGACGTGCAGTTGGCACTTAACACACCTTCGAACATAAATCGAGCAGTCCTCTTCTAGAGTGGGCCAATAGAAACCTAGCCTAAGGATTTTCTTAGCAAGTATCTAGCTATTGACATGACCACCACACACTCCCGAATGGGCCTCTTCCACAACCTTCCAAGATTCATCATCATCTAGGCATCTTAACAGAACTCCAGTGAGACCTCTTCTGTAAAGCACACCTCCAATCAGGGTGTATCGCTGGGCAACCCTTCTAATGGCTTTCTTTTCTTTAGCCGTAGCTTCTTCAGGATATGATTGATCCTGGCAATACTTAGCAATTTCATAATACCACGGCTTTTCTTCATCGTCCAATTCTTCCTCTAAGTCCAATAGCATGACCTCCTTATTCTCAATGATCCTGCCTTGCTCAACCTTCCTAAGCACCTCCTCCTTAACCCTAAGGAAAGCGGGATCTTGAATAGCGGGAGTGAGCCGCTTGTGAACAATGATGGAGTGGGAATCCTTTTCGGGAAGGAAAACCAAGGAAGATGCGAGAGAAGCAAGAGCATCAGCTAAAATGTTATGGTCACGTGGGACGTGAACGAAGATTAATTTGGTGAAAAGCTTGGTATAAGCAGAGGTCAATTCCTGATAGGGTTTGAGTTTAGGATTGAGCGTGCGACACTTGGAGAGCACTGGGCAAAGAATAAGCTGACTATCACCTATAATTCGTAAGTGGGTAACACCAAATTGATGAGCGGCCTCCAGTCCGGCCAGAAGAGCCTCATATTCAGCTATATTATTTGTAACTAGAAATGCAAGCTGAGAGGCGAGTGGAATAGTGATACCCTCCGGTGATAGAAGAACAACGCCAATCCCTTTCCCTTTTGAATTCAAAGCTCCATCAAAATGTAACGTCCACATTGAGTCGGACTGATTGACGGACATTAGTTCCTCATCTGGAAACTCTGAGCGAACAGGGTCAAATCTAGGGAGAGGATGATGAGCAAGATGTTCAGCTATGGCATAGCCTTTAATTGCTCTTTGGTGAATGTAGACGATGTCGAACTGAGAAAGGAAGCTTTGCCATCGTGCCAATCGGTCGGTGAGAACAGATTTTTCAAGAAGGAACTTGATTGGATTCATACGAGCAATGAGATGAACCTCGTGAGCTAGAAAATAATGCTTAAGTTTCTGAACTACCCAGACTAAAACTGCACAAGTCTTCTCTATGGCTGAGTACTTCTGCTCATAGGGGTTAAGAAGTTTTGACAAGTAGTAGGCTGCCCTCTCTTTTCCTTCTTCATCAACTTGGGCTAGGACAGCGCCTACAGAGTCATCCAGGACAGAAATAGAAAGAACAAGCGGTTTACCTGGAACTGGCGGCCTCAAGACAAGAGGATTTGATAGATAATCCTTCAATCCGTCAAAAGCTATCTGACGCTTGTCATCCCAAAGAAACTTGACTCCCGGCTTGGTAAGCTCGTAGAACAGCTTGCATCTTTGTGAATGCTGGGAAACAAATCAACGAATAAATTGCAACCTTCCGATCAATCCTCGAACTTCTTTCAAATTCCTGGGAGGAGGCATTTCTCTTATGGCCTTCGCCTTATTGGGATCAATCTCAATACCCCTCTTACTTACAATGAATCCAAGCAACTTCCCTGATGAAACACCAAATACGCACTTCTTAGGGTTCATTTTCAATTGATACTCCCGTGCTCTTTGCAAGACTTTGGCTAGAACCCTAGGATGTTCAATCCTCGTTCTTGATTTCACTACCAAATCGTCAACATACACCTCAATATAAATGTGGATTATATCATGAAAAATAGCCATCATAGCCCTTTGATAGGTGGCTCCAGCATTCTTAAGTCCAAAAGGCATGACCACATAGCAGTAAGTTCCCCATGGTGTAGTGAACGATGTTTTCTCTTGATCTTGTTCAGCCAAGCGAATCTGATTATAACCTGAAAAACCATCCATAAAGGAGAGAGTCTCATATCCTGCCGTGTTGTCAATTAGAACATCAATATGAGGGAGGGGGAAGTCATCTTTAGGACACGCACGGTTGAGGTCCCGGAAGTCTATACAAATTCGAACCTTTCCATCTTTCTTCATGACTGGGACAATGTTAGCCACCCAATTGGGATAGAGGACAACTCTAACAAATTTGGCATTATGCAGCTTATCGACCTCTTCTTTCATCTTTAATGCCATATTAGGGTGGAAACGTCTCAACCGTTGTTTGACCGGGACAGACCCCGGCTTAAGTGTAAGTCGATGTTCAACTAGCACAGGGTCTAGTCCAGGCATATCTTCGTAACTCCATGCGAACGTGTCCTTGTATTCTTGAAGAACCAAAATAAGCGCCTCCTCTTCGGAGGGCGGCAAGTTCTTACTAATGAGGACAAACCTAGGGTCTTCTGCAGTACCCAGATTTATTTCTTTGGTAGGCTCTTCTACTGAGGCTGATGGTTCATCAAATCTCCTCATGCCACTAGCAAAGGCATCAGCCTCGTCCTCATATTCTTCATATCCTTCATCCCCCTCTTCAATAGGGTCTTCATCATTCATTATTTCATAAACACCAAAACCCTCATCAAAAATGCTAGTACCCTCATATTCCTCTTCTGGCAGGATAATCGGATTTTCCAAAAATTCGGGAAGCGCTAAACATGCCCGGCATCTTATAGCTAACTCCAACAAGAATCTACGGGGAATCTGCTTACCCCTGGATCTCTTATGTGAAGCTACCCCATGATTTTGAACACTAGAAGAGAAAGAACAACTAGACTGATCACTAGAATTCAATAAAGGTGAAGGAGGAGAGGAAAAAGCGGGTACAGAAGGTGATACAGACGAAGTCCCCTCACCGGAGGGGTATGGGAGGTCTCTTAATGAATCCTGGAAGAGCGGCCCCGGGATCGGGACACACTCATGAAGCAGATAGGGGGTCTCCTCAATGGAGATGGATTGGGAAGTTTGAATTTTGGCATTTTTTTTTCATTTTCAAGGAGAAAGCAATGAGAGGGTAAAATATGGGGGAGTGTTGAAATTGACAGATCGTCAAGGAATTGGGTGAATGATGACCCACGCGGGGGTGTAATGGAGAGTTTTGAAAATTGCTCGAGGAGCAAGGGAGGGATCGGAAGAGAAACTTGAAGTGAATTTGGAGAAAAGTTTATTAAGACCGCGGGCGGTCTAGGGATATCTGAGAAATACACCCGACTAATTAAACGGACAACAGCCGTTGGATGAACAGATTTGGTAAAGAAAATGCCAGCCCACAGCCTGTCTATGTTGAAGCCTTCCCCAAACGCCACATCAGGCTCCCCAGTATCTGTATAGTTGCTCAGAAGCTGCCTCTTGTCTGTAATTACTACTGGCTTCTCAATTAGCCCATGAATCAATGGTGGCCATTTTGGATCAGTTGGCATGAAGAGACGACTTAGGGCAATGGAGATATCATTCATGTCGAACCATCTATACCAGTCACATTCAGGATCGCCCATCTTTCTCCGCTTGTCTGGCCTTAATGACTCCAATGCTTTATATGTGACTAACGGCGCTATATGGCGAGCAAACTGCCGTGCATGCACATCTTGGCAATCCAGCATGGAAGTAATTACCGTTGTCTGCTCATCATCATTTTGAATACCCCCTATTACAAAATGTGTTTGTAGGGTCCATGTGAGAGGTTGCCGGTCCATTTTGAGAGTGGAAGTCATGACGGCCCACGACTCTTTTTCATCCTTGTTTGGTGCTTTGTACCCTTGGCCACCTCGGGGAGTCATCTTTTGAGGCTTGACAGGCTTGACTCTCCCTTGATGATTGACACCCAGGCCTTTGCCAGTTATATAGCCCATTTTCATCAGAATGTTCCATCCTGGCGTATTCATCAAACCTTTCTTCTTCTTACTTGTGGATGGTTGTGGTAGCATTTGAGTGGTATGAGAGGTTGAAGGGGATAATCTTACCAAATCTTGCCGCAGATCGGCAACATCCAAAACTGAAAGCAAAGGCCTATTGGAAGGCCACATAGAAGGCACTGAGGTTGCGGAATGTATGTCTTCGGTCGGCAGGATGGGCATACTAGTGACTTTAATGATGCGCCCTTTGTGTGGAAACTTTATACATTGATGATTTGTCGAAGGCACAGCATCAAGTTCTTGAATGTACGGGCGACCCAAAATTCCATTAAAGGTCGGGTCCATGTCCAGAATATGGAAATCTACCGTGACCGAGACTGGCCCCAAACCAACTTTTAGAGTAATCATTCCTAATGGTGGCTTTCTAGTGTTGTCATAAGCTGTGACAGTAATTGTGGATGGCCTGATCTGACTTTCCGGGATGCCACACATTTTTAAAGTGCTTGGCGGCAGAACATTAATGGATGCCCCAGTATCAACCAAACATTGTTTCACGACTATCTTATTGATAGCAATAGTGATGCACAGTGCATACTTCCTAGCTGGCTGCGGAGCCAATTCGTGTTCATAAAAAGTGATGGCCGGCTAATTGCTAGCTGGATTTAAGACAGTGGTGACTTGTTCGGCTGGAATATCTTCACTCACCATTACTCTTTGCAGATATTGTTTCAAAGCTTGCTGATGTGTGGTAGATCTCTTGATTAATTCCAAGATAGAAATACGGGCTGGTGTTCTGTCCAAATGCTTCAATAAATCATATTCCGTGCCCGGTGTAGGCTCTTGTTCTTGTTCTCCTTGCTCTTGTGTTGGCTCCTGCTCCCGCTGGGGAAACACTCGGTGAAACATCTGTCCGCTATGGAGCACCATTGTTCTTTGAGCCTCTATCGGGCTTGGAGTGGGTAAAGGGGTGGAGGAAGTAGAAGGAGTGGTGTTGGGTGTAGGTGCAGGAATGGTGGGAGGAGGGGTTCTTATAAGGGGCCTCGCCGGCTGGGAGTTGTTAGAATGTGGTGACGGTGAGCGGGTAACAAGGAAGGGCCTTGGAATCATAGCAGTGGTAGCTGGAGGTGGAACGGGAGGAGCGACGGCTGCCGGCGAGTGGCGGATAAGGGGAGGTCTATTTGGTGGAGGGTTTTGGGGTGATGGAGAATTTGTGGATTGGCGTAAAAGAAGAGCCCATGAAGGGATAAGATTGGCATTGAGTGGCCCTGAAGAACGTATGAGGGGACGTTATGGTTGGGAAGGAGGGATATGCTGGTGCCTTCTTAACAATGACGGTGGTTGTGGTGGGTTGGAATTTTGGTTAATAGCCCCAACAGAGGTGTTTTCATTATGCCAGGTTTGCCCTCTCTCCACTTCATGGATCGAGGTGACAATGTTCACTTGTTGATTTGGAACCGGGTGCTCCGGTAGCGGATTGTTAACAATCCCCATATTGGGTTGGGGTGCAGGAGCCTGTTGTTGCAGGAAGGCTTGTTGTTGTTGACCTTGCTGCTGATGCTGTTGAGCCGATGGCTGCCAAGGAGGCCTTCGGGTCTTTAGAGTAGCAATAACTTTCCTCATCTAATCCCAGTCAATATCACCTTGGTCATTCATGTCATGTATGTAATCCTTGAAATGAAAGCAATGATCAATATTGTGCCCCGACTGTCGGTGGAAGACGCAATACCGGGAGGTGTCTACATGTTGCGGCCATATTGCTCTTTCCTTTGGCAATGTGAGCAGGTTGGCGGCCATGAGGGCATTAAAGATGTCTAATAAGCTTTCAGGTAGAGGAGAGTATTGTGCCCTTCGAGGACCCAATGGCCTTCTGGATTGTTGAAATTGTTGCGGTGCATAATTGGCCGGTGGGGGCATTTGGTGATATTGTGGGGTTTGATTTTGTGGAGCAAAGTGAGGTTGTTGTTGAGGAGGTGGAGGAGGCCGTAAGGTTTGAGGAGGGTTGTTATTTGGCTAGTGGACTTGACTCTGGAAGGTGGGCTGTTGTGGTGACGACCCTTGGTTTGGAGGGTGGCGGAAGGGTGTGGAATTGCCGAACGCGCCCACCTGCTCGTTAGCAACAGTTCCTTCGGTTGTCGCACCAGTATTGCCAATGTTGACATTCCTCTTTATCACCTTCGGCCTTGGCTCGAACATGCCCATAATTGGCGAATCTTTCATCTGCGTCTGTATATATCTAGCTCTTTCATAGAGTTCCTCCATAGTGCTTAATTTGTTCATGGCCAAAATATGACGGAATTGCGGAGTGGAGTTTGATATTATCATCTTGACTTGTTCCGTCTCCGACAATGTGTCTTTTAGCTTCTCGGCCATGGCCCTCCACCTATCAGCAAATGAGATGAAGTCCTCCTCGGGCTTCATCTTCTCAGCAACCAAATCAGTAAAAGACAAGGAGGGACCCACACGGTCCTTATACTTCTGTATGAACTTCCGTTGAACTATATCAAAATCGTCGGCATCAGTCGGCTCCAGAGAATAAAACCATTCTAGAGCTGGGCCATCCAAAGACCGTCTAAAGAGATAAGCCAACGAATTCTTATTATCCTGCCAAAATGATGCTTCATACATAAAGTCCTTCAAGTGGATGTTCGGGTTGCCCGTGCCATTATATTGCCGAAAATTCGGCATTTCAGACGGTGGTAGATGAAAAACCGGCATAGGGGGAAGCATGATCTCGGGAGCAATCTTGGATGCAGTGACCCTCTTAAGTTGTTCCTCCATACTAGCCATCTTTTGGAGGAGCAGAGCATGGCTATCAGACTCGGCTAGGGCCTGATGAAAAGAGTGTTGGTTTGTCATAGGCCTTCTTAAAATTTGGGAAACAAGAGGTTGTTGAGGCCTAGCAACGGAGTGACTTGCCGGTTGGGCCGGCATAGTCATAACAGGGGTTGATGGGCGCGAGGGCACCCTAGGGACGACCGTCGGGTTGTTGGGGGGATTAACAGAGTGGCCACCCATGGCCTGGGGAGGGTTAGAAGATGATGGGATGAACTTTCCCTTTAGAAGGGCGGCTTGAGCTGCCTGACGCTGGGAGTCATCCAGTTGAGCAATAACCTTGAGAAATTCATTGAAATTGAGGGAAGAGGAAGTGTCCCCGGGAGTATTTTGAGTAGTAGGTTGGGCCTGGGAAGAAGGCTCAACCTCCAAAGCAGTAGTGGTGGCGTCCATCATGTGGACCTGATTAGAAGAAGAATGGTAGTTTCCCTCATAATAAACAGAATCCTGAGAAGGAATCTCAGAGAACGGGTCAGAGTGACCCTCCTCGTAACCGTCATAAGTGTACCCGTAGTTAGCCATATTGATAATTTTACCTGAACGCAATTTCATTCTTAAGGAGAAAGAAATAAATTTTCAGCAATGAGATATAATCAATGAATATCACCTTCTCAAGCAAAAGAAATACACAAGTTGTAATGAGTCCCAAAGATTTTAAAATTTCCCTTAGAAATTAGGATGGGTTTAATATTAGGTTCTCTCTTTCGAGGGTAGATCCTGGTTGAAAATTTGAGTATAATCTCCGGGTATCTAGATTTTTCTCTCCTTTCCACTGTGTGGGGTCAACTATACTCCGGGTACTTCAAAGGTACAACCTGTCTGGCGTTCGTGAGGGAATCCACGGGTGTGAGGACTTACAGAGGCTTGGCTTAGGAATTTTCGATCCAATGAGACAGAATGCTCAATGGAGGGTCCTTCCTTTACCAAGAGGGGTGTAACTCCTCAAAAGTGTGGGGAGAGGAGGTCTCCCAAACCGTGTGCAGAGATGAATGCAAACAGGTAGTATCAAACAACAGATATATAATCAGTCAAGTAAACAGATAGAATGAGCAGTTCGGTGGGCACAGAATAAAAAGACGACCCAGGGCAGGTCGCTAAATGAATAAACATCGTCTGGATTGCAGGCACTAATCGCTGCGAATAGTGGAAATGACACCTCTGGGCAGGGGCGTGAAGCACTGTAAACAATATTTAGGAAATAACCAAATCACCAATAATAGAGCAAATGACGCCTTGATCTAAGGCGTCCAATAAGAAAATGACGCCCGGGAGTTGGGGCATCAAAACTAATGAACAGTGATCCAGTTGTGGCAGAATAAACAGTAACAATGAAAATGATGCCTTTCTGTAAGGCGTTTTAATGAAGAAATGACGCCTTTGTACGAGGCGTGAATAACAAAATGATGGCAGTAGGGAGGGCGTTATTTTAGCTCAATGAACTGACAATCAGAATAAACATATGGGGACTCCAAAATTGGCTAACCTGTGGGAGGTGTGCACGTGGTGCACAATGGGGAGTGTGCTACGTGGAGCACAAGGGAGGGGTACGCGAGGGTACCAAAGGAAGGGCACCCGAGGGCGCCAATCGGAGGGTGCTACGTGGAGCACAATGGAGGGGTACGCGAGGGTACCAAAGGAGGGACACACGAGGGTGTCAATGGGAGGGTGCTACGTGGAGCACAATGGAGGGACACGCGAGGGTGTCAATGGGAGGGACACGCGCAGGTGTCAATGGGAGGGGCACGCGAGGGTGCCGAAGGGAGTGTGCTACGTGGAGCACATGGGAGGGGTAATCAAACTAAAAACACAAGAGGTCCCACCGTGATCGCCAATTTGTAGATTATGAAAAATCCACTTAATGAAAAAGAAGAAGAAAAGGGAAAATATAAGGGGATGAATGGGAGCATGCGTAGGATGCTAAGGGTGAATGTGATCGCCAGAGGGGTTCCCTCAAAGATGAAAAGAATGATCGCATGTACCTTGTGTTGAGCGGGTGAGATTGTGGATCCTTTCTTCCTCCTTCTACCGGCCGGCCGATGAAGGGGGTTCTTAGTTTTGATTACCTTGTAAGAACACACAAAACAAGCAAAGATATGGATTAGCCAAAAGGGTGTAGTATCAATGTTCTAAGAGCATGAAATCAATCAATTTGAGCATGAACACACCTTGTGTGTTTGATTTTAAAACCCCTAGGAGGAGCAACAAGGTTTGAAAAAATATGGATGAATATGCTAATGCAACAAGATAGATGTGATGTGGGATCAAACAAAGTACTAGAGGAAAGGATGTGTGATGATGATGATATGTTAATGACAAAAGCAATTAAACAAGCTATGGGGATGGTTCCTTTCTGCTGTGCATGCATCAGTGAAGGGGAGAAAGGAGTCTTCAATATGCAAGACGGGCAGCAGAGGTTCGTCCGTAGAAAGAGAGGAATCCGCCAGAAAGAAGAGCTTGGAAGAATCACCTGCAATCAAAGAAACACTCTTCTCTCTGTTAACTCTGTATGTGTTTCTCTCTACTATTTGCTCCTTTTTTGCCTCTCTTTCCTCTCTCGTCCCCTCGCGCGAAGAGAATCGGGAGGGGTATTTATAGGGCCAAATATCCTTGCAAAACAAGGATTAAAACAAGTTAATGATCCCCATCAAGAAACACTCTTCCCAGTCGAACACAAGGTTTAAAATGGGGAAAGAATCATTACTGGAAAGAAGGAGTCAAAAGGGAAACGTAATTGAAAATGACGACCCCTTGAAGGGCGTCAATTAAAAATGACGACACGACCAAAGGTGTTAATTAAAATAACGACGTCCATAAAGTCGTCAATTCCTGGATTTAATTATAGAAACAATTACCTTTCCTTATTTAAAATGATGAACTAACGCCTGCCATACGGACGTCAAATAATCAACGTCTTCAAGAGAGACGTAAATTCTTCAATTTTCATTTTATTTGCGATATGTAATTTCCAGTAAATCCAGAAAATGATGCCCGTATTGGTAGTCGTCCATTTTTAAAAGCGGCGCCCTTGGGCAGGCCGTCAATTTAAATAGCGCCCCTGATTAGGGCGTTAATTCCAATTAACCAAGAAAAAAAACAAGAAATCTCAATTAATTCATACAAAATAGAAAAACTTCATATTAAATCAATATTGAGGTTCACTCTGGGGCGTCACATGGTGACATGAGATTTACTCAACATAGCATCAATTTTGGCGTGTCTACACTCCACCTTTTGTTTGCCCTTGTCCTGAGCACTGGGCTTTTTCTGATTAGCAGTGTTTACAAAGAATTTGTCAGCATAGTTTCCACTGTACATTTTAATGAGAGGGGTGTTCTTTCCCTTTTCTGCTACAAATGAACCAGTTTTGAATTCAAAGCTCCTTTTTATAGCAGGATTAAAACCAAGACCCTCTTTTCTGAAATTCACTTTTGTTCTCAAGAGAGCATTTAAGTTTTCTGTACCTTGGGTCATGCTCTCAATGGTTTTCTGTTTATTCTCATTTTCTTTCTCAAGATTTTCAATCGATTTCTTCAATTCAACATTAACACTCAAAACAGCTTCATACTTTTCATTGATAATTTTCATTTTCATAATTTTGTAATTTCAACTTTAAATCATCAATCACATTTTTGAGCATATCATTCTCCTTTCTAGCATCAATTAAAACAGATTTTAATTCATCAACTTCAGCAGCAGATTTTTTAAGATAATTATTCTCTGTTTCAAGATATGCAATTCTGTCAGACATAGTAGTATCATTAACAAGAGAATTGACTTTCCTCTTTACAGTCTATTTATCGACCGGTGCATTTCCTGTCTGGCCGGTTTTAGGATTAAAAAAAAAAACTATATATTTTCTTTTCTGACATCATCAGCTTTATCTAACAGTTCACCATAAGCATTTTCCCAATCAGTAAGAGTGTAATTTTTGAAGGGAGATGTTACCTCATCATCTTTTTCTTCTCTATCATAGTCCTTGGCCATCAGGCATACTTGACTTCCTTCTCCTTCACTCTCCGAGGTGCAGCTGAGACTGCCCTCTTCCTCATCGCTCCAAGTACTTATCATAGCCTTGCCTTTCGTGTTTTTCTTCTTTGCTTTTTCCTTCAGTTTTTGGAGCTCCGGGCATTCTACCCTCATGTGGCCTGCTTTCCTGCAATGGTAGCAAACAGTTGTGTCAGTCCTTTTGGCAGGATTAGTTTTATACCTTGTATGTCTTCTGCCATTATGTTGTCTTCTTCCAAAGTTTCTTCCTTCTTTTCTCAAAAACCTTCTGAATTGTTGAGTCAGCATAGCAAGCTGATCATCTTCAATTTCTGACCCTGAAGAGCTGTGGTCGCTGGATGATCCACTGTTGTCGGAGTTGGCCTTCAATGCAACGGGTCTCTTCTTCTTCTCTAGCTCATCTGCTTTTGGCAAGTTCATCTCATATGTCATGAGTGAACCGATTAACTCATCGACCTTGGTGGTCTTTAAGTCCCTGGACTCCTCAATAACAGTCACCTTTGGGTGCCAGATTGGAGTTAAGGAACACAGAATCTTTCTCACCAGCTCATATTCAGAGTATACTTTGCCAAGACCTCTAAGTCCGTTGGTGATAATCATGAGGCGAGCATACATCTCTATAATAGTCTCAGTCGGCCTCATCCTGAACGCCTCATACTCAGAGACTAGCATGTTGGCTTTGGTCTCTCTCACTTGGGATGTCCCTTCGTATATAACTTCCAATTTATCCCACATCTCCTTAGCTGTTGAACGGGATGAGATCCTGGAGAACTCTGTGGGATGAAGGGCACACTGGATGGCATTGATAGCGCTCCAGTTAAGTGTTGACTTTCGAATCTACTCTCGTGTCCATACTTCCTCGTCTTCAGGTAGATCGAAGGGGCCTTTGCTAACAACTTTCCAAATTTCATAATCTTTTGCCCTCAAGAAAACTTGCATACGGTTCTTCCAGTATGTATAGTTTGAACCATCGAAGTATGGAGGCTTGCTCATAGATTGTCCTTCGGCTATCATTCCTCTAGCATCCATGATGTCTATCTCTTCAGGATGTTAGTCCCTACAGAAGCGTTAGACTCTGATATCACGTGATATAGATCTAGAGGGGGGGTGAATAGATCTACCCCAAAATTTAAAACAATATTAAGCAGATAAATGCGGAATTAAAAATTGCTTAATCAGAACAGCCAATTTAGACACAGAGTCACTAGAACCACTGAATTAACAAAAGGCTTAGTCAAGTGTTATGTGAGAGCTATCAATAGAGAGAATGAGTAAATTCAGATAGACAAGTGAAACACAACAGCAGCAAAACTAAATTCCAGAGAGATGAAATGTGAAGAGGTACTTGGTGGAGGTTATACTCAACGAGTCTCCTCACGCAAGATAATCCACTTTTCAGATAAGTCTAACTTATCCTTCGAGCAGTACCTTTTGATATACCTTCTTCACTCTCTTGAAGACTCAATATATCAACCAAAAGAAACACGATAACACTCAGATATATATATATATATATATATATATATATACAACAATCACAAACCATCAAGCATAGACACGCGATTTTTAGGTGGTTCGATCTCCTACAGAGATCTACGTCCACCCCACACTTAAACCAAGTGTGGATTCACTGCTGATTCACAGCTTCCAATTTGTTGATCCACAACTTTGGAGAAAACTTCCCAACATGCGCTGAGCCTTACAGCTTAAGCTATCCAGAATAATTCACCTCTGCAGCTGGGCCTTACAGCTTGCCAACAACCGCTGACGCACAGCTTGTAAAATAAAGTTTCAAATCAGAAATTGAAAATCAGAAACGTACAACAAAAACTGTAGCTCTCACAAAGAGCAGATCGGCTCTGGTTCTGAACCGAGAAGCCGGAAATAACATATTGCATAGACTCAGACTCTCACTCTTCAAACGATGCACTTCTCATCTCTCAAAGCTTCTCTTTCTCTCTTGATCTTGCTGGAACTTCCTCTTGACTTGGCTGCTACTTTTATCTCCTCTTTTTCTATGTGTTCTTGATCTCTTATTCTTGATTTTTCTCTTTTTTTCTGTGTGTCTCCGAAATTGGGCGATTTGCCCCCTTTTATAAGGCAGCAGATGATGGGCGCGTGGAAATCACGTTTCCCGCCCAAAAGATCGTTCAGATCTGAGTTGAGATGGCCACGTGGCAGCATCTTGGTTTGGTTGCTTTCCACGTGTCAAACATAGTGTTTCGCCTTTTGCCTTGGATCTCACGCCACTTATTGGATCACGTGCGTCCTTAAGTTCCTGCACTTTTAGTAAAGGTCATCTCGTCAAATACCTTGCAAGCATAGTGAATATTTATAAAACGTTGACTGAGATAGTGAAAATAAACCACATGGATAATGATCAGACACACGATCTAATACGATGCTTAGACTATGGCATATAGTGCTCAGACAATAATCACAGAAGGACTCTATGAAATTTAGCATGAAAAATACCATTAGCACCTACCTTGCCTTAGACCAATATGCATGACTAGCACCGACTTAAGTTCATGAACTCTTCATACTAGCACTGACCTCAGTGCATAAGAATGCATACTAGCTTTGACCTTAGTGGCTACTAACGTCGACCTCAGTTCATGAAGAAATGCAGGCTAGCACTGACTTTTATGCATGGCGTAGACTTTACATGCAGACAAAGCTAACTAGCATTGACTTTTTAGTTAAGCATGATGTGCTAGCGTCGAATTTAATACATGACTCTATATACTGACAAGGTAACTTGCACCGACCTCACTAAGTAACCAAGGCAACTAGCACCGACCTCACTACATGAGCGATGCAACTAGCATCGACCTCACTTATAAGAATCAACGCAACTAGCATCGACCTTGTGCAGGCTAACTAATGCTAGCACTGACCTTATGACAATGAACAAGACAAAAACCTGCACTGACCTTATATGCTCACAGTAAAACCTGCACTGACTTATATGTGTTTCTACACAAACATGCACCGACCCTATCAAAGACCAAGGCCGAGATGCACCGACCTTAGATGCAGAAAGACAAAATGTGCACTGACCTTCTTAGAGAGAAGCAAGAAGTTGCATCGACCTCATTATGAACACAGCCTATCATGCACCGACCTTAAGAATAGAAATGCTCATGTATGCAAACTATTTGATGAAATGACTAAATGACTCTGTGTATGCATTGACCTGACTATTCAATCAATAGTAACTAGCACCGACCTGAGATGGTCACACTGACCACATGCATGGACCTATGCAGCGCTACCCCGACCTTAGCTAAATACAATATGAAGGTGCAGAAGTGTTTTATGTAAAATTCATCAAAATACACAATATTACCATGGTCAAGATAAAGTCACCAAAGTCAACTCTACAGTCAACCAGGTGAACTCTACTATTGCCAAACATTCAAAACACAATCAACACATAGCAGTCTCCACACTGCTGATCAACTCTAGAGGAGACCCAACAGTGCTCTCACCAGTTTAATTTCGGGGTAAAATGTCAAAATTACAAAAATGCCCCTAAATGGCTGAGTCAGTGGCACTATTTCGCCTGAGTCGACGGTGGTCTTTGGAGCTGATTTGGTGACGCCTCAAGGTTGATTCGATGGCATGGGTAAAGCCCAAGGCGGTGGCGGCAGTTGACGCTAAGCCGGTGGCACTGGCACTCGAGTCGGCCACTCCCCTGCGCGTTGAGGTGGCAGCGCACTTATGCACACGATGAGTCGACAGTGGTTCACCCATCCCGCCAGGGTTCCGATGCCCTATTTTGGGCATTCAATTATATAAAGGGCACTTGGCCCTCAAAGAAAAGGGGACGGAGAAGAGAAGGAAGGCCGAATAGAAGAGAGCGTGTGTGACGACCCAGAGCTCCGATGAAATCGATACACCGATACCAAGAACTGGGGAAGCCAACCAAGAGGCTGATGAGGCCCCTGAAGGGTTAAAGAAGTTTGCTGAGGAGTTGCATAATGAATTGGGACCGTAGGCGCACAATATTAATTAGGACAGCAATTAATAAATAAGTGCGGAAGCAATTAAATTATCAGAGTGGTAGAATATATACAATAGTCCAGATTTTTCAATAAAAAGAGGTCCACTGTACAACTACACGGGGCATACCCCGGCACAACAGAACAAAAGACAAACCAACACAGTTGGCACTCTAACGACGCTCGGCACAACCCCGAGTAGAATCGGCGGACGACTGGGGCGGCTCACCTGAAAGAAGGAAGGGTGAGTCACAGCCAGACTCAGTAGGGGTCACGCGGATCCCTACCCCAAACTAAACAGACAAGCATGCAAATATAATAGCAATTAGAGCATACATTTAAATAATAAGGCAGATGCACAATTTAGTAAATAAATAACGACAGAAAATAAATCTACCAATAGAACAAACTATTGCTGACCAAGTGAAGTGAGAGACGGAATGACCCACTAGAAGAACAAGACCAGACGCATCCCCTGACGACTTACACTGCGTCTCGGCAACTCGCAAGTCGGGCTCACGACAAGTGAGAGGCGTAACATGACCAAACCAAGTACTAGTCAGAGCAACACTCGTCAGTGCCAGTCCAAGTCTCTGACCACGTGTGCACACACTGACTTCTGCCTAGAGCCAGGCCTCTAGCTAGTTTTCCCCCCCCGTTGGACGTAACGGTAACCGCAGGGGCCCACGGTAACTAGCTTACAAACCATTCAATGGGAACACCCCTCCACCTCTCCCGGGTGGGATGACACGCTCGGTCGCTGGGCTACGACTAGTGGTTCCATCACGAGGAAAGAGAAAGCAATTCCATCGGGATATACTAATAAGCCATTGGTCACAAAACAACTTAAACATGGCATATATATAACATGGAATGCATTAGAAATTGACCATGCATGCGTTTAAAACCCAAAGGAATGTAACGGTCTAGGGCTGCCGCGTCACAGAGTGTGACGGCCAAGGGAAGGGGCATCACAAGGGCTGTGACGGTCGAGGAAGGGGGCGTTACAAGGGCTGCGACGCGTCCCGTGGGGACCGTCACGGCGAGGCTGTAACGCGCCAGGGCAGGGGCGTTACACGAACGCAACGCGCCTCCCCGGAGCCGTTACGCCCGCCCGAGGCTAAAAATAAAACCACAGCTATACTAACGTTCTAACAGGACGTAACACGCTCCCGGAGGCGCGTTACAACGCCCTGACGGCCGCCCGACAGGCCGTCAGGCCAACCACCATACGAAGTCAACGGTCAAACGGGTCAAGTGACGGTCGTGTAACGGTCCATCAGATGACCGTTACACCAAGTGTGACGCCCCCACTGTGGGCCGTCACACGCACGTAACGCACCCCACAAGGGCCATTACAGTGTGACGGCTCCTGGTAGGACCGTCACACAAGCTGGGGGCTTAAACCGATACGTTCAAAACCAAACCCCCTCCCGGTCGAGCCGGATCGACGGGGAAACGTAGAAAAACTGTAAAACCTGCCAAACCACCACACTCTACAACTAATCCATGCATCAAAACATAAAAACAATGCCCATGGAGTGATTTTCAAGGATTTAGCCTAAATTACACTAACATGGAATTTAGCATGGAAATTGAAGAAAACGACGTCGGATGGGCGTGCATGCTATGCCAATGCGATCCTAGCGAGGCAAGGATTCCATCCCCCTACCTCAATCGTGACGAAAACCGGATTTGGGCCGCATGCAAGCAACGGGTCGCCGCGGCCTCTCCCGCCCCGTCTCGCCTCCACGTCCCACGAACCGCGACGAGGTCAGCGCCTACGTGTTCCTCGCGATGAGCCTGTTCCAACAACACCTACCGCGCCTCGATCCGCAGCCGTCCGGACCAAGACCGAGAGAGAGGGGGCAGAGCGATCGCGAGAGGGAGAGAGAGAAAGAGGGAGAACGAGTGAGGGAGAGAAAATTCGGTGGGGAGAGAGAGATATATATATATATATCAAAATTATTATTATTTTTATTTTAAAAACTTAACCCTAATTGCCATTAACCTTAAACAAATTCTGATAAATGCCAAACGAACGCCTAAAAATCCACAAAAATAGCCAAAACGATCAGGACAAAGCCTAGATCCGAACTACTAAGAACCCGCTAAGGCACGAGCACTATAGTCCCTCCCTCCTTAAGAAATTTCATCCCCGAAATTTAAACAGAAGGCGAAAGGAGGCAACTGCAAAATTAGAGCATACCTTGAAAATAAAAGGCTGGCTTCCCACGTGGTATAAAATAGACGCGCTTGTATCTGCAGTCAGTCGCGGCACTATACAATTCTAGCCAGTCCATGCCTAGAATAGCGTCATATTCGGCCAACTTCAATGCATAAAGTTTCACAGGCATCGGCCGATTGCTGACGATAATAGGGGAATCTTCCAGGCACACCGGAGTGGACATGAAATCTCCAGAGGGTAACTCCACGAGCAAGTTACAGGACACTTTGGTCATCGGCTCCTTGATGCGAGCAAGAAAATCCTCGGACACAAAAGAATGAGTAGCGCCAGAATCGAAAAGAACATGAGCTGGACGACCAAAAATTGAAACTGTACCTTCTACCAGATTAGCTGCCACAGCTTCTGCACGAGTGATGTGAGTGACCTTGCCTCTCGGAGGGCGACTGGCTGCAGAAGACTGCTGGGAAGGAACTGGAGCAGGTAGGTAAGACGGCTGAGGTTGAGGCGGCGGAGGAAGATGAAACTGAGGCCGCTGCGGCTGGGTAAACTGTGAAAACTATACCGGCATCGACTTCAGCGGACAGTCTCGAACCACATGACCTGGCTGATCACAGCGATAACAGACGATCGGCAAGGAACACGGCACGCCTGGATGACTGCCACCACACCTCAAACACGGACGCTGCTGACCACTGGAAAAATCTTGACGCGGTCGAACAAAAGGAACGGACAGCTGACTTGGATCAGAAGGCGCCGGATGCTCAAACTTCCTCTTCGACTTCTTGTTCTTGAATTGCCGGAAGTGGGAGTCGAAAAAAGAAGAAACACCGCTGACAGCAGGAACGGCAGAAGGAACTCCTGGGACAGACGACTGGTAAGTCGGCTGAAACTGCACAGTCGACTGCACCATTCTTGCCTGAGAAAGCCCTCTAGTCCTCGCCATTTCCATCTCCACTGCAACAGCTGCCTGGTACGCTGAATCCAACTCAGACACTCGGGTAGCGAACAACGGCAGGCACAATTCCGCTTTCAATCCGTGCAGAAACTGCTGAGTCTTCATAGCTTCATGAGCAAAAATATGGGGCGCGTACCTGCCCAACTCGATGAACTTATCTCAGTACTGCAACACAGTCATGTCACCTTGCGTCAGCTCCAGAAACTGGTACATCTTCGCTAACTTGAGACAGGCTAAAGTGTAAGCATGCTCAAAAGTAGCAACGAACTCAGCCCAGGTGATTTGCCGAAGCGGACAGGAACGAAAGGCAACCTCCCACTCTACAGTCCACCACGTGCGTGCGGTACCTTGAAGCTGATAAGTAGCCAACATGACTCGCTCATCATCCGCGCACTCCATCGACTGGAACACACACACAGTGGCATCGAGCCACGATCTAGCTGCCTCCGGATCTGATTGACCCTCGAAAGTCGGTGGGTGGAACAGCAGGAATTCCTTTAACGCTCTACCACGGCCACCAGACACTTCATCACGCGGAGTAGGGTTAACGGAAGATGGCACTGCTAGGGCAGAGGAAGTGCCACTCTCCTCCTGAGGAGCCCGAGCTTTCTTCCATCCACGAGGCAACATCTTGAACCTAGGAAACACACGATAACGGAAAAACCATCAATAATCACGAGAAACATCCTAAGCTAGCAACAAATGACTCAGTGGACTTGCTCTGGACCAGCGCAAGTTCCAATTCCTAATACAAATCCCCAACACAGCTCTGATACCAACTGTGACGACCCAGAGCTCCGGATACCGATATACCGATGAAATCGATACACCGATACCAAGAACTGGGGAAGCCACCCAAGAGGCTGATGAGGCCCCTGAAGGGTTAAAGAAGTTTGCTGAGGAGTTGCATAACGAATTGGGACCGCATGCGCGTAATATTAATTAGGACAACAATTAATAAATAAGTGCGAAAGCAATTAAAATATAAGAGTGGTAGAATATATACAATAGTCCAGATTTTTCAATAAAAAGAGGTCCACTGTACAACTACACGGGGCATACCCCGGCACAACAGAACAAAAGACAAACCAACACAGCTGGCACTCTAACGACGCTCGGCACAACCCCGAGCAGAACCGACGGACGACTGGGGCGGCTCACCTGAAAGAAGGAAGAGTGAGTCACAGCCAGACTCAGTAGGGGTCACGCGGATCCCTACTCCAAACTAAACAGACAAGCAGGCAAATATAAAAGCAATTAGAGCATACATTTAAATAATAAGGCAGATGCACAATTTAGTAAATAAATAACGACAGAAAATAAATCTACCAATAGAATAAACTATTACTGACCAAGTGAAGTGAGAGACGGAATGACCCACTAGAAGAACAAGACCAGACGCGTCCCCTGACGACTTACACTGCGTCTCGGCAACTCGCAAGTCTGGCTCACGACAAGCGAGAGGCATAACAGGACCAAAACAAGTACTAGTCAGAGCAACACTTGTCAGTGCCAGTCCAAGTCTCGGACCACGTGTGCACACACTGACTCCTACCTAGAGCCAGGCCTCTAGCTAGTTTTCCCCCCCGTTGGACGCAACGGTAACCGCAGGGGCCCATGATAACTAGCTTATAAACCGTTCAATGGGAGCACCCCTCCACCTCTCCCGGGTGGGACGACACGCTCGGTCGTTGGGCTACGACTAGTGGTTCCATCACGAGGAAAGAGAAAGCAATTCCATCGGGATCTACTAATAAGCCATCGGTCACAAAACAACTTAAACATGGCATATATATAACATGGAATGCATTAGAAATTGACCATGCATGCGTTTAAAACCCAAAGGAATGTAACGGTCTAGGGCTGCCGCGTCACAGAGTGTGACGGCCAAGGGAAGGGGCGTCACAAGGGCTGTGACGGTCGAGGAAGGGGGCGTTACAAGGGCTGCGACGCGTTTCGTGGGGACTGTCACTGCGAGGCTGTAACGCGCCAGGGCAGGGGCGTTACACGAACGTAACGTGCCTCCCCGGAGCCGTTACGACTGCCCGAGGCTAAAAATAAAACCACAGCTATACTAACGTTCTAACAGGACGTAACACGCTCCCGGAGGCGCGTTACAACGCCCTGACGGCCGCCCGACAGGCCGTCAGGCCAACCACCATACGAAGTCAACGGTCAAACGGGTCAAGTGACGGTCGTGTAACGGTCCATCAGATGACAGTTACACCAAGTGTGACGCCCCCACTGTGGGCCGTCACACGCACGTAACGCACCCCACAAGGGCTGTTACAGTGTGACGGCTCCTGGTAGGACCGTCACACAAGCTGGGGGCTTAAACCGATACGTTCAAAACCAAACCCCCTCCCGGTCGAGCCGGATCGACGGGGAAACGTAGAAAAACTGTAAAACCTGCAAAACCACCACACTCTACAACTAATCCATGCATCAAAGCATAAAACAATGCCCATGGAGTGATTTTCAAGGATTTAGCCTAAATTACACTAACATGGAATTTAGCATGGAAATTGAAGAAAACGACGTCGGATGGGCGTGTATGCTATGCCAATGCGATCCTAGCGAGGCAAGGATTCCATCCCCCTACCTCAATCGTGACGAAAACCGGATTTGGGCCGCATGCAAGCAACGGGTCACCTCGGCTCCTCCCGCCCCGTCTTGCCTCCACGTCCCATGAACCGTGATAAGGTCAGCGCCTATGCGTTCCTCGCGACAAGCCGGTTCCAACAACACCTCCCGCGCCTCGATCCGCAGCCGTCCGGACCAAGACCAAGAGAGAGGGGGCAGAGCGATCGCGAGAGGGAGAGAGAGAGAAAGAGGGAGAACAAGTGAGGGAGAGAGAATTCGGTGGGGAGATATATATATATATATATATATATATATATATATATAAATTAAAATTATTATTATTATTATTTAAAAAACTTAACCATAATTGCCATTAACCCTAAACAAATTTCGATAAATGCCAAACGAACGCCTAAAAATCCGCAAAAATAGCCAAAACGATCAGGACAAAGCCTAGATCCGAACTACTAAGAATCCGCTAAGGCACGAGCGCTACAGTCGAGCAGCTGAAGGGAGCAAGCAGAAGAAGTCAGTGGGAAGATTCAAGGAGAACAAGAAGAAGGTGTATCTCGAAAGGGGCTCTACGTTTTTCCTTCAACTCTACATTCTTCTCTCTTTTGCTTTTCTTTTTTCTCTTGTGAGTAGTTCTTTTTCTTTTCCTCTTTCGAATTCCTCCAAGCGTTGTAATCCCTGTTCCCATTCTGCTGTAATTAATGGAAACGGTGAATAAAAGAAGGCTCTAGCCCCTTTGCTGTAGCTTAAGTATATCCCTTTTCCTACTGATTTATTTCTTGCCAACAATAGTTGTTTCTATCGATTACGCTTTGAGATTCCTGATCTTCCCCTGAGCGTGAGGAGGCCCTCTGGGCCAAGTTGATGATAGATCCTGTGATCGCTCGTTTGCTGTCTTTTCGTGGGATAATGGCTCGCAGCCATGCCCTTTGTGGGTGACAATAAATTACCCCTCCCAGGGGCTGTTCTTTTACCGATAGCGTGGTTTCATCTACGAATATGGGTTTCGCTTGAGCGAATGGTGAATAAGAGACTGCTGAGTGCCCTTTCACTCATCTCTGTCAGTTGTGAGGGCGCCAATGCACTCTGATAATCAATGTAATAGTCGACTGTTGCTTTCTTCTGGAACTACCATATGCCCCTTTCGGTGTTCGATGATTTATCCCTGAAGGTTATGTCTCCCCCATGTCCTATCTCTGGTGACGACGGGTACGAGTTTCCTGTCGTGACCATGACTGCTTATAGAGTAGGGCTTGCCTCATGGCAAAATAGAATGATTTGAGTTGCCTCTGTGACAGTTGCTAATCGGCGCGTGGGTTCTTCGATCGTTTCTAATCATTCACACCTGGGGAGGGGAACATCCGTTGACCCTGTCTGTTTAAACCCTAACGGGTTAACCTCACTCCGGGTTTCAGGGGGTCTGTCGCCCTGTCACATGTTCCTATGGAAGCCCTTTGCACTAAGTGAGCCAAGGAAACTGCCATCGGTATGGCTATAATTAGAAACCCACTGCACCCCTGGATTATCACGAGTCTCTAGTAGGCTGGCCCTCGAGACTCTGTTCGTGATGGCCCCAGGAACTGAGGTAGTCCACCTAGGCTCCCTAGTGTTTATGGTTTGGCACCGTCTACCATGTGTCATGCCACTTGTCTAATTGAACATCTCCCTATAATGGGGAGATGTTAAATTTCCTCAAACGAGATTTCAGTTTTACGATGATTTTCTTCTAATCTCTGATAGATCGTGGGACTATCTTATATGGTTATGTCTGATACTCGGAAGGGCCCATATATCAACGGCTGCCTAGTGCTGGAGTATGAACCTCGCACAGACAAAAAAAAGGGGAGAACAGACAAGTAAACGAGAAAAGAACACATATATAAGACGATAATAACAGAATTTCTTCTAACACCTGGGCAGTCACAATTTTGAGGTTCTTAAGTCTTCACAGGTTTTCATTCAAACACCCTAGTTTGTGAAAAATCGTAAATAAAAAAATCTTCTCTGCCGAAGCCTAAGCGGTGGATTTTTGTGATTCGATGGTGTCGCCACTGATTAGCCAATGCATTACTAGATTCGGTGGTGTTGCCACCGAATCACCCTCCATCTCACAGGATTCAGTGGTGTCGCTATCGAATCACCCTCCATCTTGCTCGATTCAGTGGTGATGCCACCGAATCACCCCCTCGGCATTGCACCGACCCATATCACCTCCCTCTTCATCCTACACCGACCTCCATCAGCATTGCACCGACCCACATCGCCTCCCTCTTCATCCTGCACCGACCTCCATCAGCATTGCGTCAACCCTTGTGGCACCCGGCGCCGACTTAGCTCTCTATATGACCACTCTATTAAACCCCTATGAATGAACAACCAAGTATATTATATATATACGTATGTGTATACATGTAAATATATATATGTCCATACAAACATGCCAATATCATATGCGTTCTATGCTTTTGGTACATAACTCTTCCTAATCACCCATGTTATGAACATAACGCCTGCTTGTGTGTTTGACCAAACTTCAGTATATAAAATGGCGTCTAACAGAAGGCCGGGTCCCACCCGACTGAAAGTGTCATCATGCGTGATGGTGGTCCTCAGACCTAAGTCCCCCGCCTCGTACCGAAGGGCGGATGTAATAAACCTTAATCCCTCTTGCATGAATAAAAGAAAGCATAGAGGCCTGCGTAGCTTCGTGTTTATGCCACTTCCTACGACGTTATTATTTGGCCCCGAGTGGCGCTTATCTTGACAATTAATCAAGGGTTTTCCTCCTCAGAGGATGTAATTAACGCTATAGCCTTTACGGTATAGCGGACTTTCAGTCCCGACCCGAGCCTCACATTCGTCTGACCAAGTCAGATCGAGCGCAGTAATAAATTTGTCACTCTAATGATTGGCACGCCTACACATCTAAGAAAATGTGTCACCATACCTTCATGCAGTTGATGACCCATGTTTTACGCCCTATGATAGGGGTCTTCTTGGTCATCTACTTTGATGACATTCTTATCTACAGTCGCACTAGGGAGGACCACTTAGACCTCCTTAGACAGGTCTGTGTTGTATTGAGGCGAGAGAGCTTATTCACCAACCTGAAGAAATGTGCTTTCATGGCTGATCAGATTACCTTCCTTGGGTTTATTGTGTCTAGGGATGAAGTCTCCATTGATCCGTAGAAGATTAGGGCCATCAGGGAGTGGCCCGAGCCCCGCACACTCCACGATGTTCGGAGTTTTCATGGCTTAGCGACGTTCTACAGTTGCTTCATTCGTGGCTTCAGTTCTATCACTGCCCCGATCATAGATTGCATTAAGAAGGGGGCGTTTGTATGGACTAAGGCTGTAGCCATTGCATTTCAGGACATTAAGGAGCGAATGACCCAAGCACATGTCCTTGCATTACCTGATTTTTCTAAGGTGTTTGAGGTCACGTGTGACGCTTCTGGAGTGGGTATTGGTGGAGTGTTGAGCCAAGAGTCCCACCCCATCGCATTCTTTAGCGAGAAGCCGAATGATGTCAAACTGTGTTATTCCACATATGATAAAGAATTTTATGCAGTCGTCTAGGCATTGAGGTATTGAAGGAATTATCTTTTGCATCAGGAGTTTGTCCTCTTCTCTGATCATGAGGCCTTACGATTCCTCCATACCCATAAGAAGATGAATGCTCGCCGTAGCCGTTGGGTGGAATATCTCCAGGAGTATACTTTTGTGCTTAATCACAAGGCAGGGGCAGAGAACAAGGTAGCCGATGCGCTAAGTCGGCGGATGATGATATTGACCACCATGAGTGTTGAGGTGGTAGGCTTAGAGAGGCTAAAGGATGCCTATGTTGATTGCCCAGACTTTGGTCCGATCTATGCCGTCCTTCAGGCAGGTCCCTCACGTGATTATAGAGAGTTTGTGCTTTAGGAGGGTCACCTATTCCGGGGTGACAAGTTGTGCATCTCACGGACTTCTGTTCGTGACTTTTTTACATGGGAGATGCACGCGGGAGGTCTTGCTGGCCACTTCGACCGGAACAAGACCATAGAGGCGGTTGAGCATCGATTCTATTTGCCTAGCCTAAAGAGGGATATTGCTAGTATCGTGGCCCAGTGCCGCACTTGTGCCATGGCCAAGCAAAGGAAGCAGAATACCGACCTCTATACTCCCCTCCCCGTCCCGGATAGTCCATGGCAGGACATTAGCATGGACTTTGTGTTGGGATTACCCCGCACCCTCCGAAAGCATGACTCTATCTTGGTGGTCGTAGATAGGTTCTCCAAGATGGCATTATTCATTCCATGCTGCAAGACTTCTGATGCCTCTAGAGTTGCCGGTCTATTCTTTGCTCATTGTGTCTCCAGGTTTGGCCTCCCTAGTACTATAGTGTCAGATAGGGATGCGCGATTTACTAGCTATTTTTGGAAAACCCTATGGCACATGATGATCACCGAACTGAAAATTTTCACTACATATCACCCCCAGACCGATGGTCAAACGGAGGTAGTCAACAGGAGTTTGGGGGATCTACTTAGGTGTCTAGTTCGTGATTGTGTCAGGGATTGGGACTTGGTTCTACCTCAAGCAAAGTTTGTGTACAATGATTCGGTCAATAGGTTTACAGGCATGAGTCCTTTTGAGATTGCTACTGGACGGAGACCTAGGAAGCCCATAGACTTGGTCCCATCTCCCATCCAGTCCCGTGTGTCAGAGTCGGCAGAGTCCTTCGCAGATCATATTAGGTAGTTGCATGAGCATGTACGTCGTCATATTGAGACCAACAACGCATGGTACAAAGAGTTGGCTGATGCCCACAGGCACCATCGTGAGTTTAGGGAGGGCGAGTACGTCATGATCAGGGTCAGGCCTGAATGATTTCTCTCGGGAACCATGGAGAAGTTACAAGCCCGCGGTGTCGATCCTTTCTGAGTAGTGAAATGAGTTGGGTCTAATGCATATGTTGTAGATTTACCAGAGAGCTATGGGATCAGCTCCACTTTCAACATCTCGGACCTAGCCGCTTATAGGGACCCAGTGTAGACACGCTAAAATTGATGCTATGTTGAGTAAATCTCATGTCACCATGTGACGCCCCAAAGCGGACTTCAATATTGATTTAATATGAAGTTTTTCTATTTTCTATAAATTAATTGTGATTTCTTGTTTTTTTCTTGGGAAATTGGAATTAACGCCCTGATCAGAGGCGCTATTTAAATTGACGGCATGGCCAAGGGCGCCGCTTTTAACAATGGACGACTACCAATACGGGCGTCATTTTTTGGATTTACTGAAAATTCTGAATTTCAAATAAAATGAAAATTGAAGAATTAACGTCGTTCATAAAGGCGTTGATTATTTGACGTCTGTCTGGCAGGCGTCAGTTGATAATTTTAAATAAGGAAAGTTATTTGTTTCTATAATTAAATCCAGGAATTGACGACTTGATGGGAGTCGTTATTCTAATCAACGCCTTTGGATGTGTCGTCATTTTCAATTGATGCCCTTCATTCGGTCGTCATTTTCAATTCCGTCTCCCTTTCGCCTGCTTCTTTCCAGTAATGGTTCCTTCCTCATTTTGAGCCTTGTGTTCGACTGGGAAGGGAGTTTCTTGATGGAAGATCTTTACCTTGTTTTAATCCTTGTTCTCCAAGGATCTTAGCCCTATAAATACCCCTCCTGGGTCTCTTCGCGCGAGAGAACAGAGAGAGATCATCATTAAGAAAGCAGAGCTGCAGACACGAGAGTGAGAAGAGAACAGAATAAAGCTAACAGAGAGAAAAGAGTTTGTTCTTGATTGCAGGTCCTTCTTCGTCCAAGCAAGCTCTTCTTCTGGGCGGTTCTTCATCCTTTCTGAGCTTCATCCTTTGCTGCAGCCTCTTGCATATTGAAGCTTCCTCACCTCTACTGCTGCACGCACGACAGAGAGGAGCTCTCTCTTTCCCTTTTGCTTGTTTTGTTGTGTTGTTAGCATTCATATCATCATCTTACGTTTTCTTTTTCTCTAGCTCTTGCTAGACCTCATATCATATTATTGCTTAGCATTACATCCATACTTTTCAAATCTTGTTACTCCTCTTAGGGGTTTAAAACCAAAACACACAAGGTGTGTTCATGTTCATGTTCAATTTGATTAATTTCATAATCTTAGAACTTTGATACTACACCCTCTGGCTAATGCACTCTTTTATTTGATTTGTGTGTTCTTGCAAGGTAATCAAGGCTAAGAACCCCCTTCATCGGCCGGCCAGTAGAAGGAGGAAGAAAGGGTTCACAATCTCCCCCGCTTAACACAAGGTACTCGCGATCATCCTTTTTTCTTATTTGAGGTAACCCCTCTGGCGATCACATTCCCCTTTAGCATCCCACGCATGCTCTTCCTTTCACCATTTAATTTTTAAGCTTTAGAAATTGATTTTGGGTTTCATTCCCCTTTTCTTAAGTGGATTTTTCTTAGAATCTACAAATTGGTGATCACGGTGGGACCTCTTTTGTTTTTAGTTTGATTACCTCTCCTTTGGTACCCTCGGTACCCCTCCATTGTGCTCCACGTAGCACCATCCTATTGACACCCTCGCGTGTCCCTCCTTTGGTACCCTCGGTACCCCTCCATTGTGCTCCACGTAGCACCCTCCCATTGACACCCTCGCGTGTCCCTCCCATTGGTACCCTTACGTACCCCTCCATTGTGCTCCACATAGCACCTTTCCTATTGTGCACCACGTGTACACCTCCCACTGTTTAGGCCATTTTGGAGCTCCCATGTCATCTGTCATATCATCTGTTTAATGAGAAATCTGTTTTCTGTTGACTATCAGGGTTTCGGTTCATTAAGCTGAAATAACACCCTCGTTGCTGCCGTTATTTTATAATTCACGCCTCTGTCAGAGGCGTCATTTATTCATTCAATGCCTTACCGCAAGGCGCCATTTGCATTATTACTGTTCCTGTCCCCGCTCCCCGATCGTTGCTCATTGGTTTTGATGCCCTAACTCCCGGGCGTCATTTTATAATTGGACGCCTTACAGCAAGGCGTCATTTGCATTATTACTGTTCCTGGTTACTGTTCACTGTGATTCACGCCCTTTACAGAGGCGTCTATTCATCATTTAACGCCTCACCCCAAGGCATCATTTGCTATCTCACTGCCCGTAGTGACTAGCGCCTGCATCCCACGCGTTATTCATTTATTTGGCGACCCCATCTGAGTCGTCATTTTGTTCTGTGCCCACAGAACTGCTGCTCCTGTCTGTTTATTTGGCTGATATTATCTGATCATCATATCTGTTGATGGATATCACTTGTTTGCATTCATCTTGGCATACGGTTTGGGAGACTTCCTCTCCCCACACTTGTTAGGAGTTTTCACCCCTCTTGGTGAAGGAAGGACCCTCCATTGAGCATTCCGTCTCTTTGGACCGGAAATTCCTAAGCCAAGCCTCCGTAAGTCCTCGCACCCGTGGATTCCCTCACGGACGCTAGGCAGGTTGTACCATTGAAGTACCCGGAGTATAGTTGACCCATTCGTTGGAAAGGAGAGAAAATCTAGATACCCGGAGATTACACCCAAATTTTCAACCAGGATCCACCTTCGAAAGAAAGTACCTAATATTGAATCCACCCTAATTTCCAAGAGAAATCTTAAAATCTTACGCTAATTACAACTTGTGTGTTTCTTTTGAGAAGGTGATATCTTTTGGGTTATATCTTATTGTGAGACATTCATCTCTTTCTCCTTAAGCATGAAATTGCGTTCAGGTAAAATCGTCAACATGGCCAATTACGGGTACACATATGATGACTATGAGGAGGGTCATTTTGACTCGTTTAATGAGAATCCGTCTCAAAATCCTCTTTACTATGATGGGAACTATGTTCCCTCTCCTACGCATGTCCACATGATGGACTCTACTCTTCCGGAGGTTGACCCTCCTTCCCAGGCTCAGCCTGCCACTTTGAATACCTCTGGGGATACTCCCTCCTCCCTCAATTTTAATGATGTTCTCAAGGTCCTTTCCCAGTTGGATGATTCCCAGCGCTATGCGGTTCAAGCCGCTTTGAAGGGAAAGTCTGTCCCCTCATCCTCCAATCCTCCCCAGGCCATGGCTGGTCATTCTACCAATTTCCTTAACGACCAGGCGGTCGCGTCCAGGGTACCCTCGCGCCCCCCTACTCTGGTCATGACTATGCCGGCCCAACCGGTAAGTCATTCTGTTGCTAGGCCTCAGCAACCTTCTGCTCCCCAAATCTTGAGGAGGCCTACGCCACCTATGCCAAATCCATATTCTTTCCGAACGGCCCCAGTTGAATCTGATGATCATACTTTGCTCCTCCAAAGGCTGGCCAGTATGGAGGAGCAACTTAGAAAAGTCACCACATCAAATGCCACTCCCGAAATTATGCTTCCTCCGTTGCTAGTTTTCCACCTTCCACCGTCCGAGATGCCCAACTTTCGACGGTATAATGGCACGGGTAACCCGCACATCCATTTAAAGGATTTCTTGTATGAAGCATCCTTCTGGCAGGGCAACAAAACTTCACTGGCATATCTTTTTAGGCGGTCTTTGGATGGTCCGACGCTTGAATGGTTTTATTCCTTGGAGCCGGCTGATGCTGGCGATTTTGATGCAGTTCAAAGAAAGTTCCTGCAGAAATACAAGGACCGTGTGGATCCCTCCTTGTCCGTTACAGATCTGGTTGCTGAAAAGATGAAGTCCAAGGAGGACTTCATTTTATTTGCTGACAGATGGAGGGCCATGGCCGAGAAATTGAAAGACACATTGTCAGAGACGGAGCAAGTCAAAATGATTATTTCAAATTCTACTCCACAATTCCGTCATATCCTGGCCATGAATAAACTAAGCACTATGGAAGAGCTCTATGAAAGAGCTAGATATATTCAGACACAAATGAAGGATTCGCCAATCATGGGCATGTTTGAGCCTAGGCCGAAGGTGATAAAGAGGAATGTTAATATTGGCAATACTGGTGCGACCACCGAAGGCATCGTTACCAACGAGCAGGTGAGCGCGTTCGGTAATTCCACACCCTTCCGCCACCCTTCAAACCCAGGGCCGTCACCACAACAGCCCGCCTTCTATAATCAAGTCCACCAGCCAAATAACAACCCTCCTCAGACCTTACGGCCTCCTCCACCTCCTCAACAACAACCCCACATTGCTCCACCAAATTAAATTAACCCCACAATATCACCAAGTGCCCCCACCGGCCAATTATGCACCACAACAATTTCAACAAAGAAGGCCTTTGGGTCCCTGAAGGGCACAGTACTCCCCTCTTCCCGAAAGCTTATTGGATATCTTTAATGCCCTCATGGCCGCTAACCTGCTCACATTGCCAAAGGAAAGAGCAATATGGCCCCAACATGTGGATACATCCCGGTATTGCGTCTTTCACCGACAACCGGGGCACAATATCGATCATTGCTTTCACTTCAAAGTTACATACATGACATGAATGATCAAGGTGATGTTGATTGGGATGAAATGAGGAAGGTCATTGCTTCTCTAAAAGTCCGAAGGCCTCCTCGGCAGCCAGCAGCTCAACAGCATCAGCAACAAGGACAACTATAAGCTCCTCAACAACAACAGGTTCCTGCTGCCCAACCCAATATGGGGATTGTTAATAATCCACTACCGGAGCATCCAGTCCCAAATCAGCAAGTGAATATTGTCACCTCGATCCATGAAGTGGAGAGAGGACAAATTTGGCACAATGAAAACGCCTCTGTCAGGGCTATTAATCAGAATTCTAATCCACCACCCTCATTGATAAGAAGGCACCAGCCTATCCCTCCTTCCCAACCACAATGTCCCCTTATACGCTCCCTCACCCCTGGGCCATCTAATGCCAATATCGTACCTTCACCTCCCCTTCTTTTGCGCCAACCCACAAATTCTCCATCACCCCAAAACCCTCCACCAAACAGACCTCCTCTTATTCGTACCTCGCCGGCAGCCGTCGCCCCTCCCGTTCCACCTCCATCTATCGCCACCATGATTCCAAGGCCCCTTCTTGTTACACAATCACCATCACCTCATTCCAATAATCCACGGCCGGCGAAGCCCCTTATAAGAACCCTTCCTCCCACCAACCCTGCGCCTACACCCAACACCACTCCCTCTACTTCCTCCACCCCTTTACCCACACCAATCCCGACAGAGGCGTAAAGAACAATGGTGCTTCGTAGCGGACGGATGTTTCAACGAGTGTTTCCCCAGCGGGAGCAGGAGCCACCACAGGAACAAGGAGAGCAAGAACAAGAATCTACACAGGGCACGAAGTATGATTTATTGAAGCATCTGGACAGAACACCGGCCCATATTTCTATTCTGGAACTGATTAAAAGATCTGCCACACATCAGCAAGCTTTGAAACAATACCTATAAAAAGTAATGGTGAATGAAGATATCCCGGCCGAACAGGTTACTACTGTCTTAAACCCAGTTAGCAATCAACCGGCTATTACTTTTTATGAACATGAGTTGGCTCCGCAGCCGGCCAGGAAATATGCACTGTGCATCACCATTGATATCAACAAAATAGCCGTGAAGCAATGTTTGGTTGATACTGGGGCATCCATTAATGTTTTGCCACCAAGCACTTTAAAGATGTGCGGCATTCCGGAGAGTCAGATTCGGCAGTCCACTATAACAGTCATAGCTTATGATAACACAAGAAAGCCTCCATTAGGAATGATTACTCTAAAAGTTGGTTTGGGTCCAGTCTCAGTCACGACAGATTTCCATATTTTGGATATGGACCCGACATTTAATGGCATTTTGGGTCGCCCTTACATTCAGGAACTGGATGCCGTGCCTTCCACGAATCATCAATGCATCAAATTTCCACACAAAGGACGTATCATTAAAGTGACCAGTATGCCCATTTTGCCGACCGAAGACATACATTCTGCAACATCAGTGCCCTCCATGTGGCCTTCCAATATGCCTTTGCTCTCAGTGTTGGATGTTGCCGATCTGCGGCAAGACCCGATGAGGTCATCATGTCCTTCAACCCCTTTCACCACACAGCTATCCAAGGGCAAGAAAAAGAAAGGTTTGATGAATACGCCCGGATGGAACATTTTAATGAAGATGGGGTACCGAACTAGTAAAGGCTTAGGCGCCAATCTCCAAGGGAGAGTTAAGCCTATCAAGCCTCAAAAGATGATTCTCCGAGGTGGCCTCGGATACAAAGCACCAAGCAAAGATGAAAAAGAACCATGGGCCGTTATGACTTCCACTCTCAAGACTGACCGACAACCTCTTACATGGACCCTTCAAACACATTTTGTAACAGGAGGTATTCAGAATGATGATGAGCATACTACAGTAATCACTTCTATGCTGGATTGTCAAGACGTACATGCACGACAGTTTGCTCACCATATAGCGCCACTAGCCACATATAAAGCTTTGGAGTCATTAAGACCAGATAAGCGAAGGAAAATGGATGATCCTGAATGTGACTGGTATAGGTGGTTTGACATGAATGATATCTCTATTGCTCTGAGCCGCTTGTTCATGCCGACTGATCCAGAATGGCCGCCGTTGATTCAGGAGTTGATTGAAAAGCCAGCAGTAATTACAGACAAGAGGCAGCTTCTAAGTGACTATTCAGATACTGGAGAACCCGATGTGCCGTTTGAAGAGGATTTCAATACAGACAGGCTGTGGGCCAGCCTTTTCTTTACCAAATCCATTCACCCGACGGCTGTTGTCCGTTTGATTGATCGGGTGTTCTTTTCAGATATCCCTAGGCCGCCTGCGGTCGTAATAAACTTCTCTCCAAATTCACTACAAGTTTCTCTTCCAATTCCTCCTTTGCTCCTCGAGCAGTTTTCCAAACTCTCCATTACACCCCCGCGTGGGTCATCATTGATTCAATCCTTCACCAAACTTTCAATTTCAACACTCTCCCCTGTTTCCACCTCCCATTGCTTTCTCCTTGAAAACGAAAAAAAAAATGCCAAAATTCAAACTTCCCAATCCATCTCCGTTGAGGAGACCTCCTATCTTCTTCCCGAGTGTGTCCCGATCCCGGGGCCGCTCTTCCCGGATCTGTTAAGGGACCTCCCCTACCCCTCCGGTGAGGGGACTTCATCTGTATCCCCTTATGTACCCGCTTTTTCTCCTTCACCTTCACCTTTATTGAATTCTAGTGATCAAGCTAGTTGTTCTTTTTCCTCTAGTTTTCAAACTCATGGGGGACCTTCACATAAGAAGTCAAAGGGTAAGTAGATTCCCCGTAGATTCTTGTTGGAGTTAGCTAGAAGATGTCGAGCTTGCCTAGCCATCCCCGAATTTGTGGAAAATCCGATAATCCTGCCAGAGATAGAATATGAGGATATTTATGCTTCTAATGAGGGTTTTGGTGTTTATGAAATAATGAATGATGAAGACCCTATTGAAGAGGGGGATGAAGGTTACGAAGAATATGAGGACGAGGCTGATGCTTTTGCTAGTGGCATGAGAAGATTTGATGAACCATCAGCCTTAGTAGAAGAACCTACCAAAGAAATAAATCTGGGTACGGAAGAAGACCCTAGGATCGTCCTCATTTCAAAGAACTTGCCGCCATCCGAAGAGGAGGCGCTTATCTTGGTACTTCAAGAATACAAGGACACGTTTGCGTGGAGTTACGAAGATATGCCTGGACTAGATCCTGCGCTCGTTGAACATCGGCTTACACTTAAGCCAGGGTCTATCCCGGTAAAACAGCGGTTGAGACGTTTCCACCCTAATATGGCTTTAAAGATGAAAGAAGAGGTCGACAAGCTTCATGTTGGGTCCCGTAGTGCAGGAACACGGATCTAGAGGGGGGGTGAATAGATCCTTGTGCTAAAAACTATGTCCAATTAAAAACACAACTACCACACAGCGGAATTTACAAGATTGATAGGATTGAGGAAATTAATCTAAACAACTTTGAACTTAATTCACTCAATCTCACCGAGCTCACACGATTACATAACTAGATAGTAGAGAACACACAATCACACAAATCAAACCACAAAACACGGAGATTTTTAAGGTGGTTCGGGACCACGACGGGCTCCCTACGTCCACCCCTCACCAAACCGGTGAGGCTTCACTACACGCTACAAAGTGTAGCAACACGGGGAAGAACCCCAACACACACACGCTACTTTCGCAGCAAACCACACACGAGGCCTCGCCTCAAACTACTGCCACAACAGCACACACACACACACACACAATGTTAGGGAACACACCCCGAACTGAATACTTCACACGGAGACACAACTCTGACCACACACACGTAGGACAATGCCTACACAACCACACGGGAGAAAACTCCCAACAACACACGCGGATATACTCCGCACAGATCGACACACAACAGACCACACACACACTCAGAGACCCCTTTCTCCGAACACCCACACAAAATATTCTGTCAATTGTATATGTAACAAACATGAATTTATGCTATGACCTTCCACACAAAATCTATAGATGTAAACTAGAAGGATGCATCAAGTATAAGGCTCCCCCTTCTTCATCAAAATCTGATTCTCCTTGCTCATTGAGGGATGATCATAATCTTGACATCATCTTCTTCCTCTCCTCTAGCCGCTTCTCTTTTCCTTATTCCAATCTCCTCTCTTCACCTGAAAGAGTAGATAGACATAATGAGTTCAATCTTTAGGCTAATCTCAAACAAAAATATAGATCATAGAACATATCACAAAGAACTGATAGAAGACATAAAAGTGATCCCCCTTTATTTTCCAAGGTCGGTTGATGATGTTCCTTGAACCACGAGTTGGAGGGTAGCCAGATGACGACGATTCTTACGTCCTCTTGATCCTCTCTTCGATCCGCTCCTTTTCTTCTTCTTCCACGAGCTCCAGATCTTCACGGATGTAGATGATATCCTCCTTGGAAGAGCTCCACCACGTTTTCCCCTTTTCTTCACCTATACGAATGAACAAAATGAGCATTAGGGTTAATGAACTCCCAAATTCGTAACTCTTATATAAGCAACTAAAGGGGTGGGGAAAAGACTCATAAAACCCTCCTAATACATGTTAAAAACACCTTAATAACAATAGAAACTAATAGGGGGTAGTATGGTAATGTTTGAAAGGGTTTTCAATGGATTTTAAACACTTTCGGAAGTCCCGTCCGGAAGGGGTCGACCCTTGGGGTCGACCCTCGGGTAACAGGTTGCTGGAAAACACAAAACAACACCTTGTGTTACAGGGGTCGACCCTTGGGGTCGACCCTTGGGGTCGACCCCTGGGGTCGACCCTTTCAGGCAGGTTACAGAAAAAATAGCACTGCGCGCTCCGGCGGCAGGAATTATTTCTCCTAGCTCCGAACTCCGATCGAAGCGAGACTGGAGGCGTTGGAAAGAGGACTCACAGAGCTACAACATATAATGTTTATGGGGAGATCCAACGGTTGGATTGAAAATGGTGAAGACTGTAAGACAGTTTGAGTTTGAAAAACAACTAAAACCTCCATCAAACCAAAGGGAAACAATTGATTAAATGTTACCATAATCCCATGAAGATCAACAATGATTTTGCATCCTGAAAAATATGATAAATCAAGAGGTTAGATCAAGATCAAAATATATGGGTTATGTATTAACATATGAAGCTAGTTTTGAGACCGAGACCCAAAAGTCATGAAATGTGATTGCGAAATCATTAGCATGAGGCATATGAGCATTCCCATGATAGATCAGTATCAAGGCATTAGAGAACTCAATTTTTCAGTTCAAGATTAGAAGAGTCTCACCATGGATTCCAATATAACTTCTTACCTTGAAGCAATATTACCCTGCACTATATGGCAATGAACTCATAAGCAAGTTGATATTAAACCGAATCTCAAGATCCCAATTTCAACCCAATTCTCCTACAAGCCATTTCACCAACCATTTAAGCCATATGATCCGAAGGACAAGGAACCATCATTCAAACTTTCAAACCACACATCATTTCCTTGGGGGCAAGCCATGATATTTGCATCTCAATCATTCATTTAGCATTACCAAGGTACACATGCATGACATGTGGCTCAATAGGACATGATGCTCGAGTATGCTTTTCACAAATACCTTTCACATTGAAGATAGAGAAATCTCACCAGGTGTAGATGGTATATGCAATGTGCTAACCTCAAAGCACGTATGAGCCTTATAGTGACGCAGATGTATCCACATGATGATATCCCAAAAGAAACAGTTTGTAATCATTTTCCACAATCATTTTATACTTCATACACATGAAGACATGAGTAACCATTCACGCACAAGGCCAAGCAACAAGGGCATTTTGTAATCATCAAAATCACATACACAATAATCTCCCCCATTTTGATGATGACAAAATATTACATTATGCTATAATGCTCTCTCCCCCTTTGACATAATCAGAAATGGGGATCATGATGGGGAATCCAGAAGGGCAAGAACCCATGGACAACCGGATTATGAAGAGAACCAATGTGCGGATGCATGAACTAATGGCAGAACTGTTGGAAACCAATTGTTGAAATGAAACTCTTATACCAAGTGTCTGATACCAATTGTGGAAAGTGGAAATGTAAATGTGGATAATGTGGTCATGCAAGATGACAAAACGATATGCAAATGCACATGAGTTGCAGCAATTGGAAATGGCGTATGGCATGAACAATGATGAGCCAGCAAATAAGCACTCAAACACCAACAGAAAGGTATTGACTCATGCAAGACATGATGAGTTAAGCAGATAAGATCACATGCAAAGCTCCCCCATTGACATTGACACATTAGATGACTGTTTTGAATTTCAAATTTTTAATTTTTAGTTTTCTTGTGAAATGCATGAAACATGATGTATGAAAATGATGAGACATGAAATGCATACAATGTAATCAAGCAGATATCTATAGATACATGCAACATAACTCCTTCACAAGAAGTGATACCAATTTATTTACAGTGAGGGCATAGGTGTAGGAAAAGTGCAAGTGAGTCATTAAGTTCAGAATGCTCATATTTACACTTAGAGGATTATGCAGATAAATAGGAGAAGACGTACAACAGGTCATTGCAATTAATCAAATTTTCAGAATACATATCAAATCAAATTACCATGTGCAAGTGAGTAACATGAGAATGAAGTTTAGCCATATGGATAACTAGATTTTCAAGTAAACACAATAGTAAGTGTACAAACTGTATTTTAATCTAGAGAACAGCGTATTGGAGGCTTCGCTCTACCTCAATCGAATATATCATTAGAAATTTTCATACTGACAATCTGAATTTTTCTAAGAAGGATCAGGTTCAACATAATTCCTTTTTACGCGAGGAGACACATGGAGCTCATGCCAGAATCCCCGGTTAATCAGAATACTGAACCTTGTCACCTCATTTGAACAGAGATACTTTAGTCAACACTTTTCAGAAATGAAGCACATCACGTCTCAGGTGACATGTGCCCAGTTTACTCAGAGAGACTTAGCATTGCTCTGCCTTTCATTCCAACCAATTTTTTTTTTTTATGCGGAGGCAGGCAGCTTTTTCCTCAACTGTCTCTTATCATCCATGCAGCAAGTTGAATTACTTTAGAGTGTTGAAATAAAATTCCTATATCCTTATGAATAACACTCAAATTCACATTAAAGTGCATGAAGTGTACAAATTTGATTCAACATGTATGGAGAAAATTTAACTCAAAATTAGATAGTGTAGCTCCCCCTATGTAAATGCAATAAGCATGAAATGCTCCCCCTAAGAGTTTGACATGAAACACACTTGTTAAGACTCAGATGCAACATTATTTAACAATGGAGTGTTTGGTCTTAGAAGTTTCAAAGGAAGGGGTTGAATAGCATATAATAACATGCAAGCATACAATGGAGATATGCATATGCAATGGAAAATGAAAAGGTATGTAATCTCAATGCTTGAAATGTTGGCTCCAAAGATATGATGACCAATGTTGGAAGTATTCTTTTTGGCATTTATGCAACATGAAATGTTCAAGATGATGCATTTCAAAATATCCACTATATGCATGCTAGAAATGCCAACTATGCAACAAGACACACGATGAGCTTCATCTTCCAAAAGCACTATGTGAATGATATGTAGAGAGTGATTTGTAAATATGCAATGTGATGCACGATTCCAGATTTCACATGACACTCTATATGCACCTAATGCAACTAATGCATGACATGCATTACCAAATGTTGAAATGTGAGGACACCACTTTATTCTGAAAAGAGAATTCAGAAAATTTATTCAGAGCATCAAAACCATCACATGTGAACTTTTCTTGAAAACAGTTGTGCTTTTAACCAAAAAGATGAGTGGCACATTGGTAAAGACCATGGAACATTGATCAACTTCAGTCCTCAAAAAGTTCAGCCACAGAACAACATCATCATGCTGAGAGAATGGAAAACATCAATCTCAAAATTTTCAGCATGTAAAACTCCCCCATAATCAATGCATGATTTCAGAAAATTCATTTAAGTTGGATGCCATGTGCATAGATGATTCATCGTACTGGGCGGAGGAATGTTCTCACGCATGGTGATAGCTTTCAGACAGGCTTGACCTGCCCTTCCACATGTCACCATTTTATATACCATGTAATCATTGAATTGATGATCAGAAAAATACAATGCATTCCCATATGACATCGGGGGTTTAGTAAAAGGCATTCAATGGCTACACTCTCATATATACTGCTCAGATGTTCCAATGTCATTCAGTCAAATATTCATTTTCCACATGGTCAAAAGTAACCAAAGAGTATTCACGATTTCAAAAGCACTGTCTGTCAAGATATGGCATTAACATCAAGATTAAAGAGCTTCAAACAAACACTTTATTTCCTCACCTTTGTCTTGAGTTACCTTTATTGACATTTTCAGATTCTTTGCTCTATTTCGTTTGTTATCATCTTCATCATCAACAAGCTCCTTTCTTTCTCTCCTGCAGGAAATATATCGATATTAGCCAAAGGAGTTCCATTGAGACCCCAAATTCGTATTTCATATAAGGCAGCACATAAGGATATGACAAGATCAAGAACCCCATGCCAAAACCCTTCCAAAACCCCTCTAGGGTAATGGGGTTAAAAGTTCAAACCAATCGGTCCTCAAGATGGGCCTTTCGACACTAACTTAGGAATAAGCAAAGCTGCCTAAGACAGTTAATCTGAGCCCAGAAAAGCCAAACATGAATTAAACTCCATCTAGGCACATGGTGATACATTCAAACATTTGAATTCTTACCATGATTTCAGGGGTTGATGGTCATTATCAAACCTGCACTGTAAAGAGCTCAATTCATATTAATATTTAGCCAATGCATATGAAGAAACTAACTTCAAGGCTTTTCATCACATATGACTCTCTCTCTCTCTCATCCTGCAATATCAGAAACTCAATTTCATATCAATCTCAGTTCAATACAAGTTGTTCACTCAAGCTGACATGAGTTCAAAGTTCAGTTCAGAAATTTCAAGTGTAGCCCAATAGTGTAAAGAGTCAAGTCTAAGCACATGTGTAGACAGGGTTGATGCACATAAAACACACAAGACAACCTCTTCAAACCTGCATATTAGAGACTTAAATTCCAACAACATGAACTTAGAATCCGCACAATCAATGTGCACAAACATGAACAACCAACTTACAAATCAGTGTGAAATCAAGGATAAGCCTATGTTAACCAAGGCATCACCCCAGAACTGGCCAAGTCGACTTAAAGCCTTCCTCTTGGCCACATGGCAATCCTGCAACAAAGTTCTCATTTGGTTGTTTTGGGTACCCAAACCTTCTTGGGTCCCGGATGGTTAGTTGCACCTCTAGTGGGTGCCTTCCACAGTTTTTGGGCATACATATCATCAAAGTGCATCAAAGAGCAATTATGCATGGTATGTCCAAACTTACCACAATAATGACAAGAACCAAAAGACTTCAGATTTTTCTTGTAAGAATGAGCATGGAATTTTTGTTGGTTTGTAGAGATGTTCTCATTTTTCAAACTAAAGCAATTGTTCATCCTGTGACCAAACCTTCCACAATGAAGACAGTTCAATTGATCAAATCTTTCAAATGTTCTTCTTACATGTGCATAAGAGTTATCAAGAGTTCTTTTTGTGTTCAAAAACTTTCTTGGCTTTGTGAATCCATTCATTTTCTTGCATACTTCTAGATCTTCAGATTTCATCAAAAAGTAATCATGCATCATATGACCAAGTTCACCATAATAAAAACATGAGATTTTCTTTATGGATGCATGTGTGTGTGTAACATGATTTTTCATGGCATTCATCGTGACACCAACAACATTTTTAGCCTTTTGATGCAAGTTTTGTTTCTTTTTCAGACTTTCATTTGATTGCTTTGTTGTTTGAGGAACATATTGATTTGGAGACCCATTTGATGTGCTGGCTATATTAGAACTATGGACAAAAGATGTGTAGACTTTATTTTCAAGGTTCATTTTGTTCACAGGATTATAGCCCAGCCCCTCTTTTTGGAAATTCACCTTAGTCCCCAATATCTTGTTCAAATTTTCTTCCCCATTCACAAACTTACACAAAGAAGCATTCAGATCAAGAATTTCTTTTTCAAGTGATGAAATATGCAATTCATAGGAAATGATCTCATTTTCACAAGAAATGACTTTTTCATTCAATTGAGCATTGATGATTTGGTAGCTTTCCATCTTTTGTTCTAACACAAGCATCTTGTCAGATTCATCAACAATCACAGATTTCCCTTTTTCAAGTTTTTCAAGATTTTTCAATCTACTTTCAAGCAGGGAGATCTGAATTAGCATTGCACTGTTCTCCTTTTTGAGTTCTTCATTTTCATTTGCAAGTTTATCATTCATAATCAATTCATTGCAAATATCCTGATCAATTGAGTTTGATTCCATTTTGTTTCTTAGATCTTTTTCAGTTTTCTCCAATTGATCGATTTTATTCTTGAGTGCAATATTCTCATTTCTTAAACAAGCAATGGTTTCTTTGTGACATTCAACATCCTGCTCTAAAAGTTCATTGAAGTTAACAAGCTCAGAACATTTATCACAAGAACCATTTTCATGGACCAAGTTTTCAGATTTCTTTTTCAATTTTCTATTTTCTGACTTGACTTTCTTATATTATTTTGCCAACTCATCATAAGCATCAACAAGATCTTCAAGAGTAAATTCTTCAGAATCTGAATTTACCTCTTCTGCATTTTTGTCACTTTGTTGATCTGTATCATCGGCCATGAGACATTTTTGTCTTTCCATCTCTTGAGCTTTGATCAGCCGGTCCATTAGCTCCTTCGCCGTCCTACAAGAAGATGCAAATGGATACTTGTTACTACTTACAGAAGCTTTCAATAAACTCAAAGCAGTAACATTATCATGATGCATCATTTTATCCTGATTAGACCACTTGGTCTCATCTAGAGGTAATATGTGTGGACCATGACAAATCAATTTCCAAAGACTAGGACTAATAGAATTGATCACCACACATAGTTTGCCTAGCCATGAATCAAAATTAAAACCAGTGAAGATTGGCAAACTGTTCATTGATATATGTTCAGTAGAAAAATTCATGATTGTGGAATGCACTGGGATCACTCTGTAGATCGCAAGATCTAGGGACAACAGAGCCTCGCTCTGATACCAATTGTTGGGTCCCGTAGTGCAGGAACACGGATCTAGAGGGGGGGTGAATAGATCCTTGTGCTAAAAATTATGTCCAATTAAAAACACAAACTACCACACAGCGGAATTTACAAGATTGATAGGATTGAGGAAATTAATCTAAACAACTTTGAACTTAATGCACTCAATCTCACCGAGCTCACACGATTACATAACTAGATAGTAGAGAACACACAATCACACAAATAAAACCACAAAACACGGGAATTTTTAAGGTGGTTCGGGACCACGACGGGCTCCCTACGTCCACCCCTCACCAAACCGGTGAGGCTTCACTACACGCTACAAAGTGTAGCAACACGGGGAAGAACCCCAACACACACACGCTACTTTTGCAGCAAACCACACACGAGGCCTCGCCTCAAACTACTGCCACAGCAGCACACACACATACACACACACACAATGTTAGGGAACACACCCCGAACTGAATACTTCACACAGAGACACAACTCTGACCACACACACGTAGGACAATGCCTACACAACCACACGGGAGAAAACTCCCAACAACACACGCGGATATACTCCGCACAGATCGACACACAACAGACCACACACACACTCAGAGACCCCTTTCTCCGAACACCCACACAAAATATTCTGTCAATTGTATATGTAACAAACATGAATTTATGCTATGACCTTCCACACAAAATCTATAGATGTAAACTAGAAGGATGCATCAAGTATAAGGCTCCCCCTTCTTCATCAAAATCTGATTCTCCTTGCTCATTGAGGGATGATCATAATCTTGACATCATCTTCTTCCTCTCCTCTAGCCGCTTCTCTTTTCCTTATTCCAATCTCCTCTCTTCACCTGAAAGAGTAGATAGACATAATGAGTTCAATCTTTAGGCTAATCTCAAACAAAAATATAGATCATAGAACATATCACAAAGAACTGATAGAAGACATAAAAGTGATCCCCCTTTATTTTCCAAGGTCGGTTGATGATGTTCCTTGAACCACGAGTTGGAGGGTAGCCAGATGACGACGATTCTTACGTCCTCTTGATCCTCTCTTCGATCCGCTCCTTTTCTTCTTCTTCCACGAGCTCCAGATCTTCACGGATGTAGATGATATCCTCCTTGGAAGAGCTCCACCACGTTTTCCCCTTTTCTTCACCTATACGAATGAACAAAATGAGCATTAGGGTTAATGAACTCCCAAATTCGTAACTCTTATATAAGCAACTAAAGGGGTGGGGAAAAGACTCATAAAACCCTCCTAATACATGTTAAAAACACCTTAATAACAATAGAAACTAATAGGGGGTAGTATGGTAATGTTTGAAAGGGTTTTCAATGGATTTTAAACACTTTCGGAAGTCCCGTCCGGAAGGGGTCGACCCTTGGGGTCGACCCTCGGGTAACAGGTTGCTGGAAAACACAAAACAACACCTTGTGTTACAGGGGTCGACCCTTGGGGTCGACCCTTGGGGTCGACCCCTGGGGTCGACCCTTTCAGGCAGGTTACAGAAAAAATAGCACTGCGCGCTCCGGCGGCAGGAATTATTTCTCCTAGCTCCGAACTCCGATCGAAGCGAGACTGGAGGCGTTGGAAAGAGGACTCACAGAGCTACAACATATAATGTTTATGGGGAGATCCAACGGTTGGATTGAAAATGGTGAAGACTGTAAGACAGTTTGAGTTTGAAAAACAACTAAAACCTCCATCAAACCAAAGGGAAACAATTGATTAAATGTTACCATAATCCCATGAAGATCAACAATGATTTTGCATCCTGAAAAATATGATAAATCAAGAGGTTAGATCAAGATCAAAATATATGGGTTATGTATTAACATATGAAGCTAGTTTTGAGACCGAGACCCAAAAGTCATGAAATGTGATTGCGAAATCATTAGCATGAGGCATATGAGCATTCCCATGATAGATCAGTATCAAGGCATTAGAGAACTCAATTTTCCAGTTCAAGATTAGAAGAGTCTCACCATGGATTCCAATATAACTTCTTACCTTGAAGCAATATTACCCTGCACTATATGGCAATGAACTCATAAGCAAGTTGATATTAAACCGAATCTCAAGATCCCAATTTCAACCCAATTCTCCTACAAGCCATTTCACCAACCATTTAAGCCATATGATCCGAAGGACAAGGAACCATCATTCAAACTTTCAAACCACACATCATTTCCTTGGGGGCAAGCCATGATATTTGCATCTCAATCATTCATTTAGCATTACCAAGGTACACATGCATGACATGTGGCTCAATAGGACATGATGCTCGAGTATGCTTTTCACAAATACCTTTCACATTGAAGATAGAGCAATCTCACCAGGTGTAGATGGTATATGCAATGTGCTAACCTCAAAGCACGTATGAGCCTTATAGTGACGCAGATGTATCCACATGATGATATCCCAAAAGAAACAGTTTGTAATCATTTTCCACAATCATTTTATACTTCATACACATGAAGACATGAGTAACCATTCACGCACAAGGCCAAGCAACAAGGGCATTTTGTAATCATCAAAATCACATACACAACACTTCATAAGGCTAGATTTGTTAGAGTTGTCCTCTATCCTAATTGGGTGGCTAACTTTGTCCCAGTCATGAAGAAAGACGGGAAGGTTCGAATTTGTATAGACTTCCGGGACCTTAACCGCGCGTGTCCTAAAGATGACTTCCCCCTCCCTCATATTGATGTTTTGATTGACAACACGGCAGGATTTGAGACTCTCTCCTTTATGGATGACTTTTCAGGTTATAATCAGATTCGCTTGGCTGAGGAGGATCAAGAGAAAACATCGTTCACTACACCATGGGGAACTTATTGTTATGTGGTCATGCCTTTTGGACTTAAGAACGCTGGAGCTACCTATCAAAGGGCTATGATAGCAATTTTTCATGATATGATCCACATTTATATAGAGGTGTATGTGGATGACCTGGTAGTAAAATCAAGAACAAGGATTGAGCATCCTGGGGTTCTAACTAAAGTTTTGCAAAGAGCACGGGAGTATCATTTGAAAATGAATCCCAAGAAGTGCATATTTGGTGTTTCATCAGGGAAGTTACTTGGATTCATTGTTAGTAAGAGGGGTATTGAGATTGATCCCAACAAGGCGAAGGCCATAAGAGAAATGTCTCCTCCCAAGAATTTGAAAGAAGTAAGAGGATTGATCGGGAGGTTGCAATTTATTCGCCGATTTGTTTCCCAGCACTCACAAAGATGTAAGCCGTTCTATGAGCTTACCAAGCCGGGAGTCAAGTTTCTTTGGGATGACAAGTGTCAGGCAGCTTTTGACGGATTGAAGGATTATCTATCAAATCCTCCTGTCCTGAGGCCGCCAGTTCCAGGCAAACCGCTTATTCTTTATATTTCTGTCCTGGATGACTCTGTAGGCGCTGTCCTAGCCCAAGTTGATGAAGAAGGAAAAGAGAGGGCAGCCTACTACTTGTCAAAACTCCTTAACCCCTGTGAGCAGAGGTACTCAGCCATGGAGAAGACTTGTGCAACTTTAGTCTAGGTAGTTCAGAAACTCAAGCATTATTTCTTAGCTCACGAGGTTCATCTCATTGCTCGTATGAATCCAATCAAGTTCCTTCTTGAAAAATCTGTTCTCACTGATCGATTAGCACGATGGCAAAGTTTCCTCTCTCAGTTTGACATCATCTACATTCAGCAAAAAGTGATTAAAGGCTACGCCATAGCAGAACATCTTGCTCATCATCCTCTCCCTCGATTTGACCCTGATCGCTCAGAGTTTCCAGATGAGGAACTAATGTTCGTCAATCAATCCGCTTCGATGTGGACGTTACATTTTGATGGAGCTTTGAATTCTAAAGGGAAGGGGATCGGCATTGTTCTTCTATCACCGGAGGGTATCACTATTCCGCTCGCCTCTCAGCTTGCATTTCCAGTTACAAATAATATAGCTGAGTAGGAGGCTCTTTTGGCCGGACTAGAGGCCGCTCATCAACTCGGTGTTACCCAATTGTGAATTGTAGGTGATAGTCAGCTTATTCTTCGCCAAGTGCTCTCCAAGTGCCGCACGCTCAATCCTAAACTCAAGCCCTACCAAGAATTGACCTCTGCTTACACCAAGCTTTTCACCAAATTGATCTTCGTTCACGTCCCTCGTGACCATAACATTCTAGCTGATGCTCTTGCTTCTCTCGCATCTTCCTTGGTTCTCCTTCTCGAAAGGGATTCCCATTCTATCACTGTTCGTAAGCGGCTCACTCCCGCCATTCAAGACCCATCTTTTCTTAGGATTAAGGAGGAGGTGCTTAGGAAGGTTGAGCAAGGCAGAATTATTGAGAATAAGGAGGTCATGCTATTGGACTTGGAAGAAGAATTGGATGATGAAGAAAAGCCGTGGTATTATGAAATTGCTAAATATTGCCAGGATCAATCATATCCTGAAGAAGCTACAGCGGAAGAAAAGAAAGCCATTAGAAGGGTTGCCCATCGATACACTCTAATTGGAGGTGTGCTTTACAGAAGAGGTCTCACTGGAGTTTTATTAAGATGCCTAGATGATGATGAATCTTGGAAAGTTGTGGAAGAGGCCCATTCGGGGGTGTGTGGTGGTCATGTCAATTGCCAGATGCTTGCTAAGAAGATCCTAAGGCTAGGTTTCTATTGGCCCACTCTAGAAGAGGATTGTTCTATCTATGTCCGAAGGTGTGTTAAGTGCCAACTGCACGTCGATAAAATTCATTCTCCTGCTTCTTCACTCCATCCTATGTCCTCCCCATGGCCTTTCTCCATGTGGGCTTTTGATATCATTGGACCTCTTGGTGATCCGACCCTCCTCACAAAACCAAAGTCATTCATACTGACGGCGACGGAATACTTCACCAAGTGGGCGGAAGTGGAAGCATACGTGGAGATTAAAGCGTCAACCGTATGCAAATTCATAATGAAGAATATCATCGCAAGATTCGGCATCCCAAGTACCATCGTCACCGACAATGGACCGCAATTCATCTCTCAAGAACTTCAGGACCTCTGCAATAGGTATAACATTGCATTGCATCATTCATCTCCTTATTATCCGCAGGGCAATGGCCAAGCAGAGGCAACTAATAAAACTTTGATCAAGATTATCAAGAAAATGTGTGAGGCTAACAAATTTGCGGATTGGCCAGAAAAATTGGTTAAAGCTCTTTGGGCCTATCGCACTTCCATTCGTACCCCTACTGGGCAAACACCCTTCGCCCTCACTTATGGAATGGAGGTGGTAGTTCCTTATGAAATTCTTGTTCCTTCTCTGCGAGTACAATTGGACAAAGAATTCTCTATTGATGAGCATCGTGAATCCCTCCTTGCCCAGTTGGAACTCCTAGATGAGAAGCGTCTGGCCGCCGCCGAGCACGCGCGTATTTATCAAAATAGGCTTTCACGTTTTTATCAAAAGAAAGTGATTGAGAGAAAATTCAAAGTTGGTGAATTGGTAATTAAAAGAATCTTTGTAAAACCAGGTGGGCCACGTTCAAAACTCCAACCTAATTGGGAAGGCCCCTTTATTATAAAAGATGTTTATCCTGACAACGCTTATAAATTGATTAATGCTGAAGGCGAAGAGCTAACTCATCCTTGGAATGGTCTCTATCTAAAGAAATGCTACCCCTAAAAAAAAAACTAAAAGAGAAGAGAGAAAAAGAAACAAGAAGAAAAAAGAGCAAAAACAAAACAAAACAAAAATTGAAAATCTTGGAGGCTGGCATAGTACATGGGCCACGACACCGAAAAAATCAAAATCTTTAATTCATTCTTCAGTCTCGACGGTTTAACTCTTGAGTCAATTCACGCACACACTACACGCTTTATTCTTAAACTCGAGCAGCCCGGAATTCAAGGAAAGTCCGACCCAATCAAGAGTGTAAAAGCCTTACCTATTCTCTTCCTTTCGGCTCACGAGAGGGAACACAAGTTAGGGGTTACCAACCAAGTCTGCCCGCAGCCCTAGTAGGTGGAAGTCAGGGCCCAAAAGGGAACAAAATGTTTAAAGCCCAAGTATAATTAGGTCTTTATCTGTTTAAGAAAAGAAGAAAAGAAAAGGAAGTTATGATAAAAGAAAGCATGTCAAGAGGGTAAAGTCCCCGCAAGGAAAACCTTGGTCGTAAGCATGCATGAATAAGGGCAAAAAGAGCAACAAAATTTCCCTAAGCCGAAGATCGAATCCCAGCAGGCATTAGGGCAGGGGAGGAGTGTGCCCCGTTCTTGAAAACCTTTCATGAGCTTCCTTAATCATTCTTCCCTTCTCCCTCCATGGTGGGTTGTGAACTCGAAGAATGGCAAAGACCAACTAAGAAGGATGGACTGCGAGAGAATATGAGTAAAAGTCTAAGTATAAATCACGTTGACTCTTTTGTTAAGTCTCCTGAGAAAATCTAATGAATTTTAGATTATGATGGTTAAGGTTTCAAAGCTCTATACCATACTCGCCTCCAAAACAAAAATTTTCAAATAGGCGTCCTTTTCAAAATTAAGTGTCACTTTCAAAATAAAAATTCAACAAAAAAAAAGCATATGTACCAATAATAACAAAAAAATGACTGTGGAATTTCAAGCCCTTTGTTTCTCATATGCTTGATTGCATTCTTGTATGGGCATCTTTTATTTTTAATTTGCATTTGCTTGCTTGCATGACGCATTTTATATCTACTCTTTGCCTTCATTGATTAAAGGGTTGGCCCCTTGACCCGTTATCAAGGTCAAAGTGAAGACATCCCTTGCTTATTGAGCAAAGGGGCCAAGTCGAACAGATGAATTAACCTGTTTGTTCAAGTGTGGAAGCACAGGGTAAAAGTAAAAGATGAGAAAGAAAAGAAGGCACAAGTACACAACTACACAAAGTGATCAGGTAACAAAAATTTCAATCTCATATATATATATATACATCATAAATATCTTAGTACAGGTGTGAGGGTGGAGGAGTACAAGTACAGTCTCTCAGCTCTCGCCCCCACCCTCCTCTCTCCTACTCTCTGCCTCACTCTCGTCCTCCCGACGAGGCGCTGGTGGAGGGGGCATGGGCCCCCGGGAAGTAGCTGGAGCTCAAGCCGGCTCCTCTGCCTCGCTCCTCTGTCGGAGAGAGGAACCCGCCACAAAAGTAGAGCTGGTGAAGCTGTACCTTACAGCTCGCGCCCTCTCCCGACCTGGCTGAAGCCGCTCCTCGATCGCTCGTAGCTGCTCCCGTGCAACGGCTAGCTGGGCCCTCAAGGCTGTAAGATCCTGATCGCAAGCTGACCGCTCCTCACGGTCCCGGGCACGCTCCGCCTGGTGCTGCTCACGATCCCGGGCACGCTCCGCCTGGTGCTGCTCACGGTCCCGGACACGCTCCGCCTGGTGCTCCTCGCGCTCCCGAGCACGCTCTCTCCGCTCCATCTCGAGGGCGACTCGCATCTCCGCCACGTCCTGAGGCAACTCCTCTCACCGCCTCAAGGCCCGCTCCAGCTCCACGACCCGTTGCTCACGGATCGCCAACTCTGTCCCGGCCAGGGCAGCCCGGGTATGTGCCGCCTGTAACTGTGAAGACTGCAAACATTCAAACAAATCATCAGTTCCACATTTAATGCAATAATTCAATAATTCATGGAATAAGCAACATACAATTGAAAATAAATAACTCACCTGCGTGGCCATCGCCCGCTGTCCCTCCTCGATGCAAGTAAGAGCAGCCCGGAGCTCCTCGGTCTGTAAGAAACGATTTTTATAAGTATATCACATAAATAATTTAATGCAAGGTTAAGTTTGAGTTTGAAATTTACCCGTGAGGCGAGGTCGCGCTCTGCTGCCTTGGCCCGTGCCACTGCCCCTGCTAGCTGCTCTGCTAGTACAGTCGCCTCTGCACTAGGCCCTCTCGAGCTGGAGGCCTCTCCTGTCTCTCTCCCTACTGCTCCCTGCTGGGCACGCTGCATTCATTGAGATTGTCAGTGGCTAATCATCAATAATTCAAAAAAAAATTCATATGCATATAGGAATAAATTAAAAACTCACCAAGGTCTCAAGGTTTGCCCGTATGGTGGCTAGCTGTGCCTCTAGGCTGTGTAGTGGGCCTGTGCATCCATCGCCACTATGTCCCGCGCATCCTGCATTCATCACATATTAATTGCATGATAGATATACAAAGCATTTGCATTTAATTTAGAAATAAGTGCATTTATACATACCCCTAGGACCCTCATCTGGGGTCGGCCGATGTAAACCTCCCAGTAGCGTCGGAGGTACTCGGAGCTGTCGGTCGCCTGAGAAGTGACCCGGGTCCCGCCACGCTGCCAGTCTGCGTACTGGTCTGAGAACCGCACTCTCCAGTCGATCGCTTTCGTGCGACCGCGCGTCTTCTTGCCTACTCCCCGTGGCTCTCCAACCTCGATCCGCTCCTGGTGTAGATCGAGGGTCCTCATCACCAGCCTAAGCCGTAACGGCTCGATCTCGTTCAAGCAATGAACCCAAAGCTCATGCCCAAAGCGAGGTCGGCCCGCTACGACCCAGGGCTGGCCTTCATCGGTCATCCCCTCATAGGGTCTCCATCTCACCTGCATTCACAAGCACACTTATCAATCATCCATCATATCATATCACATTCTATAATAATAAAAAAAAATTGCATCACATCAAGCATGCGTACCAGTGAGGCGGGGAAGTCGCGGAACTCCCGTCGCAACACTCGCAACTCGTAGGCGAGTGGGGCTCCGATCACCACCGATAGCCAGCGCCGTGCTAGAGGGAAGGACCCCTCATCTCCGGGTCATAGATCAACATGCCCCATGGGCATGTACAAGTGACTCCATATCTGCATTCATGCATCGCATTAGTAAAACATTCATATGCATATGCATTCTAATAAAAAAAACAACAAAAAATGCATACCTGAAGAAAAGGTGAAAAGCCACTGACTGTCGTCTCTCGACCTGTCCCCGTAGACAGGTCGGCTATCAAGTGCGCCAGCAGCGCTGCTCCCCAGGCGTATCTGCCGACTCCCTCCAAGTCCTAGAGTATCCCCAGGAAGCGGCAGTTGTTGACATCGCCCTTCGTGCCGAGCAGCAGCCGCCCGAGCATCAAAAACAGAAACCTCCTCAAATCTCTGTCTGCTCTCTCCCTGTCAGCTGGATCCTGGCAATAGGCAGCCCTAGCCCCATCTATCAATCTCTACGAAAACTGCTCTAAGGACTCCCTAGATCTCTGCCTAGAGTCCCCCAACCCCATAGCTATGGTAAGGTCAGTGCGGAAGATGGTCATGCACTCGCTTGGTGTCTCGTACACCGTCTCTAGCCCTAGTAGCCTCTGGGTAAGCTCACTATAATCAGGTAGGGTGATCCCACTCACCGCCTCTCCATCTACCCTTAGCCCAGTGATCCTAGTGACATCCTCCAAACTAGGAACCATATGCCCCCATGGCATCAGAAAAGCCCGGCTAGACCTATCCCATCTCTCTCTCAAAACCTGAATCAAAGGTAGGTCTGGCATAACTGGCTCAATGCTAAGGAAGGCCCCAAACCCCATAGCATCTATCCTATCTCTCTGGAACTCGGGGAGGCCGTAGTACGTTGCTCGGACTTGGACCCAAGAAATCAGCGTCCTCATCAACCCCTGCATGAATATAAAAGAATTTTGTTGCTTAAATTTTCAGTGGAAATTCATTTAAAGTTCATTGATTGTGATATGTGCTATTAATTAACGACCGACCTTGGGTCGTGGTCTTCATAATTAACGCCCCTCAAGGCGGCATTATTTTTTAAATAAGATTCAGGATATTCTATGTGTTTATTGAATTAACGACTCAGCCTGGGTCGTTGTCTGTTTAAACGACGCCCTTGAAGGAGGCGTTGTTTTGAAACTAATTCCCTAAAAATTCTGATGTTTATTGAATTCACGACCCAGCCTGGGTCGTGGTTTATCTAAGAGACTTTTGAATTGACGCCCAACCCTGGGCCGTCGGTCATTTAAGAAACGCCCCTGTGGGGGGCGCGGTTCATAAAGTAATTTTCTATCCTAATTGCATTTCTAGAAAATGTTTAATTGACGACCGTTCTGGTGGTCGTTACTTATATAATTAACGTCCAGATGGGGGGTGTGGTTTTCCTGGGGTTTCAAGGTTTTGATGTGCGAAATTAAAATAAACAGAAACACATTCATTTTTTTTAAATAAATGAAATAACAGGAAAAATAATTGCATGATAGAGCACATGATAAAATTTAGAAATAATGACATGCTGTAGGGCGTTTCTTTCATGCGATTAATTATTTTCAGAAAATGAAATAATGAAATTAACGACCCATTGTGGGACGTCATTTAAATTCACGACACCCCTGGGGGCATCATTTTACTGTGTCTCTGGTTTTGTCATGCCCGAGGGCTATGGAAATGGTGGGAGATAAAATAAAAAAAATAAAAAAAAATAAAAAAATAGGGGGGGGCCTACCTTTTGTCGTTTGGGCCCAATCAACCGCCCACGGAGGGGTTGTCTTGGCTGGCGTGGCCGCCAGAGCTGCCCAGGCCGAGGGGCCACCGCCGCCGCCTCCGGCCCTTCTTCGTCTTCTTCTCCTTCTTCTTCCCCTTCTCTACCGTCTTCTTCATCTTATCCTCCTTCTTCTTCCTCCCCTTCTTCGTCTTCTTCGTTGTGTTCATCGCCTTCATCTCCTCCACCGTCTTCACCGTGCTCCTCTTCCACTTCTTTAATGGGCACCACCGCCGGTGCGTCTTCGGCCGCCGCGGGAGGGAGTCCCTCCCCGGCTTGTTCCCCTTCCAAGTCTACCACGTCGGGGGCCATAACCCTCTGCCGTTTCTGTCCGCCGCCGGCCATCGGTTTGAGAGGGAGAGAGTAGAGAGAGAGAGAATGGGAAATTGAGAAAGTGGGGGTTTGCGGTTAGGGTTTTGCAAAAAAAAGAAAGGAAATGGAAACGAAGGAAGGAAGAAGAAAGGGGGAAAGCAGGGTTTAACGGTCGAGATTAATTGACGCCCTGAGAGATGACGTGAATTGACGAATTGACGTTTAGAGAAAGGCGTGGATTATAGATTTGACACCCTGAGGGTGGACGTCAATTATTATTTGCATGGGGATTTTCAATTGTCGTCAGAATCATTGATGGGAACTGATTGATGTGAGTGGCGTCATTATTACCCCTTTGAATTTGACGACGAATAGTGCTGGCATCCATTCTTTAATACGCGACGTGAGTAAAGGCATGTTTTGTAAGAAATTAAGGAATTATTTCAAAAATTATTTGAAAATTTGAATTGATTAACGCCTTGTTTAAAGACGTGAGTTAAGAAACGCCAGTGCCTTGGGCGTCAATTATGAGTTTGAAATATAATGGACGGCTTCAACTGAGGCGTGTCTTAAGTAATTAACGCCGTTGATAGGGGCGCTGTTCAGAACAGAAGGACCGGAACTCCTTGTTATCAGACAGAATTGCTTGAAATATCAGAACTAATCACTTTCATACATTGCTTTGGCTCAAATAAAAGAGGAATTCTTATTGCATTCATGAAAATCTTTGATTACATTCTAAGCCACTGTGGGCCTTATCTTCTTGAGAGACAGTGCATAAGCTTTACATTTGTTCTCTTCTTCTTCAACATGAGTCTTGGATTTGTGGAGAAGGCCCACCTTCCATTGAGCCATTATGGTCCTGATTTCTTCATGGTCACCACTTGAGCATAGCTCCCTTCTTTTGATTGGAGGAAGGTGAGAAGGTCCTTCGAAGAGATGTCGAGGAAGTTCGAGTTGTGGGAGGCATCGTGTGCATTGTAAAGGATGAAGTCGGTCCCGCCAATTAAACGGAGCTCGATGCCAGAGGATAACCTTGAGCGAAGTTCTTGGGTTTTGAGAAAACCCGGTGTGCATGTGAAATTGCTCTTTGGCATTATTTTAAAGTAATCTCTCCATTCATTCCTCTTCTTGAGCTTGGGAACTCTATTAATAACTCTTTCACATAAGCCCAATGAGCTTGTCATATACCGAAGTGGACTCTTGGAGAAGATTGTTGGTTTATGCCAGCGTCTCCTTGGATTTGGTGTGTACACGTGGGGTATGGGACCCACGTGGACCATCGGTGCTTGGCAGCCCAACCCACCGCATGGATTATGGGGTCCATGTGCGAAGCCCCTCATGCCCGCCCACAGCACATAGACGTGGGGCCCTGCGCTGCCATAAGGAAATACGGTCTAACCTTCGCTACCAGCTCGAGCTTTTAGCGCAACGGTAGGGACTTGATCCTGTAAACTGGTATCAGAGCGAGGTCGCGGGTTCAAATCCCAGGTGCCGCTGGGGGGGAGATTGTTGGTTTATGCCAGCGTCTCCTTGGATTTGGTGTGTACACGTGGGGTATGGGACCCACGTGGACCATCGATGCTTGGCAGCACAACCCGCCGCATGGATTATGGGGTCCATGTGCGAAGCCCCTCATGCCCGCCCACAGCACATAGACGTGGGGCCCTGTGCTGCCATAAGGAAATACGGTCTAACCTTCGCTACCAGCTCGAGCTTTTAGCACAACGGTAGGGGCTTGATCCTGTAAACAATTGTTGTGCCCATGTGGTTTTGATGATGGTTTTAATAGTGGTTTTGATGATTGGCCTTTAAATGAGTTATTCACTGTGAGTCATCTTGCTGTGTCTTTCATATGGCTGTCAGATAACATGCTCTATTTAATTCTGTCTACACTCTATCTGCACAGTCTCCACAGCAGTGCGTCAACTCATTGTGCTGATGCGTCGACCCTTCAGTCATATTTGTCTCTATCCACACAGTAGTGCGTCAACGCCTTGAGCTGATGCGTCGACTCTTCAGTTCAGGTTCTTCAAGTCTCTACATTAGACTGTGGCAAAGTCTATATAGTGGACTGTGCAACCTGTTTGATTATTGAAGTCTGTACAGCCAATGCACTTAACTCAAGTCCATACACTGGAAGCTCTTCATTTGATTGAGTCTATACATTGTTCTAGGCTAAGTGTGTACAACGTCTCATTCATGCTTTGATAAATGAAGTCTGTACATCAGTCTTCACATTCTAAGTCTGTACAGCCGTTGGGTTTGGACTCAGAGTCTGTACACTCGATTTGCCTTTGAATTGGTCAAGTGTGTACACTCCTTCACTATAGCTTTCACGTTTCCAAGTCTAGACGTCGTGATGTCCATACACTGCCTTTAGGATTTAAAGTCTATACAGCCTGGCTTCACGTTCAGAGTCTATACATCGTTCCTCAAGGCTAAGTGTGTACATCCTTCCAAGCTTCAAGTCTACACATTGGGTTCTCAGGCTTCAACTCTATACATTCAATTGTCAGGCCCAAGTCTATACACTCGTTGTTAGAGGCCTGAACTTAACTGAAGTCTATACACTGGACCTTGCTTTACCAAGTCTCTACACTCGCTGCACTGTTCAAGACCATACACTGGCAGCTCTGCTTAAGTATATACATTCGTCTGAACTAAGTTCATTTACCTCTATCTGTCTGTAGATGATTCAGGCCATCAAGACTTGGCACGTGATCCAAGAAGCTGAAATGCTGACACATGGACACAGCAGTTCAAACAATCAAGAAAGAAGCTTACTGGATTACTCTGGTGCGTCAACGCATTCATCAAGTTGCGTCGACGCAGCAGGTTGATGGATCGACAAGGTGACCAGAGAGTGTGAGAGGGCTGAAGCCATCTAAGTTCAGATGCTGGAACACTAATGTGTCAACGCAGCATGATGAGAGCGTCGACGCAGCACGCCCATCTGCTGAAGACTTGATCACTAGATCATCAATGCGTCAACGCCACGGGTTGGAAGCGTCGACGTAGCAGTTAAAAAGGCTAGGCTGTTTGTTCACTGGAACGTATCCATGCGTCAACGCCATTGCTAGACAGCGTCGACGTAGCCATTGAGCCTGATAGGCATCTAGCTTGGAGACAGTTTAGAAGGTTAACGCTGGAGTTCTTAGCGTCCACGCAGCATGCAAACAAGCCGAACTATTAGTTGCAGAAACACACCACTGCGTCAACGCTTTAGCCTAGCAGCGTCAACGCAGCGTGTCTATCCGCTAAATACATTGATCACTGGACTGCCGATGCCGATGCGTCAACGCAGCAAGCTGATGGAGTCAACGCAGCAGACTTGAGTTTCATAGGTTGAAGATCTCTGAAGGCTGCGTCAACTCCTTGGAGCAAGTGGGTTGACGCCATCTAACTCCAGTTGCTGAGCGTACTGGTGCTGGGCACGTGATCCGAGGATAAGAACAGTGTCCAGATGAGGACACATGTACTGACAGCTGCTGGATGCTGCCACGTGGTCCGAATTCTTAGGGCGGGAACTGTGGAAGCCACACGTGCCCTGGCTGCTGCTGCTGCTGGTATATAATGGAGCCTTCGTCTTCAGATGGAGGCCGATCGAAGAAAGAAGACTGAAGAGCAGAAAGCCCTTCGATCTAGAAAAAGAGAAAAAGAAGAAAAAGAGAAGAAAGTGAGAGTGAGAGCAGAAGAAGGAAAAGAGAGAGATAGTGCTCGTGAGAAGTGAGAAGAAAGAGAGAAGAAAAAGAAGCAGAAAGAAGAGAAAGAAAAGAAGAGGAGGAGAGAGTCTATTGCAGATCAGTTCAGTCTGTTCGTGGATCAAATCCAGAACGACTATGCTCATTGAGAGCCACATTTCTTGTGTTTCATTTCTAGCTTTTGTTGCTGTGTTTTTATGTTTCTGTATTTTTCTTTTGTTTCTTTGGTGAGTCTTGTTCTTCCGATTGCCCTGCTGGGGATCGGGTTCCTCCTGTGGGATCAGGAGTAGGGAGACGGGTGTGTCTCCGATTTGTGCTGGTAGTAGAATGCTACTAGTGATAGTTCCCTCCTGTGTGGAGGAAGGGAGGCTGGTTCCTCCGGTTTGCAAGCAGCAAGGGGGCTGCTTGTGAGTTCCCTCCGAGGTTGGAGGAAGAGAGGCTAGGCCTCTGGTGGATTGCTGGTAGCAGTGTGCTACTGGTAGGTTCACTGGTAGCGGGGCTGCTACTAGTGGGGTTCCCTCTTGGTATAGAGGAAGAGAGACGTGAGTCTCTGGTTTCTAGTAACCGTGGGTTGCTAGAGGTTCCCTCCATGTAGGAGGAAGAGGGGAGGTTGTTCCCCTGGGTAAGCTGTGTATCAGCGTTTGTTGGCAAGCTGTGTTGCCCAGCTGTTAGTGAAGCCACACTCGGGCTGAGTGTGGGGTGGATGTAGGTCTGCAGGACCGAACCACCTAAAAACCCCTCTTGCATTGTGGTTTGATTGCTTATGGTTTGCTTCCGCTAGATGTTTTCATAGGGGCGCTCCAAGTGTTTGATCACAGGTTCATTAGATGAATTGATCAGTTTTTGTTCTAAGTGTTTAATCTGTTGAGTGAGCGAAATTCTAATTGAGGGATAGTTTATATTGGGTGAAGGTTTTTTTTATAGGCTATATTCATTCACCCCCCCTCTGAATACTTGCACCGAACCCAACAATTGGTATCAGAGCGGTGTCTGCATACAAGGTCCAGCGACCTGCAGATTCGATCTTGCAGTCTTAGGTGCCAATTTGTTTTTAGTGCATCAATATTCCCGTTGCATTAATCTGTTGTGTTCTCATGACTCATCCACCGATTTTCAGTGGTACGCATTTTAATGCATGGTTCACTAGTCTGAAGAATTATGTCAAATCTGTGAATCCAGACCTGTGGAAAGTAATTTCACATGATCCTCATGAACTGCCAAAGAAAAAGTCCAAATGGACTGACAGTCACAAGTCTATGCATGAAGAGAATCAGATAGCTATAAATCTAATGAAGGCAGCTACTGACAGAGCCTTATGGTCTTGTCTTCATAATTGCAGCTCAGCAAAGGACATCCTGGATAGGCTGAAGCAATTTCACAGGGTAAACGAGGACAGCTGCATGATGGCTGACAGAAGCAATCAAAGCAGCAGCCAAAATGAAGATGAGGTAAATCTCTTCGAGAATTTTTCTCTTGATGATTGGGAGAATGCATATGCTGAATTGTTAGAGTCACATGAGAGCTTAAGAAAACAGTATAAAAAGTTGAAGAAGGGTACTGGGATAGATAGTTCTAGCTCTCCATGTGAAAACTGTTCAAGTACGAAGCAATTTCATGATGCATGTCCGTCTGATAATCATATGTATAAAAATCAGAATGCAAAACTGAAGAAGGAACTTGAATGTGTTTACTCTGAACTAAACAAGCTAAAATCTGAAGATGACTCTCTCAGAAAACTCTCCAAATAAGATGAAGAAAAATCAGAGAAACTTAAACAGGAGAATAAATTGCTGATTGAAAAACTTAATGCCATAAAGTCTGTAAACATAGAATTACAGAAAGATCTTGAAAAATAGCAAAAAGATATGAAGGAAATTGAAAATGGAAGAAAGTATGAAGTCAATTCAGAAGATCAGCTTCTAATAAATGAATTGGTTCAGAATGACAAACTTAAGGAAGAAAATGAGAAATTGAAAATGCTGAACTCCACTATGTCTGAGAGACTTCTAGCTTTAGAAAGAGGTAAAAGTGTTTGCGTTGAAGATTCTGATAAACTGAGCAATCTGGAAAATGAAATTGAAAAATATAAAACTGCTAACAAAGTTTTGAATGAAGCTATGAATTGCAGTGAGCAAGAGATTGCCAGTTATGAGTTACAAATCACCTCTTTAGAAAATGAAATCCAAGACTTAAAGAACTCTCTGTCAAAGTTTGTAAGTGGACAAGAAAATCTGGACATGTTGTTAGGAGTTAAGGTCAATACTCAAAGGGAAGGGTTAGGCTACAACAATGTCAATAAAAAGGCTTTCAAAAACAAGCTAATGACATCTTTTATCAAAGCATCAGATGTAGCCACCACCTCAGAAAATAAACAACCAAATGTTCAGAAGAATCAGAAACAAACTTGAAAGTTGAAAAAGGTTGATGGATCCAAGCTGAAAACTATTTTCATTAAAACTTCTGAACAGGAAAAGCCTTCTACTTCATCTCCAATTCAGTACAAGGCTAAGAAAATAGGAAAACATGATAAAAATCAGAAAAGGACTGTAAATCAGAAAATAAATGAAAAGGGTTCATCAGTGCATGTTGATCACAGTCCTCACACACACTCACATGCATCTAAAAGGAAAATGTCATGCCACCACTGTCATAGATTTGGACATTTAATGCATGAGTGTGAATTAAACGAACTGGATGATTTGAATGCTGAAATGATGAATGCTAGGAAATATCATGATAGAAAATATGCTGTTCATTCAAAGAAAAGTGAATGCTCTCATTGTGGTAGATTAGGCCACATCCTTGCTCAATGTTGGTTTGCTAATGGAAAGAAAAAACCACTCTCACATCATGCTAAATCTTATGCTAACCAACATGCTTTTAATATAAACAAAACTGCTTCTCTGAACTAGCTTGTCAAATGGTTTAATTGTAACAAGCTTGGGCACAAGGCCACTGAATGTTGGGCAAGCTCTTTTAGAAGAAAGTTCCCTTTCTGCTCCCATTGTGGGAAGCATGGCCATGCAGTCAAGGACTGCTGGCATGTCCAGGGTAGGAATAGGAACAAACTTGTTTTTAAAAGAATTCCTATTTGCTCAAATTGCATAAGACCAGGCCATCAAGTTGCTGCTTGCAGGGTAGCTGGTCATGAAAAGAAAAAGTCTCATAATAATAACAGAAACCCTCATGCTCACTCTTATAATGCTCAAGTTCATGCTAGTATACATAAGAGGAACATGAAACCTGCTAGTTCATGCCACTATTGTGGGCTGTCTGGGCATTCAATGCATAACTGTTTTATCATGAACTCTGATGACTATTTGGCATAGAAAAAGATGCAGGCAGTCCCAAAAGGGGCTAATTACTATGCAAGACCCAAGACCACTTGGGTTCCTGCTAGTGGAAAATAGGAAGGTGCCTAGCAGGTGTGCCTTGGATGGAATAAATGGGTAATGATCCAAGGCACTCAAGAATGAAAAATCTCATTCTCACATTTTTCAGGTAATCTCTCTGCATTTCCTATTTTGAAACTCATTACATATCTGATTTGATATATTCTTGCATATCTGCCATTTGTAGTTGTTTGGTAATTGTTGAAATGCATAAACTCTGAAAACAAATTACATTCTGAAAAATCTGAACTGCTTCTGAATGCTGTTTGAAATCTGTCCATTGCTTTCTGAAAAATCTGATTAGCTGAAATTTGATCCATGCATGCTGCTCATGTTGAAAAATCTGATAGGACAGTCTGATTGTACACAAGTCACAATATCAATTGGCTTCATATGTTCAGTTTTCAGTGCAAATATTGTATGTTTTCAGGGGGAGTTAATTGCATATCTTTGCATAGCATTCAGTGTTGAGTCCTTGCATGCATGTAGTTAATTGCATTACATTTCATGAAAAATGCCAAAAAGATTGTCTGAATGCATAGTGTTAAGGGGAGTCAATGTATTGCATATAGATTGTCAAATGCATACTCATGTGAGAATTCACTGCATATCCTTCCTTATTGATTTTGTTGACAAACCTTGATCATATCCCTTCTAAGCTTCAAAATCTCTCCTATCAATTGGTATCTTTTGGCTTCAGAAATCTATCAGTCTGTCATGAAGATTTCAATGGGACTATCTCAATCATAAATCTGAAAAATTCTTGAACTAGAAATCTTCTATTATACGTTGTTATGAATGACTGAAATAACTCATGTGGTTTAAGTTTAATGTATTCAATGAGTTTGACATTAAAATCTCTTAAAATATCTGAAGCATGTTTTAATAAACCTTAACCATCTATTTCATGCTGTGTCTTGTAAAATCTTCTGAAATCTGCATTATTGAATTCATGGCTTTAATTGGTTAGGTACATGGAATTATTATTGACTTGAATCAAAAGAATTTGTCTGAATTATCTAAAGGGTAATTGTTGTCAGAGCAATGACTTTGGTCACTGAGAAACCATTTCCAAAGGACTGTGTCATGATGTGTCTTAGTCAACTCTGCAGAATAAAATTCATTGAAATTCAGGCAGAGCAATGGCATGCACACTGAGAAATACAACTCACTCATCAAGAAATGATTTGCAGTGTGTCATGATGTGTAATGCTATCTCTGTTCATATATAGCATGACAGTTAGTCACACTAAGTGCTTAGGGATATTGACCTCTAATCAAGGTATATCCTCTAGTTACAAGGTGTGCACTGAACTAGAGTGCTCATAAAATTTGTAGCATAAAAAAATTGTTGAACGAATTGAAATATCTGAATATTGATGCTAAAATCAAATTGCTACAACCCTAGACAAAATCATATGACTTCATATTTGCTTGATTTTAATACTGATGCATGTAATTCTGAAATAAGTCAATAAATTTGATTGTGTAAGAGAAAGGGAGTTTTATCAAGATAAATATGAGGGCTTGGTTCATTTTTATTAAACCATGGTTTTAGATATCAATATAGAATTTTATTGATAAACTCTACATACATCATGTTTAAACCATGCTGTCCAATAAAGCTCATTCATAAGCCCTTATAATGGAAGACTTTGAAAAACTTATGTTTTGGATTTATGAGAATGACATTTCCTTAAAAATCTGACTGAAATTCTTGTAGTTGAAGCTTTTTGAAAAATCTGATTATTTGAAACTCTTCTGCTCATTGTGCCTGGCTCATTGACCTGAACTTCTCCTTGTTAGCCCCTGTGGTCTCCTTCTCATTCATTTCATAAGGTTCCATTTATTGAGGGGGAGCCTCCCTGTCATATGCATCATGCTGCATAGAAGGAGAAGAATTATGCTCTTGCATTCATATCTCTGATATCTGCATCTACATTCATACCCCTTCCCATGGTTTATTATGATTCTACCAAAGGGGGAGATTGCTTGCCAAAGGGGGAGAATCATGTTCTTGCAAGGGGGAGAAATTGACTGAATTTTTATACATGCTTTAATTTCTCAAACTATTTTCTTTTTGATGAAGTCAAAGGGGGAGAATAGTTTGAGTCATCTGCCTGACTCACTGTGTAGTGTTGCCATCATCAAAAAGGGGGAGATTGTTGTGCCCATGTGGTTTTGATGATGGTTTTAATAGTGGTTTTGATGATTGGCCTTTAAATGAGTTATTCACTGTGAGTCATCTTGCTGTGTCTTTCATATGGCTGTCAGATAACATGCTCTATTTAATTCTGTCTACACTCTGTCTGCACAGTCTCCACAGCAGTGCGTCAACTCATTGTGCTGATGCGTCGACCCTTCAGTCATATTTGTCTCTGTCCACACAGTAGTGCGTCAACGCCTTGAGCTGATGCGTCGACTCTTCAGTTCAGGTTCTTCAAGTCTCTACATTAGACTGTGGCAAAGTCTATATAGTGGACTGTGCAGCCTGTTTGATTATTGAAGTCTGTACAGCCAATGCACTTAACTCAAGTCCATACACTGGAAGCTCTTCATTTGATTGAGTCTATACATTGTCCTAGGCTAAGTGTGTACAACGTCTCATTCATGCTTTGATAAATGAAGTCTGTACATCAGTCTTCACATTCTAAGTCTGTACAGCCGTTGGGTTTGGACTCAGAGTCTGTACACTCGATTTACCTTTGAATTGGTTAAGTGTGTACACTCCTTCACTGTAGCTTTCACGTTTCCAAGTCTACACGTCGTGATGTCCATACACTGCCTTTAGGATTTAAAGTCTATACAGCCTGGCTTCACGTTCAGAGTCTATACATCGTTCCTCAAGGCTAAGTGTGTACATCCTTCCAAGCTTCAAGTCTACACATTGGGTTCTCAGGCTTCAACTCTATACATTCAATTATTAGGTCCAAGTCTATACACTCGTTGTTAGAGGCCTGAACTTAACTAAAGTCTATACACTGGACCTTGTTTTACCAAGTCTCTACACTCGCTGCACTGTTCAAGACCATACACTGGCAGCTCTGCTTAAGTATATACATTCGTCTGAACTAAGTTCATTTACCTCTATCTGTCTGCAGATGATTCAGGCCATCAAGACTTGGCACGTGATCCAAGAAGCTGAAATGCTGACACATGGACACAGCAGTTCAAACAATCAAGAAAAAAGCTTACTGGATTACTCTGGTGCGTCAACGCATTCATCAAGTGGCGTCGACGCAGCAGGTTGGTGGATCGACAAGGTGACCAGAGAGTGTGAGAGGGCTGAAGCCATCTAAGTTCAGATGCTGGAACACTAATGCGTCAACGTAGCATGATGAGAGCGTCGACGCAGCACACCCATCTACTAAAGACTTGATCACTGGATCATCAATGCGTCAATGCCACGGGTTGGAAGCGTCGACGCAGTAGTTAAAAAGGCTAGGCTGTTTGTTCACTAGAACGTATCCATGCGTCAACGCCATTGCTAGACAGCGTCGACGCAGCCATTGAGCCTGATAGGCATCTAGCTTGGAGACAGTTTAGAAGGTTAACGCTGCAGTTCTTAGCGTCCACGCAGCATGCAAACAAGCCGAACTATTAGTTGCAGAAACACACCACTGCATCAACACTTTAGCCTAGTAGCGTCAACGCAGCATGTCTATCCGCCAAATACATTGATCACTGGACTGCCGATGCCGATGCGTCAACGCAGCAAGCTGATGGAGTTAACGCAGCAGACTTGAGTTTCATAGGTTGAAAATCTCTGAAGGCTACGTCACCTCCTTGGAGCAAGTGGGTTGACGCCATCTAACTCCAATTGCTGAGCGTACTGGTGCTGGGCACGTGATCCGAGGATAAGAATAGTGTCCAGATGAGGACACATGTACTGACAGCTGCTGGATGCTGCCACGTGGTCCGAATTCTTAGGGCGGGAACTGTGGAAGCCACACGCGCCCTGGCTGCTGCTGCTGCTGGTATATAATGGAGCCTTCGTCTTCAGATGGAGGCCGATCGAAGAAAGAAGCCTGAAGAGAAGAAAGCCCTTCGATCCAGAAAAAGAGAAAAAGAAGAAAAAGAGAAGAAAGTGAGAGTGAGAGCAGAAGAAGGAAAAGAGAGAGAGATAGTGCTCGTGAGAAGTGAGAAGAAAGAGAGAAGAAAAAGAAGCAGAAAGAAGAGAAAGAAAAGAAGAGGAGGAGAGAGTCTATTACAGATCAGTTCAGTCTATTCGTGGATCAAATCCAGAACGACTATGCTTATTGAGAGCCACATTTCTTGTGTTTCATTTCCAGCTTTTGTTGCTGTGTTTTCATGTTCCTGTATTTTTCTTTTGTTTCTTTGGTGAGTCTTGTTCTTCCGATTGCCCTGCTGGGGATCGGGTTCCTCCTGTGGGATCAGGAGTAGAAAGACGGGTGTGTCTCCGGTTTGTGCTGGTTGCAGAATGCTACTGGTGATAGTTCCCTCCTGCGTGGAGGAAGGGAGGCTGGTTCCTCTGGTTTGCAAGAAGCAAGGGGGCTACTTGTGAGTTCCCTCCGAGGTAGGAGGAAGAGAGGCTAGGCCTCTGGTGGATTGCTGGTAGCAGTGTGCTACTGGTAGGTTCACTGGTAGCGGGGCTGCTACTAGTGGGGTTCCCTCTTGGTATAGAGGAAGAGAGACGTGAGTCTCTGGTTTCTAGTAACCGTGGGTTGCTAGAGGTTTCCTCCGTGTAGGAGGAAGAGGGGAGGTTGTTCCCCTGGGTAAGCTGTGTATCAGCGTTTGTTGGCAAGCTGTGTTGCCCAGCTGTTAGTGAAGCCACACTCGGGCTGAGTGTGGGGTGGATGTAGGTCTGCAGGACCGAACCACTTAAAAACCCCTCTTGCATTGTGGTTTGATTGCTTATGGTTTGCTTCCGCTAGATATTTTCATAGGGGCGCTCCAAGTGTTTGATCACAGGTTCATTAGATGAATTGATCAGTTTTTGTTCTAAGTGTTTAATCTGTTGAGTGAGCGAAATTCTAATTGAGGGATAGTTTATATTGGGTGAAGGTTTTTTTTATAGGCTATATTCATTGACCCCCCCTCTGAATACTTGCACCGAACCCAACAAAGATTTTGGAGGCCGCTTGGTTTGCTTGACATGGATAAAACTTAAAGTGAAAATCTATCCAACAAGCCAGAAGAAGCATTGATCCGAATAAGGGCCGTCCTAGTGAAGCCGAGGTGAGTCCATTGTGTAGGTTGGCTAGTATTGCCCCACCTATTCTCTTTCCCTCCCACATGCTTGCTATTGCACTCAAGTGTTGTTCCTCTAAATGATCCTCCGATGAAGGGAAGAATAAAGCTCCTCCTACACATATGACAAACCCCTTCATCACTCTCTCCAAAAGGGCTTCATCTCCTTGAGCCTTATCCATGTTTTTATATACCCAAGAAGCCAACTTCAAAAGATTGATTCCCTTGTTGGCCTTCATTTGATTTACTAAATTTGAGCTTTGAACAAGGCACATAAGGAGGTCATGAGCTTGTATGGGCTTAGTCATATGGGCCATCTTTGTTTCCTCTCCTTGCTTCATCAACTTCAAGCCCAAGAGCATCTCCACTTCTTCTAGGAGGATGGTTGCTAAAGGTTGGGAATAGAAAAGTATGGGTGTGAGGGTGCCATAATTCTATAAGAGCTCCAATGGAAGCCCAATCAAGATGGATATCATTATAATGGGTGGCATGGGTGATGAGGCCTAGAGGGTTCCACTTAGCAAGGAAGGATCTCATGTCTAGAGAGAGCTTGGAGAGTAGCAAAGGAAGCCACTTGACCTTTAGAAACCTTCTTGGACCAGGAATAATGGGGTAATCCTGAAAACATAAAAGAAAGAAGAAGAAGGAAGAGAATAATAATCAGAAATTTTGAACAGAAAGAAAGACAATACAAAATAAAAGCTTCAACATCAAGAACACTTACTTGGCCCTTGGTGATTTTCTCACTTATATGGCCTGGCAATTCAGAAATTCTTGGGAAATTCATTCTTGACTTTTTGGAAAGCCTTTGCTGCGTCAGTTGAGTCATCATTTTGACAGTATTGTTGTTCTTCTGCTTCTATTCCTCTATCTGCTTGACAAAAAAAATATAGCTTTGATGCTCTGTTCTACTTTTGCTTGGTTCTTTCTGTCCACTTAACAGAAGATAGCTTCGTCTCTATGCTTCGATGGTCTGGATGCTTGAAAAACACCAAGAGTTGCCCTATTTATAATGTTTTGAACGTTAATGAGTATCATGGTTTGAGTTTGAATCAAACTATTTGCTGGGAGTTTAGTTCCGAGATGGAAACGAAAACAGGTAATTGACGACTCGCTGTTTGGCGTCATTTGTTAAATTGACGACATCTTCAGGGTCGTCATTTATCCTGCGCATCCATGGAAGGCGTCATTTGCATTCCAATTCCAAGTTAAACCTTTAATGCAATTAACGCCTCAGTGCACGTCGTCATTTCTTGTTTTGACGCCGACCAGAAGGGTCGTCATTTTCTGAGCTTGTGCGTGTAAATTGCTTTGGTTATTTCATGAACTTAAGTGCTGTCATATCATGATTAAATTATTTTTATCAAGCACTTATGATCATATTTTAAGCTAATGATCTTTTGAGCTTTGAAGTGCAGGTTGTGCAAGTCTGAGCATCGTGGGTGCAAAGTCTCTAAGTCTACACACTCTAAGCATTCCATTCATAAGTCTGTACATTGCACTCACCCAAGTCCATACATCCTTCACAAGTCTATACATCCTTCACAAGTCTATACATCCTTCACCAAGTCTATACGTTCCATTCCCTTCACCAAGTCTATACATCCCATCCCTAAGTCTATACACTCCATTCCTCAAAGTCTATACATCCCATCCCTAAGTCTATACACTCCATTCCTCAAAGTCTATACGTTCCAAAGTCTATACACTACATTTCATATGTCCATACATTCTCTGAGTCTATACATTCTACCCACCTAAATCTATACATTCTCTGAGTCTGTACGTTCCAAAGTCTATACACTACATTCCATAAGTCTATATAATGTTAAGTCTACACATTTATTCTTCATCCATAAGTCAATGTTAAGTCTACACATTTATTCTTCATCCATAAGTCTATACACTCCAAAAGTCTGTACGTTCCAATAAAAATTCATAAATTCTCAAAATTCCAATAAAAATTTCATAAATTCTCAAAATTCCAATAAAAATTCATAAATTATCAAAATTCCAACAAAAATTCATAAATTCTCAAATTTCCAATAAAAATTCAATAAATTCTCAAAAATCCAATAAAAATTCATAAATTCTCAAAATTTCAATAAAATTTCAATAAATTCTAAAAATTCTAAAATTCTCTAAATTTTTTTCCAAATAAATCCAAAAAAAAAAATTCTAATCAATGTTGTTGAGTATGCTTTATGCATCTTTCTATCATGGCTAATGAAATTTTGAGTGCAAGTTAAGAAGCTCTTGGTCCCATCAACTGGGCCTCGGCATCCAAGCCCCACGGTGACTGCACCTCATTTCTCAGTTCCCACATGCTCACCATCTTCCTGTATGCATTCTTGTATGCATTGTTACTATAAGGTATCTACGCTATTATAACATATCAAGGACCTTGTGGTTCTGATAAACTTGGAATTTGAGTTCCCCTTCATCAAAAATAGTGATAATTCCAGGGGAATCTTGATCACACGGATAGGCCGTTGAGTCATTCAAGGTTCGGGACGATGGTTCCACTTTCTGAGTTGATACGTGGACAAACGGGCTTCGGCTTAGTATCAGCTTAGAGATCTGGATTCTTGACCAAATCTAGGTGACTTAGCAATATTATCCTTGATTATCTTTTATTTTAGTTTGTTTTATTTTTTCCTTTAGTCCAGCATGCATCATGTAGGACTTTGAGCTTAATGCTGAAAATCTTCATATTACGCCAATAATGAAGGTCGCTCGCTCAAATTGAGTTGACATGAGATATTCCATTCCAAATCAAGTACTTTATTCTCCTTGAAACCATTCAGGCTGGTCCCTTGAAAATCATCCCTTTGCTGGATCTTTATCCCAATTCCCTTTATTTTTCTACAAATCCACCTTAGTTATAGCACGTCCACATTGGCTGGTAACCGCTCTCCAATGGTGCCTCCATGTCGTGCCCTCGCGCACATTTTTTTTATTTAGTTTACTCTCCTTTATCCAGCTGATCGATGCTTTCTCGGAATTGTCCGGAGTTGTTTCATTCAGAATCTTGGAAAGATTTCCAACACTTAGTGTCAGAGGCGTGTCACATCACACCTTGGCATCTACTTATCAGTTCATTCCATCTCATTCCGCTTGTTTCATTTTTCGCTTCATTCCGTCTCACTCCCTTGCAAAGCAGACGCCAAGGCGGGGCAGCTGTAGACACGCTAAAATTGACGCTATGTTGAGTAAATCTCATGTCACCATGTGACGCCCCAAAGCGGACTTCAATATTGATTTAATATGAAGTTTTTCTATTTTCTATAAATTAATTGTGATTTCTTGTTTTTTTCTTGGGAAATTGGAATTAACTCCCTGATCAGAGGCGCTATTTAAATTGACGGCATGGCCAAGGGCGCCGCTTTTAACAATGGACGACTACCAATATGGGCGTCATTTTCTGGATTTACTTAAAATTCTGAATTTCAAATAAAATGAAAATTGAAGAATTAACGTCGTTCATAAAGGCGTTGATTATTTGACGTCTGTCTGGCAGGCATCAGTTGATAATTTTAAATAAGGAAAGTTATTTGTTTCTATAATTAAATCCAGAAATTGACGACTTGATGGGAGTCGTTATTCTAATTAACGCCTTTGGATGTGTCGTCATTTTCAATTAACGCCCTTCATTCGGTCGTCATTTTCAATTCCGTCTCCCTTTCGCCTGCTTCTTTCCAGTAATGGTTCCTTCCTCATTTTGAGCCTTGTGTTCAACTGGGAAGGGAGTTTCTTGATGGAAGATCTTTACCTTGTTTTAATCCTTGTTCTCCAAGGATCTTAGCCCTATAAATACCCCTCCTGGGTCTCTTCGCGCGAGAGAACAGAGAGAGATCATCATTAAGAAAGCAGAGCTGCAGACACGAGAGTGAGAAGAGAACAGAATAAAGCTAATAGAGAGAAAAGAGTTTGTTCTTGATTGCAGGTCCTTCTTCGTCCAAGCAAGCTCTTCTTCCGGGCGGTTCTTCATCCTTTCTGAGCTTCATCCTTTGCTGTAGCCTCTTGCATATTGAAGCTTCCTCACCTCTACTGCTGCACGCACAGCAGAGAGGAGCTCTCTCTTTCCCTTTTGCTTGTTTTGTTGTGTTGTTAGCATTCATATCATCATCTTACGTTTTCTTTTTCTCTAGCTCTTGCTAGACCTCATATGATATTATTGCTTAGCATTGCATCCATACTTTTCAAACCTTGTTACTCCTCTTAGGGGTTTAAAACCAAAACACACAAGGTGTGTTCATGTTCATGTTCAATTTGATTAATTTCATAATCTTAGAACTTTGATACTACACCCTTTGGCTAATCCACTCTTTTATTTGATTTGTGTGTTCTTGCAAGGTAATCAAGGCTAAGAACCCCCTTCATCGGCCGGCCGGTAGAAGGAGGAAGAAAGGGTTCACAATCTCCCCCGCTTAACACAAGGTACTCGCGATCATCCTTTTTTCTTATTTGAGGTAACCCCTCTGGCGATCACATTCCCCTTTAGCATCCCACGCATGCTCTTCCTTTCACCATTTAATTTTTAAGCTTTAGAAATTGAGTTTGGGTTTCATTCCCCTTTTCTTAAGTGGATTTTTCTTAGAATCTACACCCAGTAGTGATACCCAGTGATCCCTTCGAGCCGTCTCCACCCCTTGTGAGTGACACCACCCCAGAGCGTCCACCTCCAGCCTTGTTACCACAGCAGCGTGAGCAGATAGAGTATATACTGGACGAGCAGGTAACGACTACTCGAGGTGGGGTGTACCAGCGCTATTTGGTGCGATGGAGGGGACGGCCCGCGTCCGATGACACTTGGATCACCCGGGCCGAGCTGTAGAGGATAGATCCAGATCTGCTGGATCGATACCAGAGTGACCTGAACCCCTACTCGACGGGGTCGAGCTTCTCCCACCCGGGGAGAATTTGTGAGGACACCAGAGCCAGAATACGGCTCGACTCAGCGAGCCGCCGATACCAGACACGCAGCACGACTCAGTCGACGTCGACATCTTTGTGGCTGGGGGACAGTCTGGAGTCTCCACCGGAGCTTTGATACTTTAGTACATATTTTTGTACGTATTTATATTTGTACATATTTGGTTGTATTTGGTGTGTATTTGGTGTGTATTTGGCATGTATTTGGGTTGTATTTTGGTTTGTATTATTTTGGGTTTAGTATTGGGTCAATGGGAGAATATTGACCAAGTATTTTATATTTTTGGTTTATTATGGTCCAAGGGGGGATTAATATGGTCCAAGGGAGATTAAATAACCAAGCCCCTTATATTGACTTGGAGAGAGGGGCGCCCCCCTCTTTGTCCCCTTGTGGGATTTTATTTAATCACCTTGTCCCCCCATTTCCCATTTATACTCCCCTGACCAAGGGTATCTTAGGTCATTAGCCTAAGACTAGGGTTTAGTATAAGATGTCTCTTGTTGCATTTTGATAAATTTTAATGAAGAAAAATTATTGGAAAGAGCCTTGGGTGCACCTCCCCTCTCTCCCCCTTGTTCTTATTCTTCCTCTTCCTCTTCCTTGCTGCATCAGATCTAGGCCTGAAACCCTCATATTTCTGAGTGATCTTCCTCCCCTTCTCTTCCTATGTATGCTGTAATCGATCACCGCCGCCGCCGCCTCCGTTTGTGCCGCCATCAAGCCACCACAACCCGGCTTCCACCCTGCTGTCCCAAATTTTGGGATTCTTGGATACAAGCTCAGTAAAAATGTTGGTACCAAAGATCCGACCGTCAGATCGTCTTCATCTTTTAAGGGCGTCTTTCTCCATTTCTTTTTCAATCCCAGTTTAAATTTCACGTAGATCAGAGCCCATTTGAGCCCCTTCCCAGTCATTTGTTTCCCCCTCTCATAGTTTGCCTGTGTGCAGATTTGCGAGATAGCCACCTGGTAGTTGATTTTTCCCACCCCCAAAACCTTGTCATAAAATTACAAAATAATTATCTGCGTACTCTCCACTTCCCACCCTCTCTCTACAAAAATCCCCAAGTCCTAATTCCACCATTTTATTTTCGGTCAAACCCCAAAGTCAGGCAGAACCTGATCTGCCCTGTGAGATCTGCCATCCGAGCCAGAGTCAGTTACTGTGTTGCAGAAGTTTTAATTTCCAATCCAGCCGTTGGATGGATCTGAAATTCCCATATGTCGAAGATCTCTGAGTGCTCTTCGTAATGGTGCTAATTTCGTCCCGATCCGACACTGGATCTGGGCGTGGCGACTATTTTCGTGGAGGCGCGCATTCCTGCTCCGAGGTAAGCCAGCATAGGAGGCTACCAGATAAATCCAAGGGAAAATATGCCGAAGTACTTTCGGCGACCGCTACTCCCGAGGGTCGACCAGGGGCCCTCCACCAACGTCCCGGTGAATCGCTGCTTTCGGGAGATCCCCGGAGGTCGACGTCCCTTTGGACGCCCTGTTCGCTGTCCTACATGCCAGCAAGTTGCAGATCCAGAGCCGCTGCCCGCAACCGCCCCGGAACCTGCACCTTGCTGCCCGTCAACCCGAGATCGGTACTCCCGGCATCATTGTGTAGCCCTTTACCTCCCTGTGTGGAGTGGGCAATGAAAATTCACTACTGTAATTAAATTTTACCGCTATACCGGGAGTTATGGATCTTGGCAGGGACATCTTCCCCATGCCCTGAGCGTGGAGGTACACTCGCCTCCCTCCTTGTCTTATTTACTTGTTCCGTATAGATTCTTAAGCCGCTGCATGTGAGTAGTTTATTTCCTAGCTAGCTCGATTTCATCACCGCTATGAGTTATGAGTGCGAGACCCGTCCCATGACTCATTCCGAGCACGAGAGTGAGCTAACCACCCGAGACTTAATGCCGATTTCTCAACCATGTAGTCCGACACGTTTCCCTCTCCAAGGATGATCGTGAGCGAGTACTTCTTATTTGGGGCACGCTTGCCTCTTCAGGAACCACGTTAGGTGCCGAGCCACTCGTATCGTCGCTGGTCATGTCATCTTTGGGTCGCGTCATCACCTAGAGTCCAAGGTTCGCAACAAGTCCAAGTCGAGTCTCATTGTCATCCCGCATCAGACCCCGTCCAGGCTGTAACATGCGATCGATCAGCGTCGAGCGACCAACCTGCAGCAGCAACAACAACAACAAACCGGTGGCAATAGTGACCTACGGCCCAATCATCATCGCTTTCCACGCTGGGCATGTACAGTTGGCGATGCCAATCGTGTTCGGCAACTCTGCCTCGGCCTTTGGCTAGCCCTGATTCTCGGGCGCCATTACCGTGGCCGACGAGCAGCCTAGTCCGGCGACAGCCCATACAGGCAGCTGGCCCCTCTACTCCTCCAACAACAAAGACCCACGCGGTCATTGACCCCTGGGTCCCCAGCTCCGTCAGCACCTGACATGGGTCTCCAGCCTCGAGTTTCCAGTACAACCTCACTCTCGACCATCCAAGCACCAAGCATTGGGTCCCCAGCGATGCCGATTCCCAACACGGACAACGAGATCCGGGTCTTTGGCACCTCAACACCTGATGCGTGTACTAAACCCTGGGTCTCTACAGTGCCGGCTCCAGCACAAGCTTCCAGCCTCAGATACCTCGTGTAACACTGACAACGTCCTGTAGGGGCATCACGCCCAAGGATTCTGCCACATCAACCCTTAACACGGGCACCAAGCCCCGGAATGTGGCCACCTCAAAAACCAAGACGAGATTTTAGCCCTGGGTCTCAGTTCCAGCAACACCCCATACGGGCGCCTAACTCTGAGATCCAGTTCCAGTAACACCCAAGAATGGCATTCAGCCCCGGGTTCCAGCCTCAACAACACCCAAAACGGGCATTTAGCCCCGGGTTCCAGCTACATCAACACTCAGGACGGGCTTCCTTCCCTAGGATCCAGCTCCATCAATACCCAAGACGGACGTCTAAGCCCCGGGTTCTAACTACATCCACACCCAGGACGGGCTGCCAACCCTGGGATCCAGCTCCATCCACACCCAAAATGGGCCTCCAGCCCTGGGTCCCAACTTTATCAACACCCGAGACAAGCATTCGGCCTTGGGTCCTAGCTACATCAGCACCCGAGGCCGACTTTTAGTCCTGGCTTCCAATTTCATAAACGCCCAAGACCGGCATCCAGACCTGGGTCCCAGCACCATCAGCACTCAAGACGAGCTTCTAGCCCTGGGTCCCAGCTTTGTCAGCACTCAATATGAGTTTCCAGCCCAAGACCCCACCCTCATCAGCTCCCAATACAGGCTTTCAGCCACGGGTTTTCGTGACGACTCCAACGGCCTAAGTGAATGCCAAGCTCCAGGTCGCCACTATGTCGGCCCCAGCTCGGGCATCAAACTCCTGAGTTTCGGCTACACCGACACTCACCAGAAGTGCCATGCTCCAGACAGCCCCGGACCGGGTTAGTTCGGTCCACCATATTGGTGCTGAGTCAACCTCGGCCCTGCAAAAAAAGAGGGGGTGCCATAGCGGCTGCAAAAATGGGTGACCCACCGCCGCCGCCCTTGCCTCCAAAAGACAAGGTGAGACTTAAAGAAACCGATGCATTAGTAGTACACCGGGGGCAACCACCCCGGTCCAGTATCTAGCCTTCCAAGCCCAAGCAAGGGGGGCAACTCCAACGAGGAGCGTTGATCCTCCCTCAGATGAATATGGGTCATTAGAAAAGAGACCCAGCCCATTTGGAGGTCACGAGTCAAGAGATCCCTCCACTCACCAGAATGGCACCAAGCTCAAAATCCAGCAGAGTGGATGCTGGCTCAAAATCATGCTACTCAGTGAAGCACCCGTCAAGGTAGATCTTAGTCCCTGACAGACTAGGGGCACCAGTTCACCCTCAGAAGCACCTCCTGAAGGGAAAGGGGTAATGCAAATCATCAAAAACACTGTAAAGGTGTTTGCATGCTACCCCACCGATATCGACCAGTAACTTGGGAACCCACCTTGCCAACGTCAATTAACGATTCAGGGTGAATCCCGTCGACACCCACCCAGTAGCTCGAGAGAAACTCCACATGCGTTGGCCAATGACTCGGTGGAATCCCTGCCAATGCCAATTGGTGACACCGGCAAATCTCCATCGGGTCCCCACTGGTGGCTACCAGCAAACCCTGGCGGGAGGTCTATCCCTTTGGTATTTATCATGTCCCAAGGGGTAGCAACACCCAGGCAGACATTCAGTCCAAGCTCGCCTTTGGCCATCATGTTCATTAAGGCCGAGCCACCCAGGCCCCAGTCAAAGTCCCAACCATCTACAACAAAGACCAGCCAGTCTTCGGATTCACCCTAAAGATCCGAGCTACTCGGTTGAGGGTTGATCCATAGTCGCTTCTACAACAGTAACAAGTCGTCGATGGCGTAACCTATAGGCAACGTCCCCTGACAGCAACAAGCTAAGGACAACAACCGCAAGGCTTGTAGGTACAAAAACAAAACAAAACAAAACAACAACAAAAGGGGCTAACAATAGAGATGCCCCGGCAGACTAGACACTCCCTCCATAAGGAGGTGGCTGGGGGCAAAAAGGCCGCAAACCCAGCTGAGGTGAAAACCCGTAAGGGCGCCTCAGGCAAAATCAGGTAACTCCTTGGTGTGAAAACCCATAAGGGTGCACCGGAAAAAGCAAAAGGGGGCTAGCTCAGGCGAAAACCCGAAAGGGCGGTGGAATTGGTAAAGAGAAAAAGAAAAATCTCTCTTCCTCACTAGGAATAGCCAACCACCTCACCCTAAATCTCTGACCGGTACACCACAATAGTGGGTCAACATACTTTCTACCGGCCATCACACCACGACGGTCGGCCTACACCCAGTTTTTGATCAATACACCACCACGGTCAGTCATCTTCCAAAATCCACACCAATACAACATCACGGTCGACCCACCTATTTCCTCCTAGCCTTACACCATCCCAGCCAATCTCTATCCCCTCGACCAATATGCCTGTATGGCCGTTCGGCCTTCATCTCGGCCATACACCTCTACGGTTGGCCTGCACCTACCCTTGACCAAAACACCTCCACAGTCAATCAAACACCTGATCTCTGGCCAAAACACCACAATGGTTGTCCTACACATCACCCAGTTCCTGATCAATACACCTTCCCAGTTGGTTAAATCCCTAACCTTTGGCCAATACGCCTCTTTGGTCGGCCTACGTTAATTCTTGGCCTATCGGCACCACAACCCAGAACCCCAGCCTTTGCATTACCAAAGTCGATCCGTTCAAGCTTTAGTACAAGCTCCAGCTACAAGCTACACAAATCAGTGGTGCGGACACATGCTGCAGTACACGCCGGTGGATGAGGACACGCTGGAGTCCCTTTTAGCTCGAGGAGGACATGGACGCGTCGATCAAGCTATCATCTTTGTTTCACATTTGTTTAGCCTTGTTGGGCCCTATTTAGTCCTTGTAGACAATTAGTTGGTTGTACTATTGTGTAAGTGCTAATGGGCTAGATTAAAGTTAATGGGCTAGAATAGTGCTCTAGATTTATTGGGCTTTGCGCTTTGGGCTTTTGAATGAGCCCATGGGCCAAGAGTGATCTAGTGTGAATGGGTTAACAAGTGTGAATGGGTTAACAAGTCTGAAAGGGTGGTTTTTTTCTTTTGAACATGTGGAAGGGGCGCCCCTTTCTTGGTCCAAGGAGGTGGCTACCCCCTTCCTTGACCAAGGAGGAGGAAAGCCACCTTCCCACCTCTCTTTGGTCCAAGATAGGGACACCTCCTCCCTTCCTTGACCATTCAAGGAGGAGGAAGGCTCCTTCCTCCCTCCACCATCAACCAAAGCCCTCCCCCGCCCTTGTCTTGGCTGCACCCCCCTCTCTGCCCTCTCTCCCCATGCCATTTCCCATGCCCCGCTCTCCATTGTATTCTATATAAACACCCATGTGTTGTATTGTTAAAGCTAATGAAGAAATCAAGATTTTGTGAGAAAAAAAGTGTTAGAGAGTGATTCTCTGATATTCCCTTGGGTGTGATGCTCAAGATCTAGTTCCTGTGACGGGATCTAGCCGGGGTGCGACTCCCCAAGCCGAGGTGCGATGCCGAGGCAACGGTTATCATCGCGTTCGTGTTCCGATTCTGATTCGGTCCATCCAGATCTCACCTCGAGAGTATGAATCACCCATAGCCATTTTCTGAGCCGATCTTGTTTTGGGAATTTTACTAGAGGTAGATCTGCCAGTCAGGAAGGATCTAGCGCCAGTTTCACGTCGATCGGAGTTCCAGATCTCTGACAACAATTTCGACCGTAAAGCTGCGCATCACCACCTATCCAAGCAAGCCAGATCCAAACTTCTCTGATACGAAAATCCCCCACATCTACTCTCTGAGCCCTTGGGCCTGAGATTTGGAGGATTCGTACCTCTTTTAGTCTTCTTCGCACCGCCACTGACCTCGGATTGTTCTGAGATCCTTGCTGAGCGTGGTGAATATTTTGGTGGTACTACGCAGGCCGACCTGTGTAGATCCGACCCAGATCCAGCTGCGACTTGCAGGAGCGGCCCCACCTTCCTCCCTACAGAAATGACCAAACCCCTTGGTCAGAATCTTCCTCCAGGCGTCGCCTACGTTCTCCAGCAATCATCAATCTGTTCTGACACTGGAACCATTTTTTCCATAATTTTTAGTTTTCCTGTGCACTTCTACGCGAGCAGAACCAGAGCCTTTGTACAGACGCTGTCACGCCTAGCTCTGGTCAGATCTGATCATGCCACTCAGACCAGGCATTCTTCAGACAGTTGCCGATGTGCTCCCACAAATGGCACCCTGATCGGACGTCGGATATAGGCGTATAGCCTCCTGCAAACTCAATGCGCAGGGTGACCAACGCGGGCAGAACCGTTAGGCGGCCAATCTTCGCCTTCCGATCGGCTTCGAGTCACCTCCTTGGCTTCACCGAGTGCGGCCCGTCAACCCGAGCTCCAATAGCCCCAAAAATTATTCTTGTAGCCTGTTATCTCCCTGTGAGGAATGGACAACATTCTAAAATTGTACCATTAATCATTGTCGTGTATCGGGGTTGTCAGATTCGGCTGGGGTTTCTTCCCCACGTGCTAGTCGTGGAGGTACGCGCGACGTTCCTACACTCGTATTTGCTTGTTTAGTATATTTTCTTATATGCTGTGTTTGTGAGATTAGGGCCGTAGCCAAATTATAAATCACCGTGTTTGTGAGTGTGAGTACCCATCCCATAGCCCAGTCGAGCACCGAGCTTGAGCTAGATCATCCTAGGCGATAGTGGTTCCTTAACCGCTGCGATCCCGCGCTTCCCTCGCAGGGACGATCATTGGGCTAGAGTGAGTTTCTTGTTGAGAGACGCCTCCACTCGGAGAATCGCCACGGAGGTCAGTCACCCGACGTGCCTTTCGCGTACAAGTGCTGGCCGCACTTTGAGTCAGTCATAGGTCTTAGCCCGTCTGCATCTCGTCCCGCATCAAATTGGTATCAGAGCATGGTTTGAGTCTAGGGTAGTTTTCTCTTAGGTGTTGCATATCATTCCTATACCCGGTATATTAAAAGGTGTTACCGGAACGATAGGTTATGCCTCTTGGGAAGGTAGTAGTCTTGCGTGAGTGGATCTTCGGATCAATAACTCCGCCACGTACCGGATATTGGTCAAGTCTAGGTTCTTCATTTTGCATTAGTCAGTGCATTTCAATCTCTATTTCATTGCATGTCTCAGTTTTCTGCATGTCCAGCTACCTGCCAACCCCATGGCGGTTCCCAAAGACCATGTGTCAGATTGGTCATCCCTGGTGGCCCAATTCCAGGCTCTTATGGCCAAACCCCCGGGTCTCGTCCCTACCATTCAACCATCGTTGACCTGATCCCTATGCCGACGATCGAGTCGTTCCAGTGCCCTATCGTGTCCACTGCCATTCTACCTAATGGGTCACATACGGAGATCGACTTCATTAGTAGGACGTCGTCTAATTGTGTCTCACAGGACATTGTCGAGTCTCTCTCTAAGACTGGGGAGATTGTTCTCAGCGGTGGCTTAGCTTTTATAGAGTTCCAACGGTGGTTCGGCCATGTTATGTATCACGATAGAGCATGGTGTAAGATCGACACAGTTGCTGGTCCATGCATCATTTTAGGGTAAACTTGGTTGGAAGTGAGGAGAGCAACTATCGACTCGGACATGAGGACCTGCACCTTACACCCACCTCACCTGCCCGGCGAGTTCATCTTCCACGACGGTGTTTTGCCGACCCCCTCCGTGTCGCCATCCACCCATTCCCAGCAGTCCACCCTGCCTCCGGGCTCACGCCCGCCACCACTCCCGGGGCCCGCCCCTGTGGTCCCGAGTAGTGGGATTAGCCATTTCTCCGACCAGTGTCCTTCACGTTCCCCTATCTTAGAGGACACATATTTGGAGGATACCCCACCCGAGCTTATTCCAGTGAGTTATGAGGCTAACCAGGAGCTAGCCGAGGAGTACCTCGCTGAGGTTGAGGGGTTAGAGCACGATCCCAAGGAGCGCCTAGTGGACCAGGGTGAGGCGCCAGCTAGGAACACCGTTCTGTCAGTCACCCCAGCCCCACCGGTCGTCCCCATGCAGCCAGTTGCCATTCCTTTACCCACCGACTCGGTGCCATCCGACGACCAGGCACAACTAGTCACCCCTATATCACCGGTCGTCCCGAAGCTGTCTGTCTCGCCTACCTTGTCTGCGGTGGATGTGCCATCTGCCGACCCCATGCAGTCAGCCATCCCTCTTTTACCCGTCTCTCCTACGGTAGCGCAGCCACTTGTGACTATCGTACCTCTGTCAACACCCTATGTTGACGCAGTATGGTCTGATTTCTGCACGCGTACGAGATACATCGTCTGGACTTCCCTTTGTTCATGCTCCACACCAAACGTCCAGATTACCTTCTCATCACCCGCCTCCTAATCCTCCCACACTTCCATACTCGAGGTTGAGTCTTCTCGAACCGGAGACGGTTGATGAGGGTTGAGACTCATGGCATCAAGTTGTGGGTCAACCTATCTTTACACTTGGTGTATGCTGACAGTGTCCATCATTCTTACCGGGTCTTCCTTAGTGCATCCATTGTCTTTGTCGTCAGTCATAGGAAATCGTTAGGTTTTGTCTCTCCGTCTGTCCTCATTCCTGAGTCCATGAGTCTGCTTTTATTTATTTGCACAATTTGTTAAAAGTATGTCATACATTTGTCAAGCATATAGGAGTTTGCATAGTCATCCAAAAGGCCAGTAATGCACGTCATAAGGAGTTAGCTGACGCACGCCGATGTGCCCGTGAGTTTCGAAAGAGAGTACGTCATGATCAGGGTTAGACCTGAACGGTTTCGCTCGGGGACCGTGAAGAAACTCCAGGCACACGGTGCTATCCTTTCCGAGTCGCGAAGCGAGTGGGATCTAATGCGTATGTTATTGACCTACCAAACGACTATGGTATCGGATTGATGTTCAATTTTTCAGATCTGATAGCATATCGGGACCCCGCAGTGATCCCTAGTGAGCTTTTGGGCTTCCTCCTCCTGATTGTGAGTGACACACCACCCAAGAGTCCACCTCTTCCAGCCCCATTACAGCAACGCGAGCATATAAATTAAATACTGGATGAGAAAGTAACCACCACCAGGAACGGAGCCTACCGACGCTTCTTAGTGCATTGGAGAGGACGCCCCACGCCAGACGATGCCTTGATTACATGCGGAGAGCTCAAGCATCGGGACCCTTACTCGACGGGGTCGAGTTCCTCCCACCCAGGGAGAATTGGTATGGACACACGCCGTAGTACACGCCGGTGGACGAGGACACACCGGAGTTGTAATACCCTGGATTCTTATCGGATTTTCCGAATCCTTATCGGAGTGCTTTCGGATCGCTTTTGTGGGTCCTGAGTTGAGTTTTACGATCCGCGTGGGTTTTTCTCTCGTACTAGTTACAGAACCATGTGGTGAGTTTATTTCTCAGTTCATCGACTCGAGGACGCCGCTGTTGCGAAGTACTCTTCCCGAGGATTGTTTCAACTATTTTTACATATTTTTTTGAATTAGTGGATTTTTGGGTCAATTATCGAATTTTCGGAAATGAGAAAATTTTCCTAATTTCTTTCTTCTTCCTCTCTCCTCCCTCTCATTCGCCGCTGTGACTCTCTCTCTCCCGTTTGCTCTCTTCTCTCGCCCTCCCGGCTCCGGCTGCAGACGGAGGCGGCTCGGGCAGATAGTGAAGATGCCGTGGGGATGGTCGGGTGCGCGATGGGATGAGGTTCGGACTGTTTCTGGCGCGATCCCAAACGGTGGATTCAAAGCCGATGGTCGAGCTCGCGACGTGGTTTTCGGCGAGGTTTAGTCACTTCGGTGCACGGAATCTTTGGTGGAGGTAGGGAGATGGATCGCCTACTTCTCTGTTACGTTTCCTCGTAGTTTCACGTCGAACGGTGAGCATTCGAGTGTGTTTCTTTCAGTTTTGGGAAAACCATGCTTTTGGGGTGTTCGTTGGGTTCGCCGAAAAATGGCGACGGTTTTCTGCTAGATTAGCATCATTGGAACCCCCAGCATGTTAGCTTTCCATTCCCGCAAGTTTCATCGCGATCGGTCGTTATTTGGGGCCGGTACAAGTCTGGGAACCCCGGTGACTCGATTTGGGTCGATTCGTTGGAATCGCCCATTTTTCTTACGTTTTTGATGTTGCATGGACCCCTTCTGGCCTGTGGAAGGTTATTTTTGTCCATTAGGTTTGTTTCCCCTGCGTTTAGAGGCGTATGGGGCGTGGAACAGCCGAGATCGGCCATTTCCCCTGTTTTCCCGCCGTAACATTTTGGCGGTCGTTTCAGAGATCGCTACAGGTCTCTGGCGGCCCCACGATGGACCGCCACACTCCATAGTGTGTCGGCCAGTTGTATGTCGATTCGAGTTGGTGGCCCTAGTTCTGACCACCATTGTGCTGTAGCGGGCTATCCTTAGACCGCTATGGTGTATTTAACGCTAGTCATTGTTTTAAGTCAGTTGGCCTTGGTGGCCCAACCTTCATGCGTTTCTTCCTTGTAGCACGCCCTTCTTAGGCCGCTATAGTCCGTTTGTCTTAGGTCAACATTTTAGGGCGATTAGTGTGGCGGCTCATGTCTAGACCGCCTTAGTCCGTGTAGCGCGTCTTTATTAGACGGCTTTGGTAGTTTGACTGAATAGGTCGGTTCAGGGTTGACTGGGTATAGCGGCCTAATCCATGACTGCTACAGTCACCTAACGGCCCATTCTTTGACCGCCAGAGTCTTTCTTCCATTTAATTCCTGTGTGTCGTTTCCCGATGTGTTGGTTTTCAAGTGCCTCGGCTTGACCTTGTGGTTTGCCCATTGTCCCGTGGATGTCTCTTGATGTCCTATGCGGGCTATGACCACGATTTGAGGTAGTCAGGCATGCCTTGGTTTCTGTACTACTGTAGAGTCGTATTCAGGTTCTGGTCAACCCGATTAGACCCAGTGGTTGACACATAACCTTGTGTATGTCTCAACTATTCTGTATAGATCGAGACAGTGGTTCTGGATGCCTTGAGGTATCATCTTACCTCGGGTTGCGTATCCAGTTGTGTTGAGGGTCTTGGTGATTCCTCAGGTCTCCGTGAGTCGTTTCCTCCGGATGTGTCATTTTCACTGGCTTAGGATTAGACCGATTGGCGTCTTGTTCCGCTTTGTATGACGATCTTGACCCCGAGTCGTGAGACTCAAGGATCGTTGTGTTTTCAGGTCTAGTTGCCCTGTCCTGAATCCAGTAGCAGTCTGGTATGCTACCTCGTGTCCTGTGCTTTGTAGTACATGCGACAGTGCTTTCTCGGCCTGTCGGTACTCTAGCACTCATGTTGTAGAGTCTCTGTGTCTAGTGATCCTCCACTAGTCGTAGCCTTACGACCTCGAGTGTTGGTCCACCTAGGAGTAGGTTGTACGTCAGTTCCCGATATACGGTTTTTAAGCTAGTTCCGTGGGCCCCTGCTTAACGGTAGCGTCCTGCTGGGGGAGAAAACTAGCTAGAGGCCTGGCTCAAGGCAAGAGTCGGTGTGTGCACACGTGGTCAGGGGCTTTGGACTGGCGTCGACGGGCGTGACCCTGACTAGTCACTCGTTACTGTAGTTCCTATTCTAGTTCTGTGTGTATCTCAGTCTCCGTCGTTCTCGGCATCCGTAGCGAGATACTTGTGGCGCAGTATAAGACGTCAGTGGACGCATCTGGCTGTTCTTCTAGTGAGAAGGTGCTTCCATCACTTGACATGTGACTCTCGCATTTCTTGTACGTTGTAACCTTCCCGGGTTAGTCTTTTCTTGACTTTACCTGAGGTCAGTACTGTGTTGCGTGCATGACGATATAGTCATGTATGCGTCCGTGTCTGTTGTCTGTCTAGGTCTTTTCTAGGGCTTTTGCCTGGTTTCGTGGGCTTTAGCCTTTGGGCTAATGTTCAGCTGACGGATCGATAACTCCTGACTTTGTGAGATCAGGGTTCACCTTCCCGTTGTTGTTCAGAGTAGCTTAGGGAGCCGTACTTCCTTCGGCAATCTTGTTTTATTAGGTACGGTCTCTTTCTCTTCCCCTTCACTCTTCCCTTTTCTTTTAGCTGTTCTACTTCTGCTCCTCCGGTTCCTTTTACAACTTTCTAGTGGTAGTTTTCCTGCTTTACTACTACTGCTATTTTCGTTGTTGTTCCGTGTTACTGCGTGTTTTTCAGTGGGGATCCGCGTGACCCCTACTGATCCAGTGACACGAGGCTCACCCCTACTTTTCAGGTGTGGTAGTCTCTTCTTCCTTCGCGTTTGCTGGTGTGGTGTGTTCGTAGTTGCCAGCGGTACCTGCGTCGGGCTTCCCCCGACCTCAGTGTACGTCTTTCTTTCTGTTGGACTGTACTTGTCTTTCCTTTGGACTAGACTCTGGTATAATTGTTAATTTTAACTGTTAATTAAAAATTAATTTTATTTCTGCTACTTTAGCAAACCAATCTAATGAAATTTAATTGCTTACTTCTATATCTGCGACTTCAATGTACTACACGACAATCCTTTTATCCCTTCGGAGCTTTACCGCTCTTGGGAGGCTTCGCGGGTTCCAAGTGGTATCGGGTCTACTCGGTAGTCCTATTGGGTATATCCGGTATCCGGAGTCCGGGTCGTCACAGATGGTATCAGAGCTGTTGTTGTGTGAAGTACATGGGAATCCAAGATATAGAGTATCTAGAGTCCTGAAAGTCCAGTATAGTCTTTCACTGGCGTAGGTTTCGCGATTCCTTGTCGTTTTGTTTTCCCGATATCTGTTGTCGTGGCATGGGTCGTGTCTCCTTTCCCTGTGAGACGTGAACGCCGTTGCCTTATTTCGGAGGTGTCAGACTTGTGTTCACTTGTATGCCATGCTCGTCCCTTGGATCGATTTCCCTTGAGATCCAGAGCGTGTGCTTGTGATGATGGTCTGGCGGTGTTCCTCTGAATTATGTTTTTTGAGATTCGTGTTGTTTCAAGTTGTGTCTTTGGGTTTGTTCTTCCCTGCTTCTTCTTGTTCGCTCCTTAAATTTTGAGGATGAAATTTCTTGAAGGAGGGGAGGCTATAATACCATGGATTCTTATCAGATTTTTCGGATCCTTATCGGAGTGCTTTCGGATCGCTTTTGTGGGTCCTGAGTTTAGTTTTATGATCCGCGTGGGTTTTTCTCTTGTACTAATTACGGAACCCTGTGGTGAGTTTATTTCTCAGTTCATTGACTCGAGGACACCGCATTTGCGATGTACTCTTCCCAAGGATCGTTTCGACTACTTTTACGTATTTTTCTGAATTAGTGGATTTTCGGGTCAATTATCGAATTTTCAGAAATTAGGAAAATTTCCTAATTTCTTTCTTTTTTTTTTTCTTCTTCCTCTCTCCTCCCTCTCATTTGCCGCTGTGACTCTCTCTCTCCCATTTTCTCTCTTCTCTCGCCCTCCCAACTCCGGCTGCAGATGGAGGAGGCTCAGGTAGGTAGTGGAGATGTCGTGGGGATGGTCGGGTGCGCGATGGGATGAGGTTTGGAACGTTTCTGGCGCGATCCCAAACGGTGGATTCAAAGTCGACAGTCGAGCTCGTGACGTGGTTTTCGGAGCGGTTTAGTCACTTCGGTGTGCAAAATCTTCGGTGGAGGTAGGGAGACGGATCACCTACTTCTCTGTTACGTTTCCTCACAGTTTCATGCCGAACGGTGAGCATTCGAGTGGGTTTCTTTCAGTTTCGGGAAAACCATGCTTTTGGGGTGTTCGTTGGGTTTGCCAAAAAATGGCGACGATTTTCAGCTAGATTAGCATCATTGGAACCCCCCGTATGTTAGCTTTCCATTACCGTAAGTTTCATCGCGATCGATCGTCATTTGGGGCCGGTACAAGTCCGGGAACCCCAGTGACTCGATTTGGGTCGATTCGTTGGAATCGCCTGTTTCTTGCGTTTTTGATGTTGCATGGAGCCCTTCAGGCCTATGGAAGGTTATTTTTTTCCATTAGGTTTGTTTCCCATCCGTTTAGATGCGTATGGGGCGTGGAACTGCCGAGATCGGCCATTTCCCCTATTTTCCCGCCGTAACGTTTTGGCGGTCATTTCAGAGACCGCTACCGGTCTCTAGCGGCTCCACGATGGACCGCCACACTCCATAGTGTGTCTGTCAGTTGTATGTCGGTTTGAGTTGGAGGCCTTAGTTCTGACTGCCATTGTGCTGTAGCGGGCTATCCTTAGACCGCTATGGTGTATTTAACGTTAGTCATTGTTTTAAGTCCGTTGGCCTTGGCGGCCCAACCTTCATGCGTTTCTTCCTTGTAGCGCGCCCTTCTTAGGCCGCTACACTCCGTTTGTCTTAGGTCAACATTTTAGGGTGGTTAGTGTGGCGGCTCATGTCTAGACCGCCTTAGTCCGTATAGGGCGTCTTTATTAGACCGCTTTGGTGGTTTGATTGAATAGGTCGGTTCAGGGTTGACTGGGTATAGCGGCCTAATCTATGACCGCTACAGTCACCTAGCGGCCCATTCTTTGACCGCCAGAGTCGTTCTTCTGTTTAATTCCTGTGTGTCATTTCCCGATGTGTTGGTTTTCAAGTGCCTCAGCTTGACCTTGTGGTTTGCCCATTGTCCCGTGGATGTCTCTTGATGTCCTATGAGGGCGATGACCACGATATGAGGTAGTCATGCATGCCTTGGTTTCTGTACTACTGTAGAGTCATTTTCCGATTCTGGTCAACCCGGTTAGACCCAGTGGTTGACACATAACCTTGTGTGTGTCTCGGCTATTCTGTATAGATCGAGACAGTGGTTCTAGATGTCTTGAGGTATCATCTTACCTCGGGTTGCGTATCCAGTTGTGTTGAGGGTCTTGGTGATTCCTCAAGTCTCCGTGAGTCATTTCCTCCAGATGTGTCATTTTCACTGGCTTAGGATTAGACCGATTGGTGGCTTGTTCTGCTTTGTACGATGATCTTGACCCAGAGTCATGAGACTCAAGGATCATTATGTTTTCAGGTCTAGTTGCCCTGTCCTGAGTCCGATAGCGGTCTGGTATGCTACCTCGTGTCCTGTGCTTCGTAGTGCGTGCGATAATGCTTTCTTGGCATGTCGGTACTCTAGCACTCATGTTTTAGAGTCTCTGTGTCTAGTGAGCCTCCACCAGTCGTAGCCTTACGACCTCGAGTGTTGGTCCACCTGGGAGTAGGTGGTACGATAGTTCCCGATATACGGTTTTTAAGCTAGTTCCGTGGGCCCTTGCTTAACGGTAGCATCCTGCTGGGGGCGAAACTAGCTAGAGGCATGGCTCTAGGCAAGAGTCGGTGTGTGCACACGTGGTCGGGGGCATTGGACTGGCACCGACGGGTGTGACCCTGAATAGTCACTCGTTACTGTAGTTCATGTTCTAGTTCTGTGTGTATCTCAGTCTCCGTCGTTCTCGGCATCCGTAGCGAGATACTTGTGGCGCAGTATCAGACGTCAGTGGACGCATCTGGCTGTTCTTTTAGTGAGGCGGTGCTTCCCTCACTTGACATGTGACTCTCACATTTCTTGTACGTTGTAACCTTCCCGGGTTAGTCTTTTCATGACTTTACCCGAGGTCAGTACTGTGTTGCATGCATGATGATCTAGTCATGTATGCGTTCGTGTCTGTTGTCTGTCTAGGTCTTTTCTAGGTCTTTTGCCTGGTTTCGTGGGCTTTAGCCTTTGGGCTAATGTTCAGCTGACGGATCGGTAACTCCTGACTTTGTGTGATCAGGGTTCACCTTCCCGTTACTATTAGGAGTAGCTTAGGGAGCCGTACTTCCTTCGACAATCCTGTTTTATTAGGTACGGTCTCTTTCTCTTCCCCTTCGCTCTTCCCTTTTCTTTTAGCTGTTCTACTTATGCTCCTCCGGTTCCTTTTACAACTTTCTAGTGGTAGTTTTCTTGCTTTACTACTACTGCTATTTTCATTGTTGTTCCGTGTTACTGCGTGTTTTTCAGTGGGGATCCGCGTGACCCCTACTGAGCCAGTGACACGAGACTCACCCCTGCTTTTCAGGTGTGGTCGTCTCTTCTTCCTTCGCGGTTGCTGGTGCGGCGTGTGTTGCATCCCTATTTGATGATGTCTCACACTATAAATCAATCTTCTATCTCTAGATTAATGCTGTTTCATCATGTGAGTGAGTACAGTTCAATGGCTGTCAGATAACATGTTCTACCTTAATTCTGCCTACACTCTGTCTGCACAGTCTTCACACCAGTGCGTCAACTCAGCGTGCTGATGCGTCGACCCTTCAGACATTGCATGTCTCTGTTCTTCACACCAGTGCGTCAACTTAGCGTGCTGATGCGTCGACCCTTCAGTCATTGCCTGTATCTGTTCTCACACCAGTGCGTCAACTCAGTGTGCTGATGCGTAAACTCTTCTGTTCAGGTTCTTCATTTGATTAAGTCTATACATCATCAGTTGAACGTAAAAGTAATACGTTGCAGCGTCAACTCATTGGGCTGCAGCGTCAACTCAGCATGTTTGCACTTCGCCTTGAGACTTTCAACTCTATACACCCTACACTCTTTGAAAGTCTATACAACGCAACAGTTTTTAGAAGTCTGTACACTGGCCTTTGCATTAAGCCTCAAAGTCTGTATAGTCATGTACAGTGGATTTCAAGTCTATACACCCTATACTTATTCAAGTCTGTTCAGCCGTTTGCATCTCATAAAGTCTATACATTCGGTTCCTTGGGCAAAGTCTACACATCGCCTAGTCTGCCCATTGCCTTCAGCCCAAGTGCTCAAAGCCAAGTCTATACAACGCCAACCCAACACATTGAACAGTTTCCCAAGTCTATACACTAGACTTCATTTCTCTAAGTCTATACATTGTCGTTTGCACTGCAAAGTCCATACACTGGAAGCTCTTCGTTTGATATCAACAAGTCTGTACATTGGGTTCAACTCTCCAAGTCTGTACAGCCTGTTTGTCTTCTTGTGTGAAGTCTATACAACGCATGCTCACATAACTAACTCTATACACTCAATTGTTAGATCTTCAACTATATACATTGGTTGAGTCTATACACTGAGATCTCATGAAGAGTTGCAAGTCTATACACTCGTTGTTAGAGACCTAGACTGCTAAGTCTATACACTCCCTCACTATGTACACAGTTGCTATATTGATCTCTGAAGTCTATACAATGCTTCACGTTAACACTAAGTCTATACACTTCATTATTGTTGCTGAAGGGAACAGGGTCGACGCATAAAGCTTAAAGCGTCCACGCATCAGTAGACGAAGCTTTCACGTTGTCTTCTATTACGTTAACGCCACAAGCAAGCAGCGTCGACGCAGTAGTTAGAAAAAGTAGAGACTCTTACAAGCGACGAAGGTTTCACGATATCTTCCACTACGTCAACGCCATCAACAAGCAGCGTCGACGCAGCGGCTTAAGAGACGCCAGTATACAAATGTACATGTCTTCAATGCGTCAACGCAACATGCTGATAACGTCGACGCAGCACGCCCATATGTTGAAGGCTTGATCACTGGACTGCCGATACCGTTGCGTCAACGCAGAATGCTGATGGAGTCGACGCAGCGGTTAAAAAGGTTGAAGATCGATGATGGTTGCGTCAACCCTTTGGAGCATGTGAGTTGACGCCATCTAACTCCAGTTGCTGAGCGTACTGGTGCTGGGCACGTGATCCGAGTATAAGGAGAGTGCCCAGATGAGGACACGTGTTCTGACAGCCTGCTGGATGCTCCCACGTGGTCCGAATTCTTAAGGCGGGAACCTGGCAGCCACACGCCATTATCTGCTATAAATATAGAGCTTCATCCTTCAGTAGAAGCTCGATCGTGAAAAGAAAAAAGCAGAAGCCATTGGTGAGAGTCTGCACGATCCAGAAAATAAAAAGGGCAGAGAGTTCTATATCTGAGAGGAGATTGTTCGAGAGAGAGAGAGTGGGTGTGGATTGATGAATTGCTTCATTTGAAGCTACATTTGTATTGGGTTTCAGAACCGATTTCTTCTTCATTATTTTTGTTTCTACTTTGCTTTCGTTTATTTTCGTTCTTCCATTCTGATTTGAATTGGTTTCCCTCCGGTGTGTGGAGGAAGGGAGTACTACTCCAGTTTCCCTCTGAATTGCAGAGGAAGAGAGATCGGTGATCTCTGGTGGTGTTAGTGACAGGTTGTCATTAACTGCTCTCCTCCGGTGTGTGGAGGAAGGGAGAGGATTCTCCTGCTGTGTTCTAGCTGGGAGCTAGAACAGGTTTCAAGTTCTGTGGGTAGCAGAACTTGGTTGAGGGATTTGTTTCCCTTGGTGTTCAAGCTGTGTGGCAGCATCTTGTACGCAGACTGAGTCTGCTGTGATCTAGCTTTGTCTAGTGGAATCCTCACTCTAGTTGGAGTGAGGGGTGGATGTAGATTGCGGACTGCAATCGAACCACCTAAAAACCGAGTGTCTCCTCTGTGGTTTGCTATTGATTTCTGTGCTCTTCATCTGCTTGTCTCTTTGCCTTTAAGTGATCAGTCTTTCGTCTCATTTACATTTCTCTGTGTACGGGTTAAGGAGGTGCGTTAGCAGTAGAATCTATTTTCCGCCTAAGTTTCTGCAAATTGGGAGTGATCTATTCATCCCCCCCTTCTATATCACTCTTGCTGCGCTAACAATTGGTATCAGAGCAGGTTTACGCCATGTGGACGAACGGTCAAGGAAATGCTGGTGGTCCTAGAACCTTCATGGCCGAAGGTCAATCCATTAGTCGCCCTCCTTATTTCGATGGTAGTAACTATCTGTTTTGGAAGAACAGGATGGAAGTGTTCATCAGAGCTCAGAGTCATAAACTGTGGAGAGTAATCACGGTGGGGCCATATGAGCTGCCACCAAACGAGGATGCTTGGACAGATGACCATGTCAAGCTCTCTTCACTCAACTGGACGGCGCTGAACATAATCCAGTGTGCTGTTCATCCAGAGGAATATGCCTGTATATCTGCATACAGAACTGCCAAGCGAATGTGGGATGAGCTGTAATTGATCTATGAAGGTACAGCTCAAGTGAAAGCTTCGAAGGTAAACCTCTACACTTCCAAGTATGAAATGTTTAAGATGAATGCAGATGAGAATATAATCGAAATTTATGCCAGGTTATCCTTGATCACTAACACTCTTAAAGGGCTAGGGAAGGATCTTGCTGAGGTAGATATAGTCAGGAAAATCCTTAGATCTTTATCCCCGACATGGCACACTAAGGCCATTGTGATTGAGCAATCAAAAGATTTGACTGTCTTGACTGTGAATGAACTCATAGGATCCCTTATGACCTATGAGATGAATTTTCAAGGAGGTGGAGAAGGAAGTGAGAGGAAGGGTAAAAATGTAGCTCTAAGAGCTTCCCGCAACAAGGGTAGTAACAGTGGGAGCAGCAACAGTAGCCCCGAGTCTGAGTCCGAGCTTGAAGGTTTATCAAATCTCGACCAGGAGGAGCAGGCAATGCTCACTAGACAGTTCAGAAAATTTTTGAAGAAAAAGGGAAAGACCTTTAGGAAGAAGAAGCCACAACCCTTTAACAAGAATGCTGAATTTACCAGTTACAGGGATAGAAATCCTAAGAAACTGACTTGTTTTAATTGTAACAAACAGGGACACATGAGAGGCGAATGCCCAGACCTCCAGAAGAAGGGTCCCTATCTTCAGAAGAAAAACATAAAGGTACAGAGGAAGAAGAAGCCACAGGCGATGGTCTGCACATGGAGCGAAGAAGAAGAAGACCCCGAAGATGCTTCCTCAGAAGAATATGAAGATGGAATTTGCCTTATGGCAAACAGTGAAGAGGAGATAATAAACGTCTTTGAAAATTTCTCAATTGATGACTGGGAGGATGCTTATGGTGATTTGCTAGATAAATTTAATTCTCTTAGCAAAGAGCACAGAGTTCTGAAAAGAAAATTTAACACAAATGTTGAAGAACAAACTCTGGTCTGTGAGGAAAATGAAAAGCTAAAAGAACGACTAGAAGAAATGACCTCACTAAGGAAAGAGAATGATAAGCTTAAGGGAGAAATTCAAGAAAGTCAAAAACAGCTCAATGAATTCAAAACTAAAATTGAAGAAAGCATGAATGAAATTAGAGTGAATTCAGAGAAATATGAAGCTGTGAAGAAAGTAAATGCTGAACTCCTAAAGAATTCTGAGTTTCTTCAAAAGGAGCTGGAAGACAAACAGAAAGTCTTAGAAAAGTTTGTCCAAGGAAAGACTAGCCTAGATGCTATACTAGGGACTAGGGTCAATTTCAATAAGGAAGGTCTAGGCTATGACCCAACCAACAAGAGACCCTTGTAATTCAAGACCATCACCTTCTGTCCAGAGAAGGGAAACGAAAAGCTGGACACACCATCCAGCTCAAACAGCTCTAAGGGAATTCAAAGTCCTAAAGAAAACACAAAAATCAGTACTGGACAACCATTTAAGATGTGAATGAATTTTATGAAGAATAACACTAAGCCTACTTACCAGAACACAAATGGTAGATGGACCAAGAAAGTAAATCAGAATAAGAGCTGGAATTACAACAATCAGATGGGTCCAAACAGGACCTACTGGAGAAATAACTTTCATGGTCAAAGATATGCTAATCAACAAGTCTACAGGAAATTTCCTAGGAATAGGAAGACTAATGAATGGAATAGAACTCAATATCAAAAGCATGTGATGCCTGTGCTCTAGGCAAACAGACCAGAAATTCTTTTAAATTAAGATCTGAGCCATTGTCTTCTAGACCAATGGAACTTCTTCATATGGACCTTTTCGGTCCAACTAGAACTCAGAGTCTTAATGGAAATAGGTTTGGCTATGTCATCATAGATGACTTCTCTAGATATTCATGGATATTTTTCTTAGCAAATAAGAGTGATGCATTTCAAAAGTTTAATCTGTTTTTCAATAAGGTCAAACAAGAAGGAAGGTACAAGGTTAGTTCTATTCAATCTGACCATGGAGGTGAGTTTGAAAATTCCATGTTTACTGATCTTTGTGACAAAGAAGGACTAACTCACATGTTTTCTTCTCCCAGGACACCTGAACAAAATGGGATTGTGGAGAGAAGAAATAGAACAATGGTGGAAATGGCCCGAACCATGTTGATTGAAAGTAAATTACCTAGAAGGTTTTGGGCAGAAGCGGCCAATACAGCAACCTACATAATCAACAGGGCCATGGTAAGACTCATACACAAGAAAACACCCTATGAACTTCTAAAAGGTAAGAAACCAAACTTGTTTCATTTCAGAATTTTTGGAGCAAAATGTTTTATTCATAACAATGATAAGAAAGATTTAGACAAGTTTGAAGCTAAGAGTTCACCTGGAATATTCTTGGGTTACTCTGAAGTGTCAAGGGCATATAGGGTATTTAACATATCAGATCAGAAAGTGGAAGAATCTCCACACATCCTTTTTAGTGAAAAGAAAGATGTCTCTAATGTTAAAAATCTTGACAGGGATTCCAATCATGGTGGAGACTTTCTAGAAGACCAACAGGAAGAAGAGAAGACTGAGCCAAATGGAGAAAAGCCAAATGGAGAAACAAATTCCCCCAATCAGGAAGGGCCAAGAGAAACAGGTGAGTCTTCAACAAATATCAGATTTCTTAAAGACCATCCTTTAGATAAAGTCATAGGCAATCCTGAAGATCCTCTTCGGACTAGGTCTCATTTTAGAAATGTGAATAATGATGACTTAATTACTTTAGTCTCACAAATTGAACCCAAAACAGTAGAAGAGGCCTTAGCTGATCAAGCTTGGGTCAATGCTATGAGTGAGGAATTAGGTCAGTTTGAAAGGAATAATGTCTGGGAGCTTGTCCCAAGACCAGATGGTATAAATGTCATAGGAACCAAGTGGGTGTTCAAAAATAAGATGAATGAAGATGGAATTATCTCGAAGAATAAGGCCAGACTAGTAGCCAAAGGCTACTGTCAAGAATTCGGTGTAGACTTTGATGAATCCTATGCACCTGTTGCTAGGATGGAAGCTATAAGATTGTTGCTTGCCTTTACATGCTCAAAGAACATAAAACTCCAACAAATGGATGTTAAAAGTGCCTTTTTAAATGGAGTCATTAAAGAAGAAGTTTTTGTTGAACAACCTCCTGGATTTCAATATTCTCCTCAACCTAACCAAGTTTTCAGGTTAAACAAAGCCTTGTATGGCCTAAAGCAGGCTCCAAGAGCTTGGTATGAAAGATTATCTGAATTTCTGATCAGCAAGGGCTACAAAAGAGGTAAAGTTGATCAGACTTTATTTACCAAGGGCATGAATAAAGATCTCATCATAGTTCAGGTATATTTAGATGACATTGTATTTGGATCAACTAAGCATGAACTATGTGATGAATTTTCTACCATGATGTCTGTTGAATTTGAAATGAGCTTGGTTGGTGAACTAAAATATTTTCTTGGATTGCAGGTGCAGCAGCTAGAAGATGGGTGCTTCATCAACCAAACCAAATACACAATGGAACTGTTCAAAAGGTTTGGCATGGAAAACTTAAAGCACATTACTACACCCATGGGCACCAATACTTCATTAGATGCAGATGAGACAGGTAAAAAAGTAAATGCCAAACTTTATAGAGGTATGATTGGATCACTACTTTACTTGACAGCCTCTAGACCTGATATACAATTCAGTGTAGGAATGTGTGCAAGGTATCAGTCTAGACCTACTGAACTACACTTAGCTACAGTTAAAAGAATCTTCAGATATTTGTCAGCTAGTCACTCTCTTGGTTTATGGTTTCCTGCATCTCACACACTTAACCTAGTAGCATACACAGATGCTGACTATGCCGGCTGTAAACTAGACAGGAAAAGCACAAGTGGCCATTGTGAATTCTTGGGTGGGTGTTTAGTGTCTTGGGGCTCCAAGAAACAACATTCCGTGGCCCTCTCCACTGCAGAAGCTGAATATGTGACTGCAGGGAGTTGTGGAACACAAGTCATATGGATTAAACACCAGCTTCAGGACTACCAAGTAGACCTGGGGTGCACACCTATTTACTGTGATAATACTAGTGCCATCAATCTTGCTAAAAATCCTATTTTGCATTCACGAACCAAACACATAGAGATAAGACATCATTTTATAAGAGATGAGGTGTCTAAGAATAATTTTGAACTGATTCACGTAGGCACAGATAATCAGATTGCTGACATATTCACAAAACCTCTGGATAATGAAAAATTCACCACATTGAGAAGAGAATTAGGCTTATACAAATTGTCTTAATTATGAAGCCTATTCTTGTTGTGAGGGGGAGTTGTATTTGTCTGATGTTTAGCCTTCTTGCATGTTGGTTTAAGGGGGAGTTCAGAATGCTTACTGGTTAGCTGTCAGGAATGCTCTAAATAAAGGGGAAGCCTTGAGATTTTGCTGGAATATTTCATTGAGGAATGCTATGTCTTAGGGGGAGCTGAGTTGTGATGTAAGAAGAGAAGTTCTTTGACAGATTCAAAAGGGCTGTCCAGATGTGTACCTTTGTTGGTCTTGCATGACTGATTTAGTGTGGTTCTCTCAGGAAGTAGAGTGTCACTTATCTCTTAAGTCTATAAGTCAGTGACTCTAATCTCCAAGTAAGAATCTTTCCTTTGGTACTCTTTCAGAGATCTGGACTAATTGCATAAAGTATATCTTCCTACATTGTCATTGATTATGGTTCAGGCCAAAAACTTGTATGTCTTGATATCTGACCCAATCAACTTGAAATCTAGACTTCAAGACTCAATTCAAGAAAAGTCCTTTTTGGTATTATTTTCAATCATTCTATCTCTTTAACTCAAGGGCTTAACTGAACAAACATGTTCTGTTTTGATCACTGAGAAACTGGGAGCTTCATCAATGAAATGAATATTTCTCCCAAGTCATGAGGTGTCAAATGCTTAAAATGAATGAAAAGTCATGACAGAGCAATGGTGGCTTGCTGGTGAGTAGCTGGGGACTCTGGCCTCTAATCAAGGTGTTTCCTCATGTCAAAAGCCATAGTTACTAACTCTGTTCCTTAATAAAAAAAAAGGAAGGAAGTAATGAGATACTCACTCTGAGTAACTGGGGATTCAGGCCTCTAATCAAGGTGTCTCTCTAATGTCAAATGAAGTGAACTACCAACTTACTCATTGATCTTCTTAAAAATCATCTCCAACAAAAATTTCTTGTTGTTATGCAACTAATGGATTGCTTGTCTTCAATACCTTGAGAACACCTCTCTGATTTAGTCTCTTGCTGTCTTGTGGAAAAGTTGAATGATCAGCTATATCTGGCCATACTTGTGAACTCCTGCTCTCAATCATCCACTATGTATGCTGATAAACTTGTCTATCATTCTACTTCTCTATTGTGTACTGAAGTCTAAAGAATCTTCTCTTCAGATTAGAAACTCACTTATTCTCTTAAGACCTACTTGTGACTTTCTGCACTAAGAAGTTACTGCCCTGAGTCCTCATGCTTCCAGCACTGTCATACATTCTGTAGTTCTTTTTGCTGATGTCAAAGGGGGAGAGAAGTTTGCAATGTCTACAATTTCAGTGAGAAGTTCTGCAATATCAGTGAGTCTTGGATTTGTCTTAAGCTTTGGGGGAGTCATGTTGCTTCATGCTGATATGTTTATGAGTTGTGGGGGAGATGAGATGCTGATATGTTTATGAGTTGTGGGGGAGATGAGAGTGTGGTGTAGGGAATGTTTAATTCATTTGCATGAGCATGCCTTGAATTTAATCTGTTTGTTGCAGCTGATATAAATTTCTTGTTGAATCTTGATATTGCTTGATTCATAGTATTGTCATCATCAAAAAGGGGGAGATTGTTGCATCCCTATGGTTTTGATGATGTCTCACACTATAAATCAATCTTCTATCTCTAGATTAATGCTGTTTCATCATGTGAGTGAGTACAGTTCAATGGCTGTCAGATAACATGTTCTACCTTAATTCTGCCTACACTCTGTCTGCACAGTCTTCACACCAGTGCGTCAACTCAGCGTGCTGATGCGTCGACCCTTCAGTCATTGCCTGTATCTGTTCTCGCACTAGTGCGTCAACTCAGTGTGCTGATGCGTAAACTCTTCTGTTCAGGTTCTTCATTTGATTAAGTCTATACATCATCAGTTGAACGTAAAAGTAATACGTTGCAGCGTCAACTCATTGGGCTGCAGCGTCAACTCAGTATGTTTGCACTTCGCCTTGAGACTTTCAAGTCTATACACCCTACACTCTTTGAAAGTCTATACAACGTAACAGTTTTTAGAAGTCTGTACACTGGCCTTTGCATTAAGCCTCAAAGTCTGTATAGTCATGTACAGTGGATTTCAAGTCTATACACCCTATTCTTATTCAAGTCTTTTCAGCCGTTTGCATCTCATAAAGTCTATACATTCGGTTCCTTGGGCAAAGTCTACACATCTCCTAGTCTGCCCATTGCCTTCAGCCCAAGTGCTCAAAGCCAAGTCTATACAACGCCAACCCAACACATTGAACAGTTTCTCAAGTCTATACACTAGACTTCATTTCTCTAAGTCTATACATTGTCGTTTGCACTGCAAAGTCCATACACTGGAAGCTCTTCGTTTGATATCAACAAGTCTGTACATTGGGTTCAACTCTCCAAGTCTGTACAGCCTGTTTGTCTTCTTGTGTGAAGTCTATACAACGCATGCTCACATAACTAACTTTATACACTCAATTGTTAGATCTTCAACTATATACATTGGTTGAGTCTATACACTGAGATCTCATGAAGAGTTGCAAGTCTATACACTCGTTGTTAGAGACCTAGACTGCTAAGTCTATACACTCCCTCACTATGTACACAGTTGCTATATTGATCTCTGAAGTCTATACAATGCTTCACGTTAACACTAAGTCTATACACTTCATTATTGTTGCTGAAGGGAACAGGGTCGACGCCTGAAGCTTAAAGCGTCCACGCATCAGTAGACGAAGCTTTCACGATGTCTTCTATTGCGTTAACGCCACAAGCAAGCAGCGTCGACGCAACAGTTAGAAAAAGCAGAGACTCTTACAAGCGATGAAGGTTTCACGATATCTTCCACTACGTCAACGCCATCAACAAGCAGCGTCGACGCAGCGGCTTAAGAGACACCAGTATACAAATGTACATGTCTTCAATGCGTCAACGCAACATGCTGATAACGTCGACGCAGCACGCCCATATGTTGAAGGCTTGATCACTGGACTGCCGATACCGTTGCGTCAACGCAGAATGCTGATGGAGTCGACGCAGCGGTTAAAAAGGTTGAAGATCGATGATGGCTGCGTCAACCCTTTGGAGCAAGTGAGTTGACGCCATCTGACTCCAGTTGCTCAGCGTACTGGTGCTGGGCACGTGATCCGAGGATAAGGAGAGTGCCCAGATGAGGACACGTGTTCTGACAGCCTGCTGGATGCTGCCACGTGGTCCGAATTCTTAAGGCGGGAACCTGGCAGCCACACGCCATTATCTGCTATAAATATAGCGCTTCATCCTTCAGTAGAAGCTCGATCGTGAAAAGAAAAAAGCAGAAGCCATTTGTGAGAGTCTGCACGATCCAGAAAAGAAAAAGGGCAGAGAGTTCCATATCTGAGAGGAGATTGTTCGAGAGAGAGAGAGTGGGTGTGGATTGATGAATTGCTTCATTTGAAGCTACATTTGTATTGGGTTTCAGAATCGATTTCTTCTTCATTGTTTTTGTTTCTACTTTACTTTCGTTTATTTTCGTTCTTCCATTCTGATTTGAATTGGTTTCCCTCCGGTGTGTGGAGGAAGGGAGTACTACTCCAGTTTTTCTCTGAATTGCAGAGGAAGAGAGATCGATGATCTCTGGTGGTGTTAGTGACAGGTTGTCATTAACTGCTCTCCTCCGGTGTGTGGAGGAAGGGAGAGGATTCTCCTGCTGTGTTCTAGCTGGGAGCTAGAACAGGTTTCAAGTTCTGTGGGTAGCAGAACTTGGTTGAGGGATTTGTTTCCCTTGGTGTTCAAGCTGTGTGGCAGCATCTTGTACGCAGACTGAGTCTGCTGTGATCTAGCTTTGTCTAGTGGAATCCTCACTCTAGTTGGAGTGAGGGGTGGATGTAGATTGCGGACTGCAATCGAACCACCTAAAAATCGAGTGTCTCCTCTATGGTTTGCTATTGATTTCTGTGCTCTTCATCTGCTTGTCTCTTTGCCTTCAAGTGATCAGTCTTTCGTCTCATTTACATTTCTCTGTGTACGGGTTAAGGAGGTGCGTTAGCAGTAGAATCTATTTTCCGCCTAAGTTTCTGCAAATTGGGAGTGATCTATTCATCCCCCCCCTTCTATATCACTCTTGCTGCGCTAACAGCGTGTTCGTAGTTGCCAGCGGTACCTGCGTTGGGCTTCCCCCGATCTCAGTGTATGTCTTTCTTTCTGTTGGACTGTACTTGTCTTTCCTTTGGACTGGACTCTGGTATAATTGTTAATTTTAACTGTTAATTAAAAAGTAATTTTATTTCTGCTACTTTAGCAAACCGATCTAATGAAATTTAATTGCTTACTATTATATCTGCGACTTCAATGTACTACACGACAATCCTTTTATCCCTTCGGAGCTTTACCGCTCTTGGGAGGCTACGCGGGTTCCAAGTGGTATCGGGTCTACTCGGTAGTCCTATCGGGTATATTCGATATCCGGAGTCCGGGTCGTCACAGGAGTCCCTTTTAGCTCGAGGAGGACATGGACGCGTCGATCAAGCTATCATCTTTGTTTCACAATTTTTTAGCCTTGTTGGGCCCTATTTAGTCCTTGTTGACAATTAGTTTGTTGTACTATTGTGTAAGGGCTAATGGGCTAGATTAGAGTTAGTGGGCTAGAATAGTGGTCTAGAGTTATTGGGCTTTGGGCTTTTGAATGGGCCCATGGGCCATTAGTGATCTAGTGTGAATGGGTTAACAAGTGTGAAAGGGTGGTTTTTTTCTTTTGAACATGTGGAAGGGGCGCCCCTTTCTTGGTCCAAGTAGGTGGCTGCCCCCTTCCTTGACTAAGGAGGAGGAAAGCCACCTTCCCACCTCTCTTTTGTCCAAGATAGGGACACCTCCTCCCTTCCTTGACCATTCAAGGAGGAGGAAGGCTCCATCCTCCCTCCACCACCGACCAAAGCCCTCCCCCCCCCTCTCTTGGCCGCACCCCCCTCTCTCCCCATGCCATTTCCCATGCCCCTCTCTCCAGTGTATTCTATATAAACACCCATGTGTTGTATTGTTAAAGTTAATGACGAAATCAAGATTTTGTGAGAAAAAAAAGTGTTAGAGAGTGATTCTCTGATATTCCCTTAGGTGTGATGCTCAAGATCTAGTTCCTATGATGGGATCTAGTTGGGGTGCGACTTCCCAAGCCGAGGTGCGACACCGAGGCAACCGTTATCGTCACGTTCGTGTTCCGATTCCGATTCGGTCCATCCAGATCTCACCTCTGGAGTACGAATCAGCCACATCCCTTTATTGAGCCGATCTGGTTCTGGGAATTTTACTAGATGTAGATCTGCCAGTCAGGAAGGATCCAACTCCAGTTTCGTGTCGATCAGAGTTCTAGATCTCCGATAACAATTCCGACCGTGAAGCTGTGCATCACCACCTGTCCCAGCAAGCCAGATCCAAACTTCTCTGATACGAAAATCCCCTAGATCTACTCTCTGAGCCCTTGGGCCTGAGATTTAGAGGATTCGTACCTCTTTCAGTCTTCTTCGCACCGCCACTGATCTCACATTGTTCTGAGATCTGTGCTGAGCGTGGCGAATATTTTGGTGGGACTGCACAGGCCGACCTATGCAGATCCGACCCAGATCCAGCTGCTACTTGCAGGAGCTGACCTGCCTTCCTCCCTACATTTCTGACTAAACCCCTTGGTCAGAATCTTCCTCCAGGCGTCGCCGCTGTTCTCCAACAAGCAGCAATCCTTTCCGACACTGGAGCTATTTTTGCCGTAATTTTTAGTTTTCTTGTGCAGTTCTGTGCGAGCAGAACTAGAGCCTTTGTGCAGACGCTGCCATGCCCAGATATGATCAGATCTGATCGTGCCGCTCGGACCAGGCGTTCTTCAGAAAGTTGCCGACTTGCTCCCACAAATGGCACCCTGATCGGACGTCGGATCTGGGCGTACCGCCTCCTTCAAACTCGCTACGCAGGGTGACCAGCGCGGGCAGAACCATTAGGCGACCAATCTTCGCCTTCCGGTCGGCTTCGACTCGCCTCCTCGGCTTCACCGAGTGCTGTCCGTCAACCCGAGCTCCAGCAGCCCCAAAAATTATGCTTGTAGCCTGTTATCTCCCTGTGAGGAGTGGGCAACGTTATGAAATTGTACCATTAATCATTGTCGTGTATCGGGGTTATCTGATTCGGCCGGAGTTTCTTCCCCACGCACTAGTCGTGGAGGTACGCGCGACGTTCCTACACTCACATTTGCTTGTTTAGTCTATTTTCTTATATGCTACGTTTGTGAGATTAGGGCCATAGCCAAATTATAAATCATCGCGTTTGTGAGTGTGAGTACCCGTCCCATAGCTCAGTCAAGCACCGAGCTTGAACTGGATCACCATAGGCGACAATGGTTCCTGAACCGTTGCGATCCTGCGCTTCCCTAGGAGGGATGATCATTGGGCTAGAGTGAGTTTCTTGTTGAGAGACGCCTCCACACGGAGAATCGCCATGGATGTCAGCCGCCCGGCTTGCCTTTCGCATGCAAGTGTTGTCCGCACTTTGAGTCAGTCATAGGTCTTTGCCCATCCGCATCTCGTCCTGCATCAATCAGCCAGCCTGAAGGTCTATGTGAAGCTCCAGATTGCTCGATGATTAGCCAAACCCCAGCAAGCAACTATAGCATCAATACAACGGATCAACGGCAATGATCCCACCAAAAACATCCTTCGACAGTAGCAAGCTAGCGCCAGTCACCGAACATCCAAAAGGCTCTCAGGTAAACCAACAAAAAACAAACAAACAACAAAAAATGGTGTTAAAAATAGAGATACCCTGGCAGACTCAGTCGTCCTCTTTCTCAAGGAGGCGGCTAGGGGCAAATAGGCCAGCAACCCGGTTAAGGTGAAAACCCACAAGGGCAGCTCAGGCAAAATTGGGTAACCCCTTGATGCGAAAACCCGCGAGGGCGCATGGGAAAAAGTAAAAGGGGGCCAACTCTGGCGAAAATCCGAAAGGGCGGCAGAGCTGGTAAAGAGAACAAAAATAAAATCTCTATCCTCCCCCCATCCGGGGCAACCAGCTACCCACCTTCCGGCAATCATATCCCCTGCCAGTTGGCCCATACCAGTCCCTGACTAATGCCCTGCTTTAGTTTATAAGCCCTGTACCTCCCTGTCAGCCATATACCATCACGTTCGGCCTATGCCAGCCACCTAGGCTACACACCTCCATGGTTGGCCTACACCTGTCCCCGATCAATCTTACACTCGCCAGTTTGCCATACACCACTCCGGTTGGCTCACACCTCCTACGGCCTCACACCACCAAGGTCAACCCATATACACCAGCAACTCATGCACCAGTCCAGCCATTCATTCCAACAAACCTCAGCCTATACACCACCTCGGTGGGCCTCCAAACCACATCAACCTTGGATCCATCTGTCATAAAGATCCATCAACCCAGAACTCCCAGTCATCAGTCCATCGTTGTTAAACCACCATGAACCCACTCATGACTCTAGCAATACGCCACAAAGGAATACCAGTTCCCAGATCCCAGTCAAGACTCCAGCAATACACCACCAAGGCTCACTGGTTCCCAAATCACTAGTCAAACTCCAGACTACTCAATAACTAGCCAAAGCCACCGTCGCGGCTACAACGGCAACAAGCCACCAACAACATAAACTTCAGGTCACGTCCCCTGACAACAGAATGCTATGGATGGCAGCTACAAGATTCCCGGGTAAAAAAAAATAATATAAAAAATGGGGTTAAAAATAGAGATATCCCAACGGCCTCAGTCAACTCCCTCCACGAGACCACTGAGGGAAAAAATTCACATCAACCCAGCTGAGGTGAAAACCCGCAAGGGCACCTCAGGTAAAATCAGGTAACCCTTCGGTGTGAAAATCCGTAAGGGCATACCGAAAAAAGTAAAAGGGGGCCAGCTCTGGCGAAAACTTGCAAGGGCGGTGGAGCTGGTAAAGAGAATAAAAAAACCCCTCTTCCTCTATACTCCTCACTGATGAAAGCCATCGACCACGATGTCCCGCAGACGGCGAGGTCAACATCACTCCATGACAATGGTGGCCATTACACCCTTGAGGGTCGGTCATCACCAATTCTAGTTCCAGTATTTGGCTACACACCTCAACGGTCAGCCGACCAGTCCCAGTCTTCTGGCTACTATGCATCAGCAGTTAGCCAGCCAGCCCTAGTCCCAGTCTCTAGTTCTAGCATTCGGCTACACACCTCAGTGGTCAGTCGACCAGTCCCAGTCTCCGGCTATAACACCTCAGCGGTCAGCCGGATAGCTCCAGTTCTAGCTCCAGTCCCAGTCTCCGGCTATAACACCTCAGCAGTCAGTCGGCCAGCTCCAATTCCAGCTCCAGTCCCAGTTTTCGGCTACAACACCTCCGTGGTTAGCCGACCAGCTCCAGTTCCAGCTTCAGTTCTAGTTCCCCGGCTATAACACCCCCAGCGATCAGCCAGCCAGCTCCAGTTCCAGTTCCCAGGCTACAACACACCCAGCGGTCAGCCGGCCAGCTCCAGCCCCAGTCTCTGGCTACAACACCCTACTGGTCAGTCGGCCGGCTCCAGCTTCAGCTCTAGTTCCAGTCCTCCGAGTACAACATCGTAGCGGTTAGTTTCCAACACCATCTCGGTGACCAGTTGGCCAGCAACCGGTCTTCGATTAACATACCTCAAGATCAACCAGCAACTCCAACAACATAGGCCAACACACCCTCACGGGTCGGCCTCCAGCTTCCAGTCCCCAGCAACATTGGCCAACACACCCTCACTGGTCGGCCTCCAGCTCCCAATCCCCAGCAACGTAGGCCAACACACTCTCACGGGTCGGCCTCCAGCCTCCAACAACATAGACCAACACACACTCACGGGTCGGCCTCTAGCTTCCAGTCCCCAGTAACGTAGGCCAAAACACCCTCACGGGTTGTACTCTAGCTTCCAGTATCCAGCCATTCAGGTGAACACGCCTCATTCATGCAGGCCTCTAGCACCCAGCCTTCAATATCCAGCTTCCAGTATCCACTTTCCAGTACCCGGCTTCCAATATCCAACCTCTAGTATCCAATTTCCAATACCCAGCTCCAAAATCCAATTTCCAGTATCCAGTTTCCAGTACCTAGTCCCAGTACCCAACCTCTAGCATCCAGTTCAAATACTCTAGTTTCCAGTATCCAGCTCCAGTACCCCGCTTCCAGTCCCCAGTTCCAACTTCCAGTTCCAATATCCAGACTCTAGCATCTAGTTCCCGTATCCATCTGTCAGTATCCAGCTCCCAAGATCCAGTTCCCAGTATCTAGTCTCTAACCTCCAGCTCCAGTTCCCAACAACGGGCCAGGACGCCTCATACGACCAGGCCTTCAATATCTAATTCTTAGTATCCAGATTAAGTATCTAGCTTCCAGCCTCCAGTCCCAGTATCCCATTTTCAGCTTCCAATCTCCAATATCCAGCTTCCAGTTTCCAGCTTCCGATTTCTAGTCTCTACCTTCCAGCTCCCAGTATCTACCTTCCAGCTTTTGGTTTTTACCATCCAGCTTCCAGCCGCTGGTCCTAGTATCCCATTTTCACCTGCCGATTTCTAGTATCTGGCTTCCAACTTACGATTCCCAGTATCCGACCTCCTGTATCTAGTCCCAACCTCCAGTCCCAGTATCCAGTTCTAGCCCCCAGTTCCCAGCACCTGATTTCTGATTTCCCATCTCCAATTCTAGTTTCCAGCAATGGGCTAGCACGCCTCATGGGGGTAGGCCTCCAGTCCCAGCTCCCAGTATCCAAATCCTAGCTTCCCGTCCTAGCACCCAATGTCCAGTTTCCCATTTCCAGTCTCTAGTCCCAGTTTCCAGTCTCCATCCCTAGTATCTAGTTCCCAGTCATAGCCTTCAGTCCCAGTACCCAGATCCCAGTCTCCTGGCCTGGTATCTAGTCCCGATATCCAGTTCCCAATTTCCAGTTTCCAGTCCCAGTATCCAGTCTACCATCCCAACTTCCAGTTCCCAATCCTCAATTCTAGTCTCCAGCAACAGTCTAGTACGCCTCATGCAGGTAAGCCTCCGGTCCCAGCTTCTAGTATTCAAATCCTAGTTTCTAGTCCCAGTACCCAATTCCCAACCTCCAGTTTCTAGTTCTCTGTCCCAATATCCAGTCTCGAGTCCCAGTATCTAGTACCCAGATCCCAGTCTCCAGTCCCAGTATCCAATTTCTGACCTCCAAGTTCCCAGTCTCCAGTTTCGGTGCCCAGTCTCCAGTCCCAATATCCAGTATCCAAATCCCAATCTCCATATCCAGTATCCATTTTCCAGTCTCTAGATCCTAATTCCCAACCCCACTACCCAGTCTCCGATCCCAGCATCTAGTATCCAAATCCCCATCTTCACCTCTGACATCCAGCTTCTAGCCTCTAGTTCCCAGTTTCCAGTCCCAATACTCAGTCTCCAGTATCTGAGTCCCAGTCTCCAATTTTTAACTTCCAGTTTCTAGTCTCCAATTTTAAGCATCCAACGATAGACCAATACGCCCTACCCAAGCAAGTCTCCAGTCTAAGTATCTAGTTTCCAGCCTCCAACTTCCAGTTGCCAGCAATAGGCCACTATGCCTCACAGGCAAATCAACAACATCAACCACATGAATAAATCCAGATACCTTACAGACTAGGACGCCCCGAAGGCCGGTGTACAGGAATCCTAGACCAACATACCCACAAGGGTTGGTCTATCACGCTCTCTGATCATTATACCACAATGGTCGGCCAGCAACAATACCTTCAGCGGCACCTCAATAATCAGTTGATTGTGGCTCCCAGTCAATGCACCTCAGCGATCAGCTGAGCGGGGTTCCTAGTCGATACACCTCGACAGTCAACCAACACACTAACGGGTACAATCCACCACACTACGATGATTATGTGTCTAACATCATTTGTGGTCATTATACTCTTTAAGGGTCGAACAACCTCGGCTTCGGCTATTACATCATGACGGTTAGCCGGCAGCATCAACATTTGGCCATACACCGCAAGGGTCGGCCGAATATGATTTTAAGCCAATGCGTCTCTCTGGGGGCAAATCCAACAACTTCAGGCCAAGACGCCTCGCCGAGGTAGGTCTCCAGCAACTTCAGGCCAAGTTGCCTCACTGAGGCAGGCCTCCAGCAACTTCAGGCCAAGACGCCTTGCCGAGGCAGGTCTCCAACAACCTCAGACCAAGACGCCTCACCGAGGCAGGTCTTCAGGAACCTCAGGCCGACATGCCTCACCGAGGTAGGTCTCTAGCAACCTCGAACCGAGACACCTCGATGAGGTAGGACCCCAACAACACCTGGTCAACACGCCTCGTCGAGGCTGACCGCCAGCAACACCAAGTCAATGGCGCTTGCCAAGGCCGACCCCCAGCAACACCAGGCCAACATGCCTCGCCGAGTCTCGCCTCCAGTAGCATCATGCCAACACACCTAGCGGCAGTAGGTCTTCATCGACAATGAACTAGTACGCCTCGTTGAGGCAAGTCCATGACACAACTCCAGCTACAACGCCTCAGAGGTGTGACCAGCCCGTCCCATAGGACGGTCAATGCCAAGCCTGGCCAATGCACCCCTATAGGCGGTCAATGAACAAAGCCAGCACCCTACAAAAAATTGACCACCACAGCGGTGGTAGGCCGCTGGCGACCAACCACAGGCTTCACCATAATCAGAGCGGCTGGCCACCTCATCGCCAACTAGCGGTCCTAGAAGCCGAGGGATAGGTGGCCCTCCGATTCCCAAGACTGGGAAGTCTCGAGCCCCCTACTCAGCATCGTCGGCTACAGTCACGCTCACAAGAGAACATGCCTAGGAGTGAAAGATACTTATAGCACTCCTTGACTTAGACAAGGTGGAAAACCTAAGAAAACACAAATCTCAGTCTACAAGTCCACCTCCAGGGGCAAGACATGGCTCCCGCCAGTGCAACCTCAGATGATAAAAGGGAGCCACCAGTGGTCTCCCACTACTCGCCAGCCACCTATATGGAGAGTTGGGCGTCCAGACCAGACTACTTCCGCGACACGGGCCTTGTTCACCTCTGCCACAAGCCCAACACGCGAGATAAATGGGAACGGAATTCCCAAGATGCGGATAACGAGCTACAACTTCAAGCACATTACGTGTATCCAATACACGCCATGTCCACCAGTTCTACGCCCTCAGTGGCTTTGGCAAAATGCCTGCCAGCAACCCATATCTCTCCAGAATCTGGCTCTACAACCTCCCAGGCTCAATGGTCTTCTTCAAACATGCCACCGTCGAATGGAAGATCACAACAAGAGCATCAACTCCCAGAACAAGTAACTCCCACAATGCCGATAAGGCCGAGAGAAATCAAAACCTGCAAGGCGCACGGGCCGTACGCTGTCGTCTTCGCCTCCGACGCACGCCCCGTGGGGGGCATTTGTTGACATATGCTTATTTTCTTGAATTAATCGAGGATTAAGCATAGGGAAATACTCCCTAAATAGAGTAAAATGGCACAACGCCAAAGGTGCTCTACCAGCCGAGTTGAGCTTGAAAATCGAGATATTTTGTCGGGTCAAACGGCACAACATAACATGCTGGGATCGCCCCCGAGCAAAGGGCACTATACCAGCCAGTTTCCCGACAACCGAGTCGGGTCCAAGGTTCAGAACAACCTGCCGTACCGAACGTCACTTTGTAAAGATTCGGGGATCACCCTCGAATACCCTGCAAACGGTATCACACTGCCAGCACGTCAACAACTAGGTTAACCCGGGACTTAGAACAGCTTGCTGTACCATACGGCTCTTCGCCAAGGAATGGGGGTCACCCCAACTACCAGATAAACGGTATCATCATGTCGACACCCCAGTTGTCGGGGCAACCCTGGACTCCCAGCAATCCATTGCGTCACAAGGTGCATGACAAAAAGGTAGGGAACAACTCCCGATGCACCTTCTACGAGCGGCTTGAAACCGGTGACTCCAACAGTCAAATCACACCTGTGTCCACCGCATTCAAGGCAGAGCTTGGGGTCAAACACTTAGTTCAGCCATTCCAGGTCCAGATTCAAAGCCAACTCTAGCACCCCCCCCACAGCGCTTCTAGGTGAACCCAGCTCACAGGGGATCCCTCTTCGAGTCCTCTTCATAATGAGTCCACGCTCGTCGTCATCCACCCCCAGATCCGGCCGGAGCGGCCGTTTTCGTCCGACCGCGTAGATCTACATCGCCAGACACCCGACATGTCATGATCTCTATTGTGAAATATTTCTCTATGATCTTTCTGGGAACAACTACCAACCTCTACCCCTTAGACATTCTACTTCAAGTCCTCTTTGCAACGAGGGCTCACCCGCCCTGATCCGACGTCAGAGTTGATCGCGGCGCCCATTCTCGCCGAGCTGCGCGACTCGCCCAGACAGGCCCCATCTGAGGATGATCTCCATGTTGCGGGATTTATCCTCATCGCCTTGCTGATAGTTAGGGTTTGGCCTTCAATGACATCAAACTACGTCCAACCCTCTTCGTAACGAGGGCTCACCTGCCCCGATCCGACATCGGAGCTGATCGCGGTACCCATTCTCGCCAGCGCGCGTAGGCTGCGACCCGCTTGCCTGCAGACCGGTATTAAAGCGACCGCACCTTCTAGAAAAAATAACAAAAAACAAAAAAATAATTATAAAACTAAAAAACACATTTCTCTCTCCATAAAAAACCCCATTCCAATCCGCGTTAAGCCCCCCCTAAGGGGGGGGGTTTACGCGGACCAGACTGGGGGGCCAGTCTGGTCTGCGTAAACCCCCCATAATACAATTTTTTTTTACAAAAGGTCAAAAATCCAGCCCAGTCCGCGTAAACCCCTCAAAAGGGGGGAGGGGGGTTTACGTGGACTAGATCGCCCCCCCCAGTCTGGTTCGCGTAAACCCCCCAGAACAAAAAAAAGAGTTTTTTTAACAAAAACAAACCCCCCCCTAGTCCGCGTAAACCTCCCACTTAACCTTCCCAGGGGGAGGTTTACGCGGACCAGATTGGCCCCCCCAGTCTAGTCCCCGTAAACCTCCCTCCCCCTCTCAGAAACCAAAAAAATATTTTATTTATTATTAATTTTAGGGGGTTTACGCGGACCAGCTCACCCCCACCAGTCTAGCCCGCGTAAACCCCCCATGACCCATCAACTTCCTCTATAAAACCCCCCGTTGGGTGGCCAAGAAAGAGGAAGATGCATGGAGCTCATCCCCGGGACTATAAACGGCGCGTGAAGGACTTGTTTGGCTGGTTTTATGTTTGCTAGGTTCACGCTGAGGGCATGTCACATGATTGTCCCTCATACGGCATTTAGCCAAAACACAAACCTCCTCAAAGGCGGCCCCTGCTTTGATGAACACACCCTATCTGGACGTCGTTTGACGGTTTCATGTTGCCCGTATACTGCATGATGAAAGCACCCTGCCCGAGTCCTGTCTCAATGTGTATGCACAGCCCCGAATATTGCTTTTATGAAAGTACTCTGCCTGGGCCCTACCTCGATGTTCGTGTATGTTCTTTATGTCGCTTGAGGAAAGCACTCTGCTTGGGCCCTGCCTCGATGTTCATGCATGACCCAGATGTTCCTTAATGAGAGTACCCCACTCAGTCCTTGCCTCGTTAGTCGTGCACCATCGGATGTTACTTGATGAGAGCACCTCACATAGTCCCTACCTCGATAATCATGCACCGCTAAATGTTGCTTAACGAGACTACCCCGCCCGTCCCTACCTCGCTGGTCGTGCACCACCATATGTGCTTGATGAAAGTGCCCAACCTGATTCCTTGTCTCGATGATCGCACCCCACCCAAGTTTCACCTCGATAAGCATGCCCTGAATGCGGTTACCCGAACAGTGGGCATACTTCCAGAGCCTTGATGCAAGATGAAGTGTCAAGCCCCTACCTCTGTGAATGAACCCCGAGCACAACCATAGAGGTCTCAGGGCGTCCAACCACTTCAGTCACAACGGTGCCCTCGGCACCCGACTGCCCAGCCACTTCAGTCACAACGATGCCCTCGGCACCCGACTGCCAGTCTCAGATGCGCCCCATGCACAACCATCGAGGTCTCATGACGCCCAACAACCTCAGTCAAAATGGCACCCCCGGCACCCGACTGCCGAGTCCATATGGTGCCGGGTTACTCTAGCCCCAAAGACGCTCAACAACTTCAGTCACAACGGTGCCCCTGGCACCCGACTGCCAGCTACTCTAGTCATATCGGGACCCGCAGCACCCGACCGTTCAACCACCTGAGTCACAACGGTGCCCCTGGCACCCGACTACCGAGTCCTGACGGTGCCGGGCTACTCTAGCCCCAACGACGCTCAACAACTTCAGTCACAACAGTGCCCTCGGCACCCGGCTGCCCAGCTACTCCAGTCACATAGGGGCCTGCGACACCCGACCGCTCCACCGCTTGAGTCACAACGGTGCCCCTGGCACCCGACTGCCGAGTCCAAAAGGCGCCGGGCTACTCTAGCCCCAACGACACTCAACAACTTCAGTCACAATGGTGCCCTTGCCACCCGACTGCCCAGCTACTCCAGTCACAACGGTGCCCCCAACACCTAACTGCCTAGCAACTCCAGTCACAACGGTGCCCCTGGCACTAGACTGCCCAGCTACTCCAGTCTCAACAGTGCCCCGCGGCACCTGACGGCCCGGCTACTCCGGTCACTATCATGCCTACGGCATGCGAATGTCCAACTAATCCAGCTACAACGGTGCCCGGGGCACTCGACTGCCCAGTCTCGGCGACGCCCGGCTACTTCAGCGCCAGCAGCACTCAGGCTCTCCAGTCTCAACGGTGTTCATGGCACCTTATCGTTCTAGCGACGATGTCCAGGGTATCCAACTCTCCCAGTTTGAATGTGATAGAAGCGAAGAGGTAGGTCTAGAAGGGGGGGGGGTGAATAGATCTACTACCAAATATCTCAAATTAAAGACTCAAGTACTACAATAAAATCTAGCGCCAAATGAAAGAACAAATGAGCTCAATAATCGGATCAAACCAACAAGCAACCAGTTGAAGTGCAGAAGGAAATAAGATGATATATGTTAGTCTGTGAGGATTAGGTGCAATGGTGCACACACGGATTCAGAGGGGGGGTGAATGAATCCCCTTTAAAAATTACTTCGATTAACTCTCACTTTGAGCAATACGTTCGGAAATAAAATATGATGACTCAATCTAAACAGAAGCGCTAATGCAGTTCACACTTAAATGCTTAACCAACCTACGTAGCTGAAGACTCTACAAATCAACGGACAACACTAGGCTGTAGTGTTGGAACAGAACTTATAACGAACAGCAGAGCTTCAAATAGATATAGGCCAACTGAATGAAAATAAAGTGCGCCTAAGCAAACATCTATCGTGAATCACAAACCCAATCAGAAATCACAAGTTCAATCAAACCATTTCAGAAGCTACCCTGTGAATGGGTGGTAGAAGATAGGGAGCAAACACACCAAAGCAATCATACGACTCACATGATTTTTAGGTGGTTCGGCCAGACACCTGTCTACCTACGTCCACCCCTCACTCCAAACCGGAGAGAGGCTTCCCTTGCAAAATGCAAGAAGCAGACTCAATCTGCAAACAAGACGTTGCCTTACAGCTTGATAATCGAGGGAGACAAATCCCTCAACCAAGTTCTGCAACCCACAGAATCAGAACCAGAGGCAAACCTCCCTTCCTCCAAACCGGAGGGGAAACCATGAGTGACTCCCGGCCACTCACAACCAGAGACCCAACTCTCCCTTCCTCTGAACCCCAGAGGTAAACCACGAATGACACCTCACCACTCACAAACCGGAGACTCAGTCTCCCTTCTCTTGCTACCGTAGAAGGAACCCCGAACCCACAATAGGGTATCAGAAGAACACTAAGGTAAGTGGAAAAGATCAAACAAAAGGACAACAGAAAAAACAATCAGAATGTAGCTCCGAGGAGCACAGTGACTCTGGATTTGATCCACGAGTCAATACATGAACATATAAGCAATTTGATGCTTCGGTTGCACGCTTTCTCTCGCCCTCTGGCTGCTCCTCTCTTCTTCTTCTTTCTCTCACTCTAGCTCTTAGCTCTTTCTTCTTCTTCTTCTTCTTCTCTGCTCTCTCTTCTTTTCTCTCACTCTAGCTCTCAGCTTTTTCTTCTTCTTCTTCTACTGGTTCTCTTCTATGGCTGCTGCTACTTCGATTTTTCACTCTTTCTTCTGCACACACTTCTTTCTCTTCCTTTCTTGCGCCGAACCTTTCTTCAGAATGATCTGGTTTCTTTATATAACCCCGCAGGAGACCAGCGCATGGGAAGCATGTTCTCACTTCTAGAAGATGCCTCGTTGAAGCTCCACGTGTCAGAATCTGAAGGCGAGCAGTCCATGTGGTTGAATCACCTTTGAGCCTTGCCTTGGATCACATGCCAATCATGAGCTCCGTGGTATCTAGGATCACGTGCCAATCATGAGCTCCGTGGTATCTGGGATCACGTGCCTCACTTATCTTTCACGAGCAGGAGATGAAAACCCCCTTTTTGCCTTTCAGGTGTTCGATCCTCATTGCTTGAGTCTTTTTATCAAAAAGTCCCTGAGAACAAAGTAGAGGAATTTCATCAAACACCTTATGTGTTATGGCTAACATATGTGCATTGACTTGAGGATGCTATATAGAAAACATGCACCGACTTTGGTCAAGTACAGACTAAAATGTGCACAGACCTTCTAGGTGATCAATGCAAATGTGCACCGACTTAGCTAGACTAAATGGAGATGTGCACTGACATTCTTCTGTATGACGGGGGGATATGTATCGACCATGAGTTTGCCTAATGCAAATGTGCACTGACCTTGTATAGGTACAAGGCAAAAATGTGCACCGACCTTGTGAGAGGTCCTTAACAAAATGCACTGACTTTCATATGTGCATAAACAGGAACATGCACTGACTTTATATGCAGAATACATGAAACATGCACCGACCTTCATTAAGGAATAGTAACATGCACTGACCTTCATGCATGCAAAACAAGAACATGCACAGACCTTATGTACAGAATGCATGAAACGTGCACCGACCTTCATTAAGGAATAGTAACATGCACCGACCTTCATGCATGCAAAATAGGAACATGCACAGACCTTATGCACAGAATGCATGAAACGTGCACTGACCTTTGCATGCTCAATGCACAACGTGCAAATTGTGCACCGACCCTAGTGTGACTAAGGCAGACGTGCACCGACTATATGCAAAACATGCACCGACTATGTGCTCAAGCAAACGTGCACCGACTATATGCAAAACCTACACCGACCTTCTTTATGCTTAATGCAGATGGTAACTAGCATAGACCTTTGCTGTGTAAGAGCACAACTAGCACCGACCTTAGCTATGCATGAACTATACCTAGCATCGACCTTAGCTGTGTGAAAGACACAAGTAGCACCGACCCTAGTTTCACAACCATATGAACTAAGATGCACATGTGCAGTAGTTCATTCCATGTAACAACAAACACTATATGTAACAAGACACATGCTGTACACAATGTGTATGCAATGAACACGAATGGAATCATAAAACACATATGACATGGTGGACGTAGGCAGACGGGTGTCTGGCCAAACCACCTAAAAATCCTGCGAGTCGTATGATTGCTTTGGTGTGTTTGCTCCCTATCTTCTACCAGCCATTCACAGGGTAGCTTCTAAAATGGTTTGATTGAACTCGTGATTTCTGATTGGGTTTGTGATTCATGATAGATGTTTGCTTAGGCGCACTTTATTTTCATTCAGTTGGCCTATATCTATTTGAAGCTCCGCTATTCGTTATAAGTTCTGTTCCAACACTGCAGCCTAGTGTTGTCCGTTGATTTGTAGAGTCTTCAGCTGCATAGGTTGGTTAAGCGTTTAAGTGTGAACTGCATTAGTGCTTCTATTTAGATTGAGTCATCATATTTTATTTCTGAACGTATTGCTCAAAGTGAGAGTTAATCGAAGTAATTTTTAAAGGGGATTCATTCACCCCCCTCTGAATCCGTGGGTGCACCATTGCACCTAGTCCTCATAGACTAACAATTGGTATAAGAGCTTTTGACAGAGAGTATTTTAGATCACAAATTTCGTTTTCTAGAGAAGCAATCTGAATCTCATAACTGGCAATCTCTTGTTCACTGCAATTAACACATTCACTTAGCACTTTGTTAGCAGTTTTATATTTCTTAATTTCTTGTTCTAGATTGCTCAGTTTTTTAGATTTTGCATTACAAATAGTTTTCCCTTTTTCTAAGGCAAGCAGTCTTTTAGACATGGCAGAGTTCAGCTATTTTAACTTTTCATTTTCTTCCTTAATTTTATCATTTTGAATTAACTCATTTATTAAAATTCGATCATCTGAATTGGCTTCCGAAGATGGTTTATATTCATAACTTTTCTTCAGATCTTTTTGAAGTTTTTCAATATTTCTCTACAGCTCCATGTTCACAGATTTTATTGCATCAGATTTTTCAGCTATCACATTCTTCACAACTTCAAGTTTCCTAGATTTTTCTTCACTTTCTTTAAAAGATTTTTTGATAGATCCATTTTCAGATTTCAGTTTGTTCAGTTCTAAGTTAACACATTCAAGATCTTCCAGCAATTTTTTATTCTGAACAGGATCATCAGTAGAGAAATGATTGTCACTAGTTGAGCTAAGCTTTTCTTCTAGTTCGGAAATTTCATTCGCAAGTTCTTGATTTTCAGTTTTTAACAATCCAATTTATTTCTTAAGCATTTGAATATCAGACAAACAATCATCATGAGATTGTTTCAAATCCAGACATTTTTTACAGGAAGAATTTGAACTATTCAACCCAGTTGTCTTTTTTAATTTTTTATATTATTTTCTTAACATATCATGTGACTCTAATAATTTAGCATATGCATCCTGCCAGTAATCTAGAGAGAAATTTTCAAAGGAGTTTACCTGATCATTGTCTTCCTCTTCATTTTGGTTGCTGCTATGATCGCTGCCATTAGCCATCATGCATCGGTCTTTATTTCCATGACAAGCAGTCTTCAGTTTATTCAGGATATCCTTAGCTAACCTACAATCATGAAGGCAAGAATGTAAGGCCTTGTCAGTAGCTGCTTTCATTAAGTCGAAAGCTTTCTGATTTTCTCCATACTTTGATCTGTGACTGTCAGTCCATTTAGACTTTTCCTTTGGTACTTTGTGAGGACCTTGTGAAATTAACTTCCACAGATCAGGATAAGTCAGTTTAACATAGCCATGCAGACTACTAAACCAGGAATCAAAATTAGACCCATTAAAAATCGATGGATGAGCTATGGAAATCAGTTCAAGAGTAATTCAAGCAATAGACTGAGCACAAATAGAAATGCACCTAAAAATAGGATAGCATGATCCATTGCAGATTGTTGGATCTGATGAATCAGAGACCCGCTCTGATACCAGTTTACAGGATCATGCCCTAACCGTTGCGCTAAAAGCTCGAGCAGGTAGCGAAGGTGGAACTGTATTTCCTTATGGTAGCGCAGAACCCCACACTATCGTGCTGCGGGCGGACATGAGGGGCTTCGCACATGGACCCCATAGTCCATGCAGCGGGTTGGGCTGCCAAGCACTGATGTTCCACGTGGGTCCCATACCCCACGTGGTACACACCAAATCCCTAAGGGAGACGCTGGCATAAAAAAACAATCTCCCCCCAGCGGCACCTGGGGGATTTGAACCCGCGACCTCGCTCTGATACTAGTTTACAGGATCATGCCCCAACCATTGCGATAAAAGCTCAAGCTGGTAGCAAAGGCGGAACCGTATTTCCTTGTGGCAGCGCAGAACCCCACACTATCGTGCTGTGGGCGGACATGTGGGGCTTCACACATGGACCCCATAATCAATGCGGAGGGTTGGGCTGCCAAGCACCGATGGTCCACGTGCGTCCCATACCCCACGTGGTACACACCAAATCCCTAAGGGAGACACTGGCATAAACCAACAATATAAGTATGCGGAATCACAAATATCAGCAAGACATGCTCACCACGCTGCAAACCAGCATATAACCAACAACCAAGATCAGTACATGACAAAGGGTCAATCCAAGGATCTCCTCATGCAAGGGGCATCGTTCCGGATAGGCTTGACCTATCTTTCCAGCTACGTCTTTTGATATACTCCTTGGTTGTTGACAATCGCGATAGACAATGAGAAAGAAAAACCACAGAGCAGACAAGAGATTTTTTAGGTCGTTCAATTGCGACCAGCAATCTATGTCCACCCCTCACTCGATTTGAGTGAGGTGTCCTTGCACAAGGCAAAACAAACGCAAACTCAGTCTACAACAGAGGCTAACTCCACAGCTTGACAACGAGGGAAACAAATCCCTTAACCTTCGATCCTGCTCCCAGCAAGATTTGAACTCACTGCCTAATGTAGTGATCGGAGGAGCGATCCTCCCTTCTTCTAAATACTCAGAAGGTGTAACGACCTGGAGTTCAGGATACCGATATATCGATAACATCGATACACCGATACCAAGAACTGGGGAGGCCACCCAAGAGGCTGATGAGGCCCCTGAAGGGTTAGGAGGGCATGTGCAGAGTACATTGAAGCCACAGAGATATAACAGGAAGCAATTAAATTTCATTAGATTGGATTTCATTAATAATTTCAACAATTACAATTATACACAGAGTCCAGCCCAAAGGAAAGACAACAAGTCTAGCACAGTACAGTCTGACAGAAAGAAACGTACACAGAAGTCGGGAGAAGCCCGACGCAGGTACGGCTGGCAGCTACAACAGCAAACGCGCACTCTACCAGGAACAGCAGAGGTAGACGGCGAAACCCACCTGAAAAGTAGCAGGGGTGAGTCTCAACAGAAACTCAGTAGGGGTCACGCGGATCCTCACTGGACAGCGCACAAAGCAACGGAAGCAACAACAAAGTAGCAGGAACAGCGGGTGTAGCAAAGCGGGAAAAGCTACACTACAAAGCTGTAAACAGAACAGGTACAGCAGGAGTAGGGAACAGGCAGGAGAGGGGTGAGAACCCACACCAACAAGCGGCTGCCGAACTAACCTCGGCACCCCAAACTACTCCAAACAAAAAGGCAACAGATGGTTGAACCCTAAACTCACACAGAAGGGTACGCCAGTCTGTCAACCAGCCCCAAACAATCAAGGTCTAGACAAGACCTAGACAGACGCCAAACAAACATGTACACGAGCGGAAACGCCGTGCACAATGCCCCACGCACGATCGGAACATCGTGTGGACGACAAAACACTGACCCCGAGTGCAGCCACGAACGGGCGACTCGCAAAAGTCACAACGCGCAAGAAAATGCGAAGAGTCACGCGTCACGTGACGGAAGTACCCCCTTTCAAATCCAGCCGCGTCCACTAACGTCTTACGCCGCACCTCAAGTGTCTCACCTACAGCACTGCCGCAACAGCAGCAGAGACGCAGACACGAGCTGAACCAAACAGGAACAACCGAACAAGTAACTAGTCAGGGTCACGCCCGTCGACGTAAGTCCTCAGTCCCTGACCACGTGTGCACACACTGGCTATAGCCCAAGCCAGGTCCTCTAGCTAGTATTCTCCCTCGGTAGGACGCTACCGTTGGCTAGGAGCCCGCGGAACTAACTACAAACCGCTCATCGGGAACACCCCTCCGCCATCCGCTAGCGGGTCGGCACTCAACAGACCTTAGGGCAACAACAAGTGGAGGCTTCACGCGACACAGAAACTCAAACACAAGTGCCGAAGTACAAACAGGCAACCACGCCCCCTTAACACGTACTTCGAGGCACCAACTGGCAGCATCGCCACTGCCGACAACTCAGGACAAGCAACTAGACCTCCTACGTAACGATCCTGAGTCGAACGACTCAAAGGCAAGATCGTCACAACAGCGGAACTAGCCGCCAATCGGTCTAATCCTAAGCCAGAGAAACCACGCTCCGCAGAAAACAACACACGGAGACCTGAGGGAAACACCACGAACCCTCAGCACACTGGGACATGCAAACCGAGGTAGAACAACACCTCGAAGCATCCAGAAGCAGTGTCTCGGACAGGACAGAACCGCCAAGACACGCACAAACAAGGTCACACGTCAACCACTAGGTCAGACTGGGTTGACCTGAACCAAACAACAAAAGCATACAAGAGTAGGATCAAGAGTCCTACCACAAGTAAGAAGACTCCTGGCTACCTTACGACGTAGTCTTAACCCTCATAGGACGTCGAGAGACATCCACGGGACAACGGGCAGACCACAAGGCCAAGCCAAGACACACAGGAAATCAACGGACAGAAAACCAAGCAACAAGGAAAGTAACGCACGAGCCCTAGACCGCTACTATCCAGTGACGGTCTAGGCCATAGCCGTTATTTCCCAAACGACGGTCGAACACAGGCCGTCACTCACCACCCTGACAACCTACAAAACCACACAAAAGCCAAGTAACGCACAGCTCCAGGCGCGTTACAAGCAAACGACACACGGAGGCTCCACCGTTACTTCCAACGGCATAGCCACCAAGACCAAAGCCAAGTAACGCACAACGCCAGGCGCGTTACTTGCAAACGATGCGGCAGGAGAGGGCCGTCAGAGACAAATGACGCGCAGGGGCCTATCCATTACTTCCAACAGCATAGCCACACTCAATCCCAACACGACAGAAAATGACGGACAGAGGCACGCGCGTTACTCACAAACGATGCACGGGGTCCCCACCGTCACATCCAACGGTGCAGCCACCCTACCTCGTCCACACAGAATGTAACGGCCAGGGGCAGGCGCGTTACACTCAAACAACGCACAGGGGCATGACCGCTAGAGGCACCGCCTCAACGAGTCAACGTCAGTCAACTGGCAAGCAACGGCCTGGGCAAGGCGCGCCGCTTCCATCCAACGCGCTGGGTCAAGCGCGTTAGACCAACCGACTAAACCCCAAAGGAAAACGACAACACGAAAGTAACGGCCAAGCACTGGCGCGTTACACGGGAATGACGCACCACCCTTGGGCCGTCACTTACCCAGAAGCTAAAGAGTTAAAACGACTCAGACCAAACGACGGTCAGTCGTAGGGCCGCTAGAGACAAGTAACGGTCGCTGGCTTGACCGCTACTTCGGTTACGGCGGGAAAACATAGGAATGGCCGGATCGGCCCGTTCCACGCCCCATTCACGCCGAAACGCAGGGGAGATAAACCACAATGACAAAAGACAACATTCAAGGGCCAAAACGCCCACATGCAACCTCAAAAACACTAGATCTGGGCGATTTAGACAAATCAACCCAAAATGGGTCACCGAGGTTCCCGGGCTTCTACCGGCCTCGAATGAACACCAAATCACACGAAATCAACGTGGATGGGATTCTAACATCCCAGCGGTCAGTTAGAAACTAACTACGCCGCAAATGGTCACCGTTTACCGGCCGACCCTAAAAACCACGAAAATCACGGTTTAGGCAAAACAAGCCCAAACACGCTCGTTTCCTAGCCGAACGCCGTGCAATGGCAGGGAAAACGAAGATGGAGAAGCAAGGATCAGTCACCCTACCTCCACCGAAGAAACCGTACCCCGAAGGGACTAAACCATGCCGAAAACCACTCGCGAACCGATTTCATCGGCTTTGAATCCACCGTTCGGGATCGCGCCAGAATCGATCCGATCCTCGCCCCATCGCGCACCTGGACAGCTCCACGGCCTCGCCAACCCGCCCACGATCGCTCCGTCTGCACCGGGGCCAAAGAGGGGGAAGAACGAGAGAGAACGGGAGAGAGAGAGAGTGAGATCGCGAGAGTGAGGAGAGAGAGAGGAAAAGGAAATAAAAAGAAAAGAAATTAGGAAATTTTCCTAATTTCTGAAAATTCCGAAAATGCGCCGAAAATGCACAAATTCAGAAAAATATGCAAAAATAGTCGAAACGACCGGCTCGAAGAGTACATCGTCGCTGTAGCATCCACGAGCTCGAGAATTGACAAATAAACTCACCGTAGGGTTCCGTAACTAGTACGTGAGAAAAACCCACACGGCTCGTCAACTCAACTCGGAAGCCACGAAAGTGAACCGAAACTCAACGAAACCAATCCGAAACAGATCCGAAAGATCCAACGAAGATCCAACAAGACCTGCAAAAGATCCATCAAGATCCAGGGCGTTACAGAAGGAACCCCGAAGAACTAAGTTCTCCTTTCCTCTGATGACACAGAGGGAATCTCGGAGAACAAGATGTCCCTTCTTTTGAAGCCTCAGAAGGAACAGAAACAAAAGACTTCAAACTAAATTAAAAAAAAAGAAATGAAAATACAAGTGACTGCTATAGAAAATTGAAGAATCAAATCGAGCTGTAGCTTCAATTGAAACAATCCTCACTGGAAATCAATTGGCTGCAGTCAGAAACTCATCATTCTTTGAATTTGAGTGTCTCTCTTTCTCTTTCTCTCTGAAGTGTTTTCTTCCTTCGAATCGCAATGGTCACAGCACTCTTCACTTCGAACAGCTTGATATATATATAGCAGAGAGTTGCCTTCCACAAAAAATCTGATCCACCGCCAAATTAATTCATTGGTCCAGGTGGCAAGGAGAATATTCTGACAATCTGAATCTTCTAGAGCTCAACCACGTGGATTGGATTGCGTGCCAAAGTTTTAGGTCACTGGCACGTGATCCACTTGAGTTCCTCACGAGCTCGATTATTTTTCAGACTTGTAGAGCTATTTGTCACCCAAACGGTTTTTTTTTCACCGTTGTGAAGCTATTATTCACCCTTATTCTCTAGAAGCCGTCGCCAGTACTTAAGTTGTTGAAGGTTGAATGAGGCTACGTCGACGTGCTTCCTTGTTGCGTCGACGCGGTGTAAATGACGAGCCTTTAGATAGAAGGCTTAGAATGCTGGCATTTGACTTAGTGCGTCGATGTAGTTCCTTGATGCGTCGACGTGGTGTAGTTCGAGTTCTGGTTCTAGGCTTAGTGCGTTGATGCAAGTACTGTTGCGTCGATGCTCCAATGAAGATGAAATTCTGGAATGCTTCTAGTAGCATGACTGCGTTGACGCAGTAGTGATCCTACGTCGACGTTCTAATAGAAAACAGAATGCTTGTTCTCTTGAGTTCTCTTCTGGGAACATTATTGCGTTGACGGAGTAATTGTCCTCCATCGACTCCACCTTGTTTCTAAGTGAATTGATCTGTCATTCCTGCAATTTATTTAAGAGTCTTTTAGTCAAACTAAACTATACAAAATGAGCACATGCATTTAAGACTTATTGTTTGAACTAAAGAACCATATTGTACTGACATCATCAAAACACACAGAATGTAACATTCTCCCCCTTTTTGATGATGGCAACAATATGAGTTATTGAGTCTTAATAGTGCATCAAGTAAATTTGTCATCCTTGAGGGATAATTGGTCAATCAGAAATCTGAAGGAAGAAGACAAAAAAGGCTGAATAAATTGACACAACTCCTCTTTCTTAATGATACCAACCAGACAGACAAGCAGATGATCCAGATGACATAGACTAAGCTCAACTGAGCTTACTCAAACTGACTATAGCACAAGCTGACTCAAGCTGAAACTGACTCCACTTTCCTCAAGACACAACTCCAACTTTCTCAAGACACACAACACAACTTTCTCACAACACAACTTTCTCTCCCCCTTTGACATCATCAAAAAAAATGTGGTGGCAGGGAGGAACAAATGTTATTAAAAGAAATCAGATATAGTAAGTTCACAGATTTAGGAAGTGTCAGAAGGACATAACCATCTCTTAAGGAATTAAGTGTGGTAACCAAAACTAGTTGAGATGTTTCAGACTGATAATCTAGAAGAAAATAAGAATAGAAGAACTTGAAAATTATCTCCATATAGGAATAAGGATAGCGAGCATAGTGTCATATAAATGCCTTTAATGTGCTATCTAAAAGCTGTACTAGTTAAATTTTTAGAGACTTCTCAATAAAAAATCTTTTAGAAGTATTGAGGACAAACAACCCACACCATACTTTGCTTTGTGGCTTGACATTTGTGTTTGTTGCCTTCAACACTTTGTCTTTATAAGCTTCTTTTTCCCATTTCAACAATGTGGTTGAATTCACACCTTTTTGTGTGAGGAGACACATTGGTTAGATGTAGGAATCCCCAGTTACTCAGTGTGATAACCTTTTTGCCTCTTTTAAGAAGAATAGAGTTAGCAGTAGAAATATCTTTTGACGTGAGGCACAACACGTCTTAGGTGAAGTGACCCAGTTACTCAACACTCTATGCCATTGCTCTGCCATGGTTTCATTGGCAATGCCTTTTTAATCAGAGTTAATTTGACACTTCATGACACAACTCACTTCACTTCATGGTAAAGAATAGTTGGTTTCTCAGTGAACCAAACCATTACTCTGAAGGATTTTACCCCTTCTGATTTCATTGAAGTAGGATGTTTGAAGACAATACTAAATGTAAATATTTTCAGCTAGAGTTGCCTCCTTATTTTTAAGATTCAACCTTTTAGAAGATTTCAGGGCATGATATTCCAACATTGTTCTTCACTCATTAACTCTATAGGGAAAAAAATTCTTCAGAAACCTTCATCATAGTCTATACAGGATTATGAACCTTAAACTTCTTGGCTAAGATTTCAGTTGACAGACTTAATATCTTTAAGAGAGCTCTGAAATTCAAGATCTATGAAAAGACTGTATAAGATTCTCAAGAATTTTTTTTTAATGTGATCTGAGTGACTTCAGATGTGGACAATCTCCCCCTATGAAATAGACTTCATGGACCCAAAAGATACTTAACCAGACCTAAAAGTGGTATCCCCCCTGACTACATGAATCAATTTGCCTTGGTACTTGGCGGAGAACTTAGGTCAAAGACCATCTCACGCGTAGTGCAGGTTTCTAGACAAACATAATCTACCCTTCTCCTAACACCATTTTATATACCATGGGTGGTTGAACATGAGCAGTAAAAGATAGAGAACACAGAAAAGCACAGATGCGTCGACCTAGGATCAGTGATGCGTCGACTCAGGGACCTTTCACAGAACTGCAGATATGAGGAATTTGAACTAGAAGGTCGAAGCAGTGGCTTTAGGGCGCCGAGGCAAGCATCGGACTCACAGACTGAAATGAAATGAGAGTCACAACAACAGAGGATTCAGGATGATTTGAAGATTCCCAACTCTCTTCTCAAGGTAGAGAACTTTTCATTATCCAAAGGCTTAGTGAATATATCTGCAATTTGATGTGCTGTGCCTACATGGATTAATTCAAAGTTTTTCTTAGAGACTTCATCTCTTATGAAATGGTGTTTAATTTCTATATGATTGGTTTGTGAATGTAGAACAAGATTTTTTGACAGGTTTATCGCACTAGTGTTATCATAGTAGATAGGTGTGCAACCAAGGTCTACATTGTTGTCCTGGAGCTAGTGTTTTATCCAAATGACCTGTGTACCACAACTCCCTCCAGCTACATATTCAGCCTCTGCAATAGAGAGGGCAACAAAATGTTGTTTCTTTGAAGCCTAAGAAACTAAACACCCACCTAATAATTGACAAAATCCACTTGTGCTTTTCCTATCTAACTTGCAGCCAACATAGTTTTCCTATCTAAAATGTTGTATGATGCAGGAAACCATAGTCCTAGATTGTGTGTGCCTGCAATGTATCTAAATATTCTCTTAACAGCAGCAAGATGAGATTCTTTAGGTCTAGATTGGAATCTAGCACACATGCACACACTAAATTGGATGTCAGGTCTAGATGCAGTAAGGTATAGCAAGGAGCCAATCATATCTTGGTAGAGTTTTGCATTTACTTCTTTACCTGATTCATCAGCATCAAAAGAAACATTAGTACCCATTGGTGTGGCTATGTGCTTCACTTTGTCCATTCTGAATCTTTTCAGGATTTCCAGTGTGTACTTTGTCTGGCTGATGAAACAACCATCCTTCATCTGGTGAATATGTAAACCAAGAAAGTATTTCAATTCACCAACCAAACTCATTTCAAATTCATTAGACATCAGATTTACAAATTCATCACATAATTCAGTGCATGTTGAACCAAAAATAATATCATCCATGTATACTTGAACTATGATGAGTTGTAGATTCAGATTTTTTGTAAAAAGAGTCTGATCCACCTTACCTCTGTAGTAGCCCTTACTGAGCAGAAATTCTGTCAATCTATCAGACCAAGCCCGAGGGGCTTGTTTCAGTCCATATAAAGCTTTATTTAATCTGAAAACATGGTTAGGCAGCTCAGATAATTCAAAACCTGGGGGTTGCTCAACATAAACTTCCTCTTTTATAAACCCATTTAAGAAATCACTTTTTACATCCATTTGGTGAAGTTTAATGTTATTTGAGAAAGCAAAATCTAGCAATATCCTGATTGCCTCCGTTCTAGCAACTAGTGCATAGGATTCATCAAAGTTCACCCCAAATTCTTGATTGTAGCCCTTGGCCACCAACCTAGCTTTATTCCTAGAGATTATTCCATCTTCGTTCACTTCATTTCTAAATACCCATCTAGTTCTTATGATATGTTGAGTTATGGTTTTGATGATTATTGTGAGTGTTAAGTTATGATTTTGATGATAACTAAACTTAATGTGTGATTAAGTGATGATAACTAAACTTGTTGTTGATTGCTCATGCACTTGTTATCTATGTATGGCTGAGATGGCAAATGGGAATGGTTACATGGTCTTGATCCTTGGTTTGCATATGTTGGTTTTATAAGAGGCAAGAGGTTTCATAACCTCTTCAACGGGAACAAGCATGGTTTTAACCTTGACTATCTTGCTTACAGGATCAAACACATGGCAGTCACCTGGTGAACCAAGCGTGTGGATAAGCACCCTGCTCCTCTAGAATCTAAAACAGGATCAAACACATGACAGTCACCTAGTGAACCAAACATGTGGATAAGCACCCTGCTCCTCTACAATCCAAAACAGGTGGTATATGTCATTTACTGTCAAGAACCATTGGTGAGACTCTTACCTTATCTTAGCATCGATCTCACCATGTGTATCTCATATACCTCTCCTTCATACACCTCATTCGTGCACATTAAAACATGAAACCCTTATGGCCATCGTGCGCCCTTGCCCGCAGATCGACTTGCGCGGTCAGGTCGCCCCCGGAACAAAATTTTGATTAATGTTCAAATGGTTTGCATGAACTTATGCATTTATCATATGGATGGTTGAGCTACAGTCGTAATCAATTATGTATGCTTTTGCAGGTCAAAACACTCAATAAAAATCCACAAGGTCAAAGACTCAGTTGACACCTTCTAAACTGTCAAGGGTGATGCCATAGACATGAACGGGCTGCTAAAGGACTTAAGCGACGGAGCTGAAGAGGTTAACGGACTGAACCGGGAAAACCCAGGGTCTGCCCAGCTGGCGGTCGACCGCCAGCTCAGGGGCGGTCGACCGCCCCTGTCAGCAGCTCACTGTCTACAGGGATTCACGGTGGCGGTCGACCGCTAGCCCAGTAGCGGTCGACCGAAATTCCCATAAACCAACGGCCAACAGTTCTCTCAGTAGTGGTCGACCGCCAACCTCTGCAGGTCGACCGCCAGCCCCGATAAGCCAAAAATATTGACTTTTATCCATCTCGAAAGAAGCATCTCCTCTTGCTATTGTTTAATCCCAAAGCCACCAAACCCTCCTGAATTTGTGGATCTGGTCTAGGGCTTGTCCATAGACCTTCCAAGGGTTATAAAATATCCTATTAGAGTCATAACCCTAATTCCAAGAGATCCAAAGGGGAGGCTGTCCAAGGAGGAAGAAGAGGGTACTGTAGCTCCATGAACAATACCTCGTGCAGCAAGTTCTTCATCTATCTCCAACACATTCAAGGTACTTCTGCAGCCAACAAGCATCTATGAAGTGAAGAAGTAAGCAACCAACAAAGAGAGATCAAGGGGGAGGCTATCAAGAAGCAAGCAAGGTTTTTAAGAAGAGATCAAAGTAGTCCAAGTGAAGAAGAAGGGTACTGTAGCCGTGAACAGTACTCCGTGCAGCAAGTGTTCTTCATCCATTCTCAACCCCACAGCATGCATTCAAAGGGAACCCAAATCAGGAGTTTTCTAAACTAAGACTCATTGTCTTTATGTTTTGGATGTTGTAATTGTGTTCATCATAAACTGCAAGAACTTGTGTGTGTATGTGGATCGTTGTTGGATCCGTGGTTGTGTGTGTGTGTGTCGTATTTGATTCGTGTGTATGCGTGGATCTTCCTAGATCTGTGTTTGTGTGTGTGGGGGTCTTTTAGATCCGTTCTGTCTCGTGTGTGTGGATTGCTGCACTTGTGGCAGCAGGTGTTTGTGTTGGTGATCCGCTTGTTGGATCGTGTTGGAGACCTCGTCTCCGTGTGTGTGTGTGTGTTGGGGCGCGTCCCCATGTGTGTGGGCAGGTGTCGTCCACGTGTGTGGTTGGAGCGTCGTCTCCGTTTGGGGATTTATCCCTGAGTGAAGCCTCACCGGGCTTGGTGAGGGGTGGACGTAGGATTGCCATCGTTGCATCTGAACCACCTTAAAAACCACTGTGCACTATGGTTTGATTTGTGTGGTTTGGTCATTTTCTTCTACCTCCATTCTAAGTGAGTGTATGTGTTAATTGTTGTTACGGATTTAACTACGTATATCTTGCATATTCTATATCTCATCATACAAAGTTTGATAAATCCAATTTGTGTTCAAATAGTTTTGAATCTCTTAACTAGCATTCTATCATATATTTTAAAAAGGCCAAAAGTTTCCTTAAAATTTGTAAACACCCAATTCACCCCCCTCTTGGGTGTCATTGATCGCGGGACTTCAATTGGTATCAGAGCCAAGACTCGATATTTCATAGATCTAATGATCTAGAGAGATCCAGATCAATGACTACCAACATGTATACCTTTAGTTCTCCACCGGTGTTTGATGGTTACAATTTCGATTTGTGGTTAGGTAGAATGTGCAGTCTTGTCAACTCATATGACCCTAAGCTATGGAAGCTTATTTCATATGGTCCTTATGAGTTGCCTAAGGACAAAAATATCTGGACTAAAAATTAAAAGCTTAAACATGATCAAAATTGTTTAGAGTTAAAGTTGCTAACTGCTGCAGTTGATTCTAATTATTTCCCCTTTGTCTCCCATTACAGATCTGTGAAGGACATCTTGGATGGATTAACCAAAATTCGGGAAGAGCATGGAGACCAATGTCTTGTAGCGGGCACGAGTGATCAAGGAAGTGATCAGCCAAATGGATCAAGCTTAAAGGTAAATTCTGATTCTAATAGTGAAGATGAATTTAGCTATGAAGATCTGTTGAATGCATATGATGAGCTTGCTGAAAGATACAAGAAATTAAAATCAGAAAACAAAAAATTGAAAAAGGATGCTGAACAAAATAAGTGTTAGTCCTGTTGTAAAAATTGCTTGCATCTAGAGGAATTGATTGAGTCTTCTGTGTTCGATCTTGAATTCCATAAAGATCAAATCTCTTCCTTGAGAAATGAAAATAAAGAGCTTAGAGAGAGAATAAGTTCTGTGGACAATGGTCAGACTGAATTTGTTCATGATAAGAAATTTGAAAAAGAAAATGAGAAACTGAAGGAATTGAATAGGACCATTTCTAAAAGATTGCTTGTTTTTGAAAAAAGAAAATCTGTGAATATTGATGAATCTGAAAAAGTGCATGCTTTGTTGCAAGAAATTGAAAGTCATAAAACCATCAATGCTACTTTACATGAACACGTCAATTCGTGTGAAAATAAGATGGTTTCCTATAAATTACACATTGCATCTCTTGAATATGAAATCCTTGATTTGAATGCTTCATTATCTAGATTTGTGGATGGTCAAAACAACCTGGACAAATTGCTAGGAATGAAAGTAAACTTTCAAAGAGAAGGGCTGGGGTTTAATCCTGTGAACAAAAAAAAATGGAAGTAAAACATGTACTTCATTTGTTCATGACAATTGTGTACCCAGCACCTCCACATCTCACTCCCAGCAACCCACTGTATCAATAACCCAATCAAATCAGAAAAATAGTGTGAATGTCCAAAGGATTCAAAAAGAAAATAAAAATCAGAAAATCAACATGCATCAAAAATCAAAAATTTGGCTAGCACACCCAAGCATGTTAAACATACTTCTGCCACACACACACAACCACCTAGAAAGAAACTCTCATATTTTTATTGTGATAAATCTAGACATGCCATGCATGATTGTTTCATTATGAAGAATGATGATTTGAGAGCATGCAAGAAAATGAATGATTTCAAAAATGTAAAAAAGTTTTCAATTGGGAGAAATGGATTTGAGAATTCTTATGTTCATGCTAAAAGACCACATGGAAAAATAGCTTCTGTGCGTTGTTTCTATTGTGGTGAATCTGGACATACTAAGCATGATTGTGAGTTGATGCATATTTATCTTTTGATGAAAAATGATAATTTGAATATTGTCAAAAAGTTAAAACCATGTACAAATGTTGCTGCTAACCCACAAGGACCCAAAAGGATTTGGGTACCTAAGAATAGCAAATGAGAAATCTAGTTTGTAGGTGTGCCTTGGAAATATGAAGCATGAAACATATTTTCAATCAAGGAGGTAAGGCACACTGGTCAAGTGGCATAAGCAAGGTTAAAAGAAAAATAAAATGAAATCTGAACACTCAGGTGATATCTCTCCTACTCTCTCCATTGACTGGGTAAGGTTTTGATTCATTTTGAGTCATATAGTCATGCAGTCTTGCACATGTCCGTACATGCATTTCATTCATGGTTGTTTACATATTTGGGCATATATCACTTGTCATATAGCATCTTCGTGTAAAGAAGAGCTTGGAGATTCATCAGCATGATTTCACTACATACACTGAGTATGCATATACCTTCACGTGATGTCTTACAAATATTGAACATTGTGTATTCATGTCATAATGCATTATATTCCTCCTGTCTTCGTCATCCATGATTACATAGTATATCAAATAGTGACATGTGGAAGGACAAGTTAAGTCTGTTTGAAAACTATCACTACACGTGAGGTAATCTTCGGATCTAAGTTCTCCGCCTGGTACTATGAGTCATTTACTCAAAAGGTTGCATATGGCATTGGATTGTTACTGAACATCTTGCATTCATGCACACACGAAGGGGGAGCAACCACATTCGTCATATGGGCTTAATGTTCAGGTTCACACATGAGTCATGCATTGCATCTAGAGCTATCTAGGGGATGTTGGTTGTTAAAATAATTTGTCATGCATTTAAGTCTAGAAGTGTTTAAGTAGACTTTAGGTGCTAAATAAAAGTCTTGACTTGAATCGAAATTGACAAACCAAATCATTTCATCTTTGGATGCAGATCATACTTTCAGGAATACAAGTGAGATTGGGTTAGCTATGATCAAGAAGGATGAATCAACTGAAGAAATACCTTGCAAGGATGAAAAATGATGAGAATTTCCTTAACTGCCACCAAGTAACAGAAAGTGATTTTGATGAGTACCATGTGCTAATTGCTAAATGGGATAACAACCTGCAAGGCTTGAAGACCCAAAACATCCACAACATGTGCACCAGTTGCAGGAAGCTCTGTACGAACAGAAGCGAGTACCCAAGGCATGGTATGAAAGGCTCGTATCTTCTTGATTGAGAATGGGTTCAATAGGTGGAAGACTTGGCAGATGACGGATGCTCAAGGCACAAGTATTGGAAATTAACTTCTGAGCTCTATTTGAAAAACTCATAGTTGTTTTAACCATATTTTCAAGAATGAAGATAAAAAAAAATTGATTTTGTTATTAGAATGCATATCCATTTTCATGCATAAATATTGTTGATGAATCTTGACATTTGCATGTGGGAGATTATGGAATGCACCTCTCAACAGGTCTGCTGAACTCAGGTAAATATTCTGAAAACTTGACATGTTGTTGCCCTAGTATGATGTGATAATTTTGTCAAATTGCTTGAACCAAATTGAAAATCTTGAGAAATGTGTATGAGGTGATTGGCTATTGAATATCTCTCAATTTGAATTGCATGATGACATCTGAGCTCAATTGAGTATATGGTATATCAAATACTGAGTAGTGAAAAGGTGGGTCACATTCACTTGGGAACTCTCACTATGCGTGAGTTGGTCTTTGGATCAACGTTCTCCGCCTCGTACTGGAACTCAAAGAAGTCAAATGGTTGATCTATGAATGAATCTATGAACTGAGTTATTTCAATTGAAAATATGTTTTTGGTCATGATTCAAACATTTGGCTTGTGAATGCTTTCTAATTTCAAAACTTGTAAAAGATTTCTGAAATCTGATTTTGAACAATTCTAAAAATTGGGTTGCATTGTTTAATTGTGATCATGTATGCAGCCTCATTCATAAAGATCATGTCAGAAAAAGATGTTTGTTTGATCCATTAATTGAATGTGAATAGTCTCATGTGGAAGTTGTCACATTGGATTGGAATCAAAGCTTTCATCTTATTTTTGCATCCTGTTTGTCATTCTCATCTTGCATACATGCATGCATGCATAAGGTGCTTTTAGATCATGCAAATGAAAATCAAAAGTCTGAATCACTTTGCACATTGCATCGCATTCTTATATGCTAATACGTTGTATTGCATTGGAACTCATGCATTAGTCGCAGTTAGTTCATTCAGCTGGCATCCATTCAATTGGTATCATATTGTCCATTCAATTGGTATCAAATTGACATCACATTACTCGCATGCATGTCATAGTGCATTTGCATAAACTCCCAATGTGTGCTTGCTTGCTATTATATGTTATTCACCCGCATCCTTGAAACTTCTATGACCTTATGTCTTCTTGATAAATAATGCTGCATTTGAGTCATTATTGGAGTGTTTCATGTCGTACACTATGGGGGAATTTATATTTCATAAGTGCATCTATTTAGGGGGAGTTGCACTGTTGTGTATTCATGATATTTTCAGTATACATGTTGAATCAAATTCGTACACTTCATGCACAAAATGTGAAAATGAGTGTTAAAGATAAGGATATATGAATTTCTTTTCAACACTCTCGAGATGTTAAACTTGCTGCATGTATGTTGAAGAGACAGTTGAGGAAAAAGTTGCCTACCTATCCTGTTTAAAAATTTGGGATGAAAATGAAAGATAGAGCAATGCTCGGTCTCACTGAGTAAACTCGGCACATGTCACCTGAGATGTGATGTGGTTCATATCTGAAAAGTGTTGACTAGTATCTCTGTTCAAAATGAGGTGAAATAGTTCAGTATTCTGAGTAACCGGAGATTCTGGCATGAGCTCCATCCGTCTACTCGCGTAAAAAGGAATTATTTGAACCTGATCACTCTTGAAAATTTCTGACTATCTTGTGTTATTGGTTGAGTTGAAAAATGATGGTGAAAACTCATTGTGGTAGAGCGTAGCCTCCAATACGCTGTTCTCAAAATTGAAGTGCAGTCTATAAAATGTCTCCTTGTGTTAATCTGAAAATCTGAATATCCATATTGCAACTATCATTATTCATGTTACTCAGTTACACATCTGAAAATTTGATTTAATATATATTCAGAAAGTTGATTGACGGCATTAGCAATTGCATGATTCTCCTCTATGATTGCACAACCTCCCATGTGCTACACATGTGCATTCCGATTATCATGACCCTCATGCACCCTTCCTATACCTATACCCTCTTATATACATACGGGGGAGATGTGTTGCATGTACATATACGTATTTGTTTGATTGTACATCTCATATGGCATCACTTGCATGTGTTGCATTTCATGCATTTCAAACCAAAATATAAAAATAAAAAAAATTGAAAATCTAGAAAATCCTTTTGATATGTCCTCCTGCTCTTGCTTGTTGTGAAAATCTGACATGAGATCTAGATTTCGAATACTATCATGCTGAAGACCTCATCTTATGAATATATTCCTCTTCTAGTTCATATCCTTGAGGCTAATCATTACATTCAATTGGTATCAATACATGCTTGACTGTATTTGCTTTGGATGGTATCATATTGATTTGTGAGAATAATCACCAATTGGTTTCCTCTGATTGGAATCATATTGCTTTGTTCGTCCATGATATTACCCTTGCTTCTTCTGATTTGATATGATGGGCTATTGCTATTTCAAAGGGAGTTAAGCTTGTTCTTCGTTATTTGACTTCTTCTAGCTCGCTTGCTCCTCTTGTTGTGGGAGATAGAGTTGCATTATCCCGCCTTTTGATTATGTCAAAGGGGGAGAAAAATTGATGATTGTATGTGACAGGGGGAGACGAATATCTGTGCCATTCTGTTGTATCATCATTAATAAGTTTATCATTAAGTTTGTCATCATCAATAAGTTTGTCATCATCAAAAAGGGGGAAATTGTTGAGTTATGATTTTGATGATTGTTGTGATTGTTAAGTTATGATTTTGATGATAACTAAACTTAATGTGTGATTAAGTGATGATAACTAAACTTATGGTTGATTGCTCATGCTCTTGTTATCTATGTATGGTTGAGATGGCAAATGGGAATGGTTACATGGTCTTGATCCTTGGTTTGCATATGTTGGTTTTACAAGAGGTAAGAGGTTTCATAACCTCTTCAACGGGAACACGCATAGTATTAACCTTGACTATCTTGCTTGCAGGATCAAACACATGGCAGTCACCTGGTGAACCAAGCGTGTGGATAAGCACCATGCACCTCTACAATCCAAAACATGATCAAACACATGGCAGTCACCTGGTGAACCAAACGTGTGGATAAGCACCCTGCTCCTCTACAATCCAAAACATGTGGTATTTGTTATTTACTGTCAAGAACCATTGGTGAGACTCTTACCTTGTCTTAGCATCGATCTCACCATGTGTATCTCATATACCTCTCCTTCATACACCTCAGTCATGCACATTAAAACATGAAACCCTTCTGGCCATCACGCGCCCTCGCCCGGGGATCGACCTGCGCAGTCAGGTCGCGGGGGGCAAGTGGACAGCGCCCCTTGCGGGGGTTTCCGGGGGCGGAGCCCCCAGAACAAAATTTTGATTAATGCTCAAATGGTTTGCATGAACTTCATGCATTTATCATATGGATGGTTGAGCTATAGTCTTAATCAATTATGTATGCTTTTGCAGGTCAAAACACTCAGTAAAAATTCACAAGGTCAAAGACTCAGTTGACACCTTCTAAACTGTCAAGGGTGATGCCACAGACATGAACGGGCTGCTAAAGGACTTAAGCGACGGAGCTGAAGAGGTTAACGGACTGACCCGGGAAAACCCGGGGTCTGCCCAGCTGGCGGTCGACCGCTAGCTCAGGGGCGGTCGACCGCCCCTGCCAGCAGCTCACCGCCTACAGGGATTCACAGTGGCAGTCGACTGCCAGCCCAGTAGCGGTCGACCGGAATTCCCAGAAACCAACGGCCAACAGTTCTCTCAGTAGCGGTCGACCGCCAGCCTCTGTAGGTCGATCGCCAGCCCCGATAAGCCAAAAATATTGACTTTTATCCATCTCGAAAGAAGCATCTCCTCTTGCTATTGTTTAATCCCAAAGCCACCAAACCCTCTAGAATTTGTGGATCTGATCTAGGGCTTGTCCATAGACCTTCCAAGGGTTATAAAACTTCCTATTAGAGTCATAACCCTAATTATCCAAGAGATCCAAAGGGGAGGCTGTGCAAGGAGGAAGAAGAGGGTACTATAGCTCCATGAACAGTACCTCGTGCAGCAAGTTCTTCATCTATCTCCAACACATTCAAGGTACTTCTGAAGCCAACAAGCATCTATGAAGTGAAGAAGCAAGCAACCAACAAAGAGAGATCAAGGGGGAGGCTATCAAGAAGCAAGCAAGGTTTTCGAGAAGAGATCAAAGGAAGATTGTCCAAGTGAAAAAGAAGGGTACTGTAGCCGTGAACAGTACTCCGTGCAGCAAGTGTTCTTCATCCATTCTCAACATCGCAGCATGCATTCAAAGGGAACCCAAATCAGGAATTTTCTAAACTAAGCCTCATCGTCTTTATGTTTTGGATGTTGTAATTGAGTTCATCATAAACTACAAGAACTTGTGTGTGTATGTGGATCGTTGTTGAATCCATGGTCGTGTGTGTGTGTGTTGTATTTGATTCGTGTGTATGCATGGATCTTCTTAGATCTGTGTTTGTGTGTGTGTGTGATGTGACACAACCTCGGACCTAATGCAAGCAAGCACAATTGCATTCAAATGGGCCGAATTGGGCCACCGCTCTATCGACACTCACCCAAGCCCGGGGTAACTTGGCAATGCCAAGGTGAGGATGAGGGGTTGGGCCCTTACTGGTAGAGGGCCAGCCAAGCCAAGATGGGATTCCCAATGGGTGTGGAGGCCCAATTCAAGGGGGCCGACAAAGTGCCAAAGGCACCGGTTGCACTTCTCCCATGGTGATCACTCAAGACAACGAGGCTTGAGGATCGGGCTCTCACTCGCATAACCATCGGAATTATGAACTAATATTGAAAGACAAGCACAATGAGCAAGGGTTTAGAGCACTTACTCGACCGGTTTGAAGAAACCGGTCCCGGTCGGAGATGAGGGCGAGCGGGGAGGCGGGTGGATCCCCACACGCCGCGCCGGGGTAGCTTGACCTGCCCAAATGAGTACAACACTACACCTCTCGCAGGAGGGGGATCTTGGGGTGGGGGTTAATGGATTACAATCAAAACTACCTCCGCACAAGGAGGGGCCTTCAGCCGGCCATGCGGGGTGGGAAAAACTAGGGCTAAAGCGATATAGAAGTAGTGGTGCCAAATCTGACTGCCCTCTGCAATAGGGGACTAACAGATGGTGTTGAAGCTGCAGAACTTGATCAAGAATTTTCCGAGAACGAGACCAGTGGGGAACTCTTCGTAGCTGGGAAGGGAATGCCTCAGAATTTCTGTAATTTCTTCTGGGGCCGCTTCTGGTCGGGGTGAAGGCTTGAACAGAGCTTCAGATTCTCGGACCTGCAGTTACAGACTTCTAACAACAGATTGCAGAGAGCGCCCCGGCTGCTCCCTACCTCGGAATCAAGCACCATTGGAATCGATGGAATCATGGATGAGTCCTCTTCACAGCAAAACTGACGGGGATGCTAAAAGATGCCGGAGAAGACCTGGAGGCTCTGAACAAGGATGACTGGTCGGTGTAGACTGTGGGGAAGCCGATCCGTATAGCAGAGGGAGAAAATTGATAACTTCTGTTACTGGATGCTGAACAGAGTTCCGCTTCTTGATTCTGAAAGTTGACAGGGCGATGAAGAATTTTGTAGAAGAGCTTTCGAACTGATTCCTCCAGGGTGAGGCGTGGCAGAGCTTCTACTTAGGTTCAGGGCTTCAGCAGAGGCAGTTCTGAGCAGTCGTGGGAGAACGGAGCTTCCGAACAGCACACAGCTCGGATGATGACGAAACCACTCTGTTGAAAAGGAGACTGGTAGACGCTTCCAACGGTGGCTCTTGGGTCTTCAAACTCGTCCGGAGGAGGTCGTGGTGGCCGCTGCAAGTTGCTGGTTCACCTGTAAATTCTGGACTGCAAGCAACAACCAAGGGACAGCTTCCAATGCCTAGAAAGAAGAAGGAGAATGGGGTATGTGGTGAAGGGGAGGTGGATGAAGGGTGAGAGGGGGGGTTGTGGGAGGTGTGGAGGGGGTCTAATGGTGGAGGGGAGATGGAGGAAGAGGGGGAGGCCGCAGGTTTCAGCTGAGGTAATGGGGAATGGGGATTGCAAAGGGGGATGAATAATGGAGGGAGGTGGGGGGCGACCTAGGCTAAAGGGGATAGTGGGAGGGGCGGCCAAAGCTTGGAGGGAAGGGATTTCAAATTTGAAATGGCCTTGGAAGATGGGAGATGGTGTGGGGAAGAGGGGTGATTGTGTTGGAATGGGGAAGATTTGGTTGGAATGGGGGAGATGGTGTTGGAATGGGGAAGACTCTACCTAGGAACTAGGGGGGGAAGTAAATGGGGTGTGGGGAAGTGGAGGGGCCTTAATGGAGGTAGGTGGGGGTTGGAGGTGGTTGGGAGGGGGAGGAGAGAGGAATGGGGCGAACCCCTCCTTGGGGAAGAGAGAGAAAGAGAGAGAGGTGGGGTGGGGAATCACTCCCCTAGGGCTTCTCACCAAACTATAGGATTTACTCCACTAGAACTAAGTTTGAGTACTCAAATGGAATTATTTTATATTGAATCATTCATTACCTCCAAATGAAGGAAATGGGGCCCTATATATAGGAAACCCATATTTTACAATAAGTCCCAGACAAAAGACTCAATAACAAATAACCGAAGGGGTAGGGGGGCTCATGGGCCAAGCCCGAAGAATTGGGCCCAATAGCATATTACACAATCTAATGACACTCAATACTTAGGAAAATAAATGCAAGACCTAGGGACATGACTCAAATAAACTAAAAATTACATCAAATGACTCAAGTAAATAGCATAAAAAGGATAAGTGGGCCTTTATAGAGAGAGGCCCGAACTCAAACGATGCCGGAGTGTGAAGAAGACCCTAGCCAAAGGGAATTGTGGATGATGTCTCCATCAAATCCCCTGGGCTGTGAAGAGCTCGACTCCGTCGAGTAGGGGTCCATCCGGCTGTGGTACTGCTCGAGGAGGTCCGGATCCAACCGCTGGAGATCCTCCCGACTCACCCAAGAATCCTCCGAAGGAGGCCGATCCTTCCACCTGATGAGATAGCGCTCATATACCTTGCTCCGAGTGGTAGTGACTTGTACATCCAATATTTGTTCAATTTGTTCACGCTGGGCTCTTTTGGTTGGTGGCCTCTCCTCACGGGTGGGTGCTCTCTCAATGGAAGAAGTAGGCTCAATCTCCTCACTAGGTACCACCGTGGGTCCCTTATATGGCACTAGGTCGGCGACATTGAATGTGGGACTTATTCCATACTCCTTAGGGAGATCTAACTCGTAGGCATTTGCACCAATGCGTCTCAAGACCTGGAAGGGACCAGCCCCACGTGGCCTCAGTTTAGAGTTGGCTCCCGGGGAGAGCCTCTCCGTCCTTACCATCACAAAGTCACCCACATGGAATTCTTGGTGACGCCGATGAGAGTCGGCCAACCTTTTATAAGCCTCATTCTTTTTGCTGATGTGCTTACGAATTTCTTCATGCAATTCTCTAATATGTTGTGCAAAAGACTCAGCTGAAATGGACACTCTAGCATGCTAGGGAAGGGGAATGAGATCGGAAGGCTTTCTTGGTTTGTATCCATGCACGGCTTCAAATTGACTCATCCCTATGGACTTATTGATGGAGTTGTTATATGCAAATTCAGCCTGGGGTAAGATGAGATCCCAATTTCTGGGGCGATCCTCAACAAGACACCTAAGAAGGTTCCCTAGACTCCGATTGACAACTTCGGTTTGGCCATCTGTTTGGGGGTGGTAGGCAGTGGAGAATTTGAGGAGGGTGCCCATCATGTGCCAAAGAGGTTTTCAAAAGTAGCTAGTGAATTTGACATCCCTATCGGAGACTATGGTCTTAGGTAGCCCGTGGAGACGAACAACCTCATCAAAGAACAATCGGGCCATATGGGAGGCATCGGAGGTTTTGGAGCATGGGATGAAATGGGCCATTTTGGAAAATCTATCAACCACCACATAGATGGAGTCATGCCTTCTTTGAGTCTTGGGTAATCCTAGCACAATGTCCATGCTTAAGTCTTGCCATGGTCGGTCGGGGATGGGGAGTGGGGTATATAGGCCGGTGTTTTGTTTCACTTGTTTGGCCGAGGCACATGTTCGACATTGACCCACAACCTTGCCTACATCTCTCTTGAGACTAGGCCAATAAAACTGACCCTCAACTAGGGCAATGGTTTTGTGGACTCCAAAATGACCAGCTAACCCTCCCGCATGTAATTCCCAAACCAAGAAATCTCGGAGTGAGGTCTGTGGAATGCAAAGCTTGGGTCCCTTGAAGAGGAACCCATCCTCTAAGACAAATCCCTCATGTTCCTTGCTAGAAGGGGTGGTCAAGGTGGTATAGATGTGCCCAAAGTCGGGGCAGCTAGGGTACTCATCCTTGATCCTATCAAATCCGATCACTTCCACTTGGATAGTGGATAGCAAGGAAACTTTCCTACTAAGGGAATCCGCCGCTCGATTCTCACTCCCGGCCTTGTGTTTGATGACAAAAGTGTAGGATTGGATGAACTCAACCCATCAGGCATGTCGAGCATTTAGCTTTTATTGGGAGTTGAGGTATTTGAGGGCCTCATGATCAGAAAAGATGACAAACTCCTTGGACAACAAGTAGTGCCTCCAATGTCAGAGGGACTGAACCACGGCATAGAACTCCTTGTCATAAGTGGAGTATCTTGTCCTAGCATCACAAAGCTTCTCACTAAAGAAGGCTACCGGGTGTCCCTCTTGACTAAGAATCCCTCCTATCCCTATCCCGGATGCATCACATGTGACTTCAAAGACTTTAGAGAAATCGGGAAGGCATAGGACCGGGGCTTGGGTCAACTTCTCCTTAAGTTCTTGGAAGGCTTTAGAGGCTGATTTGGTCCATACAAAAGTCCCCTTCTTGAGACAATCGGTGATTGGACCAGTGATAGTGCTAAATCCACGAATAAACCTCCTATAGAATGTTGTCAATCCATGGAAACTTTGGACCTCATTAAGGGTGTGGGGTTCCGGCCAATCAATAATAGCTTGGACCTTGTCGGGGTCCATGGAGACTCCTTTGGTGGACACCACAAATCCTAGGAAGGTGAGGGAGGTGGTCATGAAGTGGCACTTTCCTAAGTTGGCAAATAGGCTCTCTTGTCGAAGGATGGTACAAACTTGCCTAAGGTGGTCAAGGTGGGCCTCTTGAGATTGACTATAGATGAGGATATCATCAAAGTAGACCACTAGAAAGATCCCAATGAATGGCCTAAGGACTTCCGTCATAAGACGCATGAAAGTACTTGGGGCATTTGAAAGCCCAAAAGGCATGACTAACCATTCAAAGAGACCAACTTTGGTTTTGAAAGCCGTTTTCCACTCATCCCCGGGCCTTATCTTAACTTGGTGATAGCCACTCTTAAGGTCAATTTTGGAGAAAATGGTGGCTCCGGCTAACATATCAAGCATGTCATCAAGCCTAGGGATGGGAAACCTATACTTGACGGTGATTTTGTTAATGGCCCGACTATCCACACACATTCTCCATGACCCATCCTTCTTAGGAGTGAGAAGGGCCGGTACGGCACATGGGCTTTTGCTAATGCGAATGAAGCCCTTCCTAATGAGCTCCTCTATTTGCCTCCGAAGTTCAGCATGTTCCGTGAGATTGAGGCGATAATGAGGAAGGTTTGGGAGAGTGGCCCCCGGGACTAGATCAATCGCATGTTGCACATCCCGCATAGGAGGGAGTTGGTCCGGGAGCTCCGTTGGGAACACATCATGGAATTCTTCTAGGAGTTGTTGGATTTCTATGGGATGTGGATTGGTGGAAGTGGGTTCTCCTAGGCAAATGACCACCGCACATAGTGGTGCTCCTTGAACTATCTTCTTTTCAAGTTCTTTCCTAGTGATGAGATGAAGACCCTTGGCCAACCCCGAGGTCCCACTTTGTTTGGGAGTTTGGGTGAGGGATGGGGTTGGAGGGGTGGAGTTCCCCGAGACTTGTATGGTGGTGGGGTGTTGTTCTTGAGGGGGAGTGTCCCTCTTGGTCATGGGACGAGGTGGGGAGGGGTTAAGACGGATAGTCTTACCCTCATGTTCAAAGGTGCATTTGTTGCTCCTACCCAAGATGGTGGCATCTACATCATAAAGTCAAGGTCTTCCTAGTAGGATGCTACCTACTTCCATGGGTATGATGTCACACTATATTTGACCATGGTATGAAGAGAAGGTGAGGGGCACAAGACATTGAGTGTTGACCGGGATGGAGTTGTTGTTGATCCATGAGACCTGATAGGGATTTGGGTGGGGAGTGATAGTAAGCCCAAGAAGCTTAACGGTATCGGGGGATACGGCATTGACACAACTCCCACTATCCAAGATCACTTTCCTTACATGGCTCCCTATCTTGACAAAGGTGTGAAAGATTGAAGTTCGGCGCCAATCCTCTTCTTGGGGTTTGGTGAGGGTGCACCTAATCACTCCTAGATGGGAGTTGGTAGATGGAGTGGTGTGGTCTAGACCCGACTCTAGGTATTGGGCCTCATACTCTTCTTCCCAATCTAGGGAGGCTTCATGATCCTCAACAACACTCTCAAGTTCTTTTTGGGGTGGGGGAGCTTCTTCCTCAATAAGCAAGCTAGATAATCCCTTGGATGGACATTGCCCTGCAAAGTGGCCAAACCCTTGACACCTAAAGCATTGTTGACGCTCGCTATCCGAAGTAGTTCCTACATTTGGGCCTTTGGGAATGTCTTCCCTCCGTGGGAGGGGGTGACTAGGGATGGGTTTGTTTGGAGTGATGGTGGGAGGAGGGTTGTAAGGCCTTAATGGGGTGTTCCCACTTGGATTATGGGCTTTCATGGGAGTGGCCGGAATGGGCCGTGGTCCCATGTTTTTAGGATCGACCGGTCGGGGAGTAGCAAATCGAGGGATCCTAGAGAATCTTTCTACATCCCTAGCTATTTGATAAGCTATCTCAAGGTTATCAACATCTCGCATGAAAAGCTCTCTTTTGATGTGACTTTGAAGCCCATTCCTAAAGCGAGACAAGGTAACGGCCGGGTCCTCATGAACTCCACACTTCAAAATATAGGAGTCAAACTTCTCAATGTATTCAACCACGGTCTTTCCTTCTTGGGTAAGGCTTTGCCATTCATCTAAGAGCATTTGATGGTAGGATTGGGGAAGGTATTTGTTCCTAAGTTGGTTCTTCATACCCTCCCAAGTATCAATAGGCTCTCCCCGCCTAATCCTTCTTAGACCCTCTTGGTTTAACCAATAAGTTTTGGCTAACTTGATGAGATGCATTTTGGCCAACCTTACCCTCCTTTGGTCGGACATAGGGTACCATTCAAAGTATTGGTCCATGGCGGTTTCCCACTCTAAGTAGACACTTGGTTCATGGGAACCATCAAAGTTTGGGGCCTCTACCTTAATCATCCTTAAGAGAGGGTCATCCGGGTCATCCCGTGGACGCCTTTCATGAATGGGATGGTGTCGGGGTCTCTCATGGTCATGGTAAGGGTCATGATCCAAGTCCTCCCTATAAATTTCAGCATGTGGATGATAGGCTCTTGGTCCATGGTTCCTAGGATGGAACTCATCCCTATGAGGCTCAATATGTGGAGGGTGGACTCTTGGGTCATTGTTCCTTGGGTGGAACTCATTCCTATGCAACTCACCATGTGATGGTTGAACTCTTGGCTCATTATTCCTTGGATGAGGGTCTTCCCTAGGAGGCTCAACATGTGGAAGGTGGACTCTAGGTTCATTGTTCCTTGGGTGGAACTCATGCTCTTCAAGCCGAGCAATTCGAGTGATAAGGGACTCAAGTTGGGCAAGAATGTTGGTAAGAGCAGCATCTACCCTATTCATTTGGCCTTGAGGTTCCTCCCTAAGAGCATCTTGATTGAGTTGAGGATGGGGATCCATGGGTGGATTTGAAGATGAAGGATCGGGTCGGTAACTAGCACCACTACGGGTGGACATGCAAGACAAGGGGCCAAAGATGTTGGACACACAATGCAATGGTCCTAGGACTTAGACTTGATAGAGACAAGTCAAAGACTTGCTCTGATACCAATTGATGTGACACGACCTCGGACCTAATGCAAGCAAGCACAATTGCATTCAAATGGGCCAAATTAGGCCACCGCTCTATCGAAACTCACCCAAGCCCGGGGTAACTTGGCAATGCCAAGGTGAGAATGAGGGGTTGGGCCCTTGCTGGTACAGGGCCAGCAAGGCCAAGATGGGATTCCCAATGGGTGTGGAGGCCCAATTCAAGGGGGCTGACAAAGTGCCAAAGGCACCGGTTGCACTTCTCCCACGGTGATCACTCAAGACAACGGGGCTTGAGGATCGGGCTCTCACTCGCATAACCAGTGGAATTATGAACTAATATTGAAAGACAAGCACAATGAGTAAGGGTTTAGAGCACTTACTCAACCGGTTTGAAGAAACCGGTCCCGGTCGGAGACGAGGGCGAGCGGGGAGGCGGGTGGATCCCCACACGCCGCGCCGGGGTAGCTTGACCTGCCCAAATGAGTACAACACTACACCTCTCGCAGGAGGGGGATCTTGGGGTGGGGGTTAATGGATTACAATCAAAACTACCTCCGCACAGGGAGGGGCCTTCAGCCGGCCAAGCGGGGTGGGGAAAACTAGGGCTAAAGCGATATAGAAGTAGTGGTGCCAAATCTGACTGCCCTCTGCAATAGGGGACTAATAGATTGTGTTGAAGCTGCAGAACTTGATCAAGAATTTTGCCGAGAACGAGACCAGTGGGGAACTCTTTGTAGCTGGGAAGGAAATGCCTCAGAATTTCTGTAATTTCTTCTTGGGCCGCTGCTGGTCGGGGTGAAGGCTTGAACAGAGCTTCAGATTCTCGGACCTGCAGTTGCAGACTTCTAACAGCAGATTGCAGAGAGCGCCCCAGCTGCTCCCGACCTCGGAATCAAGCACTGTTGGAATCGATGGAATCGTGGATGAGTCTACTTCACAGAAAAACTGACGGGGATGCTAAAAGATGCCAGAGAAGACCTGGAGGCTCTGAACAAGGATGACTGGTCGGTGTAGACTATGGGGAAGCCGATCCGTACAGCAGAGGGAGAAAATTGATAACTTCTGTTACTGGATGCTGAACAGAGTTCTGCTTCTTGATTCTGAAAGTTGACAGGGTGATGAAGAACTTTGTAGCAGAGCTTTTGAACTGATTCCTCCAGGGTGAGGCGTGGCAGAGCTTCTACTCAGGTTCAGGGATTCAGCAGAGGTAGTTCAGAGCAGTCGTGGGAGAACGGAGCTTCCGAACAGCACACAGCTCGGATGATGACGAAACCACTTCTGTTGAAAAGGAGACTGGTAGACGCTTCCAACGATGGCCTTGGGTCTTCAAACTCGTCCGGAGGAGGTCGTGGTGGCCGCTGCAAGTTATTGGTTCACCTGTAAATTCTGGACTGCAAGCAGCAACCAAGGGACAGCTTCCAATGCCTAGAAAGAAGAAGGAGAATGGGGTATGTGGTGAAGGGGAGGTGGATGAAGGGTGAGAGGGGGGGTTGTGGGAGGTGTGGAGGGGGTCTAATGGTGGAGGGGAGATGGAGGAAGAGGGGGAGGCCGCAGGTTTCAGCTGAGGTAATGGGGAATGGGGATTGCAAAGGGGGATGAATAATGGAGGGAGGTGGGGGGGCGACCTAGGCTAAAGGGGATAGTGGGAGGGGCGGCCAAAGCTTGGAGGGAAGGGATTTCAAATTTGAAATGGCCTTGGAAGATGGGAGATGGTGTGGGGAAGAGGGGTGATTGTGTTGGAATGGGGAAGATTTGGTTGGAATGGGGGAGATGGTGTTGGAATGGGGAAGACTCTACCTAGGAACTAGGGGGGAAGTAAATGGGGTGTGGGGAAGTGGAGGGGCCTTAATGGAGGTAGGTGGGGGTTAGAGGTGGTTGGGAGGAGGAGGAGAGAGGAATGGGGCGAACCCCTCCTTGGGGAAGAGAGAGAAAGAGAGAGAGGTGGGGTGGGGAATCACTCCCCTAGGGCTTCTCACCCAACTATAGGATTCACTCCACTAGAACTAAGTTTGAGTACTCAAATGGAATTATTTTGTATTGAATCATTCATTACCTCCAAATGAAGGAAATGGGGCCCTATATATAGGAAACCCACATTTTACAATAAGTCCCTGACAAAAGACTCAATAACAAATAACCGAAGGGGTAGGGGGACTCATGGGCCAAGCCTGAAGAATTGAGCCCAATAGCACATTACACAATCTAATGACACTCAATACTTAGGAAAATAAATGCAAGACCTAGGGACATGACTCAAATAAACTGAAAATTACATCAAATGACTCAAGTAAATAGCATAAAAAGGATAAGTGGGCCTTTATAGAGAGAGGCCCGAACTCAAACGATGCCAGAGTGTGAAGAAGACCCTAGCCAAAGGGAATTGTGGATGATGTCTCCATCAGTGTGGGTCTTTTAGATCCATTCTGTCTCGTGTGTGTGGATTGTTGCACTTTTTGCAGCGGGTGTTTGGGTTGGTGATCCGCTTGTTGGATCGTGTTGGAGACCTCATCTCCGTGTGTGTGTGTGTGTGTGTGTTGGGGTGTGTCCCCGTGTGTGTGGGCAGGTGTCGTCCTGTGTGTGTGGTTGGAGCGTCGTCTCCGTTTGGGGATTTATCCCCGAGTGAAGCCTCACCGGGCTTGGTGAGGGGTGGACGTAGGATTGCCGTCGTTGCATCCGAACCACCTTAAAAACCATTGTGTACTATGGTTTGATTTGTGTGGTTTGGTCCTTTTCTTCTACCTCCATTCTAAGCGAGTGTATGTGTTAATTGTTGTTACGGATTTATCTACGTATATCTTGCATATTCTATATCTCATCATACAAAGTTTGATAAATTCAATTTGTGTTCAAATAGTTTTGAATCTCTTAACTAGCATTCTATCACATATTTTAAAAAGGCCAAAAGTTTTCTTAAAATTTGTAAACACCCACCTCTTAGGTGTCATTGATCGCGGGACTTCATGATAGAACTATTTTCATGTCTGGGAACCAAGTTCCACACTTTATTTCTTTCAAATTGAGCCAATTCTTCATTCATTGCATTTATCCATGATTCATCTTTTAAGGCTTCTTCTATGGTTTTGGGTTCAACTTGGGAGACTAGTGCTACTAGATCTTGATTATTGACTTCCTGATGAAAAGATATAGTCCTACGGGGATTGTAACGACCCGGATTCCGGATACCCGGTGCACCCGGTATAAATACCGAATACACGTGATACCATGAGGGACCCGCGAGGCCTCCCAAGCGCGGGAAAGCTCCGAAGGGATAAAAGGCATGTGTAGAGTACATTGAAGCCACAGAGATATAACAGTAAGCAAGTAAATTTCATTAGATTGGATTGCTAAAGTAGCAGAAATAAAAATACAGCTTCATTAATAAATTTTTAACAGTTAAACACAGAGTCCAGCCCAAAGGAAAGACAACAAGTCTAGCTTAGTACAGTACGACAGAAAGAAACGTACACAGAAGTCGGAAGAAGCCTGACCGCAGGTACAGCTGGCAGCTACAACAGCAAGCGAGCACTCCGCCAGGAACAGCAGAGGCAGACGTCGAAACCCACCTGAAAAGCAGCAGGGGTGAGTCTCAACAGAAACTCAGTAGGGGTCACGCGGATCCCCACTGGAAAACGCACAAAGCAAAAGCAACGGAAGCAGCAACAAACGCAGCAAGAACAGCAACGTAGCAAAGCAGGAAAGCTACACTACAAAGCTGTAAAGGAACAGATGGGAAGTAGGAGTAGGGAACACGCAGGAGAGGGTGAGAACCCGCACCAAACAAGCGGCTACCGAACTAACCTCGGCATCCCAAACTACTCCAAACGAAAGGCAACATATGGATGACCCTAAAATCACACAGAAGGGTACATCGGCCTGTCAACCAGCCCCAAACAATCCAGGTCTAGACACGACCTAGACAGACGCCAAACAAGCACGTGCACGACAGGAAACGTCGTGCACAAAGCCCCACGCACGAACAGAACACCGTGCGGACAACAAAACACTGACCTCGAGCACGGCCACGAACGGGCAACTCGCAAAGGTCACAACGCGCAAGAAAACGCGAAGAGCTACACGTCACGTGACGGAAGCACCCCCTTAAAAAGCCAGCTGCGTCCACTGACGTCTTACACCGCACCTCAAGCGTCTCGCCTACAGCACTGCTGTAACAACAGCAGAGACAGAGACACAAGCTGAACCAAACAGGAACAACAAACAAGTAACTAGTCAGGGTCACGCCCGTCGACGTAAGTCCTCCGTCCCTGACCACGTGTGCACACACTGGCTATAGTCTAAGCCAGGTCCTCTAGCTAGTATTCTCCCTCGGTAGGACGCTACCGTTGACTAGGAGCCCGCGGAACTAACTACAAACCGCTCACCGGGAATAACCCTCCGCCATCCGCTAGCGGGTCGGCACTCAACAGACCTTAGGCAACAACAAGTGGAGGCTTCACACGACACAGAAGCTCAAACACAAGTGCCAAAGTACAAACGGGCGACCACGCCCCTCAACACGTACTTCGAGGCACCAAATGGCAGCATCGCCACTGCCGACAGCTCAGGACAAGCAACTAGACCTCCTATGTAACGATCCTGAGTCGAACGACTCAAGGCAAGATCGTCACAAACAGCGGAACAAGCCGCCAATCGGTCTAATCCTAAGCCAGAGAAACCACGCTCCGCAGAAAACAACACACGGAGACCTGAGGGAAACATCAAGAACCCTCAGCACAGCTGGACACGCAAACCGAGGTAGAACAACACCTCGAAGCATCCAGAAGTAGTGTCTTGGACAGGACAGAACAGCCAAGACACGCACAAACAAGGTCACATGTCAACCACTGGGTCATACCGGGTTGACCGAAACCAAACAACAAAAGCATACAAGAGTAGGATCAAGAATCCTACCACAAGTAAGAAGACTCCTGGCTACCTCACAACGTAGTCTTAACCCTCATAGGACGTCAGGAGACATCCACGGGACAACGGGCAGACCACAAGGCCAAGCCAAGACACACAGAATCATCGGGCGGAAAACCAAGGCACAAGGAAAGTAACGCACGAGCCCTAGACCGCTACTAGCAAGTGACAGTCTAGCTCAGGGGCGTTATTTCCCAAACGACGGACGGACACAGGTCGTCGCTCACACCACCCTAACAACCTACAAAGCACACAAAAGCCAAGTAACGCACAGCTCCTAGCGCGTTACAAGCAAACGGCGCACAGGGGCTCCACCGTTACTCCCAACGGCATAGCCACCCAAACCCAAAACGAAGCAACGCGCTAAGCCAGGCGCGTCACTCACGAAACAACGCGGCAGGGGAGGGCCGTCAGAACCAAACGACGCACGGGGGCCTATCCGTTACTCACAACGGCATAGCCACCCTCAACCCAACACCATAGCAAACGACGGACAGGGGTGAGCGTGTTACTCTCTAACGACGCACAGGGGCTCCACCGTCGCTTCCAACGGGACAGCCACCCAACCTCGTCCACACAGAATGCAACGGCCAGGGGCAGGCGCGTTACACTCAAACAACGCACAAGGGTTCGACCGTCGAAGGCACCGCCTCAACGAGTCAACGTCAGTCAACAGGCAAGCAACGGCCTGGGCAAGGCGCGTCGCTTCCATCTAACGCGCTGGGTCAAGCGCGTTAGACCAACCGACTTAACCCCCAAAGAAAATGACAAAACGCAAGTAACGGCCAGTCATCGGCGCGTTACACGGGAACGACGCTCCAAGCTAGGGCCGTCGCTTACCCAGAAACAAAAGGGCTAATAAACCCTCAAACCAAATAACGGTCCATCGTAGGGCCGTCAAAAGCAAGTGACGGTCGCTGGCTAGACCGCTACTTCGGTTACGGCGGGAAAACATAGGAATGGCCGGATCGGCCCATTCCACGCCCCATTCACGCCGAAACGCAGGGGATACAAACCCATTCGACAAAATACAACATTCAAGGGCCAAAACGCCCACATGCACGCATAAAAACGCAAGATTCGGGCGATTTTACCAAATCAACCCTAAGTGGGTCACCGAGGTTCCCGGGCTTCTACCGGCCTCGAATGAACACCAAATCGCACGAAAACTACGTGGATGGGATTCTAACATCCCTGCGGTCATTTAGAAACTAACTGAACCGCAAACGGTCACCGTTTACCGGCCGACCCTAAAAACCACGAAAATCAAGGTTTAGGCAAAACAAGCCCAAACACGCTCGTTTCCTAGCCGAACGCCGTGCAATGGCAGGGAAAACGAAGATGGAGAAGCAAGGATCCGTCACCCTACCTCCACCGAAGAAACCGTGCCCCGAAAGGACTAAACCACGCCGAAAACCACTCGCGAATCAATTTCACCGGCTTTGAATCCACCGTTCGGGATCGCGCCAGAATCGATCCGATCCTCGCCCCATCGCGCATCCAACCAGCTCCACGGCTTCACCGCCTCGCCCACCTACGCCTCCGTCTGCAGCCGGAGCTGGAAAGGGGAGAGAACGAGAGAGAACGGGAGAGAGAGGGACGGTCGCGCGAATGAGAAGGAGAGAGAGAAAGAGAAAAGAAAAAGGAAAAGAAATTAGGAAATTTTCCTAATTTCTGAAAATTACGAAAATGCGCCGAAAATGCACAAATTCAAAAAAAATACGCAAAAATAGTCGAAACGATCGGCTCGACGAGTACATCGTCGCTGTAGCATCTACGAGCTCGAGAATTGACAAACAAACTCACCGTAGGGTTCCGTAACTAGTACGTGAGTAAAACCCACACGGCTCGTCAAACTCAACTCGGAAGCCACAAAAGCGAATCGAAACTCAACGAAACCAATCCGAAAGAGATCCGAAAGATCCAATAAAGATCCAACAAGATCCAGGGCATTACATCCTCCCCTCCTTTAAGAAATTTTGCCCTCGAAATTAAGGACTAACAAAGGAGAAGCAAGGGAGAGCAACCCAACAGCACAAATCACGGAAAACACAGCTCAGAGGAACACCGTCTGACCATAATTACAGGTACACACTCCGCTTCCAAGATAGCAAGTCCACAGCACGAGTACGGCACCAAAGTGAACACATCTGACACCTCCGAAGCAAGGGCAACGTCGTTTACGTCTCACAGGGCAAGAGACACGACAGCCACAACAATCGAGAACCAATACCGAAAAAACACAATAACAACACGGCAAGCAGCAGCTCACACAAGGAGACACAGCCCTCACAGCTGACAGCTCGACCACATCATCGGCTCCAGTGCCAAAAGGCAACAGGGAACACCTGGCACAGAGAACGCCAACGACAACAACACCACTGGACCACAAGCACCATCAAGTCAGCACTCACTCAGATATCACATCTGATCAAGTCGCAAGCTAACTCCACCGGAGAAAAAGGGAGCACAGCAAGGCCAACTGACAAGACAATGGTCCAAAGGCAAGAACACAAAATCATATAGAAACAGCGCCAAAACGACACAACGGTAGTACCTGCAGAACTCCGGCTCCGCACAACACGCAGTGCCAAGGAACACATCTGCAAGCATGGTCACCACAAGGCACAAGAACAGCTGAGCACACAACCACACAAGAACGGGTTATGCATCAGACTGCTCACCAAGAGAAGACCCACAACAACAAGAAACGACAACAATCTCGGGGAACGCAACTCAAGGACTAGCAACACGCCTCAAGAGCACAACACCCAAGAAGGAAAAAGCAAAGCAAAGGGTACTTAATCAGCAAGGAATGCCAACCAATTCCCCAACACTCACACAATTGCCAATGCCAACACAAGAAAAACCACAAACAAAGGCACGGCAACTGACGACATCAAGGCACGAGAAGCCAAGACGGAGTCACATCGAGAAAGAAAGAACCTCTCGACAAGTGGGTAGCCAACCCATACACAACAGCTGTACTCTCAACAACGTGCACAGGCAACAGAACAACATCGGAAATCGCATCTCAGCACACACCAGCGCCATCGCAATCAACAAGATCGCAATTCACACGCCACGCGCACCGATCCAACGAATAACCGAACACAAAGAGCCTAAGTGCAACAACAGAAGAGCACCAGCTTCAGCACAAAGCACAAGGAAAGCATCAGTCTCAGCTTACCTTCACGTCCCGACACAATAAATGAGCCTTCACAATACATCGGCCGTTAGACACAGCACGACAATTACGGTACACAACAGCTCTTAACACCATTACGGAGTCCAAAGCCAAGCAACCGTACAACAAGAAGCAGATCAGACTCAAAATAAAGCTGTCTACACTTAAGCAGACACAGGACAAAGGCATCACTAAGACAGCAAATCCAAGGCAAACCTCGGAAAAGCATCACCAAGAAGGACGAGAAGCAACAAGCTCAACAACAACAGCTCACCAGGAAGGGAAAATCCTAGGTTCGCTCGAGCAACTTCTCAATCGAGGCAACACGACAACCGAAACAACCAAAACAACGATGCATCAGGAGCTACATAAACTCAAGCTGGGACAACCAAAGCAACGTAAGAACGTGCATGGCCATCACACCAACGCTAAAATTCATAAGCCACCTGAGCAAAATATAGAAAACAGCTCGAACAATGCACTGCAGGTTCATGCCAACCGACAAACACTGCCAAGCGCAACACGATCGAGACCAACTTCAAAACGAACGAAGCACATCGTCACATCCAGACGAGAGCAACAACCATCTCGTACAGTGCCAACCAAGCACGTACAAGACCACACGCGAGAAGCACCACGATAAACATCGCAACACCTACGCCAGCAAGAGACTGTACTGGGCCTAAGGACTCTGGAAACTGTATATCTCGGATTCCCATGTACTTCACACAACAACGCTCTGATAGCTCAGAAAAGAAAAACTCCGAACATCTCAGAACACTGCTCTGATACCATCTGTAATGACCCGGATTCCGGATACCCGGTGCACCCGGTATAAATACCGAATACACGTGATACCATGAGGGACCCGCGAGGCCTCCCAAGCGCGGGAAAACGCCGAAGGGATAAAAGGCATGTGTAGAGTACATTGAAGCCACAGAGATATAACAGTAAGCAAGTAAATTTCATTAGATTGGATTGCTAAAGTAGCAGAAATAAAAATACAGCTTCATTAATAAATTTTTAACAGTTAAACACAGAGTCCAGCCCAAAGGAAAGACAACAAGTCTAGCTCAGTACAGTACGACAGAAAGAAACGTACACAGAAGTCGGAAGAAGCCCGACCGCAGGTACAGCTGGCAGCTACAACAGCAAGCGAGCACTCCACCAGGAACAGCAGAGGCAGACGTCGAAACCCACTTGAAAAACAGCAGGGGTGAGTCTCAACAGAAACTCAGTAGGGGTCACGCGGATCCCCACTGGAAAACGCACAAAGCAAAAGCAACGGAAGCAGCAACAAACGCAGCAAGAACAGCAACGTAGCAAAGCAGGAAAGCTACACTACAAAGCTGTAAAGGAACAGACGTGAAGTAGGAGTAGGGAACATGCAGGAGAGGGTGAGAACCCGCACCAAACAAGCGGCTACCGAACTAACCTCGGCATCCCAAACTACTCCAAACGAAAGGCAACAGATGGATGACCCTAAACTCACACAGAAGGGTACATCGGCCTGTCAACCAGCCCCAAACAATCCAGGTCTAGACACGACCTAGATAGACGCCAAACAAGCACGTACACGACCGGAAACGTCGTGCACAAAGCCCCACGCACGAACAGAACACCGTGCGGACAACAAAACACTAACCTCGAGCACGGCCACGAACGGGCAACTCGCAAAGGTCACAACGCGCAAGAAAACGCGAAGAGCTACACGTCACGTGACGGAACCACCCCCTTAAAAAGTCAGCTGCGTCCACTGACGTCTTACGCCGCACCTCAAGCGTCTCGCCTACAGCACTGCTGTAACAACAGCAGAGACAGAGACACAAGCTGAACCAAACAGGAACAACAAACAAGTAACTAGTCAGGGTCACGCCCGTCGACGTAAGTCCTCCGTCCCTGACCACGTGTGCACACACTGGCTATAGTCTAAGCCAGGTCCTCTAGCTAGTATTCTCCCTCGGTAGGACGCTACCGTTGACTAGGAGCCCGCGGAACTAACTACAAACCGCTCACCGGGAATAACCCTCCGCCATCCGCTAGCGGGTCGGCACTCAACAGACCTTAGGCAACAACAAGTGGAGGCTTCACACGACACAGAAGCTCAAACACAAGTGCCGAAGTACAAACGGGCGACCACGCCCCTCAACACGTACTTCGAGGCACCAAATGGCAGCATCGCCACTACCGACAACTCAGGACAAGCAACTAGACCTCCTATGTAACGATCCTGAGTCGAACGACTCAAGGCAAGATCGTCACAAACAGCGGAACAAGCCGCCAATCGGTCTAATCCTAAGCCAGAGAAACCACGCTCCGCAGAAAACAACACACGGAGACCTGAGGGAAACATCAAGAACCCTCAGCACAGCTGGACACGCAAACCGAGGTAGAATAACACCTCGAAGCATCCAGAAGCAGTGTCTTGGATAGGACAGAACCGTCGAGACACGCACAAACAAGGTCACATGTCAACCACTGGGTCACACCGGGTTGACCGAAACCAAACAACAAAAGCATACAAGAGTAGGATCAAGAATCCTACCACAAGTAAGAAGACTCCTGGCTGCCTCACAACGTAGTCTTAACCCTCATAGGACGTCAAGAGACATCCACGGGACAACGGGCAGACCACAAGGCCAAGCCAAGACACACAGAATCATCGGGCGGAAAACCAAGGCACAAGGAAAGTAACGCACGAGCCCTAGACCGCTACTAGCAAGTGACGGTCTAGCTCAGGGGCGTTATTTCCCAAATGACAGACGGACACAGGCCGTCGCTCACACCACCCTAACAACCTACAAAGCACACAAAAGCCAAGTAACGCACAGCTCCTAGCGCGTTACAAGCAAACGGTGCACAGGGGCTCCACCGTTACTCCCAACGGCATAGCCACCCAAACCCAAAACGAAGCAACGCGCTAAGCCAGGCGCGTCACTCACGAAACAGCGTGGCATGGGAGGGCCGTCAGAACCAAACGACGCACGGGGGCCTATCCGTTACTCACAACGGCATAGCCACCCTCAACCCAACACCACAGCAAACGACGGACAGGGGTGAGCGCGTTACTCTCTAACGACGCACAGGGGCTCCACCGTCGCTTCCAACGGGACAGCCACCCAACCTCGTCCACACAGAATGCAACGGCCAGGGGCAGGCGCGTTACACTCAAACAACGCACAAGAGTTCGACCGTCGAAGGCACCGCCTCAACGAGTCAACGTCAGTCAACAGGCAAGCAACGGCCTGGGCAAGGCGCGCCGCTTCCATCTAACGCGCTGGGTCAAGCGCGTTAGACCAACCGACTTAACCCCCAAAGAAAACGACAAAATGCAAGTAACGGCCAGTCACCGGCGCGTTACACGGGAACGACGCTCCAAGCTAGGGCCGTCGCTTACCCAGAAACAAAAGGGCTAATAAACCCTCAAACCAAATAACGGTCCATCGTAGGGCCGTCAAAAGCAAGTGACGGTCGCTGGCTAGACCGCTACTTCGGTTACGGCGGGAAAACATAGGAATGGCCGGATCGGCCCATTCCACGCCCCATTCACGTCGAAACGCAGGGGATACAAACCCATTCGACAAAATACAACATTCAAGGGCCAAAACGCCCACATGCACGCATAAAAATGCAAGATTCGGGCGATTTTACCAAATCAACCCTAAGTGGGTCACCGAGGTTCCCGGGCTTCTACCGGCCTCGAATGAACACCAAATCGCACGAAAACTACGTGGATGGGATTCTAACATCCCTGCGGTCATTTAGAAACTAACTGAACTGCAAACGGTCACCGTTTACCGGCCGACCCTAAAAACCACGAAAATCACGGTTTAGGCAAAACAAGCCCAAACACGCTCGTTTCCTAGCCGAACGCCGTGCAATGGCAGGGAAAACGAAGATGGAGAAGCAAGGATCCGTCACCCTACCTCCACCGAAGAAACCGTGCCCCGAAAGGACTAAACCACGCTGAAAACCACTCGCGAATCAATTTCACCGGCTTTGAATCCACCGTTCGGGATCGCGCCAGAATCGATCCGATCCTCGCCCCATCGCGCATCCAACCAGCTCCACGGCTTCACCGCCTCGCCCCCCTACGCCTCCGTCTGCAGCCGGAGCAGGAAAGGGGAGAGAACGAGAGAGAACGGGAGAGAGAGGGACGGTCGCGCGAATGAGAAGGAGAGAGAGAAAGAGAAAAGAAAAAGGAAAAGAAATTAGGAAATTTTCCTAATTTCTGAAAATTCCGAAAATGCGCCGAAAATGCACAAATTCAGAAAAATACGCAAAAATAGTCGAAATGACCGGCTCGACGAGTACATCGTCGCTGTAGCATCCACGAGCTCGAGAATTGACAAACAAACTCACCGTAGGGTTCCGTAACTAGTACGTGAGAAAAACCCACACGGCTCATCAAACTCAACTCGGAAGCCACAAAAGCGAACCGAAACTCAACGAAACCAATCCGAAAGAGATCCGAAAGATCCAATAAAGATCCAACAAGATCCAGGGCATTACAGGGATCATGTAAATTTCCTATAATGTTGTGAGCAGGATGACCCTTCAGAAATTTTATGTTATTTGAGGACTCACCTTGTTCGGTCGACTGATGAACTAGTTCGGTTGACCGACCTTGCTCTGTGTCAATATGTGCAGCAGGTTCAGATGATTCCACATTTGGCTTGTCCTCCAGAAATTCTCCATCTTCCTTCTGTCCCCTGTCATCATCACTTTGTTTAGCACATTGAGTTGATTCATCAAATATTACATGGGGAGACTCTTCTATTGACTGATCATGAACATTAAAGACTCTATAAGCTCTTGACTGTTCATAATATCCCTAGAAGATTCCTGGGCTGCTCTTGGCTTCAAACTTATCTAAGTCCCTTTTATCATTATTGTGAATAAAACATTTGGAATTAAAAATTCTGAAATAAGCCAAGTTCGGTTTCTTACCTTTCAATAATTCATATGGGGTTTTCTTATGGACAGGTCTTACCAAGGCCCTGTTAATTGTGTAACAGGCTGTATTTGCAGCTTTTGCCCAAAATCTTCGTGGAAGTTGACTTTCAATTAACATGGTTCTAGCCATCTCCACGATTGTTCTGTTACTTCTCTCTACTACTCCATTCTGCTCTGGGGTCTTGGGAGAAGAAAACTTGTGACTCAGTCCTTCTTTATTACAAAAATCTAAAAATAATGTATTTTCAAATTCTCTCCCATGATCAGATTGTATAATGCAGACTTTGTGCTTACCTTCTTGCTTTATTTTGTTAAAGAAATGTTGAAATTCCTAAAATGCATCATTTTTATAAGCTAAGAAAAATATCCATGCAAATCTAGTGAAATCATCCACAATTACATACCCAAATCTCTTTCCATTGAAACTTGGAGTTCTGGTGGGACCAAATAAGTCTATGTGCAGGAATTCTAGTGGTCTAGATGACAATGATTCAATTCTTATTTTGAATGATTTTCTGGTTTGTTTCCCTATAGCACATGCATCACAGATTTTTGTATTTGTTTTGAATTGAATTTTGGGCAATCCTCTAACTAAATCATGCTTGACCAATTTATTTAAAATGTTGTAGCTAGCATGGCCCAACCTCCTGTGCCAATTAAAGACATTGTTATCTAAGTTAGCAGTCAAACACAGGTTGGATGCAGAATTTTCATTCAAGTCGACTATGTAGATATTATTGATTCTATGCCCTAGAAATTTTATTGTGTCAGAATTTATTTCAAAAATTTTGCATGCATGATAATCGAAAACAAATTTGTGACCCTTGTCACAGAGTTGACTAATGCTTAACAAGTTGTGCTCAAGTCCATCAACAAGTAAGACTTTTTCAATAGTGTTTGAGGGAAACTTACCAATGGTGCCTGAACCAATTGTCTTACCTTTATTCTTCCCTCCAAACTTGACCATCCCACCTACCTTCATCTCCAGCTTACTAAACTTGGTCCGGTCTCCAGTCATATGCCTCGTGCAGCCACTATCTAAGTACCATATGTTGTGCATGGTTGCCAGACTAACCTGCAAACAAATTATGCAGAAAACTTTGGAACCCAAGAAAAGTTGGGTCTAGAGGCATCATTCAAACCCTTCAATAAGCTCTTAAGAATCCAAACATGTCTAACAATTTTCTTCTAATTGATGTTACATTTCATGTTCTTAGCATTGACAATTTTGGTGGTAGCAAATATTGGGTTTGGTCTTACTTGAGCTTTATTAAGAGATTTTTTTATTCCAATTGCTTACAAAATAATTTCTGGGATGTCTCATGAAACTTTTTTGACTTTGGAAGGCATGTTTATTAAAGAGCCTTGAGAATAATCAAAATGTGGCCTGTGTGTTTTGTTCTTATTCATATTTTAGTTTATCTTTGAATTTCTGTTCTGGATAGACTGCGTCGACTTGAGGTATGAGCTGCGTCGACACATCTCAGCTTGTTGGCCATGGTTGGTTCTGTTTGGAACAGACTGAGTTGACACAACACATGGGCCGTGTCGATGCAGGATTGTTTTCTCTCTTGGGTTACCCTAGGCTTTGGTCTGTTGTCCAGAGGAACTGTTTGAGCTGATTTTTATGAAGTTCTTCATTTTTGATTCTTGGACATTTTTGTTGTTAGTTGAACTGGATGGAGTGTCCAATTTCTCCTTACCTTTCTCTTGATAGAATGTAACTGTTTTGAATTCAAAAGGTTTTTTGCTTGAAGGATCATATCCCAATCCTTCTTTATTGAAGTTTAGTTTCATACCTAGCATGGTATCTAGGTTTGATTTTCCTCAAGCATGGCTTGTTTATCATTTAATTCGTTTTGAAGTTTTTCACATTATTTTTGAATTGCAGTATTAGCATTCTTGACTGCTTCATGTTTTTTCAGATGTTCGTTCATTTTCTTTCTGGATTTCCTGAAATTTCATTTTAAAATCATCCAGATGTTTCTTAACCTCCTCATTTTCTATTTTCAGATTTTCATTGTCAATTTTTAATGAATTCAATTCTTCCACCTATTTCTTAAGATTTTCATTTTCTTTTTAAAGAGAGGTTTGATCCTGAATGACATTATTCAATTTCTTTTTTATCACTCTGTGTTCCTTGGTTAGACAATTGAATTTATCTAAGAGATCTGCATATGCATCTTCCCAATCATCAATAGAAAATCTTTCGAACGGATTGCTTACCTCCTCATCTCTGTGAGCCATGAGGCATAGGCCTTTCTCTTCTTCCTCTGAAGTTCCGCCTTCAATGTCCTCATCCTCATCACTCCATGTGCATACCATAGCTTGAGATTTCTTCTTCTGGACCTTGAAGTTCTTCCTCATTAATTCGGGGCAATCTCCCTTCATGTGACCTGCCTTTTTACACTGATAACAGATAACTTTGTCAGAATTTTTGTTCCTGTCAGATTTAAGATTTGAACTCTTACGTGTCTGCTGCGGTCTTCTTTTCCTAAAGGTCTTACCTCTGGATCTCAAGAACCTTTGGAACTGTCTGGGCAGCAGGGCCTGTTGAGCATCATCTAGATATGAAAGATTTTCATAATCTTCACTGCTCTCTCTGCATCTGACACTTTGAGAGCTACTGACTTACTCTTCCTTTGCTCCTCTACGTTCTTCATGAAGTTGACTTCATAAGTCATTAGTGAACCAATCAATTCATCCACTATCAAAGTGGACAAGTCCCTGGAGTCTTCGATCACAGTGTAATCTTTGCCTCGGGCCTTTAGATTATTAGTGAGTTATGAGAATCTGGAAAAAATTTCGCTAATGGCCTCATCGGACTTCATTTTAAACAATTTAAAATCAGAGACAAGCATATTCACCTTGGATGCTCTTACCTGGGATGTTCCTTCATAAATTATTGTGTCTCCTCTGGATTTCGATGCTTGCAAAACTGTGCTGACACTAGCCTAACTATGCTAATCTGGTTATGGAGAGCATGCTGTGTGTCTTAGTCATCATGTTTTACTTTCTATAAGCCAGAATAGGTTCTTATTGATAGGTCGATGCATTCATACCATACATCAATGCATCAATGTAGTCTTCGTATAGCAGGTCGATGCACCTTCATGCATTAAGGCTATCAGGTCGATGTATCAAGAGTTCTTCACATTCATCAGGTCGACGCTGTAGATCATGCTGTCACTCTACAAGGTCGATGTGTACACATCCATTTAACGCATTCAGGTCGATACTACAGTTCATGAGATCATTCTGTATGGTCGATGCACTATGTTAGCGCGTCGATGCAGCAGTAACTACATCACTAGGCTTCATTGACAAGTAGATGCAGTTGTTTTCGTTTGAGCTGTCAGGTCGATGCAGCTGATATCATATTGGTGTTTTTGGTTGACATAGTGGTCAGTCAGGTCGAGGCACTCAGGTCATGCATCGATGCATCTATACATTGTTGAATATTCATTTCTTGTTACCTGGATAACAGGTCATGTAGAAACCCGGTAAATAAAGATGAGAAATAAAATTTTCAATTTTATTCTATAATTAAAATTTTCATGAAATAATTAAATTATATGTTTACTATATGTAATAAACTAGATAAATGCATTTACTTGAATTTACTTAAGGTAAATTGAAAAATAAATGCTTTAACCCTTAGATAAATTATTTTCCCCCTTTCCTTTAGAAGTAATTAAAGGTAGGTATCTCTCAGGCTAAATTGTAATTAAAGTATGCTAGATTGTTCCTTTTTCAATGCTCTTTCCATTGATACCTTATTCATTAAATTTCATTGAGAAATGAGTGAGTTATAGCTATTTTAGTGAAGAAAAACTGAAAGTAGCAGAAAAAGTGTCGACCTCCTAGGTCGACACTCGGGATCGAGTTTTCTGCCAAAAACCCGCAACTTAGTGAAAAAGGTAGACCTCCCAGGTCGACACTTTTTCACGGCTGAAAACTGTCGACCTCTCGGGTCGACATTTTTTCACGGGTGTTCTGTTTTTAAGAATAAAACCGCACACAGGGTATAAGTGTCGACCCAATGGGTCGACACTTTCTGCCTGCAAACAAAGGTCGACCCCTAGGGTCGACACTTTTCCTGACTTATAAAATATATATATATATATATAAATATTGAAAAATTGATACCTCACCTCGGCCCGGCCAAGTACGGCACGGCACGGCACAAATAAATAAATAAATAAATAAATAAATATACTAAGATTTTGTATCCATTCAAATTCGACACACAAGTCGACACTTTTTCACAGGTGTTCTGTTTTAAGAATAAAACTGCATACAGGGTATAAGTGTCGACCCAATGGGTCGACACTTTCTGCCTCATTTTTCCTGACTTATAAAAAAATATAAATATTGAAAAATTGATACCTCACCTCACCTCACTCCGGCCAGGTGCGGTGCGGTGCGGTGCGGTTAAATAAATAAATATACTAAGATTTCGTATCATTCAAATTTGACACACAACTCGAGCCTACATCCTATGCCCCTTGGGTCCTGACCCAAGGGTGGGATCTCCAACATATAAAGCCAAGGAAGTTTTCTAACTTCCAATGTGGGACTAAAGATTAGTCACTATACAATAGGAATTATAACATTTGGAAATCCATATTAATTGTAAGCATTTAGTCACCAAAAATAAGGAAATGCAATATTAGCATGTTTAAATTCTTACATCATGTTCAAAAAATTATTTTTGTAGAATAAAATTATTTTTAACATGTAAAAATCTATTTCTAACCATAATATTAGTAAATTAATGCATGAAAAATATTTTCAGCATGTTAAAAATGACTTCCAGCATGATAAAATTATTTTATTTATACTGAGATATAAAAACTATTTTTCAGCATATAAATCTATTTTTTTGCATGATAATCCAAATTTCCTATTAAATAATTAGTAAATTGATGCATGAAAATTACTTCCAGCATGTTAAAATCACTTCCAGCATGATAAATTTATTTTCAACATGTTAGAATTATTTTTAGCATGTTAAAACTATTTTCAGCATATTAAAGTTATTTTTTAGCATGATAATTCTATTTTTCCTATCAAATAATTAGTAACTAAATGTTGAAAAATTATTTTCAGCATGATAAAATTTATGTTATTATCAGAGAATTTCTGTAATCAACATGGTAAACTTATATTTATCATTATATCAGTAAGTTAATGTATGAGAATTATTTTAGCATGTTAAGTATTAATTTTAGCATGTTAAATATTAATTTTCAGCATGTTAAAAATTAAATCTTGCATGAAAAATTTATTTTTTATCATCTTATCAGTAAAGTAACATATGAAAATCATTTTCAACATGTTAAAATTATTTTCAGTAAGTTAGAATTATTTTTGGCATAAAAATCTATTTTTGTAACAAAATTTTAATTTTTATAATAATAAATCACCGGTTTGGCTAAACTAATGCATCTCTAATATACAAAAACTTCTTGAAAACATGTCTAAATACTTGTAAATCAAATACACACAAGATTAAACCGTGGAATTAAATTAATTCTATTAAAGTCTTATTACTTAAATTTTCTTCCTAGTTACCGTTCTTTCTTGAATTCCATGACTTAATGTCGTTAAACATGATGCCTTAAAATTATTATTCACTCCTCTTGCTACTTCTGAGATTTTGCCAGATCTGTACTTTTTACAAAAGTGCTTATTCTTGAAATTCATCGGCCATAGTGTTAAGTGGATGTCTAAACGTACTTGGGATCTTATGATCCACCGACCTAATGCTTGGCATTAATGGGGCCCGGTCTTGTCTTGGGAGGAGCGTCCGAAAATACTTATGCCCATAAGAGTTGATTGACCATGGTGTGACATTGCACCGAAGTGCATGACTTGCTAGATTATTTATGACATTCCACACTTCGTTATTGTACTTGTTTACTTGTTACTTGAAATTATTTGAAATTACATGATATATTTGACTTACATGAAATGGCCAAATTCGTTCATGATATTCTTTACATGTTCAATATTCGATACTTGAAATTATCTTGGAACCTTATTATCATGTTATTACTTGAAATTCCGTATACAATTTCCTACTTGCTATTCATGATCTTAAACACTTCTTGATTTACTTGAAAAAAATATGTCCAAAATGATAAATACTTAAATATTGCCTGATTATAGAGATATAAAATCCTACTGAGCTTTTTGCTCACCCTACGTTTTGGTAAATTGTTGCAGGAAATGAAATTGAACAAGGGAATGGACGAGAGTGAAAGAGTGTTTTTCTTTCCCTAAGATTTATGTAGGTCATTAGTGATTTTACAAGAATGTTGTATTTTGGAGTTTGAAGATTGTAATTGCCTTTATGGCTTATGAATTAGTGATGTAAACTTTATTTGATAGAATAAAAGTATCATTTTCTCATCTATCTTTCTCTTTAGAAATCAAGTTGTACATGCTCTGATCGACACGCTTGTCTATGACTCGCTCGCATTCCCGATATTCCGCGTCGGGGCATGACGGTCTTTGTGGTATCAGAGCCCAGGTTACATAAAACCTAGGATTTCTTAAACATAGGTTTTCCCTTAATATAGGTATAGATCAATACCTAGAAATCGGTTAGGAACTTAAACTTTCCCGGTAAGTTTGGGTAGAACCATTGGTTAAGTTTTAAAGGAAAAGAATTAATCAAGAAATGAATACCAAAATAAAACATTAAACCTTGTAAGCCGAGAGAGCTCAATGGCGCGAGATGCAACACACCGTTCAAGGTTTAACCCAAGCCCTCCAACAAGTTGCTCAGGGAGGAGCCAACCGAGGAGCCGGAGACTTGCAGAGAAATTTCCAGAACATGAACCCTCCCAAGTTCGCAGGATCAATGGATCCGGATGAGGCCGAACATTAGATTAAGGAAATCGAGAGGATTTTTCGAGTCATGCAATGTGCCGATGAGGAAAAGGTCCTACTCGCTACTTTCCAACTAGAAAGGGATGCACGTGCCTGGTGGGAATCGGTCGAAGCTATTTTATCGCACGACCAAGTATTATGGGAAGAGTTTGTGGAACACTTCAATAGCAAGTATTTCTCCGACTGGGTGCAAGAAAGGAAGGGCTCCGAATTTGTCACCTTAAAACAAAGGGGATTATCGGTTGCGGAATATGAAGCTCAATTCTCAAGATTATCTCGGTACGCTCCACATCTCGTGGGTACCGACAAAATGAAGGCAAGGAGATTTCTCAACGGCTTAAGGCCGCAATATATTACTCAACTTGCCCCGATGGATATTCAAATATATAGTGATGCGGTACGAAGAGCACAACTCTTGGAAGATGCAACGGAGTTATCGGATCGCATCCAAGGAAGGGAAGCCAAGAGAGAGCAAGTTACGGGAGCCAGAAGTTTCAAGCCTTCCTTCGGGAAGAAAAGACCCAATGACAACCGTAACTTCAACAAGGATGGGCATAATTTCAACAAAGGTGGACGTAACTTTCAAGGGGACAAGAAGCCGAGGACATTCGACAAGCAAATTATCCCTATCTCTACGACAGCAAAAGAATTATATAAATTCTGCGAGAAGCCCGGACACAAAGTCGAGGAATGCTGGAGAAAGCTCGGCGCATGTCTTGGTTACGGGAGTCGGGAGCATAGGATCCCGAATTGCCCTCTTCTCAACGAGCAAGCTCCACCACCGGCAAAACTTCCTATTGTTGCCAAAAAGTAAGGAAGACTTCAAGCTCTCATGGATGCGGAACCTACCGAAGAAGGAGGCGTCGTGGAAGGTACTCTTTTCATATACTCCCGGCCTGCCTCTGTTTTATTTGATACCGGAGCTACGCGTTCATTTATCTCTAGAAACTTTGCTGGTCTTTTATCTATGAAGCCTGTTCCATTAGATTCTACACTCATGATTACTACCCCTATTGGAACGGGAACGGAAATTAAACATTTCTATCCTGATAGTGAAGTTCTAATTAGCGGTTGCAACTTACCCGCTGATTTAGTATGCATGGAGATGGAAGGATATGCTGCTATTCTGGGTGCCGATTGGCTATCTAATCATGGAGCTAATGTCAATTGCAAGTTGAGTACGGTAACTTTCATTGGTTACCCCAACCTCTTATTTTCTGGTATCAGGCATTCTAAACACTTGTCTCTCATTTCGGCCCTCAAAGCCGAGAAATTATTAAGGAAGTGTTGTGCCGGTCTCTTAGTTTCTATCACTATGACCGAGCCTACGGAACCCGATCTAAAGGACATTCCTATCGTTCGGGATTATTCTGATGTATTTTCGGACGAGTTGCCTGGTATTCCTCCGGAGAGAGAGGTGGTATTCTCTATTGATTTGATTTCGGGAGCAAGACTAGTTTTTAAAGCTCCGTATCGGATGTCTGCTGTCGAAATGAAGGAATTAAAGGAACAACTACTGGAGTTATTGGAGAAGGGGTTTATCCGACCAAGTACTTCACCTTGGGGAGCCCCGGTCCTCTTTGTTAAAAAGAAGGATGGTTCGATGAGGTTATGTGTTGATTATCGGCAATTGAATCAACTCACCATCAAGAATAAATATCCATTGCCAAGGATTGATGAATTATTCGACTAGATTTTTGGAGCTCGATATTTTTCAAAGATCGATCTTCGATCTGGTTATCATCAATTGAAAATCAAGGAAGGTGATATTCACAAGACCACATTCCGGAGTAGGTATGGACATTACGAGTTCACCGTTATGTCTTTTGGCTTAACAAATGTGCCTGCCGCATTCATGCAATTAATGAACAGCGTATTCAGGCCATACCTCGATCAATTTGTGGTTGTCTTTATCGATGACATTTTGATCTACGACAAGTCTAAAGGAGAACATGAAGAACATCTCAAGAAGGCCCTTCAATTATTAAGAGATCATAAGCTTTATGCCAAATTAAGCAACTGTGATTTCTGGTTGGAGGAAGTTTCTTTTCTCGGTCACATAACTTCTCGGAACGGTATTACTGTCGATCCTTCAAAGGTCGAGACTGTTAAGAACTGGGAAAGACCTACTAGTGTGACGGAAATCCGAAGCTTCTTGGGATTGGCTGGATATTATCGAAGATTTATCAAGGACTTCTCCAAGATTGCGCTATCTTTAAAAAGATTAACAAGGAAGGAGAATCCTTTTATATGGTCCGAGGAATGCGAGAAAAGCTTTTAAACTTTAAAGGATTATCTAACGATTGCTCCTATTCTCACATTACCTACGAAAGGAGGAGGATTCGAAGTATATGCTGATGCATCTGGAATTGGCCTAGGTTGCGTATTAATGTAACATGGCAAGGTCATAGCTTATTCCTCACGGCAATTAAAGAAGCACGAGAAAAATTATCTCGTACATGACCTAGAGCTGGCAACTGTGGTCTTTGCTTTAAAGATCTGGCGACATTATCTCTATGGCGAAACCTTTATTGTGTATTCCGATCACAAGAGTCTCAAATATTTATTCTCTCAAAAGGAGCTCAATATGAGACAAAGACAGTGGTTGGAATATTTAAAAGATTTCGACTTCTCTATACAATATCACCCCAAAAAAGGCAATGCCGTAGCTGATGCACTTAGCAGGAAGCCAATGGCTTTATTATCAAGCTTAATGGTTAAAGAATGGCATGTACTTGAACAAATGGCAAGTCTAGACCTCAATATGGAGGAGAAGGAAGGTGGAGTCCTTATTGCCAATATTCGACTCCAACCTGAGTTACTCTCGAAAATCAAAGAGCAACAAGATGATGATCCGTTGATCGTGGAAATTAAAGAGAAATTAGAACAACGACTGGATTTTCTTCTTGATGATGATGGAAGGTTATTATTCAAAGGAAGAACATGTGTACCGGACTGCTCTATCCTCAAGGGTAAAATCTTGGAGGAAGCACATCAGTCTAAGTACACTATACATCCCGATGCTACAAAAATGTACCAAGACCTCAAAAGAACTTTCTGGTGGCCTAACATGAAAAGAGAGGTAGCCGAGTTCGTAAGCCGATGTCTGGTCTATCAACAAGTTAAGTCCGAACACCTCAAACCGGCTGGTAAACTCACGCCTCTTGAAATACCGGAATGGAAATGGGATAGTATCGGTATGGATTTCATTGTTGGTTTACCGAGGACCCGAAGTGGTTTTGATGCTACATGGGTAATTGTGGACCGACTAACCAAGTCCACCCACTTCTTACCTATCAAGACTAAATGGACCGTGGATGTTCTAGCCGTCTTATATATCAAGGAGATTATAAGGCTGCATGGTATTCCAAGTTCTATTATTTCGGATCGAGATCCGAGATTCACCTCTCATTTTTGGAAAGGTTTGCAATCATCTATGGGTACTAGGCTAAGATTTAGCACTACCTTTTACCCTCAGACTGATGGACAAATCGAGAGGATGAATCAGATTATTGAAGATATGTTGAGAGCCTGCATGATAGACTTCGGTGGAAGTTGGCATGAATATTTACCGCTGACTGAGTTCGCTTATAACAATAACTATCAGTCGATTATACAAATGGCACCATTTGAAGCTCTATATGGTCGAAGCTGTAGATTGCCTTTATGTTGGAGCGAGGTTGGTGAAAAAGGATTGCTTGGTCCCGACAGTGTCCAAGACACAACTCACAAGATCCAGTTAATTCAAGAAAGATTAAAGGTCGCTCAATCACGGCAAAAGAGTTATGCCGACAATCTGAGGAGATACCTTGAATTCTAAGTGGGGGAGCATGTCTTTTTAAAGATCTCACCCACACGAGGAATTAGAAGATTCGGCATCAAGGGAAAGCTGAGTCTGAGATTTATTGGCCCTTTCGAGATTCTGGAACGAATCGATGGGGTGGCGTACAAGCTAGCTTTACCTCCTCAACTGGCCGGTGTACACGATATCTTCCATGTATCAATGCTAAGGAATTACGTGTACGATCCTTCACATGTGATTCAATTTGAAGAATTGAAGTTGCAAAATGACTTATCATATGAAGAAAGACCGTTCAAGATATTAGATCGGAAACTACACCAACTGAGGAATCGGGCTATACCGATGGTGAAAGTCCAATGGAGCAAACGTGGATTCGAGAAAGCCACATTAGAGTTAGAAGAATCTATCAAGAAGAAATACCCGGATTTAATCTCAGGTTAGAATTTTAACCTTTCTATTTGAATTTATGAATTTTAGTTGTATAATGTGAATTTGGAGGACCAAATTCGTTTAAGTGGGGGAGGATGTAGAAACCCGATAAATAAAGATGGGAAATAAAATTTTCAATTTTATTCTATTAATAAAATTTTCATGAAATAATTAAATTACATTTTTACTATATGTAATAAACTAGATAAATGCATTTACTTGAATTTACTTAAGGTAAATTGAAAAATAAATGCTTTAACCCTTAGATAAATCATAGGAAGCCCAATAAAAGTCCATATAATGGACTATGATTACAATTGGCCCATTGGATAATCCATAATGGGTTAGATTAAAGGATTAAAATATTTATTAAAGGATAATTAGACCAAAATTCGTAACACATGTTTAATATGGCATTTAAGGGATTAAAATAACCCCATTTCTAGAAGATTGATTCAGAAATCAACCCTTACCTAATATACAACTTTAGACCAGCCGAAATTACATTGTTTTCACACCAAAAATGGGCTACATTAATAAGAGAAATTGAATGTTTCTTCTAATTCAGACTTAATGGGTTAGGTAAAAATTAGGTGAGGAATCATGACAAAATTGGCCAAGTTTTAACTATAAATAGAATCCCAATCAACCCTCAAACCATCCCTGGAGGCCTAAGCTATGCTGGTGTGAAGATTGAAGGAGATTTGAAGGAAGATTTGAAGAATCAAAGGCTTTTCTATTTATTCTGAATTATTTTCCCCCTTTCCTTTAGAAGCAATTAAAGGTAGATATCTCTCAGGCTAAATTTTAATTAAAGTATGCTAGATTGTTCCTTTTTCAATGCTCTTTCCATTGATACCATATTCATTAAATTTTATTGAGAAATGAGTGAGTTATAGCCATTTTAGTGAAGAAAAATTGAAAGTAGCAAAAAAAGTGTCGACCTCCTAGGTCGACACTCGGGATCGAGTTTTCTGCCAAAAATCCGCAACTTAGTGAAAAAGGTCGACCTCCCAGGTCGACACTTTTTCACGGGTGTTCTGTTTTTAAGAACAAAAACGTACACATGGTATAAGTGTCGACCCAATGGGTTAAAACTTTCTACCTGCAAACAAAGGTCGACCCCTAGGGTCGACACTTTTCCTGACTTATAAAAAAAATATAAATATTGAAAAATTGATACCTCACCTCGGCCCGGCCCGGCGCGGCACGACACGACAAAAATAAATAAATATACTAAGATTTCGTATCCATTCAAATTTGACACTTTTTCACAGGTGTTCTATTTTTAAGAACAAAACCGCACACAGGGTATAAGTGTCGACGCAATGGGTAGACACTTTCTGCCTGCAAACAAAGGTCGACCCCTAGGGTCGACACTTTTCCTGACTTATAAACAAATATAAATATTTAAAAATTGATACCTCACCTCAGCCCGGTGCGGCATGACATAAATAAATAAATAAATATACTAAGATTTCGTATCCATTCAAATTCAACACACAACTCGAGCCCACATCCTATGCCCCTTGGGTCCTGACCCAAGGGTGAGCTCTCCAACATATAAAGCCAAGAAAGTTTTTCTAACTTCTAATGTGGGACTAACGATTAGTCACGATACAATAGGAATTATAACATTTAGAAATCCACATTAATTGTAAGTATTAAGTCACTAAAAATAAGGAAAGACAATATTAGCTATAAATTTAGATAGTGTTTCATTGAGTTCCTTACCTATCTATCATGGTGATGACTTTAATTCCTGGTTGGGAAAATTATGTAGAGCCATAAATTCAGTCAATCCCAATATATGGAAGCTAATTTATGATGGTCCTCATAAGTTGCCTCGGGATGAGACCAAGTGGTCCAACCGAGATAAATTGAAGGATCATGAGAATGCTACTATTTTGAGCTTGTTAAAAGGTTCAGTGAATGCTAACAAGTTTACATTCGTTTCCTCCTGCAGAAATGCTAAAGAGCTTATGGACTGGTTGGTGAAAGCTCAAGAGAAGTAGGGATAGAAAGGATTAATGGCTGATGACATTTTTTAGACCTGTGATGAAAGTGCCGAGGAGGTAAGCTCTAAATACGATGAAGATCAATTGTCATTTAAAGATTTGGTAAATGCTTATGAAGAATTATCAGGAAAATATAAAAAGATGAAGTGTGAAAACCAAGCATTAAAAAAGAAGTCTAATGGAAACATGCATGGCAATTCCTCTTGTGTGAAGTGCATTGATCTAGGTTCAAAAATTGAAGAACTGGAAAATGAAAATGAACACTTGGCTTATAAAGTTACATTGCTTAAGAAAACCGAATAAAGTCTGAGGAGCAAGTTAGATTCTCTATCTGATGATGAAAAACTATTTGAGAAGCTACTTGACTCTGAAACAGATACCAAATCCCTTTTGGATAAAAATGAGAAACTAAAAGAGGACAATGATGCCTTGCTTATTCAAGTCTCTTTACTTGAGGGCAGATTAAAGTGCTTTGAAAAATTTGAAACAGAAAATGAATTGCTGAACTCTGAACTTGAAAAGGTTAAAATGATGAATACGACCATGTCAGAAAGACTTCTGACTTTTGAAAAAGGCAAGTCAATGATTACACAAGAAAGTGACAATGTGAGTCTTCTAAAACAGGAAATAGAATCTCACAAAACCATAAACTCCACTCTGAATGAGAAATTCACTTCATGTGAAAATGAAATTCTATCTTGTGAACTTGAAATTGCTTCACTCCAAAGTGAAATTGCTGACTTGAACAAGTCACTGGGTAGATTTGTGAGTTGGGAGGAGAACTTGAACAAACTTCTAGGAACAAAGGTTAATTTCCAACGGGAAGGTCTAGGATACAATCCTAGCAAAAAGGAAGCCTTTAATCTGAAAACCAAGACCTCTTTTGTGCTTGCTTCCTGCTCCTCCAGTACATCAAACATTCCTATCTCTGTCAAACAAAAGCCTAATATGCATGCAAAGAAATCTAATGTGGAACACCAAGCTCCAAAACAAAATAATGCATCATGTCACTATTGTGGTAAGCTTGGACATCTAATGCATGACTGTAGTTTGATGAAAGAGGATGACTTGAATGCTTGTAGGATGCATGACAGTAAGTTTCAAGTTGATCAGAAAAAGAACGTTGAATGCTTCCATTGTGGAAAAATGGGTCATACTATGAAAACTTGTTGGTTGTTAAATGTGAAACCCAAATTTCATACTTAAAATCATAGACCCCCCCGACATGCACAAAAACCCATTGCTTATGTCCAACCAAAGAAATTGAATCAACGTGTGTACTGTCATTACTGTGGTCATGTGGGACATCTCATGGATGATTGCTCTTTATTGCACCTTGACAATCTGAATGCAAGGAAAATGTGGAGAGCTGCCAGTCGTGGTGCAGCTAACCCCCAGGGACCCAAGATGGCTTGGGTTCCCAAAACCTCAAAATGAGAATCTTGTTTTGCAGGGATGCCTTGTGATGGAAGAAGCTGTCAATAGAATAAAAATCCTCCAAGGCAAGAAATCTGATGAGCCAGTGTGGTAATACATTCCACTCTTACTTCTACGTGTGAATAACAATCTTTTGCAATTGTTCATAGAGTTTATTGGCTTTCACTCATGCTTTCTTGTGTGAATAACTATTATTTTGCAGTTGTTCACCGAGTTTTCTATAGTTACACTCGTTGCTTTTTGTGAATAAAAGTTGAACTTTACCCTTACATCTTATACATATCACATCTTTTTGCACACTTGTTAATACAAATAAAATTCAGTCATCTGTCACTTTGATGTACAGACTTGCATATACTTCATATTCGTGTGCATGAATGCCATGATTCACCGGTATATCAAATGTCGATTGCTGAAGGTTGGAACAAGTCCAGCTGGAAGCTTTCCCTATGCGTGAGGTTGGTCTTCGGACCTACGTTCTCCGCCATGTACCGGTAATCAACTTGCTTGAATATACCATTTTGACATGCTTGAGTGTATATCATATACACCCTTTACCTTTTGAACTCTTCTACGACCAAACAACCTTGTTAAATAAATTTGCATTGATCGAGGCATGAATGCCTCACGACACATATTAACAAGGACATTTTATTTTCAACCGTGCATACACTTAGGGGGAGATATAACCGTGAGTAGACTAATTCATCTACTACTATCTGTTCAATCACTCACTTCATATGGAACTTTGATACAACTGACTTCATTCAATAAGGATCTCTGTTATTCCACTCAACACTTTTAAGGATTCTTAAACCCCTACATTAAAGTCTAGTGACTCGTGAGGAAAAAACTGTCAGTCCCACCAAAAATTGAATAAGTGTGATTTGACATAGAGTACATCGGGAATCCCCCCTGAAATAAAGGAGGAAACTGGCATCAGAAAGTGTCTTATCCATATTATCATAAATGACGATACCGAGTAATCAAGAATTGCCCCTGAGACAAAGGGCATGCCTCGTGTCAAAAGGTTAGTCATGTTGCTATTTAAAAAATATATATATATAAAATTGTATGGGACTGTGCGAAGCTACCAATAGCCGAGCTTTATGTATTGAACTGTAGGGAGGAGAGATTCTTGTTAGTGTTCCTTAGAACATGTGATTATCCATATTGTTTTGAAAGTCATTCCTCATTGTTCACATGTTGAATCTGAGCTTGATTGTTTGAATGTATTTCCTGAATTAGTTGATTTTCAGTGGTTATGCAGTACATCTACTTGTAAGCACAACCCTGTTAATATGGTTCATGGACATAATGCTAAAATTAGTTGCATTCTTTATATACCTGTCCCTAAGGGACCCTCATGCTTGCTTTTATATCTATATATGCCTGACTGCCTGCGTGTATGCTTGAAGTGCATGAGTTGATCATGATTGTGTGAACCCCCCCATGAAAAGTCCTTCTAATTGTGTGAATACATCTCTGAAATCTCATGTCTTCAACTTGTGTTTCCATGAAATTCACTACAAAGAGTCTTGCTAAAAGGATTGCCATGATAGTCTCCATGTTGAATTTGTCTCTGTGCTGAATTGAGAACAAGTTATGATTGGACTGTCTTGAATTTTGATTTGCTGCTAAGACATAGTGTCCATTGCACGGACTTTGCCTCATACTGCACTGACCATGAGCTGTAATCCTCAGTGTTAACAAGTTGGACTGGGTGACACTAATGTGGTTTATCATGAGTTCATTGAATTGTCCATTATGAAGGATTCAAGGTAACAGCTTCCCTTGGGTCAAGGTAAGCAATTTGGTTTTATTGCTACTTCATGAGGATGAAAAGTCATTAGTTCAAATATGGTCTATTTCTTGCCATAATTCAGTTGCCATGAACTGTGATGGATATTGGATATGATTGCTTCCATGTTAAGTTGTTTTGGTCATCCAATTGTGGTTGTTTGATTTCTGTTGTCCAAAGTCTTTTCTCAATTAATCAACCCACATTCTTGCCCAATTTGAGCTTATAGTCTCTTATATTTCATGTTGTGATCATCTGGCCTTCAACTCCCTTCATTCCTTTTGGATTTACAAAGTTCAAAAAAAAAGTCGACTCCTAGAGTCGACCTTTTATCCCCGTGTTCTTCTTCTTCTCACGGGACAGAACCGCTTCAAAAATGTGTCGACTCATTGAGTCGACACTTTGTGTTCGGGCATCAGTTAATGAACCGGACCGCTGGGGTTCACCCTCACTCCACTCACCCGTTTGGTTCGAACCCAAGGCTACCTTGGGCTCCAGTTGGTCGAACCCAATCCAACTAAAACTACCCATTGGCTCACCATCAAAACCCATTCGCCCCCCATCTCAACCCTAAATCCATCTCAACCCCGTGGCTCTTCTTCTCCCTCCATCGAACATCCGGAGCCGCAGTCGACATTTTTCCTCCACAACGCAATCGCAGTCAACCCTTCTTCCTGCCCCGCCCCTTCCCTCACCACCCCCTTCACCTGCTCATCTCCTAGCCTCCATCGACCGAACCATTCGGCAAGCTGCGACGTTCGCTCCTCTTCCTCCTCTTGAAGCAGTCGCGGTGCCCTCCTTGGAACCACGTCCGTTTAGAGCAGCTGCTGTTTGTGGCGTGAAGTTTAGCCGATTCAGAAGAAGCCATGTCTGCCTTGTGGACAACCACAGTCTGCTAAAGGGACATTGTGCTGCGTCTCTGTCCACCATCTGCTTGCGTTTATAGCTGTCTGAGCTGCACATATGGCACCCAAGAAGTGAACTGTGTTAGAAAGAGAAGAAGCTCGCATCATAACGGAGCAACGGCGCAAAGATAAAGAAGCCCAGGCTCAGAGAAAGAAAAGAGTTGCTGAGACAAAGATGCTGGTGGAAAGAAAGGTATTATGTCCTCGTGTCGTTGATTTTAGGAGTATCCAAACTGCTCTAGCAAAGTTAGTTGAACTGTTATGGAAGCAGCCCAACTTGATTCCCTTCATGTCAGAACACAGGAGAGTCTATCATTTCCAAGTGCATCAGTTTTATGGAAACATGGTTGTGAAAAATGATGAACTATACACAGAACTGGATGGGCACCCTATTCCTTTGACTGCTCAATTAATTGGAAAGGCCCTAAATATGCCTTATGATATTGGGATGATTTATGAGGAAGGCATATATTCTGAAGAGCTTGCGTATGAACTTATGACTGATGAGGTAGTAGCAGAAGGTTGTGTGCCCAAGTTAAATGCAAATGAATTTCCACCTCTGCAAAGAATATTACATCACATGATGACCACCATCTTACTGCCTAGATCAGGGTCAAGGGAACAAGTGACTGATAGGCATAAATTCCTATTTGTTCAGATAATGAGTGGAGAACCAGTTAACTTCTCGGAAGTGATGATGGAATATATCCCTAGCTGTAGGAAGTCCAAGAACAGAAATTTGCCTTATGGAGCAGCATTAACCCCAATTTTTCAGTACTTGCATATTGATTTGAGCAAACATGTCAGTCATCCAATTCGGGATGCTGACATTTACACTATTCCTTCAATCTGCAGCAACATGGGTTATGAGCTGAGAAATGGAGCTCTAGTTCGTACTCTTCGATCAAAGAAAGGCAAAGCCCCGGCAGTGGGTTCTGACCAAAGTGAAGGTGAAGATCATGAAGAACATGTTAGTAGAACCAGAGTCTCACACTCTCCATCTTCAACTAATGCATCACTGCCCACTAAGATCGATGAATTAAGTGATGAAGTTTGCAATGTAAAGGAGTCAGTGGATGTGCTCACAAAGGAAGTCAAAGATTTGAAGCTTCATCATGACACATATCTTCAGAAGTTTGCTGCGATGGCTGATTCCATTGATTCCCTCCACACTGCTCTGGGCATTCAAAACTCCAAATTTGATGATCTATCTAATTTTCTCCGACGTCCACCAACACCTCCTGCCTCCCCTTGAGGCTTTGATCTTTGGCACTCAACTTCCATTGACTCCCCCCCTAACACTCCTTTTTGTTGATGACAGAGGGGGAGATGAATGTGGCTGCCTTGTGTCTTGTGTGGATGTTATGTTTAAGTTTTGTTATGTTTATGTGTTGGTTTTGTGACAATTGGTATCTTGATGTTAAATGTTGCTTGTGGACATGGTTGATGATTAAGTGATATTTTGTGGGAACATGAGTATTGGTAATGTAATTCTTTTTGGTTATGGATTGCTTGATATGGCTTGTGAATTGTGGATAGGAAATCCACTTTTGAACCTTAATTTCCCTGGATGCCTTAATTTTCTGTTGATGAATGAATGCATTAATCCCTTTTGATGAAAGAGCTATCCAATGAACCACAGCTTGGTGAATTTAATTCAATGGGTATAGATTGCATTTCTAGAATGAATGTGATTGGATTGTTAAACATGAGTTCATGTCTAGGTTGCTTGATGAGAATTGAAATTCCTTGAAACACATGTTATTCGTCGAGTCTATTTTGCCTAGTTGCACATAGTATTTGTCATCATCAGAAAGGGGGAGATTGTTGAACCCCGTGCACAATCGTGTGTTAAAGAATTTTGATGATGATCAAATACCATGTGTGTGTGTTTCATGTAAACAAATGGATATGTGGTGTGTGGATGAGAAATGACTTGCTTTAATCTCCATATGGTTATATGAAACTCATTCATCATAACTTTGCAATAGTTGAATGGGATGCCTTTACTTCAAGAACTGTGTGCTGAACTAGATTGACATTGTCTTGGCACTTGTACAGGGAGTGATGAAGACTGGATGAGATTCAAGCCAATTGAATGGAATTCTCTTTCTATGCTTTTGGTTGATTCAAATGATGTTTGAGTGATTTGACTCACTTAACATTTGATATGCAGGATCTCAATGTGTGAAATTGAGTAATTAATGAGAGATAGATTTTAATTTTCAAAAATTGAATGATATGGAAGACTAACTTCCAGTGTATAATGGTGATAGGCGTTTCGAATGGCAATGAACATGAAGACCATATTGGTAGCCTTCCAATTGGATCTTCACATGAGTTGTGGACCATCAAAATGGTAAGTTGTTTTGTTTGGAGGATTATTGTGTAGATTGGATGAACAAATTCCAAGATAATTCCCTATCAATATCTACTCGATATGTCTATGATTTGGGGTTGTTTATACTTAATTCTTCCATACATGTATTAGTCCTTAATGTCTCATGTCTATTAGTTTACCCCATTGTGTGTTTTATTAACTTTGCTTATGTCAGGAAAAGTGTCGACTCTGTGAGTCGACACTTTGTCTCGGGGCCATAAGCTTTTAAGCATGGCCTCTTATGCTTTCGAACTGTAAGATAAAAAGTCGACTCCCTGAGTCGACCTTTTTATCAGGTAGTTCTGCCTAAGTGTTTATTTGCTCACCCCGGGAACAAATGTAGACTCACAGAGTCGACATTTTTTCCAGGACATTCTGTCTGGGCGTTTCTTAACGCAGTAGGCTGGATGTGTCGACTCCTTGAGTTGACACTTTCTACGCCTCTATCTGTCCGACTGGCTTTCAAGCATTGGGCGGCCACGAGTGTCGACTCTGTGAGTCGACACTTTCCGGCGATCGGAAAAATCGCCTGTTCGTGCGGTGGCCGATGCCCTAGGTCGGTCCTCTCTTTAAGTTCTCTTCTTTGATTGGCCCATGGGGGAATATCCCCTACACGTGGCCCCTCTTTTTCGGATGTATATATTGCAATGGATAGGGTTTGTAAAGAATGAGAGAAAGGGTTTTATGTTCGATCTGCTTTTGGGTTTTGTAGGGAGACGAGAACGCAACTGCTCTTTCCTCCAATCATGATGTCTTGAGCTCAATTCAAGGGAAAATAAGCTCGTCATCCAGCCTCCTTCAGTGAGCTTGCTGAAGCACCATGGGGATATCATCTCGCCATTACCCAAGGTCTTGATCGTGAGTCAAGAGAAGGGAGAAAGGGGCTCATGCCATCTGTGTCCATCCTTCCGATCTGAACCAGTGAAGCTTCGTGGATACATCTCCCCCTATCCGTTCAGCCCCTGCATTCACCAAAGAACCTAGTTCCATCATCTTCGATAAGGATTTTGCTCAACCCATTACTCGTCACTGTTTAGAGTCATCCATGTTTAGTCTATGCCTATTGAGCTTGCAATTGTATGTCTGTGTTCTTCTCTCAAACTGAAAAAGATTGTGTGTGTGTTCGGAGCGGTGTCTCCGAGTGTGGATTCACTGTTGGGGTACGTTCCCTATCTTAGTGTGTATGTGTGGTGCTGAGCACATGTTGAGGGTTCGCCCTCGTGTGTGTGCTACGTAGCAGCGTGATTGAGCTTCGTGCTTGTGTGTGTGGTTTGCTGCTGTTGTGCAGCGTGTGTTGTATTGGGGTTCGTCCCCGTGTGCTACCTTGTGTAGCGTTTTAGTGAAGCCTCACCGAGGTGGTGAGGGGTGGACATAGGGTACCCGTCGTGGTCCCGAACCACCTAAAAAATCACTGTGTATGTGTGATTGGTTGTGTGTTGCTCCCTATCTTCTATCACCATTCACAGGATGGATTGCTTATCATGTTGCTCATCAATGCTAGACTTGTCCATGTATACCGTTGTTAGTTAAATTTGCTAATTCTCCATGTGTGTTCTTATCTATTGCTTACACTTGGTAAGGTTAGATTGAAAGGCGTTTAAGTTGCCCAATCAGTTTTAATTTTTAAAGTGAGGGATCTATTCACCCCCCTCTAGATCCGTGCTACTACACTATGGGACCTACAGGATCATGCCCCAACCGTTGCGCTAAAAGCTCAAGCTGGTAGCGATGGTGGACCGTATTTCCTTATGGCATTGCAGAACCCCACACTATCGTGCTGTGGGTAGACATGAGGGGCTTTGCACATGGACCCTATAATCCATGCGGTGGGATGGGCTGCCAATGCATCGATGCCCCACGTGGACCCCATAATCCACGTGGAACAACAAATCCCTAAGGGAGACGCTGGAAAATCCAAAAATCTCCCCCCCAGCGACACCTGGGGGATTTGATCCCGCGACCTCGCTCTGATACCAGTTTACAGGATCATGCCCCAACCGTTGCGCTAAAAGCTCGAGCTTGTAGCGAAGGCGGACCGTATTTCCATATGGCATTGCAGAACCCCACACTATCGTGCTGTGGGCGGACATGAGGGGCTTCGCACATGGACCCCATAATCCATGCGGCGGGATGGGCTACCAATGCACCGATGCCCCACGTGGACCCCATAATCCACGTGGAATAGTAAATCCCTAAGGGAGATGCTGGAAAATCCAACAGCAGATCTAGTTGGCTGTCCTGAGTTTGGTGGTAGTTGTGTGCTGCCTCGTGCTCCGTAGTACGTGTGACAGGTATGTGCTTAGCTTGTCCGTACTTTGATGTTTCTATTTGAGAGTCTCTGTGTCTAGTAAGCCTCCACTAGTAATAGCTTGACGACACTTCCATATGTCGGCCCACCTGGGAGTGGTGGCGGGGCGAGTTCCTGATAGAGACGGTTTGTAGGCTGGTTGCCATGGGCCCCTTTGTCTAGCCGTGAGAGTCCTACGGGAGGGGAAAACTAGCTAGAGGCCTGGCTCAAGACATTGAGCTTATGTGTGCACACATGGTCAAGGGCGTTTGGACCAGCTCCAACGGGCATGACCCTGAATAGTCACTCGTTACTGTTGTTCCTTGGTTACTTATTCAGTGTCTCAATTACTACGTTCGAGGCGAGTGGGTGACGCTTGAGGCGCAGTGTAAGATGTCAGTGGATGCATCTGGCTCTTCTTCTAGTGAGGAGGTGCTTCAAGTCACAAGACACATGAATTGTGGCTTTCGTGACTATTTTCCGTCACTATTGACGTGACTCACCGGGTAGTCTGTGTTTGGCTTTACCCGAGGTCACTGTAGCATACACTACGGTGAGATCGTGTATGTATTGGTGCATTTTAGACCGTGTGGTCTTGAGTTGGGCTTTTATCTTTGTAGACAAGCCTGCATGACTGAGGTGTCGTGATGTTGTCCTGGCTGTGTAGCCAGAGTTCCTTGCATCGGTTTAGTGATTCCCGACCATGTGTCTGGAGATCCGTGTCCTTGCCGATTAGGAGTAGTTTAGAGGGCCGAGGTTATATCGGCTGCTGTGTTTCTGTTCAGTATGGCTTTCCTCTTTACTTTTGTTGTTTCTACTCCTGTTCCTGCTTTTGTAGTTTAGCACTGCTGTTACTGCATTGTTTCGTGATAGGGATCTGCGGGACCCCTACTGAGCTAGTAAGATAAGGCTACCCCTGACTTTTTAGGTGTAGCTGTTCTTCCTCGTGCTTTGGAGGTGCAGTGCGGTGGTTCTTAGTTGCCAGCTTTGCCAATGTCGGGCTTCCCCCGACTTGAGAGTACGTTCTTTTTCCTATTGAACTGTACTTTAGTTGGACTGGACTCTGCTAGCTCTATAGCTTTAATTTGTTTAATAGAAAACGTAATTTTATTTCTACTATTTTAGAAATCCTTATCATAGTAATTAATTGTTTACTGCTTTATCTAGAAGTTCAATGTACTTACACACCTTTCTATCCCTTTGGAGCTTTCCCGCTCTTGGGAGGCCTCTCAGAATCCAAGTGGTATCGGGTTTACCCGGTATCCGGAGTCTGGGTCGTCACAGTATGCATTAATGCTTTTCATGCCATCTACAAGGGACGAGGAAGTTGATTCTTCTGCACTGGCTAGTTTAAGTAGACTTAGACAGATTCTAAGTTGACTTAACCGGCCTTCCAGTATGCATTCTTCTGCACTGGCTGGTTTAAGCCGACTTTGATAGATCTTAAGTTGACTTAACCTATCTTCCAGCATGCATCCTTCTTCTTTGTCCAAAGGTCCAAGTTGACTTATCCTCGGGGCAAGTCGACTTGACCTCCTTCTAGCATGTATCTTCAAATTCTTGAATGCATCTATATGGTCTTATGACCAAATTTCAAGGATAACCAAAATCTCATATGCATTTGCATGATCCCATAATTGAATTTCAAAGAAAAAAGCAAAACCCCAAGTGAATGCAGAATTGAATTTATAGAACTGTGATAATTTGTAATTGTTCATACATGTGCGTGAATCCACACCCATGAAAAGGGGGGGGGACTCCATATGCATCCCAATCAAATTTTCGCGTCCTTTGTGCATTTGGCTTGATAAGAAGTTCAATGATCTAATGAGCGATCATGATGAAAAGATACATGAATGGAAATTGAGAATGAATTTAATTGCACGGGTAGAAGAAAGAATCAACCAAAAAAATTTCAAGTTAAAGTGTTGCTGGAAACTCTGTTTAGGCTTGGACAGGTTGACCTGCCCGCAGTGCTGTGCATTGGTGCCTCGACCTGTCCGCAGTGCTGTGCACTGGTGCATCGACCTGCCCGCTAAGTATTTCCAACACTGGCATTATCGGTCGACTGACCTGGCCATATCGATCGACCAAAATTCCCTGCAGATAAAAAAGAGAGACAAACAATTGCAAAAAAAGGGGGGGAATGCCTGCGCATTTTTGCATGATGACCTCCTATGCTTGGATTTCTGTGAGCATCTGCATCCCACTAAGTTTCTCATGAAATTGATTGTTCGTTCTACAGGCCCACTAGGGTTCCATGGGTTTTAAGTATGATCATCCTATTTTCCTCATATGCATCCATATTTGTATGATTGTGCACGACTGAATTTCAAAATTTGATAAGGGTTCACGTGCATTTGTATGCAGGTGATCCTTATAACTGAATTTTGAAAGCTCCATGTGCATATGCATATAAATGTTTCTTTCATAATTGAATTTCAAATGTGAACAACGATGGCTACGCATTCACATATAGATGATTTCCATGAATGAATACTCAAGGGTCAACTCCTTTTTGGGTTCTAAAAGGAAAACCAAAAGACCAAATGCAGTAAAAAGAAAAAAAAATTTGAATCGCAAAGAAAGAAAACACATGACTAAGAAACTTGAATTGAATGAGAATCCGAATTGAAGGACCTAGTGGGGAGAAACCTTCTGGTTTCCTCTTTGGCACTGGGCGATCCTGGCCCTTGCTTTTCATTCAGGCATTTTAACAAACATAATCACTAAATCTGAAGACAAAGAAAAGAATGGGACAAAGATGCGTCATATGGAGCAACCAACCAAAGAAAAAAAACTAATCAGAAAGGAAGAAAGCCCTCAGATGAAAAATAGATACGCATTTCTACCTTGGATCAATTAAAAGGATTTCTGAAGCAAAACTTGGTAAACTAAAGAATATCAAACCATAGAAAGGTAAAGGGCGAGAGCTCACCAAGAACACAACAGAATTTGACAAATGAAATCATGAAGAATCAAAGATAAAAAAAAGGAGATAAAAAAAGGAAAGGAGGTAGAAATTGAATAATAATAAAAAAGCTTGAAACACATGTCCAGCGGGCTTTCCTGCCACTGGCTGGATCAGTCGACCGACCGAGAATTTCGGTCGACTGAATCACCTTGCTGATGAATATCACATTTCATATCATACCTTGCATCACATACATCATATTTTTGCAACAAAAGTACAAAGTTGTGCAACATGGATAGTTAATTCCACTCTCACACATCATTTGAGTCTGCATGTATTTTATCATCATTTCTGAGTAAAAATGACAATGTGAGAATTATTCAAGAAGTTGCACAACTATTTTCAGATGAAAGAGTAGTTACTTGATGAGTTTTTGAAGGACCAGAAGAAGAGGCGCCCAGGCTCCCAGGCGCCCCTTAAAGGGTGCCCAGTACACCAGGCACCTCCTCCAGACCTGCTGAAAGATAGAGAAGATAAAGACAGACAAGAAGGCGCCCCTGCCCTTGGGCGCCTCTCTCTAGAAGATGACTCTGCAAACAGTCGCCTCTTTCACAGCACCATTGGTACGAAATAGCAGAAAAGGACAGAAAATGAAGAAGGCACCCAGGCCCCTGGACGCCCCTTTCCAAACCAGCTGAGAAAAAGAAAAATATATAAGAAGAAAATGAAGAAGGCACCCTAATGCTTGGGTGCCCCCTTCACATGACTGTCAGAAAATGGCAGGAAGAAAAATACGGAAGAAGGAAGGTGGCGGGAAACCCAATGAAAGAGGCGCCCAAGGGACCAGGTGCCCCTTAAAGGGTGCCCAGGCCATCAGGCGCCCCTTTCAACAGGCCAAAATTCAAAAAAAAAAATAAATAAGGTGGCGCCCTTCTGTCTAGTCGTGCATTCAAATAAACGCCCAGTGTGCCAGTCGTCTATTCAGATGCGTAACCGACGCCCGTGAAAACTCCATAACGTCTCCTTGATGTGCTCACTCGATCAATGGGCATTTATGGGCCCTCAAACTCTATAAAAGATGCACCGAGGCCCCTCTTTTCACAACTTTTCATTCCCTCTTTCTTTTCTCCCTCGTCTGTCTGTTTCTCTGTCTTCCGGCCGAAGTTCATTACTTTTTGTTTCACAATCATTTAGCTTAGCTTTTACATGCATTTCTATTTGTCATTTCAAACTATTTTCTTCATCAAAGTTCTTCATTTTCAAACGCTCTTCAATTTCTTCTTCTTCATCTCCTCCTAATTCTCTCCCATTTTTAAGTTATTCTTGATTTTCCAACCCTCTATTCCTCATCTTTTTACTATTCATTCACCTTTTTCAGTCACATTCTTCTTCCGTTTTCACTAACCTCCTCACGTTTTCTGCATCCACTATCTTCATCAACATTCTTCCCCTTTCCATGCTATCCAACTTTATCTTCTACCACATCTCCTAATTCCCCTCTTATTTCAAACTATTCTCTCTTCTTTCACCCTCTATTTTACTCACTTTTCCTTCTTACTATTCACCCCATTTTGTTCTCCATTTTAACTCATGCATTACATGCCTTAGAGTATTTTCTTCCCCTCTATCTCCTCTCCCTCCACATTATTCCATACCTCTCTTTGGTGGAGATTCTCCCTCGGTGTCCTCAAGACTGTGTTCACTTCAAGGTGGGGCAGACTCAAAGGCTCGGCGCGACGTGAACGGCGGCGATCTTCCATTCCCGGCTATTTCTTCCCATTTTTCCTTTGTTTTATTGCAAGTTGTGATTGTAATTCTCATAGAGTTGTACTCCTCATTTTGAAAGCAATGAAAATGGCTTTTGTTAATTGAGTTCTTCCTCTCTTTCTCCCTATCTTCCACATTTCTCTTCTCAACCCCTCTCACATTCTTTACGTAGTTTTATTTCAATTCCATGCATCTTTTCTTTCTTTTTATTTAAGCTCACTAAAACTCGGATTTTCTCAAATACAAGTAATTTTTTAACTAAGCTTAATTGAAAATATTTCTTCCTCGTGGGATCAACCCGTATTCTCATCACTTTATTTGAATTTTCAAAGCTATTTAAGTGAGTGAGTGCTGTTATAAATTTTAAAATTGTGTGTAGCACGACATATTTTAAACGAAATTTGCCAGCGTATCAATTTTTGGCGCCATTGCCGGAGAAGAAATTATTTTTAATGGTTGGAATTTCTTGTGTTTGATGTATATATGTGAATACTAATGTTTCTGTTTTAATTTTACATGAAAAATAAAAAAAAAATCAGGAAATCAGAAAAATTACAAAAATCTGGGCCTGAAATTCTCAGGAAATAATCTGTCACAGAAAGCGTCGCTGAAATATAGAACTGTAGTAGAAAGCTAAAAATAAAAAAATCCAGCAAAAATCAAGCGTCGTTGAAGGTAAGTAAACGTAGGAAAAGGTCATGTTTTGTTTATTTTTGAAAAATTCCAAAAAAATCTGAATTTTTTTAAAAAATTCATAAAATCAGAAAACTCATAAAACATCAAAAACATGTTTTTGACTTTATCTTAGAGTAGATTGGCATATTGTTTTTTATTTTTAGTTAGTAGTTTCCTTTACTCATCTCTTATTGAAAAATCTTAAAAAAATATCTCTGAAAAAGATTTCAGAAAATGGAAAATCAGAATTTTTTTTCCATGTTAGTATGTGTTCATCTTAGTTGCATCTATTCTCATACATTGTGTACTTAGTTGATTATTGGTCTTGCATTTGTGTCATTTGTATTTCATTTCTCATTTCATTGCATCATCTTTTGAAAAAAAACCCTTCTCTTCTTTTCTATTTCCACTTCTTAAGGGCATTAGGATCCTTACACTCTTATTGGATTTGGAAGGACCCTCCATTGAGCATTCTGTCTCTTTGGATTGAAAATTCTATTTTCAAGACCTCCATAAGTCCCCTCACCCGTGGATTCCCTCACGGAAGCCGGGCAGGTTGTATCAAGAAGTACCCCGGAGGTCGATTGCCCTTAGAATGTTTCACATAAAAAAGAGTGTTGGAATTTGTTAATATTTTGGAAAATTGGTGTCTAAGGCTAGAGGTTAAAAGGCAAACGCCTAAGTGAGATTGTGGTTATTTAATTAAGACCCTACAAAAGTAGGGGGAGCCTCCCACAACTCCACCTCTTACCTGACCAATTGACCAATTTGGTAGTAAGTACCAATCCCTCTTTTCATAAAAAAAATACAAAAAAAATTATCATCATTTTGCACTCATATAGTTAATCATTCATTGCATTTGCATGTTGTTGTGATGAGGGCATCTCACAGTGCTCTCTTTGGCTCGGATCGCCTGCATCACTTTGAGGATGTCCGGCTATAATGATCGCATGTTATCTTCATTTCTTTGAGGTCTTATTTATGTATTTTCTTTATTGAGTCATGTGGTCATGAGTCCAATTTCCCTTGTTTTGTATTAATTGGGCTTTTGTATCCTAGTTTGGGCCCATGTTGGTTGTTTATGATAGCTTTGGTCTTTTGTGTAAATGCTAAGGGCATTTCGGTCATGTAAAGAGTTGGGTGCCAATAAATAGACCCAACCCCCTCCCATTTGTAACACTTGATGTTTGAGAGATTGAAGTCCATTTTGAGTGAATCCTCCCTCCCCCTAGTTGGAGTGTGACTCTCCTCTCTCTCTCTCTCTCTCTCTCTACTCCCCTCTCCCAAGACGAATTCAAATCCGAATATCCCTCCACTCCCCTCTCCCAAGATGAATTTAAATTCGAATCTCCCTCCACTCCCACTTCCCAAGATGAATTTAAATTCGATTCTCCCTCCACTCTCACTTCCAAAGACACTTTCCCTCTTCCCAAGGTCTCCTCCACCCTTCCCTAGGCACCCTTCTCTCTTCCCAAGGTCTCCTCCACCCTTCCCTAGGCACCCACTAACTCCCCACCCTATCCCCAACTCAAAATTCAAATTTGTATCTCTCTCTATTCCCACTCTCCAAGACCCCTTCCCACTTCCCAAGAGAACCCTCCCTCTTCCCAAAGCATCCTCACCCTTCCCTAGACACCAATTAAATCCCCTCCCTATCTCCAATTCAAATTTGAATTTCATCCCCCACACCCCAAGATAGAACCCACCAATTCCCCCCATTCCCCCCCTCTCTAGTGCACACCCAGCCCAGCCCCCTTTCCAGCAACTCCAGCCCCCTCCACACCCTCCTCACATCCCCCTCTGGTCCCCCCTCCACCCATTTCATCATTTGGCATCATCCCTTCACCCCCTTCTCTTGTCCTCTTGGAGATACACCGGAGGCCTGTTCGCAGCTGTGGACCTGCAGAGAATCAGTCACTTGCAGCTCCCGCCACGATGTCATCTCGGCGTTTCTGAAAGCCCAAGAGGCACCATTGGAAGTGTCTCCCTGTCTTCTTTGCAACGGCGGTGTCTTGTCCCATTCTAAGCTCATGGCTGCCCAGTGTAGCCAATCTCCCCCGACTGCGCATCTTCTATTGTGCCTCTTAGGCACAAGCATGTGCTATGTTGATTTGATGATAGCAATGCTGTTTTGTTTTGATGATTGCAACATAGTGAGTGCATTTGATATTGTGTTTTGATGATAGCAACATGACCGTGACTGGTATATTATCTGGAGAATGCATGTGCATAACTGATATATTGTTTGTGCTTGACTTCTGTTCTATACATTGCATTCCTAGCAGACCAGCAAGTCTATACACTGCAGGGTAAAGCTTAGTCTAGACATTGCTGCATTGCTTGCATTTCTGAAGTCTACACATTATCTTGGGCTAAGTATGTACATCCGATTGTGCGGTGTTCATGAGTAAGTCTGCACAGTCTCTTACATTGGACTTAAAGTCTTTACACTGGGAAGTCTGTACATTGAGCACGTATATTGCTCTTCAAGTCCACACACTGCAATGTAGCATGCATCTCATGCAAGTCTGTACATCGCATTTGACGTTGAGCATCAAAGTCTGCACATTGGAGTCTTTACCTATGTTCAAGCCTTTCAAGTCTATACTTTGGTCGGTGGCAAGTCTGTACACTGGTCGAGCTTTCAAGTCTGAACATTTGCAAAGTCTATACATCGGCCCTGTAGCTTGTCTAGCCAAAGTCTATACATCGGACTGGTATGCATAGGCGAAGTCTTCACATTGAAGCAAGCATTGCGTCCAGTGTCTTACTGTTAAAGTCTGTACATTGCTCACCGTCTCACTAAGCGTCTCAAGTGGACACCAAGCGTGTACACTGCCATCTTGTAGTACAGCATATGCTCTCCAGTGACTGTTAATGCTCCGATTGGCCAGCGTCTCTCTTGATCAAGTCTATACACTCATTCACTGTTCATGCATTCATAGTGAAGTCTGTACATCACTGCAGCTGCATCGTCTTGGTCATCGTCTCACTCGAGTAAGTCTGTACATTGGCTTCACATTTGCTTCGAAGTCTGTACAGCCCTTTCACTTGGCAAGTCTATACATTGGCCTCAACTTTCAAAGTCTGTACAGCCTTTCATGTGAAAGTCCATACATCGCCCTTGGAGTCCAAAGTCTATACATCGTGTTTGGACTAAGTCTGTACAGCCATTTACATAGTGAAGTCTGCACATTGCTGAATGCTCTTCAAGTGTGTATGTTGCTTGGTTAAGTCTATACGCTGCTTCATATGCAGTGAAGTCTGCACTTTGCTGAATGCTCTTCAAAGTCTGCATAGTGAAGTCCATACACTGCACGCTCACATCTTCAAGGGTGATTGAGCATCGTGAAGTCTGATTGAGCATTGTGAAGTCTATTCAGTGGATGAGCATTGTAAAGTCTATACATTGGTAGAGTCTGTACATCAGACGTGCATGCTCGCCTGTCCCCCGGATGCTCTCCTGGGACCGAGTATGCCCTCCAGTGACTGCTAATGCTTCCCTAACTTTGAGGATGCTCCCCTGGAGCAGCGATTGCTTCCCAGAGATAGCATGTGCTCCACATGCTCTCCTGACGCTGGTGATGCTGTCAAGAGGCCATAGATGCTCTCCTGAGATTTCATATGCTCCCGTGCGAGAACGCACTAGTCTCTGGGTATTTAAAAGAATTGTATTACATGCATTCCCTTTCACTAAGTCTGTACAATGCATGCTGCTTATAAAGTCTATACAATGCATTTCATCTTCAAAGTGTGTACAGAGTTTACACTTGAACTGATACGCTTATTTTGACTGACTGACAGGGATTTGGTACTGGGATTGCTGACATGGCTCGTGATCCAAAGAAGGACGAGGCTCCCTGATCGTGACATGTGGAAGCACTGTGCTGAAATGCTGCCACGTGGACTGAGGTTTCTTGGCGGGAGATGTGGAGAGCACACGACCGCCCTAATCTGCTGATGCTATATAAGGGAGTCTCTTTTGTCTGAAGGAGATTGATCGTGATCGACTGAAGCAGAGGCAGAGTGAGAGCTCCCACGATCCAGACAGAAAGAAGAACAAAAGAAAAGAGCAGAGTGTGAAGAGAAGAGAGAAAAGAGAGACAGAGAGATATCGAGAGAAGAAGAAGAGAAAGAAGTAGAGGAGAGATAGTGAGATCGAGAGAGATCTGCATTCACTGGACCGTGGATCAAATCCAGGCCAGCCAGCTCTTAGGAGCCACATTTGTGCTTTCATTATTTACAGCTTTCAGTTGCTGTTGCTACTTATTTTCATTTTCCATTTTATCATTTCTTCAAGTTGTTAGTCAGCGTTTGCAGAGGTGCTGCCTCTGGACGGGTAAGCTGTAATCCCCAGCGGTTGCAGTGGTGGATTCCACTGGACAGCAAGCTGTGTTGCTCAGCGGGCGAGGAGGATTCCTCGGACGGCAAGCTGTGTTGCTCAGCGGTTGTATGGCAAGCTGTGATGCCCAGCTGTTCAAGTTGTGAGTCAGCGGAATCCACACTCGGTTTGAGTGTGGGGTGGATGTAGGTCTGCTGGACCGAACCACCTAAAAACCCCTTGTGCAGTGGTTTGATGTTTCTATCTGTTTGCTTCCGCTAGATGATTGCGTAGGGGCGCTCCATGTGTTTGATCATAGGTTCAGTAGATGAGTGTCTAATTTGTCTTGTTAGCATTCCAGTTATCAAGTGAGTGAAATCTTAGTATGATTGCACACTGAGTGTTTGTTTATTTCTGCCATCGCTTATTAGACTTCAAGTTTGTCTAGTTAAGCGAACTGTGCCCATTATATGCTTGAGTGTGATATTGAGATTCCATACTTTTCTGCTTAGTGGCTTATAAGAGAATTCAATTAGATCTTCAGATTGTCTAAATCTGTCCTGTGAGTATATGTTTTTTATTTGGGCGAAAGGTCTTTAAAAGGGCTATATTCATTCACCCCCCCTCTGAATACCTGCACCGAACCCAATACTTGGTAGCAGAGCAGGTCTCTGGTCTATCAGATCTAACAATCTGCAGAGGATCCTGCTGATTTGTTTGGTGCATCTCAGAGTGTGCTTTCTGTGTTCGTTGTTTAGTTTCACCGACTTAGTGCCTTGTCTTGTTCATCTGGTCTCGGTGCTTCAGTTTGTTCTGAGCTTTCAGATTGTTTGCAATGGAGCCAATCGTGCTGAAGGCTAGCTCCAGCAAAGCAAACAGATCCAGCCACAGTGGATCATCAAGCGAGAAAAGCAGCCTCTCGCGATCTGAAATTGATGGAGACCACATTGCAATGGTAATCAGTGAATTCAGGAAATTCCTGAGAAAAAGAGAAGAAAAGCATGGTGATGACAGAAAGCAAATAAGGTATAATTCTAATCCTGCCAAGATTATTGACTCTAACGTTTGCTACAAATGCAGGAAGGCTGGCCACACAAAGGCTGACTGTCCAGAATTCTCAAAACTCAAAGGGAACACCATGGACAATGAAGAAGGAGAAAAGTCAATATGCTTAATGGCCAACCGGGAAGATGAGGAATCCTCATCCAAGGTAAGATCCGAATCAGATGGATACACTTTTGATGAATTGATAGAGATGTATGAAAATTTGTTCAAAGTGTCCAAGAAATTAAAATCTGAAAATAAAAAATTGAGAAAAGACATGAATCTTGAAGTCACTCGTTTGAAGGCAGAAAATGAAAACTTGAAATCTGAAAATGAGAATCTCAGAAATAAGCACATTAGAGAAGATGATTCCTGCAATGCATGTGATATTTTAGAAGACATGATAAATGAGTTTGATCATGATGATAATGTGCAAAAGGAATCAATCAAATCCCTGAAAGAGGAAAACAAATTATTGTTAGAAAAGAAAACTGAAGCTGAAGAAATTAAAAGTAAAATGCTTGAAGAAAATGCTCATCTGAAGGAACAAAATAAAAAGTTAATGGTTCTTAACACTATTTTCTCTGAAAGATGGATGACGATTGAAAAAGAGAAATCAGTATTGAAAGAGTGTATCAATTGCAGTGATGAAGAAATTGCTAGTTTTTTAATACACACTGCTGATTTGGAAAATGAAATTGTGTTATTAAAAGAAAAACTGGCTAGTTGTGAAAAGGAGAAAGTTGATTCAGAGAATCTTATAATCTCCTTGGAAAGTAAAATTACTGAGATGAATGGTACTTCATCTAAGCTTGCTAAGGATAAAGGCAAAATTAAAATATCCTCGGAAGATGTAGTAAGTGATCAATGTGAGGAGATTGATAACATGTCTGAAATTAAGCATGCTAAGAAGAACCAGCTGTATACCACTTTTATTCGTAGCTCTGGTTTAGCTAGCACTTCAGCTTCTTCTTCAAATATGCATGCTGCTAAGGAAATTCAAAAACGAAATAAAAATCAGAAAACCCCCAAAACTCAAAGGAACAATCTGCATGCTAAAAACTCATCTGATAAGTGCCATGTTTTAAATAAATTTAATGGTTCTTGTTCTTGTCATTATTGTGGTAAGTATGGACACTTTATGAGTGAGTGTTTTGTGATGAAACAAGATGACAGAAAGCATGCTAGAAAAGTTCTGTCTTATCAGAAAAAGGGTAATCTGAATGTTAAAAAATTTCATGCTAGAAATCATGTTTCTAGGAGACAGAATCTAAATTGTTTTTGTTGTGGGAAGTTTGGCCACATTGCTGCTCAATGTTGGCAGAATCCGAGAAAGAGATTCAACTCTAAACTTGTTAATTTTCATGTTAACAAAAAGATGTTTGACAGGCATAACCTTGGCTCCAAAGGTAAGCACCCAAGGTGTTTCGAATGTGGGAGGCATGGCCACACAGTCAAGGACTGTTGGCATGTACAAGGAAGTAGATTTAATTTCAAATCTGTAAAATTTCCTGCTCCCAATGCTGCTAGTAAGAAACAAAATGACCATATAAACAACAGAACAATTCATGCTCATTATCATAGGTCTCATGCTGCTGTTGATATGCATCATAGGACCAGAAAATCTGCTGTTTCATGTAGATATTGTGGTAAACTTGGTCACTCTATGGACAATTGTTTTCTGATGAAATTTGATGACCATGTTGCTAATAAACTGTTTAGAACACCTGATAGGGGTAGTGCAGGACCCAAGACTGCTTGGGTCCCTGCAGGATCAAATTGATTGACATGCTGCAGGTGTGCCTTGGAAGCTGATAAATAAAGGGGTTTATGATCCAAGTCACTCAACAGAAAACCCCAGGATTCTATATTTCAGGTCAGTTCTAAACTTTGCTTTAAATTCATCATCTGAATTTGTGAGTAGGAAAAATGTGAATTCCATGTTGATGTGCTCGTTTGATGTTTGATGATCTCTTCATGTCTAGCTGATCCGTCTGCATTCCAGACTCAGCTATTGAATTCAATTATGCATATCTGATGCTCTTCTCTTGCTATATGTTGAACTGAATTTGAATGTTTTTTTAGTGTATTCAGTTGATGCACTATATAGACTTTGTGTAAATGTATGTGTTTTGTGATGTGACACTACCTCGGACCTAATGCAAGCAAGCACAATCGCATTCAAATGGGCCGAATTGGGCCACCGCTCTATCGTCGCTCACCCATGCCCGGGGTAACTTGGCAATGCCAAGGTGAGGTTGAGGGGTTGGGCCCTTGCTGGTAGAGGGCCAGCAAGGCCAAGACTTGATTCCCAAAGGGTGTGGATGCCCAAATCAAGGGGGCCGACAAAGTGCCAAAGGCACCGGTTGTAATTTTCCCATGGTGATCACTCAAGACAACGGGGCTTGAGGATCGGGCTCTCACTCGCATAACCAGCGGAATTAAGAACTAATATTAAAAGACAAGCACTAAATGGAGTGAGGGTTTGAGCACTTACTCGACCGGTTTGAAGAAACCGGTCCCGCTCGGAGACGAGGGCGAGCGGGGAGGCGAGTGGATCCCCACACGCCGCGGCGGTGTAGCTTGACCTGCTCAAATCAATTACAATACTACGCCTCTCGCAGGAGGGGGATCTTGGGGTGGGGATTAAATGATTACAATCAAAACTATCTCTACACAGGGAGGAGCCTTCAGCCGGCCAAGCGGGGAGGGGGAAACTAAGTCGAAGATGTTGAAGCAACGAAGACACCGAATCTGCCTCCTTTCAGCCAATAAGGATAGACAGTCGGTGCCGGAGCTATAGATCTGTCTCTGGAAATTTGCCGGGGACGAGACCAGTGGTAAACTCTTCGTTACAGGATCAGGGATGCTTCAGAATTTTGTTAATTTCTCCTGGGGTCGCTGCCGGTCGGGGCGGGAGCTCGAACAGGGCCTCTGGTTCTCGGACTGACAGTAGCAGGTCACCAATAGTAGGAAGAAGACGCTGTCCCGGCCGCTCCCGAACTCCGAAATAGGTGTCGTCAGTTCCGTTAGAACCTTGGGTAAGTCCTCTTTGCAGTAAAAGAAACGGGGATGCCAGAGGATGTCGGAGACGATCTGTGGCATCAGAAGAGTGAGGAGGGGTCGGTGCAGAATGTGGAAGACAGAGTCGCGCGACCGTGGAAGAAAATTGGTAACTTCTGTTCCCGGATGCTGAATGGACTTCCGCTTCTTGTTTCTGAAATTAGACAGGCCGAGGAAGAACTTTGTAGAAGAGCTCTTGGACTGGTTTCTCCGGGTTTGTCATGGTGAAGCTTTCTCCCCGGATCAGGATCTCTGCAGAGCTAGATCCTGGTTTCCAACTGCTAGTTGTAGAGGATGCCCCAACAGCTCCCAAACTCGGAATCGACCACCGTTAGAGTCGTTGGAATCATGGACGAGTCCTCTTCACAGAAAAACTGACGGGGAAGCCAACCGATGTCGGAGAAGAGCAGGGGATGCAGAACAATGGCGGCTGGTCGAAGCAGACTGTGGGCAGCAGGGCTGCGTAGCTGAGGGAGAAAAAGGATAACTACTGCCACAGAATGCCGAACGGAATTCCGCTTCTTGATTCTGAAAGTAGACAGAAAGAAGAAGAACTTTTTAGAAGAGATTTTGGGCTGATTCCTCCGAGGTTCGCCGTGGCAGAGCTTCTAATCCGGTTCTGATACTCAGCCGGGGCAGTTCTGCGCAGCTGTGGGAGAACGGAGCTCCCGAGCAGCACACACCTCGGATGAAGATGAAACCACCTCCGTTGCGAAGAAGACTGGGAGATACTTCCAATGATGACTCTTGATCCTTCAGAAATGTCCGGGGGAAGCCGTGGTCACCTCTGCAAGCTGCTGCTCTTCTACAGATCTTCGGTTGAGAGCTGTAGGTTGAAGATGATGGGGGGGAATGGGGTATATGGGAGGGGAAATGGGGGTGGATGAGTGTGGGGGAAGCCCGGGCTGTGAGGGGGTCTAGGAGGGGGTGTTCTAAGGTGGGGGAAGGGAAGAATGGGGTCTGGAAGGGGGTCTAACAGGTGGTGGGAGGAGGAGCTACGAATTTGGGAAGGTGGGTGAGAGGGAAAGGGTCTTTGAAAATGGGTTTAAGGGTGGGATTAAATTTTGGTCTTGGGGGATGGGAAGAGGTGTGTGGGGAACATAATAGGGGTGCTTGGGGTTGTGGGAAGGGTGCTTGGGGAAGTGGGTGGGGTAGTTGGGGGTTGGGAGGTAGAGCTAGGATTGGTGGAAGGTCTCTTGGGACTAGGGGGTGGAGTAATGGGATGTGTGGGGAAGGGGAGTGGTCTTTAATGGGGGTAGGTGAGAGAGTGGTGGTTGGGAAGGGAGGAGAGAGAAGATTTTCGGATTTGGGTGTAGAGGAGAGAGAAAGAGGGGTGAAAGAGAGAGATTAAGAGAGAAAATGGGTGGGGAATCTCTCCCCTAGGGTTTCTCACCCAAATAATGGAATCTCTCCACTAGATAAGAGGTTTGAACTCTCAAAATGGAAAGTTTTTCATTGATTCATTCATTACCTCCAAATGAAGGAAATGGGGCCCTATATATAGGAAACCCACATTTTACAATAAGTCCCTTACAAAAGACTCAATAACAAATAACCGAAGGGGTAGGGGGGCTCATGGGCCAAACCCGAAGAATTGGGCCCAATAGCACATTACACAATCTAATGACACTCAAACTTAGGAAAATAAATGTAAGACCTAGGAACATGACTCAAATAAAAGGGAAAATACATCAAATGACTCAAATAAAATTACATAGGACTCAAAATTAAATGACTAAACCATGCCAGATGGAACCGGGGCGAGGAGACGAGCTGTGAACGTGGGCATGGGAGGTGATGTCCCCATCATTTTGTGTCAATGCATTGCATGCCTGTTGTTGAATGCATACTTGGACTAAGTGTGAATGGTTCATTTAGTGTACACAGTTAATGCATGTGTCTTATGTCTGCATACATCATTTGCATGACTGTCAATGAAGTTGTTCAATGCATGTAGGACTGCTTTATGTTGCATTGTCTTGCATAACACTGGTATATCAAATGGTATGTTACTAAAAGGTAGGGAAATCTGTCCAGAGGTTTCTACCATGTGTGAGATGGTCTTTGAGACCAGATTCTCCGCCTAGTACCATGGGTCCTGTCTTCATGTAGAGCAGTGTCCTACATATAATTAAATTTTGAAAAATCTAAAAAGAAATGACTTGGATGCATAAACTTGAATTGATTGCATACTTGTCTCATGTATCCTTGGTGTATAGTCTGCATGTAGAACAGTCTAGTGCATAGCATATTTTTGCATCATGGTGTCAGGGGGAGCTGTGAGTTTAGTTCAATTCTTGAATCCTATTTACTCCTCATTGTCCCCATTCAATTGATTCATATCTTTTGACATCAAATGCCATTGAACCATATTGCCAATTGCTATCTTTTCCCCATCTTTTTCACTGAACAATAGCAATTGTTTCTGGTTTAATATATTGAGCTGTGATTAATGCAATTGTTCACTTATAAGAATCACTCTTACAAATTGAAAGGAACTAAATGTTTAACCTTTATAAATTGGAGAGTTAAGTGTCTGCACTTCAGAATTTGAGATAAAAGAAAACTTTTATAGCTCTTAATCTTTGTCTCATGACTAAAATAGAAAAAGTTTTTTTTAATGCCTAAATGTGTTGAACTGGATATGTCTAGAACAGGTGAATAAGAGTATGTAATGTTTTTTTAAACAATCACTCTAAAAGAAATAAGGGCAGCAGTAAATAAGATCACAAATGTAAAGAACTGAACATTGTGACAGAGCAATGGTTCATTGCACTGAGAAACTGTGAACTCCTCTAAAGAAGCAGGAAAATTCACATGTCATGAAGTGCTTTAGACTATCTCTGTTCATAGGGTCAAATCTATAGGGGGAGTCCTCACCAAGTAACTGAGGGTACTGGCCTCTAATCAAGGTATACCCTTAATGTCAAAAGTGAAGACTATTCCTTGAAGGTCTTGATCTGAAATAGGTCTTGTAGTTTATGCCTAGTAACTAGGGGTACCTGCCTCTGATCAAGGTGTACACCTAATGTCAACAGCATAAATGCCACTGGTCTATTCACTTAGTTCAGGTTCAGAAATTGAAAAATGAAAATCAAACTACTGTAACCCTTTGAAATCAAAAGTCATTGAGTGAAAATTATTTTTCTCAATACATATTCAAGTTGCCCTTCTTGAACTTCCATGTTTAAACACAAAAGGGTATTATCTCGGACTTATCTATTAATACCATGTGCCCTAGATTCAATGCTATAAATGGAATCTATAAACTCTTTTTCAAGGGTCAGGTGTTTTACTCTAGATTTATCACTGTTAAACCTGAATTTTTAAAAATTGTATGTTGATGATTCTTATACTTTAACCATTGTTTATAATCAGGCTTATTCTCTGAACCTATGATTCAGCTGTTGTCTATTGACCCTCATACCTTTTCTACCTTTGAATTATCTGTTCATATTCCTTCTCAAAGGGGGAGCAATTATTTAAGGGGAGAAATAATTCAGGGGGAGTCTTACATTCAGGGGGAGAATGTTCATAAAGGGGAATTTGCATGCATAATGCACTTTGCACTCTTGTTTATACTGTTTTTCTCTTTTTGATTATGTCAAAGGGGGAGAAAATTTTGTGTGTGACTCACTGTCACAGTGTGTTGCCATCATCAAAAAGGGGGAGAATGTTGTGCCTCTTAGGCACAAGCATGTGCTATGTTGATTTGATGATAGCAATGCTGTTTTATTTTGATGATTACAACACAGTGAGTGCATTTGATATTGTGTTTTGATGATAGCAACGTGACTGTGACTGGTATATTATCTGGAGAATGCATGTGCATAACTGATATATTATTTGTGCTTGACTTCTGTTCTATACATTGCATTCCTAGCAGACCAGCAAGTCTATACACTGCAGGGTAAAGCTTAGTCTAGACATTGCTGCATTGCTTGCATTTCTGAAGTCTACACATTGTCTTGGGCTAAGTATGTACATCCGATTGTGCGGTGTTCATGAGTAAGTCTGTACAGTCTCTTACATTGGACTTAAAGTCTTTACACTGGGAAGTCTGTACATTGAGCACGCATATTGCTCTTCAAGTCCACACACTACACTGTAGCATGCATCTCATGCAAGTCTGTACATCGCATTTGACGTTGAGCATCAAAGTCTGCACATTGGAGTCTTTACCCATGTTCAAGCCTTTCAAGTCTATACTTTGGTCGGTGGCAAGTCTGTACACTGGTCGAGCTTTCAAGTCTGAACATTTGCAAAGTCAATACATCGGCCCTGTAGCTTGTCTAGCCAAAGTCTATACATCGGACTGGTATGCATAGGCGAAGTCTTCACATTGAAGCATGTATTGCGTCCAGTGTCTTACTGTTAAAGTCTGTACATTGCTCGCCGTCTCACTGAGCGTCTCAAGTGGACACCAAGCGTGTACACTGCCATCTTGTAGTACAGCATATGCTCTCCAGTGACTGTTAATGCTCCGATTGGCCAGCGTCTCTCTTGATCAAGTCTATACACTCATTCACTGTTCATGCATTCATAGTGAAGTCTGTACATCACTGTAGCTGCATCGTCTTGGTCATGATCTCACTCGAGTAAGTCTGTACATTGGCTTCACATTTGCTTCGAAGTCTGTACAGCCCTTTCGCTTGGCAAGTCTATACATTGGCCTCAACTTTCAAAGTCTGTACAGCCTTTCATGTGAAAGTCCATACATCGCCCTTAGAGTCCAAAGTCTATACATTGTGTTTGGACTAAGTCTGTACAGCCATTTACATAGTGAAGTCTGCACATTGCTGAATGCTCTTCAAGTGTGTATGTTGCTTGGTTAAGTCTATACGCTGCTTCATATGCAGTGAAGTCTGCACTTTGCTGAATGCTCTTCAAAGTCTGCATAGTGAAGTCCATACACTGTCACGCTCACATCTTCAAGGGTGATTGAGCATCGTGAAGTCTGATTGAGCATTGTGAAGTCTATTCAGTGGATGAGCATTGTAAAGTCTATACATTGGTAGAGTCTGTACATCAGACGTGCATGCTCGCCTATCCCCCCGGATGCTCTCCTGGGACCGAGTATGCCCTTTAGTGACTGCTAATGCTTCCCTAACTTTGAGGATGCTCCCCTGGAGCAGCGATTGCTTCCCAGAGACAGCATGTGCTCCACATGCTCTCCTGACGCTGGTGATGCTGTCAAGAGGCCATAGATGCTCTCCTGAGATTTCATATGCTCCCGTGCGAGAACGCACTAGTCTCTGGGTTTTTAAAAGAGTTGTATTACATGCATTCCCTTTCACTAAGTCTGTACAATGCATGCTGCTTATAAAGTCTATACAATGCATTTCATCTTCAAAGTGTGTACAGAGTTTACACTTGAACTGATACGCTTATTTCGACTGACTGACAGGGATTTGGTACTGGGATTGCTGACATGGCTCGTGATCCAAGGAAGGACGAGGCTCCCTGATCGTGACATGTGGAAGCACTGTGCTGAAATGCTGCCACGTGGACTGAGGTTTCTTGGCGGGAGATGTGGAGAGCACACGACCGCCCTAATCTGCTGATGCTATATAAGGGAGTCTCCTTTGTCTGAAGGAGATTGATCGTGATCGACTGAAGCAGAGGCAGAGTGAGAGCTTCCACGATCCAGACAGAAAGAAGAATAAAAGAAAAGAGCAGAGTGTGAAGAGAAGAGAGAAAAGAGAGACAGAGAGATATCGAGAGAAGAAGAAGAGAAAGAAGTAGAGGAGAGATAGTGAGATCGAGAGAGATCTGCATTCACTGGACCGTGGATCAAATCCAGGCCAGCCAGCTCTTAGGAGCCACATTTGTGCTTTCATTATTTACAGCTTTCAGTTGCTGTTGCTACTTGTTTTCATTTTCCATTTTATCCTTTCTTCAAGCTGTTAGTCAGCGTTTGCAGAGGTGCTGCCTCTGGACGGGTAAGCTGTAATCCCCAGCGGTTGCAGTGGTGGATTCCATTGGACAGCAAGCTGTGTTGCTAAGCGGGCGAGGAGGATTCCTCGGACGGCAAGCTGTGTTGCTCAGCGGTTGTATGGCAAGCTGTGATGCCCAGTTGTTCAAGCTGTGAGTCAGCGGAATCCACACTCGGTTTGAGTGTGGGGTGGATGTAGGTCTGCTGGACCGAACCACCTAAAAACCCCTTGTGCAGTGGTTTGATGTTTCTATCTGTTTGCTTCCGCTAGATGATTGCATAGGGGCGCTCCATGTGTTTGATCATAGGTTCAGTAGATGAGTGTCTAATTTGTCTTGTTAGTATTCCAGTTATCAAGTGAGTGAAATCTTAGTTTGATTGCACACTGAGTGTTTGTTTATTTCTGCCATCGTTTATTAGACTTCAAGTTTGTCTAGTTAAGCGAACTGTGCCCATTATATGCTTGAGTGTGATATTGAGATTCCATACTTTTCTGCTTAGTGGCTTATAAGAGAATTCAATTAGATCTTCAGATTGTCTAAATCTGTCCTGTGAGTATAAGTTTTTTATTTGGGCAAAAGGTCTTTAAAAGGGCTATATTCATTCACCCCCCCTCTGAATACCTGCACCGAACCCAATATCTTCCTCCAGACTGCCAACCTGAAGCTGCTTGCAGAAGCTCCCACAGCCGACAATCTGAGGATGTAGAGGCAGGGCTTGGCCGAGATCTTCTACGACGAGTTGCCTTCCAGTACCAAGAAGCGGCTTCCCGATTGGACCCCGGACAATGGTGCTGAAGCAGCCAAAACCAGAGCAGTCTGGCCCTATTCCAGGTTCTACCCCACCCAGCAACATCGTTAGGGGAATTCAAGAAAATTCAGACGTCCTCCTGGGTAAAGTACGAGACTTTCGGCACTGGTTTCAGCCCATTTGGAGTTCGGTGGTGACCGTGGCGGCGACATCTTCGACTGTCTGTCTGGTGGTCCCCGAAGCTGGCAGCATCGGCGGAACTCGGCACGACAATTTCTAGCTTCACTTCCCCTCCCCGCCTGGCCGGCTGTAAGCCTCTCCCTGTGTGGAGGTAGTATTTGGTTGTAAATCTTCTTACCCCCACCCCGAGATCCCCCCTCCTGCGAGAGGAGTAGTGTTGTAACCCACTTATTTTCAGGTCAAGCGCCATTGCGGCGGCGTGCGGGGGTATGCCCACGCTTCCCGGCGCGCCCTCGTCTCCGGTCGGGATCGATGTTTTTACACCGGTCAAGTGAGCATCTGATACCCCCTTGTCTGGTTGCAATCTTTGCTTATTTAGTATAGTCTTTACTTGCCGTCGGTCGGTGAGATGAGAGCCCGGACTCGCACACCACCTTAAGTGTGCCCACCGTGGACCGTGCGTGAGTACCCCCCAACCCACGCCCCGGCGTGCCAGCCATCCACAAAGTTGGGAACCCTAGGCTCTTAGGGGTCAGTCTAAGCCTGCTAGGTCTTTAGAATCGATTGGGTCCCACCTCAGACCCTCGCCATCATCCCCCGGTCACCATCGGGAGATCGTGTACGCCGTGCGAGTGAGCCGCTAGCGTGAGTCCGACTTCTACTTTGTATGCTTGCAGGTCTAGGACTTAGGTTCAACAAGTCATCCCTTATCACCCTTGGGCTGTGCGACATCAAGTGGTATCAGAGCGGTCATAGGCTGGTTCTCACAAGTCTAGTCTTGGGGCGTCTTCACACTAGGTCATTCATAGGTGCCCACTCACACCCGTGCGTAGCCCACCAAACTTTGCATGACCACTCGTAGTGGAGCTCATTATCAATACAATCCATCCTCTTCGAGTTCCACGATGAATCCCAATCCCCAAGGGAATCCCGCCCCCAACGAGCATGAGCTTCCCGATCACATGAGATTCCTTATGGAGGGTATGGCTAGTATCTTAGGGCGGTTGATGACATAACGGCCCGGCTTGAGCAACTTGAGGAGAATAGGCCCACCCCAAGGGTGGATGATAGAAGGGCACCTCCTCCATGTGAGGGACCAGCCATAAGAGAGCTCAACCGTGACCACCCACCCGAGCCGGAAAGGGACCCACCCCCAAGGAGAGATGACAGACCCCCCCGGGATAATTTGGATGAACACCTTGTAAGGCTTGTGAAAGTTGATGCCCCCGCCTTTGATGGGTCCCATCACCCAGCATCTACTTAGATTGGGAAGCAACTATGGACCAATATTTTGATTGGTACCCCATGACCGAGCATAGGAAAGTTCGACTTGCCAAAATGCAACTTACTAAGTTAGCAAAGAGCCATTGGTTGAACGTTGAGGGATTGAGGATAGTTAGGAGGGAACCTCCCATCACCACATGGGGGGCCATTAAAGAACAACTCAAACTCAAATATGTCCCTCCCTTCTACCATCAAAACCTCCTAGATGAGTGGCAAGCCCTAACCCAAGAAGGGAAGAACGTGATGGAGTACATTGAAAAATTTGATTACTACCTTCTTAAGTGTGGAGTCCAAGAGGATCCCGCGGTCACACTGTCCCGCTTTAGGAATGGGCTTCAATTCCACATAAAGAAGGAGATTTTCATGCGTCAAGTGACCACCCTAGAGCAAGCCTACCAAATAGCCCGGGATGCCGAGAAATTATCTCGATATACCCGAATGTTTCCCCCTCGGGGGATGGATTCCAAATCCTTGGCACCTCGGACCAACACCCCACCTCCTCAACGAGGTCTTCTTCCCAACCCCATGGGAGCTCCTCCCACCCGGGCAGCCCCTCCTAGTGGCACCATTTCCCATCGCCCCACAAATGGTCCTCCCAACCCCACTCCCAATAGACCCAATCCGGGACCCACCCCCCTTCACACTAGGGCCAACCCCAACCACCAAAGCGGGCAACAATGCTTTAGGTGCCTTGGGTATGGACACTTCGCCAATCAATGCCCCACCAAGGGAGCATCTAGCTTGCTCATTGAGGAGGCTAATCTCCTACCCCAAGCTGGAGTTGAAGAAGAGGTTGAGGTGTATGAGGCCTCTCCCGACTGGGAGGAAGAATATGAGACCCACTACATGGAGGCCAATCAAGAACAACCTCCTCCACCCATCGACCCTCACCTTGGAGTGGTTTGGTGTACCCTCACTCAAGCCCAAGAACATGATTGGAGAAGAAACACCATCTTCCATACCTACATCTGGATAGGGAGTCATGCTAGGAAGGTCATCTTGGACAACGGGAGTAGTGTGAATGTGGTGTCCCCCGACACCGTCAAACTTCTAGGCCTCACCATTTCCTCACATCCAAAACCTTATCGGGTAGCTTGGATTGATGCTACATCCATACCCGTTAGCACTTGTTGCCTTGTCCACATCACATTTCAATCCTACCAAGGTCAAGTTTGGTGTGACATTCTACCAATGGAAGTAGGGAGCATACTCCTAGGGAGGCCTTGGATCTATGATGTAGATGCCACCTTCCTCGGGAGGGCGAACACTTGCATTTTCACCAATGAGGGAAAGAGAATCCAACTCAACCCTTCACCACCCCGCTCCCTCCCCAAGAAGACACCTCCTCCCCTAGAGGAATCTTCAACCCCTCCCTCTACCCCACACCCCACCCCATCAAATCCTAGCCCTAGTTTGACCATTGGGACTACTAGGAGCCTACACCTCATCACTAGGAAAGAACTTGAGGAAGAAGTCAACCAAGGGGGACAAGTATGTGCCATTGTCATTTGCCTTGGGGAATCCACCCCAACCGACCCACACCCAATAGAAATCTAACAACTCCTTGAGGACTTCCATGATGTGTTCCCCGATGAGCTTACGGATAAGCTACCACCCATGCGCGATGTGCAACATGCCATCGACTTTGTGCCCAGAGCTACCTTATCCAACCTCCCCCACTACCGCCTCAATCCCACCGAGCATGCCGAGCTTAGGAGGCAAATTGAGGAGCTCATCAGGAAGGGCTTCCTCCACATTAGCAAGAGCCCATGTGCCGTCCCGGCTCTTCTCACACCCAAAAAGGACGGAACTTGGCGCATGTGTGTGGATAGCCGAGCCATCAACAAGATAACAGTCAAGTATAGGTTCCCCATCCCTCGGCTAGATGACATGTTAGACATGCTTGCTGGAGCCACCATCTTCTCCAAGATTGACCTCAAGAGTGGCTATCACCAAGTTCGCATTAGGCCCGGAGACGAGTGGAAGACCGCCTTTAAGACCAAGGATGGTCTCTATGAGTGGCTTGTGATGTCCGTTGGCCTTTCCAATGCACCAAGCACCTTCATGTGCCTAATGACCGAGGCTCTCCGGCCCTTCATTGGCATCTTCATTGTCGTCTACTTTGATGACATTCTCATATATAGTCAGTCCAAGGAAGCCCACCTCGATCACCTCAAACAAGTGTGCACCGTTCTTAGGAAAGAGAGCCTCTTTGCCAACCTCGGAAAGTGTCATTTCTTGACCAATCAACTAGCCTTCCTAGGATTTATTGTCTCATCCCAAGGAGTATCCATGGACCCCGAGAAGGTCCAAGCCATTCTTGAGTGGCCCGAGCCCAAGATCCTCCATGAGGCCCGAAGCTTTCACGGGCTAGCCACTTTCTATAAGAGATTCATTCATGGGTTTAGCACTATCACCGCTCCTATCACGGATTGCCTCAAGAAGGGTACTTTTGTGTGGACTAGGGCAGCCTCCAAAGCATTCCTAGAGCTCAAGGAAAAGATGACCCAAGCCCCGGTCCTTTGCCTACATGACTTCTCTAAAGTCTTCAAGGTCACTTGTGATGCATCCGGGGTAGGGATTGGAGGCATTCTTAGCCAAGAGGGTCACGCAGTAGCCTATTTTAGTGAGAAACTTTGTGAGGCTAGGACTAGGTACTCCACATATGACAAAGAGCTTTATGCCGTGGTTCAATCCCTTCGGCATTGGAGGCACTATCTCCTACCCAAGGAGTTTATGATCTTCTCGGACCACGAGGCCTTGAAGTACCTCAATACCCAACAAAAGCTCAATGCCCGTCATGCCCGTTGGGTATAATACATTCAGGCCTAAACCTTTATCCTCAAATAGAAGATGGGTAGTGAGAATCGTGCCGTCAATGCGCTGAGTAGGCGGGTAGCCTTGATTTCTACTATCTAGGTGGAAGTCACGAGATTTGAGAGAATCAAAGGGGAATATCTAAATTGCCCCAACTTTGGGACTCACTACAGCACCCTCTCCACTCAACCCCACAGGGAACATGAGGGATTCATACTCCAAGAGAGATATCTTTTCAAGGGAGCTAGGCTATGCATACCCCGAACTTCACTTCGGGACTTCTTAGTTTGGGAGTTGCATAGTGGTGGCCTAGCTGGTCACTTTGGAGTTCAAAAGACCATAGAGCTAGTTGAGAGGCAATTCCATTGGCCCAGTCTCAAGAAGGATGTGGCCAACATTATGGGACAGTGTCGCATTTGTGCCTCGGCCAAGCAAGTGAGATAAAACACTGGGCTTTACACACCCCTTCCCATCCCAGACCGACCTTGGGAGGACTTGAGCATGGACTTTATCCTTGGCCTGCCTAGGACCTTGCGTAAACATGATTCAATCTTTGTAGTTGTTGACAGGTTCTCTAAGATGGCCCAATTTATCCCATGCTCCAAGACTTCGGATGCTTCTAGGGTCGCCCGTTTATTCTTTGATGAGGTAGTGCGACTCCATGGATTAACTAAGACCATTGTGTTTGACCGAGATGTGAAGTTCACCAGTTACTTTTGGAAAACCCTCTGGCATCTGATGGGAACCCTCCTAAAATTCTCCACTGCTTACCACCCTCAAACCGACGGCCAAACTGAGGTCGTCAACCGAAGTCTTGGGAATTTGCTCTATTGTCTAGTTGGGGACCACCCCGGGAATTGGGATCTCCTCTTTCCCCAGGCCGAGTTGGCATATCATGATTCTATCAATAGGTCCATAGGCAAGAGTCCATTTGAGGTCATCCATGGTTACAGGCCTAGAAAGCCTTCAGATCTTATTCCCCTTCCCCCACACGCTAGAGTGTCAGTCTCAGCTGAGTCCTTTGCACAGCATATCAAAGAGTTGCATGATGACATCCGCAAGCATATAGGGAAAAGCAATGAGGCTTACAAAAGGCAAGCAGATGCTCGACGACGTCACTGTGAGTTCCAAGTGGGAGACTCGGTGATGGTGAGGACGGAGCGGCTCCTTCCGGGGCCTGCCTCTATGTTGAGGGCACGAGGTTCGGGACCCTTTCAAGTTCTGAAATGACTTAGCAGTAACGCTTATGAGCTGAACCTACCTGAGAGTTTTGGGGTACACCCTACCTTCAACGTGGCAGACCTGGTACCCTACAAGGGCCCCGCGGTGGGACCTAGTAAGGAGCTTGAGCCTTTACCCCCCCTTGAGAGAGACACCCACGGTGGGACACCACTTCCTAGCTTGAGAGGCCGACGTGAGCAGGTAGAGGCAATACTGGATAAGCAGAGTACCATTACCAGGCACAAGGTGTATCAGCGCTACCTAGTGAGGTGGAAGAACCATCCCCCGACAGAGGACACTTGGGTGAGCCGGGAGGATCTGCTGCGCCTTGACCTGGATATTTTGGAGTGCTACCATACCCAGGTGGACCCATACTTGACGGGGTCGAGTTCTCCCCACCCAGGGGGATTTGATGAGGGCATCTCACAGCACTCTCTTTGAGTCGGATCGCCTGCATCACTTTGAGGATGTCCGGCTATAATGATCGCATGTTATCTTCATTTCTTTGAGGTCTTATTTATGTATTTTCTTTATTGAGTCACGTTGTCATGAGTCCAATTTCCCTTGTTTTGTATTAATTGGGATTTTGTATCCTAGTTTGGGCCCATGTTGGTTGTTTAGGATAGCTTTGGTCTTTTGTGTAAATGCTAAGGGCATTTCGGTCATGTAAAGAGTTGGGTGCCTATAAATAGGACCCAACCCCCTCCCATTTGTAACACTTGAGGCTTGAGAGATTGAAGTCCATTTTGAGTGAATCCTCCCTCCCCCTAGTTGGAGTGTGACTCTCCTCTCTCTCTCTTCCTCTCTCTCTCTCTCCTCTCTTTCTCTCTCTACTCCCCTCTCCCAAGATGAATTCAAATCCGAATATCCCTCCACTCCCCTCTCCCAAGATAAATTTAAATTCAAATCTCCCTCCACTCCCACTTCCCAAGATGAATTTAAATTCGATTCTCCCTCCACTCTCACTTCCCAAGACACTTTCCCTCTTCCCAAGGTCTCCTCCACCCATTCCTAGGCACCCTTCTCTTATCCCAAGGTCTCCTCCACCCTTCCCTAGGCACCCACTAACTCCCCACCCTATCCCCAACTCAAAATTCAAATTTGTATCTCCCTCTATTCCCACTCCCCAAGACCCCTTCCCACTTCCCAAGAGAACCCTCCCTCTTCCCAAGGCATCCTCACCCTTCCCTAGACACCAATTAAATCCCCTCCCTATCTCCAATTCAAATTTGAATTTCATCCCCTACACCCCAAGATAGAACCCACCAATTCCCCCCATCCCCCCCTCTCTAGTGCACACCCAGCCCAGCCCCCATTCCAGCAACTCTATCCCCCTCCACACCTGCCACACATCCCCCTCTTGTCCCCCCTCCACCCCTTTCACCATTTGGCATGATCCCTTCACCCCCTTCTCTTGTCCTCTTGGAGATACACCAGAGGCCTGTTCGCATCTGTGGACATGCAGAGAATCAGTAGCTTGCAGCTCCAGCCACGACGTCATCTCGACATTTCTGAAATCCCAAGAGGTACCGTTGGAAGCGTCTCCCTGTCTTCTTCACAACGGCGGTGGTCTTATCCCATTCTGAGCTCGTGGCTGCCCAGCCGATCTCCCCCAACTGCGCATCTTCCTCCGGACTGCCAACCTGAAGCTGCTTGCAGAAGCTCCCACAGCCGGCCATCTGAGGATTTAGAGGCGGGGCTTGGCCAAGATCTTCTACGACGAGTCGCCTTCCAGTACCAATAAGCGGCTTCCCGATTGGACCCCGGACAATGGTGCTGAAGCAGCCAGAACCAGAGCAGTCCGGCCGTATTCCAGGTCCTACCCCGCCCAGCAACATCATCAGGGGAATTCAAGAAAATTCAGGCGTCCTCCTGGGTAAAGTGCGAGACTTTCGGCACTGGTTTCAGCCCATTTGGAGTTCGGTGGTGACCGTGGCGGTGACATCTTCGACTGTCTGTCCAGTGGTCCCAGAAGCTGGCAGCATCGGCGGAACTTGGCACGACGATTTCTAGCTTCACTTCCCCTCCCCGCCTGGTCGGCTTACAACCCCTCACTGTGTGGAGGTAGTATTTGGTTGTAAATCTCCTAACCCCCACCCCGAGATCCCCCCTCCTGCGAGAGGAGTAGTGTTGTAACCCACTTATTTTCAGGTCAAGTGCGATCACTGCGGCATGCGGGCGTATGCCCACGCTTCCCGGCACACCCTCGTCTCCTGTCGGGATCGGTGTTTTCACACCGGTCAGGTGAGCATCTGATACCCCCTTGTCTGGTTGCAATCTTTGCTTATTTAGTATAGTCTTTACTTGCTGTCGGTCGATGAGACGAGAGCCCGGACTCGCACACCACCTTAAGTGTGCCCACCGCGGACCGTGCGTGAGTGCCCCCCAACTCACGCCCAGGCGTGCCAGCCGCCCACAAAGTTGGGAATCCCAGGCCCTTAGGGGTCAGCCTAAGCCCGCTAGGTCTTTAGAATCGATTTGATGGGAATCGACATCGAGCATTGACTTTTTATTGTGTATTTGTGTCCTTTAGTTTATTTTTATATCCTTGGGAAAGTATGTTCACAATTGAAAGGTTTTTTAAGCTAATGTGTCATTCCCTAGGATTCTTTAGATTTTTGTGTAAAAGTCCAGTAGGACCCGTAAGGGGCCCCCATCTCTTTTCCTATTGGTCCACCTAAGTCTTAGGGCCCATGTGGGGTCAGTCAAAGGTTCAAGGTGGGCTTCTAGATGGCTTGACCATTCAAGGGGACAATTGGATTAAAAAGTCTAATATTCTAACCCTTAAAGTCCAAGATGCTTCCCCCTTATAATATAGTTTATCCAATGTTATATTTTTTATTTTTTTTGGTCATTTGACCACATGGGGAAGAAAATCCCCTCTCTCCCACGAAATTCCTAGCCCCCCACCCCTTGCCATTCTCTATATAAGCATATGTATAGTGTCATTAGAGATATTAGTGAGGAAAATTTATGAAATTGGCTTGAGCCATTGAAGGGTGTGCCCTTGTTCCTCTCTCCCTCCCCCTCTTGCAGATAGATTTCTGCTGAATCTTAGGTGTGAAGCCCTTCTATCTTCTCCTTAGCCCCTCTGAATTCTATTTCTGCCGCCGCCGTCGCCGCCATCGCGCTGCCGCCACCGTCATTGGAGTTCTGTCTCCATCAGGACAGAACCTCACCTCCAGATTTTTATCTTTTATTCTTGTTGTCTGATCGCGCCCTAATTTTGAGGGTTTATTCTATCCATCTCCCTTAACCTCCGGTTCAAATTTCGTGTCATTTGGAAGTCATTAGGTATTTTTCCCATATTTTTGTTTATCCTCTTAGTAATCTGCCCTTTTACAGATCTACGGGATAGAGTCACCTTGTCGCATTTTCCCCACCCACTTAAAAATTTTCAGAAAGTCCCAAAAAATTACTCAGTGTTCCACACATATATCCCCTTCCACCTTTATTTTCGTGGAGTCTAGAAAATTTATTTGACCCTCGGTCAAAGGTCAGTTTCAGGCAGATCCCTTGCTGCCCTCTGTGTCTGTCAGTCCGGGTCAAAAAAAAAAAAGTCTTACAGTCATTCTCATCTTCAATCCGTTCGGTGGATGAAGCTGTGAAAAATATATGTTGTAGATCTATGAGTTCTCTTTTCAACGGTACCATCCACGCCTCGATCGGCCTCCGAATCTGAGCGTCGTAATTCTTGCAGCCAAGGCGTGCAGATCTGTTCCCTATGCAGGTCCGAAATTGCAGCCCAGGAGAAATTCAAAAATAAATATCAAAAATCAACTTCAGGAGCCGCCATTTCAGGAAGTCATTCAGGGACGTCCTGCCATCGTCCCAGCCAAGCGGCGCCTCCAGAAGATCTTAGGAAGGCGACGTTCCTTTGGAAACTGTTGCTTGCTGTCCAGTGAGTCAGCAACCGAGTTGGCGCAGCACTGAGTTGGAATAGTGCCGAGTCGGACCAGCAGGCCGAGTTCGTGCCGTACGCACCTCCAGATTGCTGCCCGTCAACCCAGGGTCGGTCCTCCAGGGCCCCACTTGTAGCCCTTTACCTCCCTGCGTAGAGTGGGCAATAAAATTCACTATTGTAATTAACTTTTACCGTTGTACTGGGAGTTACCGTACTTGGCCGGGGTCGTCTTCCCCACGCCGAGAGTGTGGAGGTATCGTATTCGCTCACATCTCGGCATTTGCTTTATTTCGTATATATTTCTTTATGCCGCTGCTAGAGAGCATGCTAGAATCGTAGCTCGCTATACTTTTTATATCACCGCTGCTGCGAGAGAGAGCGAGACCATCCCGTGACCCGATCCGGGCACGAATTTATGAGTTGACCACCCTAGCTCTTTGCCAGTTTCTCAACCGCGCACGTCCGACGCTTCCCTCGTTAGGGACGATCGCGAGCTTTCTTAGAGTCCGAGGATCGCATATCCATTTGGAGTCGAGTCGCGTGTCCGTCGCGCATCAATTTGGTATCAGAGCGCCAGGTTGAGTCTATGGTAGTATTTGGTCAAAAACAAAAAAAAAGTGTCATTTACGTCTAGTCATTGTCTAAGTCGGTCTAAGGTTGCATCCGCATACCATTGTTCGGTATATAAAAAGGTGTTGTCCGAACGTTAGGCTACGCCTATCGGGAAGGCCGCATACTTGCGCGAGTGATCTTCGGATCGATTAACTCCGCCACGTACCGAATCTTGGTCGTGTCTAGGTTGGTAGTCGAGTCGGCATTCCAACTTTGCATTACTTAGGGTCGTGTCTAGTGTTTTATCCTAGTGTCGGCATGGCCATCCACTAGCTTCCCCGTGTCCCATGGATTACCAAACGCCCGGATCTTATCCATGGTGGCGATACTATCTAAGATGCGAGAACCACCCGGACCATCCCAAAAGGCCTATAACCCGGGACTTCTATGGCTCCGAAAACCAGAGTGACTACTTAGAGTGGGAAGCCGTTATGAACGACTACTTTGAGTGTTACCTTATGTCCGGTCCCGCGCAAGTCGACTTTGCCAAAAGGTGACTTTTTTATGAATCCGCCGAAACATGGAGGGACATCAAATATTTTTGGGTGGATAGGAGACTAAGGCCCATCGAGTCATGGTGGGATATGAAGAGAACGCTTAGGAGGGTCTACCTTCCCCGCCCACCTACCTCCAACCACGGGGGTCATACCACTAGCCAATCCCACCAACTCACCCACAATCAAGTGGGCCGCACTTCCAACCAACCCCACCCCTTCACCTCCATCCAAGTCCACCAAAGCAACCCCAATCAAGTGGCCCTCCATGTCGCCTCCAACCAACCACCCCTTGGCACCTCCGTCCAATCCCACCCAATCGCTTCCAACCAAGAGAAAACCCCACTTATAGTCGAGTCTAGGTCCGCATACGGGCCGAGAGATGAGGAGCGAGTCCACCCCGAGGCCCCTACTCCAACCCGCACCTTAGATGAAATCAAGAAAATGCTTTCGGATTGGTTGGAAAGGATAGAAAGGACACATGCTCCTTCACCACCCGTGAGTGCTCCATTGCCACTTTCTACTTCCGAACTTTATTCGGAACCATCTTATTTGAAGCCACCCAAGCCCGAGCCACCCATGTTTCTAACGGGTACACTTTTCATCGCCGAGCCGCTTCTTAGTTGGCTCAAGGATGACTTGGTCCCACTTCCTTACCCATCTATGGACCCCACCTTACCTCTAGTGCCCGTCAACTCCTACCATACGACATTCTGGTCTAGTCACCATGTTGATACCTTGGATGACCTTGTTATGGGATTAGACTCGCAATGGCAGTTGACGCACTCCTTGGCCCGAAGCTTCGACCAACCCACTAGTCTTAGCTTCACCCATCCGGCCTTAGGGACCATTACCTCCGTGTGCACCGTGGGTTGTGTCAGCACGGAGATTCTCTTATTCCTCCTTATGTCGGCCGAGCCTGACTTCATACCCTTTTTCCCAAGGGAGGAATCTTATTTCCTACATATGATCACCGTCCCATCTACCACAATGTATGAAGGTGACCATACACACCTTCAAGACTTCCATACATGGGACCGTGACTTGTGGGAACCCACCACAAGGGGTCATACATTCTTTGATCCCTTTGACCCATTCCCTAGTGGGCCCCTTGACCCTCCATATATACTTCATTTCTTCGAGGGAGTCCACTACCACACCCCTACCCCACGGGCCGGGTCATCTATACCCACAAAGCCCAATCTCGATACACCCACACCCGGCTCTCCTAGCCCTCTCAAGTCTCCCAAATCCAAAGGGCCGTTCATGCATGACTGGGTCATACTTGGGCGTCTAGGTGTTTCCTATACCACCAACCTTCGGGTACATAAGATGCATGCATGGCACATATTTGAATGTCCTGGTCCGCCGTCACCCATGTACGGGTCGGATTAACATTAGGTTTGTTTAGGGTCCTTGTGAGTCTTTGTTTCATTTGTTTGTCGAGTGCATTGTGTGTCTGTGCATACGTTGAGTCGAGTCGATTTTGTACGCTCGCGTTGTTAGTCCCTTTCGAGTATGAGACTTGTCGGACTATTGGGATCGGTTCTACTCCACATATCGGATCTAGTCACATAAGGGACCCGTGGTGATTCCTAGTGAGTCTTTGAGCCGCCTCCCTCATTTGAGAGTGACCCCACCCTGGAGTGTCCACCTCTAGCCTCATTCCCATGGCAGCGTGCGCATATCGAATCTATACGAGATGCGCATGTGTCGATTGCTTGGAGTGGAGTGTACTCCGCGCTTCCAGGTTCGGTGATGGATCCGCCGTAGCTACTCGAGCAGCCGTACCCCTTACTCGACGGGGTCGAGTTCTTCCCACCCGGGGAGAGTTAATGGGAATCGACGTCGAGCACTGACTTTTTATTTTACATTTATGTCCTTTAGTTTATTTTTATATCCTTGGGAAAGTATGTTCATAATTGTAAGGCTTTATAAGCCAATGTGTCATTCCCTAGGATTCTTTGGGTTTTTATGCAAAAGTCCAGTAGGACCCGTAAGGGCCCCCCATCTCCTTTCCTATTGGTCCACCTAAGTCTTAGGGCCCATGTGGGGTCAGTCAAAGGTCCAAGGTGGGCTTCTAGATGGCTTGACCATTCAAGGGGACAATTGAATTAAAAAGTCTAATATTCTAACCCTTAAAGTCCAAGATGCTTCCCCTTTATAATATAGTTTATCCAATGTTGTATTTTTTATTTTTTTTGGTCATTTGACCACATGGGGAAGAAAATCCCCTCTCTCCCACGAAATTCCCAGCCCCCACCCCTTGCCATTCTCTATATAAGCATATGTATAGTGTCATTAGAGATATTAGTGAAGAAAATTTATGAAATTGGCTTGAGCCATTGAAGGGTGTGCCCTTGTTCCTCTCTCCCTCCCCCTCTTACAGATGGATTTCTGCTGAATCTTGGGTGTGAACCCCTTCTATCTTCTCCTTAGCCCCTCTGAATTCTATTTCTGCTGCCGTCGTCGCCACCATCGCACCGCCGTCGTGCCGCCGCCACCGTCATCGGAGTTCTATCTCCATCAAGATAGAACCTCACCTCTGGATTTTTATCTTTTCTTCTTGTTATCTGATCGAGCCCTAATTTCGATGGTTTATTCTATCCATCTTCCTTAACCTCCAGTTCAAATTTTGTGTCATTTGGAAGTCATTAGGTATTTTTCCCATATTTTTGTTTGTCCTCTCAATAATTTGCCCTTTTACAGATCAATAGGACAGAGTCACCTTGTCGCATTTTCCCCACCCACTTACAAAATTTCTAAAAATCCCAAAAACTTATTCAGTGTTCCACACATATATCCCCTTCCACCATAATTTTCGTGGAGTCTAGAAAATTCATTTGACCCTCGGTCAAAGGTCAGTTTCAGGCAGATCCCTTGCTGCCCTGTGTGTCCATCAGTCCGGGTCAGAAAAAAAAAGTCTTTTAGTCATTCTCATCTTCAATCCGTTCGGTGGATGGAGCTGTGAAAAAGATATGTGGTAGATCTATGAGTGCTCTTTCCAACGGTACCAGCCACGCCTCGATCGGCCTCCGGATCTGAGCATCGTCATTCTTGCAGCCGAGGCGTGCAGATCTGTTTCCTGTGCAGGTCTAAAATTGCAGCCCAGGAGAAATTCAAAAACAAATATCAAAAATCAACTTCAGGAGCTGCCACTTCAGGAAGTCGTTCAGGGACGTCCTGCCATCGTCCCAGCCAAGCGGCGCCTCCAGAAGATTATAGGAAGGCGACGTTCCTTTGGAAACCGTTGCTTGCTATCCAGTGAGTCAGCAACCGAGTTGGTGCAGCACCGAGTTGGAATAGTGTCGAGTCGGACCAGTAGGCCGAGTTCGTGCCGTACGCACCTCCATATTGCTGCCCGTCAACCTAGGGTCGATCCTCCCGGGCCCCACTTGTAGCCCTTTACCTCCCTGCGTGGAGTGGGCAATAAAATTCACTATTGTAATTAACTTTTACCGTTGTACCGGGAGTTACCGTACTTGGCCGGGGTCGTCTTCCCCACGCCGAGAGCGTGGAGGTATCACATTCGCTCACATCTTGGCATTTGCTTTATTTCGTATATATTTCTTTATGTCGCTGCTAGAGAGCATGCTAGGATCGTAGCTCGCTATACTTTTTATATCACCGCTGTTGCGAGAGGGAGCGAGACCGTCCCGTGACCCGATCTAGGCACGAATTTGTGAGTTGACCACCCTAGCTCTTTGCCGGTTTCTCAACCGCGCAAGTTCGACGCTTCCCTCGATAGGGATGATCGCGAGCTTACTTAGAGTCCGAGGATCGCATATCTATTTGGAGTCGAGTCGCGTGTCCGTCCCGCATCACGATTGGGTCCCACCTTGGACCCTCGCCATCATCCCCCGGTCACCATCGGGAGATCGTGTGCGCCGTGCGAGTGAGCCGCTAGCGTGAGTCTGACTTCTACTTTGTATGCTTATGGGTCTAGGTCTTAGGTTCAACAAGTCATCCCTTATCACCCTTGGGCTGTGCCACATCATGTAGTTAACTCATTGCATTATTTTCAAAACCCAAAAGAAAAAAAATCATCATTTGTTCATAAACCATTCATATAGGAATTAATTCATTAAATTGTAAGTCGCATTGCTTTCCAACTGAAAAAAAAATAAAACATATTTCTTTGGGCCCTTTTTGCATTGCATGCAGGGTAGGAGATCCCTACAGCCACACTTAATAGGACCCATTGAAAACATAGAGAGGTTAGTGCATCATCCTCAACTTAACCTCATGGCTGATCAAAACCAAAACCAAGTTCCCAAACAGATGAATGACTATTTCATGCCAAACCAATACCAACCATCCTTCTATGTCCAAGCACCTTAGAACCAGGATGTTCAATATGATATCAAGTCAAGTACCATCCAAATGTTGCCATCTTTCTATGGAAATCTCAATGAAGACCCGTACAAACATCTTGATGAGTTCCTTCAGATTTGCTCAACTGTTAAAATCTAAAACTTCTCAGATGATGCTCTTAAGTTTACTCTCTTCCCATTCTCCCTTAAGGACAAAGCCAAATATTAGTTAGGGGCCTTCGGAAGGACAATCGACACTAGGGGAGAGATGCAAAATGAATTTTTGAAGAAATTCTATCCCATAGGGCGAACAAACACAATGAGAAGAGCCATAACTGGATTTACTCAAAATCTTGGGGAACAGATACATGAGGCTTGGGATAGATTGAAAGATCTATTGAGAAAATGTCTCCATCATGGTCTGTTAAGATGGCAAATTGTTCAAGCATTTTATGAGGGATTAACAGAGAACTATAGACAAATGGTGGATGCTTCATGTGGGGGAGTGTTTATGAGCAAGAATGAGGATGAGGCTTACGATTTATTTGAAATGCTTAGTGAAACTCCATTAGTCAAGCCTCACTAACTTCATATGAAAGAATGATTGGGCCAAACAAGAGGGCCGAGCTTTACGAAGTTAAGAATTAAGGGGAGTGTGAGAACAAAATGGATATCAATGCCATAACTCAAAGGTTGAATAAAATGGATTTGTTGGTCCCAGGAGATTGAGAAGGTTGATATGGTAGCTTAGAAGCTAGACCAGTTGTTCGCTATGAATAGGCAGGAACCTTCCTTACCTTCTGCTCCTCAACAATCTCAACAGTTCTCAACTCCCACTCTTGAAGAAATTTGTGCTTTGTGTTCCAGCCCTAGCCACGCTGTGATTGATTGCCCCACGGCGGCCCAACTTCCATCTTTTATCCAAGAACAGATCTTTGCTGCTCAAGGTGTCTCCAAATCCGCATATGATCCCTATTCTAATACCTATAATCCAAGTTGGAGGAATCACCCCAATTTCTCTTGGAAGACTCAGCAAGGTCTATCCACTCAATCCAATCCTTCACACCATCCAGTCCCAAAACAATCTTTTCATATGCCAAGTCAATCTAACCATAATTTCTCTTATCAGTCTCCTTTCAACAACACTCATTTCAGCAACCTCCATTTCATCAAACTCAGGCCCCATACCCTCAAGCTCAATTCTCTTAGTGCCAGTTTCAGCAATTTCCTACACATCATTCCCATCAACCACAATATCAACCACCTCTCACTCAGCCCAATTTTGATGACAAATTCGAACAACTCCAACAACTCACCCTTACTCAGGCGCAGTACATTTCTAAGTTGGAGAATCAGATAGGGCAGTTAGCAGCAAATAGCATGAGGAGAGAGATAGGCCAACTTCCTAGCCAACCAGTGGCTAACCCCCGAAATCAACAACCCCCAAGTTTCCCTCAAAGAGCTCCCATTCTTCCTCAACCCAATCAACCTCAGCCGCCCCCTCCTGTATGTCCTCAATTCGAGAATGCCAAAGCCATCTCTACTCTTAGGAGCGAGAAGATTCTTAGTGACCCTTATCAGGCTAGGGGTGTTGGAAGCAGTTCGGGCCAAGAAGCCCATGTAGACAGTGATAGTGAGGATGAGGAGCCTATGATCATACAAGAGAAAAAGAAGCCGAAAGGAGGGAAAAATAAGCTGGATAAAGGAAAAGCAAATGTTGATGAAAGACCACGAGAGTATGTGCCTAAGGTCCCTTTCTCGGATGCTTTGAAGTCAAAAGCTTAAAGAAAAACACCGGTCCAACAAGAAGAGCTAATGGAGCTGTTTAAGCAAGTAAACATCAACATTCCTCTCTTAGATGCGATCAAACATGTGCCGGCATACGCAAAGTTTTTTAAAGAGCTGTGCACACCAAAAAGGGAACCAAAGGCAATAACACAAAAAATCCGCTTATCCGAGGACGTCAGTTCTGTTGTTATGAACCATTTGCCTAAAAGGCTGAAGGACCCCGGAGCCCCACTAATTTCATGTGATATAGGTGGAATGACATTTGATAGAGCATTGCTGGACCTTGGAGCCAGTGTGAATATGTTGCCCACCTTTATTTATGAACAGTTTGATCTGGGGGAGTTAAAGCCCATGTCCATAATCCTTCAATTGGCATATTGTTTTGTGAAAGCACCAAGGGGTCTGTTGGAAGATGTGATTGTGAAAGTTCATGAATGTTATTTCCCAGTGGATTTTCTTATTCTGGATATGGCCTTGTCCCAGGAACTCAAGCACACACCTATCATTTTGGGACGTCCGTTTCTAGCTACAGCAAAGGCCAATATAAATTGTGCCACGAGAATGATGGATATTTCCTTTGGAGGCGAGAAAGTGTCTTTGAATGTGTTTAAGGCATCTCAGTACCCAGACCATGAAGAAGAATGCAATATTGTTGACATATTTGAAGAGCTGATTGATGAAAGCCCGGAGGTTAACAAGGATTTGATAGAATAGGATAGTATGCTCTAGGATTCACCTATCCTTTGTGCACCCCACTCTAGAATTGAGCTACTCCCTCCATTGCAAGCTGAACCCACTCTACCATCTCTAGATCAGCCACTCGTTCTGGAATTGAAACCTCTGTCGGACTCTTTGAAGTATGCCTATCTAGGCTCTGACCAAACTCTGCCCGTAATCATTGCTTCCAATCTCACCTCTACCCAAGAATCTCAACTCTTAGATGTCCTTAAGGAACACAAGGGGGCAATAGGTTGGTCAGTGGCAGATTTGAAAGGAATAAGTCTGGACATATGTATGCATTACATTTATTTAGAGGACAATGCCAAACCAAGCAGAGAAACACAACGTCGGCTGAATCCTAACATGAAGGAAGTAGTAAAGAAAGAAGTTGTTAAGTAGTTGGATGTCGAGATTATTTATCCCATCTCAAATAGCAAATGGGTCAGCCCAACCCAAGTAGTTCCCAAGAAGTCAGGGCTGACAGTTGTAACAAATAAGAAAGGAGAGGAAGTGCCCACACGACTATAAACGGGGTGGAGAGTTTACATTGATTATAGAAAATTGAATTCTGTCACAAAGAAAGATCATTTCCCACTCCCATTCATCGATTAGATCTTGGAAAGACTGGCTGGGCAGAAATATTACTGCTTCTTAGATGGTTACTCCGGATACAATCATGTTGCAATTATCCCGGAGGATTAAGAAAAAATAATTTTCACGTGCCCCTATGGCACATTTGCTTTCAGAAGAATGCCTTTTGTGCTGTGCAATGCCCCCACCACCTTTCAACGATATATGATGTCAATCTTTTCAGAAATGGTGAGGGAATGTTTGGAAGTTTTTATGGATGATTTTTTGGTTTTTTGTTCTTCATTTGAGGATTATTTGAAAAACTTGACTCAAGTTCTAAAGATGTGCATTGATTCAAATCTGGTATTGAGTTGGGAGAAGAGCCACTTCATGGTGAGAGAAGGGATAGTTTTAGGCCATGTAGTTTCAGAAAGGGGAATAGAGGTTGACAAAGCCAAGATTGACTTGATTTCCAATCTTTCTCCCCCTTCATCTGTTAAACAAATCCGATCATTTCTTGGCCATGCAGGTTTCTACAGAAGATCCATCCAAAACTTCTCCACCATTGCTCGACCTCTCACACAATTGCTAGCCAAGGACACTCTCTTTCATTTTGATGATTCTTATCTTGAGGCATTTAGTTCTTTGAAAGTGGCCCTTACTCAAGCTCCTATTCTTCAATCTCCTGACTGGTCGCTTCCCTTTGAGATAATGTGTGATGCCTTAGATTATGCTGTTGGAGCTATCTTAGGTCAGAGAGTTGAAAAGAAGCCTGTGGTGATATACTATGCGAGCCGCACCCTCGCTGATGCACAGATGAACTACACTACCACAGAGAAATAACTATTAGCTATTGTGTTTGCCCTGGAGAAATTTTGATCATATATGTTAGGGGCAAAGATCATTGTTTATTAAAATCACTCAACATTGAAATTTCTGCTCTCCAAAAAGGAAGCCAAACCCTATCTCATCCGGTGGATTTTACTATTGCAAGAGTTTGATCTAGAGATTAGAGACAAGAAGGGCTTGGAAAATGTTATCGTTGATCACTTGTCAAGAATTGTCATACCTAAAAGTGCCCCAATGTCTGATTCTTTTCATGATGAGCAAATTCTTTCCATCTCTCACACAACAACCCCCTGGTTCGCTCACATAGTCAACTATCTGGCAGTAGGTCAAATTCCAGGAGGATGGTCTAAGTAGGAGAAGGATCGATTCTTTTCAAAGGTAAGGCACTATTTTTGGGAGGATCCAGAGCTATTTCACATGGGTCCCGATTAGATCATTAGAAGATGTGTCCCCGAGGAAGAACAACAATCTGTGCTGAATTTCTGTCATCATTCTGCTTGTGGGGGACATTTTTTCAGAAAGAAGATTACGGCAAAAGTTATACAAAGTGGATTTTATTAGCCCACTTTATTCAAGGATGCTTATGAATACTCTAAAACTTGTTTGAGGTGTCAAGCCGTTGGCAACATTTCGAGGACATATATGATGTCGTTAAATCCCAGTTTAATAGTAGAAATCTTTGATGTTTGGGGAATTGACTTTATGGGACCGTTTCCACCATCTTTTGGAAATGAATACATCTTGGTGGCGGTCGATTACATGTCAAAATGGATTGAAGCTATAGCCATAAGGAAAAATGACCACAGCGTTGTGATGAAATTTGTTAAGAAAAATATTTTTTCTAGATTCGGGTGTCCGAAGGCTATTATCAATGATGGGGGTTCTCACTTCACCCATTCTTAGTTCTGAGTTTTGCTCCGAAAATACGGAATCACTCACAAGTATGCAACCCCTTATCATCCCCAAACTAGAGGCCAGGTAGAAGTTTTCAACAGGGAGATAAAAAATATCCTGCATAAAATAGTTCGACCGGATAGGAAAGACTGGTCCGAGAGACTAGATGATGCACTCTAGGCTTATAGAATTGTATTTAAAACTCCCATTGGCATGTCGCCTTACTGTCTCATTTTTGGAAAAGTCTGCCACTTGCCCGTAGAACTAGAACATAGAGCATACTGGGCCATCAAGCAAGTTAACTTCAATCTCACTCAAGCAGGGTCCCAAAGAGCTCTACAAATGAAAGAACTGGAAGAACTACGTAATGAAGCCTATGAGAATTCTAAAATCTACAAAGACAAGATGAATACTTTTCACGATAAACATATTCAAAGGAAAAAATTTCAACTAAATCAAAAGGTTTGACTTTTTAATTCTAGGCTGCGCTTGTTCCCCGGAAAGTTGAAGTCTAGATGGGACGGACCGTTTGCGGTCATTAAAGCTTTTGACCATGGTGTTGTAAAATTTTTGAATCCTAATAATTGCCAAATTTTCATTGTCAACGGCCAACGGTTGAAGCCCTATTTGGAAAATGAGCAAATGTAAAAGGAATATGTTACTTTGAGTGATGTGGAATAGATCTTTAAGAGCTTTCATGCGTCTGGCTGAAGACGTTAAACTTAACGCTTCTAGGAGGCAACCCAAGGCTTTTGATGTTTGTATTTTAGTGTTTTACAGTAGATAGGTCGGGACGAAGACGATGTCGCCATCAATTTTAAAGAACTTCTCGCCCCATACATCAGGTTGTTTCTCTCCTACTCAGACGCATTTCTGGTTACATTGCTACTTTCATATGTCATTGAGGACAATGTCATTCAAGTTGGGGGGGGGGAGAGAAATTTTTTCATGATGCATATAATACAACCTGATAAGAGCTTTTTGCATACCATTTGTGCATGAAAAAGATGAAACCTCCAATTGAATTCTCTTGATTTATGCTTTTATTAAAAGTAATTCTAGAATGAAAAAGGCTAGGAAAAGGATGATGGAAAAGTTATTCAATCTAGCTACAAAAAATTGATATAAGAATCTCTTTAAAAGTTCATGCATACTTTAAAAAAATGAAATTCACTCTGCAAGCTAGTGAAACAAATAGGACAAGCCTTCTATTGTTTTGAGTATTATGTTTGACGCTCTGCACTTCTCAAAAAGGAGATACTTTCAAGCTTTCTGTCGAAGTTATCGATAAGTTCAAAAGGACATTGAAAAAAATGATGAATTCACCATGAAAAATATCCTTAATCTTAGTACTCAGGCCTAATTCACCTAAGACGTATTGAGGTTTGCGTCAAATGGAAAAGGGAACCTTGATCTGCGAAACCGGGCCTACTTCTCCTAAGATAAGAGTCGAGGTTCGTGTTAAACAGTGAAGGGTAGTGCAGCATCATGTGTGAAGAAAAGATATAAGATCCCAAGGGGACAATGAAATAAGGCAGACTAAAAGCTGGTGTGCTTAATACTCCAAGTTAGGAGGTGCAGGGTTGAAAGACACATTCTTGGAATAACAAATGTGGGATGCAATTATCTTAACTGTGGATTTGGTATTACACATGCACAAGTGCTATTGAACTTTCAGATGCATTCTTAAAATCACGATCTAAGGCTAGTGCATATTAATACTTCCGGATTCCTAATCCTTGGTTAATTCTATGAAAGAAGAACTGAATATAGAAGTATGAATTTTGTAGACTCTTGTTAGTCCTAAAATTTAATTATTTGCATTGCTAAGGGTCTAGCAATGAGTAAGCTGGGGGGTGTGATGAATATCACATTTCATATCATAACTTGCATCACATACATATTCTTTTCGTAACAAAAGTACAAAGTTGTGCAGCATGGATAGTTAATTCCACTCTCACATATCATTTGAGTCTGCATGTATTTTATCATCATTTCTGAGTAAAAATGACAATGTGAGAATTATTCAAGAAGTTGCACAACTATTTTTAGATGAAAGAGCAGTGATTTGTTGAGTTTTTACAGGACCAGAAGAAGAGGTGCCCAGGCTCCCAGGTGCCCCTTAAAGGGCGCCCAGTACACCAGGCACCTCCTCTAGACATGCTGAAAGACAGGGAAGAGAGAGAAGATAAAGATAGACACGAAGAAGGCACCGCCTCCCTATCTTCCACATTTCTCTTCTCAACCCCTCTCACATTCTTTACGTAGTTTTATTTCAATTCCATGCACCTTTTCTTTCTTTTTGTTTAAGCTCACTCAAACTCGGATTTTCTCAAATACAAGTAATTTTCCAACTAAGCTTAATTGAAAATATTTCTTCCTCGTGGGATCGACCCGTATTCTCATCACTTTACTTGAATTTTCAAAACTATTTAAGTGAGTGAGTGTGGTTATAAATTTTAAAATTATGTGTAGTATGGCATATTTTAAACGACATTTACCTAGCGCATCACTTGCAGACTCCCAAAAAGAAAGAAAGAAAGAAATTTGTTGGCCTGCCAGTGGCTGGGTCGACCCAGTCCATGGCTGTGTCGACCCTGCCCCCTGTCAGCCGGCCCTCTACTGATTTTTGACTAAAACTCTAAAAAAAATCCATAAAAAAAGAAATGAAATGATGATGAATAACTGGTTGTAATAGTCAGGTAATGATGAAAATATTCAAGATAAAAATATAAAATGGGTAAATGATAGAAAATCTCAAAAAAGGTGAATAAAATAACACCCTCATTAAGAGAATTCAAACGGTGTGTTGTCCGGATTTCTTCCCTTTCACCCCGAGTAAGGGGAAATATTTAAGATGACCTTGCAGGTCATGCCTGACTCGCGAGGATTACCCCGTTATGGCCATCAGACGACCTCGCACTGGGCTGATAAGTTTGCGGAATTTGACCCGTTTGGCCGAGATTCAATTGAATTTTGCCATTCTCTCATGTATTGAACTTGCCGTGCCTCGACATACATATGTTCTTTTTTTTTTACCGACATGCTAATGACGGTTTTAAACCCGGACATCCGCCCGAATATGAAATGGTCGACATATGATCGATATGATCTCTTTTAAATGTCTTTCATATCCCAATAGAGGGATTTTAATGCTTTTTAATGCGTTATTCCCGTTTCTCATAAAAATTGGTATTTAGGCCATGAGGTCCCATTTCTTGGCGATTAATCAAAGATTTTTCTCTCTCCGAGGGGATGTAATTAATGTCGTGACCTTTATGGCACGGTGGGTTTCTAGTCCCGACCCGATACTCACAATTGTCTGGTTAGTCAGACGGAGTGCACCACGGGCTTTGGATCACTCTAGTCTCAAAGCCCGAACACATTGTCACTCACGTGACTGGCACGCCCTCGCACGATAAAATCGTAAAAGACACCATGATATTTCTTTATTTTAAAAGAAATCTGAATGCGTCCACAAGTTGGCACACCCGGTGGGACTGGACCACCTTTCATCTTTTTGCCAAGATTTGGGGCCTCATGGCCTCTTCTTAAAATTCTAACCTTCATCAATTTGAAATTGCAGGGTTGAATTTCAACAAACACAATGGCAGTAACTTTTGGACCGCTTATGGTGGCCAGCCATGCCGAGCATGGCTACCTTGCTTTGTCGACCCGGTTCGGCAGCTTTCCTCCTATTGTGGGCTTCCCCAACTTCTTGGGGGTGGCCTTCGTCGAACTCCTGGACGTCCAGGAGAACAACTCCATCGCCACTGCAATGGCGACACCGAAGAAGACTGAAGCGGTGGGCAACCACGTCCACCACACTCACCACCTCACCTCAAGTAACGAGAGGTGCACCCCTGTTGCCAGGAGGGTAGCCAAGAAGAATGCTGGCACACTACAAAGCCAACTCTCCACCTCGGGCAAATCTGTATTCTTCGGAGGCATCTGAGCTTTCTGAATGGCCGATAGGCCAAGGTCGCGCCCGATAGGGCAATTCCAATGGTGCCAGTGCACAACTCCTTTCAAGCACTGGCCCAAGAGAAACCAAACTGCTTCAAGTCCAAATCAAAGGGGGTGGGTGGCCCCAAAGCCAAATAGATTCAAGTATATTCGGGTGCCCAAGCGGACTTGGCCCCGAGCTTCAACTTAGCCAGGCGAGGCACCGCGGACCCTTGTCAAAGAAACCATCCGGGATGAGACTGTGGCGGTCGTCACCGTAAATGTAATCACAACTGAAGATGACGGTGGAAGGCCATCCACGTCATCTGAAGAAATTCCAGTTGAGGAAAGAGGTGTCACCTTCAATCCCTACATGCATGACCCCGCTGTACTGATGCTGTTGCAAGAATACCGGCAGGAAATTGAAATATTGAAGAAGCAACTGGATGTGAAGAATGCACATGCATCTACCTCCAAGCAGGCCGAAGTCCCCCTCGGGACACCCGGGGACAATGGCCAAATCCTCTAAGCGTAACGACCCAAGATCCAGATACCGGGAAGGACCTGATACCATTAGAATCCTGGTCTGCCACCCACGAGCCGGAGGGCTCGTAAGGGTTAAAGGATGTGTATGAGTGGAGGTATACAGGAATAAGAAATAAAGCAGGAACAACAATAATAAAAATTAAATAACTAACTAAAGAGTCTAGTGTAAAAAGTATAGTCTACAGAAATAAAATGTACCCAATGCCGAGTGAACACTCGGCGCAGCGAGCTGGCAACTATGAACCTCCACACTGTGCCTCCGAACCTCGAGGAGAGACCACCACACTTGAAAAGCAAGGGGTGAGCCTCGTCTCACTGGCTTAGTAGGGGTCCTGCGGAACACCAACCGTAAACAACGGCGGTAACGGAAAGCAGCAACAACAGCAGGAACAGTGGTAAAACCTCTGCTCTACAGCTACTCCTACTATACCAAAAAACACACCCCAATCTCACAGTCGGGGGACCATCGGACTAACGAAAAAACCCTAGCTATGCTGCCATGAGAAACACCATGACAACGATGCCGCAGAGGCCCATCCTCGCTGACTAAAGCCTATCCCAAGACCATGCGGTCTGGGAGCGCGGTCACGACCTCGCTGTCGTAAACCGGGTGCCATCTAGTGAAAACCCACGGTAACCCTACAAGAAACCCTAGACCACAGTGTCGGGAAATGCTCAGAAACCACATATAAAACTACGAAGGAACTCACCTCGGGTGATAGGAGTACTACCCACTAGAAGCAAAGTCAGATGCATCCACTAACATCTTAGTATGCGCCTTACGTGTCTCCCTCGCCCCAGGTGGAAACCTGAGACACCGTACTAGTAACCACAAAATAGGGGTCAAGTCGGGGTCGTGCTCATCAGCACGCATCCGAAGTCCCCGACCATGTGTGCACACACAGACTGACTGCATGTGTCAGGCCCTCTAGCTGGTTTCCCTCCCGGCTCGGACTCGAGCCGGTACAGGGGAGGCCCTACGGTAACCAGCCTAAAAACCGTCTCTCTCTCGGGAGTCTCTCTCCACCTACTCCCTGGTGGGTATGCACATGCGTGCAAAGGCAAGCTAAGACTAGTGCGGGCTCACTGAGTTACAAACGACTCTCGGAAGAACCCTACGGAATACGGACAGGCTACGCACGAGCCCATCATAAATTAGCTCGAAAAATAGGTGGCACGATGCCACCGGACTATGGGCAGTCTACTAAACCTATTAAACCTAATGCCCCTCGAGTCGCAAGACTCGGGTCAAGGCTGTTGCACAGGACAGCCCTAGGCCATCAATCTAGCCTACCCCTAGGTAAGAAGCCTCTGTAAAATAATCCTCAAGACAGTCCATGACCGCTGAGCTTAATCCCTTCCAAAGGGAAGCTAAGAAACCCTCCAGCCCTCGGCTGGGTAATTGGACTCGCAGTCCACAGGCCATATGCATGGCCCACATGGAAACCGCTTTCCGAACAAGCTCACGACGTGCGGGAATCGCCCTCCGCACTCATGTCGATATACAACGACTCGATCAAGCGCAACACGGAAGCCCAGAACATAAGAGGGTCACCTGGACTCCTAAAACCCACTGGCACGCTAATAGAGGTAAAATTATACCTCCGGACACCCAGAAACACGGTCATGGTACCTGTTGGGTCCCGTAGTACAGGAACACAGTTCTAGAGGGGGGGTGAATAGAACATTCTATTAAAAATATGTCCAATTTCAATCTTAAACCAGCCCACAGCGGAATTAGAAAATTTAACGAGATTGAGGAATTTAAACTAAATAGAATAAATGTGATTCTCTCAATCTCACCGGGCTCACACGATTGCGAAAACGGATTAAACAATGAAGCAAACAATCACACAATTCAAACCATAATACAATGGAATTTTTAAGGTGGTTCGGGACCACGACGGTCTCCCTACGTCCACCCCTCACCAAACCGGTGAGGCTTCACTACTGTACAAAACAGCCCGGGGATAAATCCCCCCACACACATGGAGTCAAGCTCCAACACACACACATAGGGAGACGCCTACACAACCATACGTGAGTAAACTCCCAACCACACACGGGGAACACACCCCAAGATATGTCCAAGAACACACGCGGATATGCTTCGCATAAAACAACGCACACACGTCAACACAAACACTCGGAGAACCCTTTCTCCAAACCCCCACACAATATATCCTTCCAGAAATTTAAGAAGCGAAGATAAATATATGCATTGAGCCCCAAATAAACCCTAGAGACTGAATCAAAGAAGATAAAGCATGTATGAAGCTCCCCCTTCAAGAAAGAGTCCGGCTCTTCTTGGCTCGTTGTCGGATGGCCGCGATTTGACGTCCTCGCGTTCCTCTCTTTGAGACGCTTCTTTTCTTCTTCTACCACGAGCTCCAAATCCTCATGGATGGAGATGAAATCAGCCTTGCAAGAGCTCCTCTTGCTTTCCCCCCTTTTCTTCTCCTACAAGACAACACAGAGAAGCATTAGGGTTCTTATCTCCCAAAATAGGAGTTCACATTCATATATATAGAGGAGTGGGGAAAAGACACATAAAACCCTCCCAAAGTGTATTAGAAACACTTAAATATGATTAGGAACTAATGGGAGGTGTTATGGTAAAGTTTAGAAATGTTTTCATTAGGTTTCGAACGCTCCCGGAAATCCCGTGCCGGAATGGGTCGACCCCATGGGTTGACCCCTGGGCAACCAGAGGGCGGCCGAGGCTAAAAATAAATCTAGCACTCAGGGGTCGACCCCATGGGTCGACCCATGCAAGCAGACTACGTAAAAAGGCTTCTGTCCGGCCCCAAACCATTGGGGGTCGACCCTATGGGTCGACCCATGTCAGAATGGGTTATAAAAATATGTTAAGCCTCCATGAATCCAAGGGAATAAAAGTGATTAGATGTTACCATAATCCCATGAAGATTAACCATGTATTTTCATCCTGAAATCATGAAAAAAGAAGAGGTTAGATGAGAATCAAAATTCATGAACCAAGCATTAACTCTTTGAACTAGTTCATATAAAAATACATCATTGAACACATTCAATCATGTATTTGACTTCTCAATTCATCCATTAAAAACACATTCACCATATGATAAGGTTTTGATATGATGAACATGAATCTCTCACTTAATCAAATATAATGACACGGGAGCTCAACCATTCAATCACTTTCCTGAATCAACCAAATCTTCAACATCAAAATACTTCATTACACAAGTGTTAACAATTATGCCAAATGCAAAGCATGCATAATATCATGGAACCACATTCATTTAAATGGCATTCTTTTTGATTAAAAACTCACATTCATGAAGCATTATCTCACGAGGAGCATTGATATAAACAAGGGATCTTTTTGAATCATCCATACATTGAAATCACAATAACCCCATCAATAATATGCATGAACATACTTGAGCATGTGACAACCCTCAAAAGTGTCATGTGAACTCATGTGAAACATGAATGAAGCACATTAACCTTTTGCAAAATCAAATGATCATGAGTCCAAGTAATGAGCAAGCATCATTAAAATCACATTCATCAAATTTCAAGTTATAAGGTTGAGGATATTTCAAGCCCAAAAATCTCATAAGGAGAATGCATGAAAATATCCAACCAAGACAATAAAATCCTATTTGATGAAATGCATGAAACATAGAAGGAATCAGCGCAATGAGTGAGTTAACTCCCTTTTTTAATAAGAACTTCGTTGATGCACTCCTTTGAGTTCCAAAGTATGAGCCATGGATTTGATCCTGCAAACCAAGATAAATATAGCATGAGTTCCTTAAACACGGAGAATTCATATGACTTTCAAGAGAGAACCTTCAAGTCATCTTTTCACTCATCAATCAAGATTCAAACATGTTGCTCAATGAAACACATACACACACAAGCACAATCGTTTTGATATCATTAAAACCAAATACCAATATGAACTAGGGGATGTAACATTATTTGCCCCTTTTTGATGATGATAAAATGATGTGTGTGATAGAGTAGTTTTGTAAACATCTTTATGAAAGACCAAGCATTAACATGAACATTGAGCACATACATCAATTCTCCAATTCTCCCCAAAATAACAACATTCATAAGACATTGAGCACACACAAACATTCTCCCCCTTTTTGTCATCTACAAAAAGACATGGGGTTATGTGACATGGTATGAACGTGTTAGGTCAAAAGATATGATACCAATGTAAATACCAAGTGATGCTAATTAAAGGCCCAAAAATATGATACCAAATGTTGTTCAAATTAAAGGTCCAAATATTTGTAATTTCAATTCTTGAAGAGTTGGCCCCAAAGATATGATACCAAAAGTTGGAAGAACTCTTTTAAGCATTTATGCAACATGATGTGTTCAAAATGATGCATTTCAAAATGAACTATACCAATTGTTGGAAAGTATGAATTGTTCAAGATGATATAATGTATGAACTATATGCATGTTGAGAATGTCAAATATGCAAATATGCACACGATGAGCTTCATCTTTCAAATACAATGAATATGCACTATGTGAATGCTAATCATACAAGATATGAAGCTATGCACAATATGACTTCCATCCTTCAAATGCAAGGTTTATGCTCAGAATTAGATCAAAGGGGAATACATGAACATGTAAGCACACAAGCACAATCGTCATGCACACAAATATTACATATAGTAACTCCCCCTAAATGAGGCACGGGTTAAGAAATGAGCATGTGATTCAAATTCAAGAATGTAAAACATGAGGCATAACTAAGAGATTTGTGCATACATAACTAGAAGTACTACATAAACCATGAATCGAAACAAAATTCATAGAATACATACATCACAAAAATGCCCATGTGAAAAGTGATGCAATGAATAATGAGCTTCAAAATATATGGATTTTTAGATTTTCTAAAGAACACTAGAAGATAATCTCCTCTGTACACTTTCACTTTAGATTCTCGACTTTCGACAGCTTCGCACAACCCCGATTTTGTTTCTTTTAAGGGATTTCACCGTTCGGCGTGAGTTTCCTCATATGTCTCAATGGGGATTCCCGGCTACTTGGATTCGTCACACATGTGAATTTTTTCTTTACCTTTCGACGTGAGTTTTCTCATTTATTTCAGTGAGGATTCTCGGCTACTCGGTTCCACATACCACTTATTAATTTTGTGGGGTAGGCAGCTTTTTCCTCACGATTACTCTTTAATGTCCATGTAGAGATTCAAATTCCCTTTAAAGTGTTGGAATGAATTTCTTAAATCCTTATCAAGTAAAGTCATTAAATTCATTGTGTGCAAGAGTGTGGGGTAATGTTTTGCATGTATAGAATGAATTTGTCAAGACATAGCTATGACTCCCCCTAAATGTATACACGTTTAGAAATGAATCCTCCCCCTTAATATATGACATGTATCACATATGAATAAAATCACTACATTGTTGTTTAGCAAGGAGGTAAGGCCTTAGAAAGATCAAGAAATGGTTTCATAGGGTAAATACTTACAAGCATGTAAGGATTCATGAAACATTCATGCAAGCATTCATGAGTCAAAATATACGATTATCATGAAATATATGCATATGCTCTATATGCATGAATATGCAATATGCATCTTTTTGTCATTTTATATGCATAGTATGTGAATGATATGCAAAGATATCAATGCATTCTTTTTATGCAAGTTTTTAGTTTTTGTGCATTCTTGAATATTCAAGCAAGCATGAAATTACTAAATGCATGAGATGGATTTTTAATGAAATTTGCACTGAACCATGAGCATTTTATTTCAGATTTCATCATGGAAAGTCATTTTCCTTAGAACTTAAAAGTTCAACAATGATCATTCAGAAACAACATTGCATGAGACATAAGCTTCAATTTGAACATGTTATGCCCTACATGTGTGAATATGCAAAATATATTTTGATGCACATAATCAAGTGTCCAACAGATTTCACACATAATTTAGCAATGAGCAAGACAAGTGTTTGAACATCTATTAACAAGAGGAGATTTTTTAAACATGTCAAACAACTTATCAATTTTGCAAAGCAATCACACATGGTCAATGAGTCTTAAACTGAGCCATGGTCAATATTCAATATCAATTGTTGCATTTGATCAAGCAAGTCCATAGTTCAGAAAATTTTGCCTTTTGAAACAAGAAGGATTTCAGATTGAATTTGAAAACTATACAAATCAAAGGCAAATTGATTTCATTCAAAACACATGGTTCCTCATAAGACAAACAATTCAATTTTTAAATTTTGGTACAAGGCAGAGAACATTGATCCTAAGATCACCTCACACATAGTGATAGCTTCCTGACAGACTTGATCTGTCATTTTACATATCACCATTTGATATACCAAATATTCATCCATTGAAAGCTTGTATGACTTGTGAGGAAATGCAATTCAAACATGATATGAAAACCATAACAGAATAACATACCAAACATCAAAACCATCAAGTTTAACAATGAAAAAGGCAAAGTCGGGGTTTTACCTTCTGAGTGTGCATTGTTCCATTTTATTGGAACCCCTTTCATTCTTTATTTACCTCAAGACACACCTTCAAAACAACCGACTCATTTGTCGAATTTTGGCACCCAAGCCTTCTTAGGTCCTTGGATGTTAGTAACATTTCTTCCAAATATTTTTTTTAACTTTTTCAATTTCACCATATCATCATCCTTCATGATCCTGCAATCCTTAATGACATGTCCATGGTTTCCACAATAAAAGCATTGGGGGATGGCATTTCTAGCAAAGGATTTCCTTTTAAGAGCAAATGAATTTTTAAAACCATTCCATCTTCTATTTTCAAAAGGTCTAGATTTAACAAAATTAAATCTAGCATTCATTCTAGAAGCATGAAAATTATCAGTTTTCAAAAATCAACATTCTTTCATAACATGACCATATTTTCCACAATGAAAATAACACGGAGGTGTGGGTCTACGGAAAGATTTTTCATTATTTGCATGAGTTTTTGGAAAGAAGCTTTTCTTGTAAAATGAAAACTTTTGAGCATGAAAAGCATGGTTATCATTGAATTTTCTTTGAAAATTAAACTTAGCATTGTTAGCATGAAGTTCATCTTTTTGTTTCACAAAGTAATTTTTCATGATGTTGTTGGTATCGGTGCGATGGATTCAGAGGGGGGGTGAATGAATCTCCCCTTAAAAAATTACTCCCAATTAAAAACTGTAACTAGACACAATATGAAATCACGACTAGTTAAGCTATATAAGATAAGGAGAATAATGATTCTCTTGACCAAACAGTTGAGCTGCAAGAGTGCAGGCTCCTAAGCAAACTTACTGTATTAACTGAACCCAAACAAGCAAACGAATGCAACTTAGAAGCTCAGATGACTTGAGTGAATTTGACACTCTTCAGAACCAATGTCAAATGTCCAAGATGAAAATAAATTCCTCGCTAGACAAATTATTCAGATCAAACCTAAGCATACATCTAGCGGATCAGAATAGACAATCAAACCACTGCACAGATGATTTTTAAGGTGGTTCGGTCCTCCAGACCTACCTCCACCCCACACTCAAACCAGAGTGTGGATTCCGCTGCCAAACAGCTTGAAAACCGCTGGGCGATACAGCTTACCTACAAATCGCTGACTAACAGCTTGACCGCTGGGCATTACAGCTTTGCCAACCGCTGGGGACTACAGCTTAACCCGTCCAGAGGAATCCTCCTCTGCCCGCTGAGTAACACAGTTTGCTGTCCGAGGTATCCACCTCGCCCGCTGACAAATAGCTTGAAGAAAGGTTAAAAATGAAAGCAGGAAACAAGAAATAACTGCGACCGAAAGCTATAATCAATGAAATGCAAATGTGGCTCCCATGGAGCTGACTGGATTGGATTTGATCCAGATTCCAGTGAAGACAGATCTTCTGATGGAGCTTCTCTTCTTCTTCTTCACGAACTCTCTATCTCTCTTTCTCTTTCCTTCTCTCTCTTTTTCTCTCAATCCTCACGAGCTCTCTCTCTCTCTCTCTCCTTTTCTTCTGCAACTTTTCTTTTCCTCTCTGCTGCTCTCTTTCTCTTTTCTTCTATTCTATGGATCGTGCTAGTTGTAAATCATTTTCTGCTTCGATCACTCTGCTCACGATCATCTTCTCCAGATGGAGAAGTCTTCTTTTTATAGCATGAGCAGATAGGGCGTGTGCTCTCCATGATTCCCGCCCAAGAGCCTAGACCACGTGGCAGCATTTCAGCTCACTGTATTACACATGTCATGATCCTGAGCCATCTCCATTCTTGGATCATGTGCCCTTATTAAGCTTCTCGAACATGAGCCATGTTAGATAAAACTTGATATCAGTTCGAATCAATCTGAAGGAAAAGAAAAAGATGCATTGAGTAGGTTTGAGATTTAAACTAAGAATGTATAGACTTGATGGAGTGTAATGCAGTATGCATATAGTAAGGTATATACATTGAAAATGAATGCTCGGACATGCCATCAATGAGTGTACAGACTTTGTGCGCAATGTACAAGACAATGTACAGACTTGCTGGCTTGTAATGCGATATGCATATAGAAAAGTATGCACATTAAAGATGAATGCTCGGATATGCCATCAACGAGTGTACAGACTTTGTGTGCAATGTGCAAGCGATGTACAGACTTGCTAAAATGATGCACATGCATATCATCAACGAGTGTACAGACTTTGTGTGCAAGTGATGTACAGACTTGCTAAAATGATGCACGGGCATATCAGTAAAAAATGTGCAGACTTGTATATGCATGAGACAACCGAATGCACTGACTATGCTCATGAATGTATAGACTTGCTAAGTCATCAAACCAACTGTGTGCAGACTTGGTGTATGTGCGAGACAAAACAATGCATTGACTATGTATATGCATGAAGAGCACTGGATGTACTGACTAGTCGAGTGAAACAACGGAGGTTGTACAAACTTGTCATCAATGAATGTACAGACTTGAGTTGATGTAGTCTAGGTAAAACTCTGTACAGACTTACTGCCAAGGAATGTACAGACATGCACACATGCATAATGAACATGGATTGCACTGACTAAGTCACGAGCTGAGCTAACTGATGTATAGACTTGCTCAGTTATCAGCTAATGGATGTATTGACTTAGTGTACGCATGAGACAGACGAGTGCACTGACTATGGCTAATATATGCAAACATGCGTTGATCAGAAATATGCACGAATTGGTCAATGCACCGACGCACTCTATATGCTCGGACCTGATGTGTGTGGTAGAGCTTGAAACATGCTAGATAAATGACAGGGCATGCAATCATTCAATCTTTCATGCAAACACAAACATATGGTAACTCATAGTGTTTGCTATCATCAAAATCACAGGGGCACAACAGATGTGGCCTATCTTACCACAGTAGAAGCATGAAACATTTCCTTTTGATTTGAAAATATGTTTATCTTTGCATGCATATTGATCATCCTTTTTCATGATATTACAATCATCCATAACATGACCATTCAATCCATAATAGAAACATTCAACATTTGATTTCATTTTCCGCCCACCTTGAATTTTTTGAAATCCTTTTTGCATGGTAGATTTTGTGTGAATATTTTTCTTTTTCTCAAAACGATTTTCAGAAAATTTTATTTGTGTAATAGGAGGAGGAGCTTTTGAAGTACTAGGGATATCAGAAGCATGAACAAAAGATGTTTTTAGTTTTGATTCAAAAGACTTTTTGTTGATTGGAGAATATCCAAGACCCTCTTTTTGAAAGTTGACCTTAACACCTAGCATTTTGTCTAAGTTCTCCTTCCCTTTGACAAATTTAGACAATGCTGCATTTAAGTCTAAAATTTCAGATTCAAGGGATGCAATGCGCAATTCATAGCTAGCTATCTCCTGTTCACTGCAAATAATGCTCTCATTCAATACCCTATTTGTAGTTTTATAGCTCTCAATTTTTTGTTCTAGCACATGCACTTTTTCACATTCATCTTCATGCAATTTGACATTAATGGATTTTCCTATTTTAAGAACGAGCAGTCTTTCAAACATGACGTTGTTTAATTATTTCAACTTTTCATTTTTAGATTTTCACAACGCATTTTCTTTTTCACTTTTATCAAAACTATTCAATCTACCTTCAAGCAAAGCATTCTCGATTAGCATGTCACCATTTTTCTTTTTAAGTTCCTCATTTTCAAACATGACGCTCTTGCTATCAATTTCAGAATCAAGAAGTTTTTCAAACATTTTATCATCGTCAGATAAGGAATCCAACTTGTTTCTAAGATATTTTTTAGTTTCTTCAAGCAATGAAATCTTAGACAACAAGTGTTTATTTTGTTCATGCAATTCATGACATTCATTTTTAGAATCCAAACATCTATTAGATTTTTCAAGCAAAGCATATTCTTCACGCATGTCAGAAATATCTTCTTCAAACAATTTTGTTTTGGATTCCAAGATTTCATTTTGATTTTCAAAACATTCAATTTTTGATTCTAACAATATACACTTTTCACAAGAAACACTAGCATGCACATTCTCACTAGTTTTCTTTTTCAGAATTTTATTTTCAGATTTGATTTTCTTATATCTACTCGAAAACTCCTCATAAGAATCAAGAAGTTCTTCAAATGACATTTCGTCTTCATCATAGTCAGAGTCAGAATTTACCTCATTTGAATTTTCGTCACCATGAGCCATTAAGCATGAATCCATTTCTTCTTCTTCATACTTTCGCGCCAATTCGTCCCAAAGGTCTCTTGCCGACCTACACAAGAGAATTTGTGAAAGTATATTAGACTCAATGGCATTCATGAGAAAATTTAATGCTCTAAGATTCATTGCATTTTTCTTGACATGCATATCATCCCATTTGTTATGTTCAGTAGGAAGCTTGTATGGACCTTCACATATGACCTTCCAAACATTAGGCTCATGCAAACTAAGATTAACACACATAGCATTTCTCCAAGAAATATAATCACGACCATCAAAAATAGGAAGGCAATTCATAAGGATTTGATCAACAGAAAAATTCATGATTGATAATGCACTAGGATCACTCTATAGATCGTTAGATCTAGGGACAACAGAGCCTCGCTCTGATACCAATTATTGGGTCCCGTATGTTGTGCCCCTGTGGTTTTGATGATAGCAAACACTATAAGTCACCATTTGCATATGTGCATGAAAGATCTTGTTGATTCATTTAAGTGCATTTATATGTGTTCTTGTATTTGTGAATGTGTGCTTGTGAATGGCATTCCATTATATATGTCTGACATCTGGACAGAAGTGTTGTGAATGTGTGCTTGAGAATGGCATTCCATTAGTTCTGTCTGACGTCTGGACAGAAGTGGGTCGACCCCCCTCTTAGATGGGTCGACCCCCCCAAGATTCGAATGTCTATACTTTGGCTGCTGCATGCTCACACGATCAGTTAAGTCCATACATTGCTTCTAGCATGCACACACACACCCAAGTATATACACTGCTGCATGCTCACTGCATTTGATGTCCTGCCTGCACATTGCTTAAGTCTGTACAGAGTTAACATTGTCTCGCACACAAGTTCACTTCCAAGTCTATACATTCTTGCATTTTGTGCTTCACGCTTTGTTCAAGTCTATACACTCTGTTGCATATTGAACGTGAAGTCTATACATCATCCACCGTCTCATGTTGTGTCTCATCCAAAGTCTATACATTCACATGTAGGCAAAGTCTGCACATTGGCAGCACTGTGAAAGTCTATACATTGCCTTTGGGCATCCAAGTCTATACATTGCTTTTGGGCATCCAAGTCTATACATTGGCAGTGTGTCTGTGTTTCAAGCCATTCGTCAAGTCTACACACTGTCTTGTAGCTTGCATGAGTCATAGGTGAAGTCTGTACAGTCAGTGTGTTTCACTCACCTAAAGTCTATACATTCCTTCCCATCTTTACCTACGTTCTGAACTGAGCAAGTCTATACATTCCTTTCCTTTGCCTACGTTCAGAACACAAGTCTACACATTGTTCTGTACATCGCCTTCAAGCTTTCCAAAGTCTATACATTCCTATAGCATGCACGAAGTGAAGTCTATACATCGTGTGCTTCGAAGCTTTCAAGTCTGTACATGGTCTTGGCATTTGCATTGAAGTCTATACATTGGTCTTCGTTTCAAGTCTATACATTGGCCTTCAAGTAATTCCAAGTCTGTACATTGGCCAAGTGTCTTGTGCTTTGAAGCTTTATCAAGTCTATACAGCCATGTCTGCATTGCCTTGCTTCTTCATGCAATTGCTAGTCTATACAGCAACTAAGTCTTTACATTGTGTTGCATTGCATGCATTACCTAAAGTCTATACATCGGAGGCATTGCATACTGCAAGTCTGTATAGCCCAAGTCTGTACATCCGAACGTCTCATTCAGCGTCTCACACTTGCAACTCTACACATTGTTCTTCAAAGCAAGTCTATACACTGCATTTGTACATTGTTCTGTCATGCACATAAAACTCACAAGTCTGAACATTGCTTAGTTGCACGCCATACACTTAGCAAGTCCATACACTCCTCCATGCATAGTCAAGTCTATACAGACTTAGCGAAAGCTTAGCTAGTCTGTACATTGGTCTCTCAGGCATGTAAACACCAAGTATATACACTCCTTGTTTCATGTCTATACATTCGGTTGTTCCATGCATTCTCATCAAGTCTATACAGACTTAGCGAAAGCTTAGCTAGTCTGTACATTGGTCTCTCAGGCATGTAAACACCAAGTCTATACACTCCTTGTTTCATGTCTATACATTCGGTTGTTCCATGCATTCTCATCAAGTCTATACAGACTTAGCGAAAGCTTAGCAAGTCTATACACTGGTGTCGTCTGCTGCAGGGACAACAAGTCTGTCCATTGAGTTCTCATGCATGTTAACATCAAGTCTATACACTCGCTCATTTCTCCAAGTCTTTACATCGGCGCACTGTTCATGCATCAGTTCTCCAAGTCTATGCATCAACGCACTGTTCATGCATCAGTTCTCCAAGTCTATACATCGGTGCACTATTCATGCATCGGTTAAGTCTATACACTGGCTATGGCTTATTCATGCATCTTACCCACGCAAGTCTGTACACTGAGGTCGCTTGAAGGGCTTCAAGTCTACACACTTCTTACATTGTACATACTTGCATAAATGCTGCATCTAAAGTCTGTACACGCTCATGCATTACTTCATTAAGTCTATACACTCTTTGCTGATCGACTGAAGTAACTCTTCATTGTACAGGCTGATGAATGGGCACGTGATCCGAGGTTGGCACCTGGCACGTGATCCGAGGTGTCCTTTGGATAAAGGGGGCACATGCCCTAGTTGCTGCTGATATATATATGAAGTTTCTTCATCCGCAGAAGTGAGATTTTTGGAAGGGGGCTGATCGAGACTGTGAGTAAAGAAGAAGAGAGGCAGAGAGCAGAAGAAGAAGATATAGAAGAAGAGTGCAGCAGAAGAAAAAGAGAAAGAGAGAGAGCTCGTGAGGATTGAGAGAAGAAGAGTAGACATAGAAGAAAAAGAAGAGTAAGAAGAGGAGAGATTGTGAGATAAGAAGCTTCATCAGAAGATTAGATCCTGCTGGACCGTGGATCATATCCAGGCCAGTCAGCTCCTGCGAGAGCCAAATTGTGATTTCATTTCCAGCTTTCTGTTTGCTGTGTCATTTTCATTTCTTGTTTTTCCTTTTGTTTCTCTGATTACCTTTGTTCTTCCGATTCTCTGGATAGAGGTCGGGTTCCTCCTGTGGACTCAGGAGAAGGGAGACCTTGTGTCTTCGGTTTGCAAGTGGCTGGGAGTCACTTGTGGGTTCCCTCCTGGTCTGGAGGAAGAGAGACCTAGTCTCTGGTTCCAAGTGGCTGGGAGTCACTTGGTGTGTCCCTCCGGTCTGGAGGAAGATGGGAGGTCGTTCCCATGGTCAAGCTGTTTGGCAGCAAGTGTTTGCAGACTGAGTCTGCGGTTCTAGCGCTAGCTAGTGGAAGCCTCACTCCGGTTTGGAGTGAGGGGTGGACGTAGGTCTTGGTGACCGAACCACCTAAAAAATCTACTGTGCAGTGGTTGTTTGATTTCGTGGTTACTTCTGCTAGATGAATGTTTTAGGCACGCTACATATTTGCTCTACTATTTAAGCCATCTGTGTTTTAATTTCGCAATATTATTTGAGAGAAAAGTTTTTAAGGGTGGGATTCATTCACCCCCCCCTCTGAATCCATCGCACCGATCCTATCAATTGGTATCAGAGCCGGTGTGTGCATAGAAGGTCCAACGACCTGCAGATCCGATCTTGCAGTCTTCGGTGCTAATTTACTTTTGGTGCATCAATATTCCTGTTGCATTAAATCTGATTGTTACCATGGGTGATCCACCGGTTTTCAACGGCTTTAATATTAATGTGTGGTTTGCCAGTCTGCACAAATATGTTATATCAGTTAATCCTGATCTGTGGAAGTTAATTTCACACGGTCCTCATAAATTACCAAAGAAAAAACCCAAATGGACTGACAGTCACATATCAATGCATGAAGAGAATTAGATAGCTATGAATCTAATGAGGGTAGCTACTGATAAGGCTTTACATTCCTGCTTTCATGATTGCAGTTCTGCTAAGGACATTTTGGATATGCTGAAGCTAGCTCACAGGATAGATGAGGACAGCTGCATGATGGCCAACAGAAGTAATCAAAGTGGCAGCGATCAAGGCAGCAACCAAAATGAAGAAGATGATGATGAAGAGGTGAACCCTTTCGAGAATTTCTCTTTGGATGATTGGGAAAATGCATATGCTGAATTGCTTGAATCTCATGAACATTTAAGAAAATAGTATAAAAAATTGAAAAAGGGTACTGGGTTAGATAGTTCAAGCTCTCCATGTGAAAATTGTTCTAATATCAAGCAATCCCATGATGCCTGCTTGTCTGATATCCATATGCATGAAAATCAGAATGGAAAATTGAAGAAGGAACTTGAATGTGCTTGCTCTGAACTAAGTAGGCTAGAATATGAAAATGACTCTCTGAAACAATCTGTTAAAGAAAATGAAGAAAAATTTGGGAAACTTGAGCAAGAGAAGAACTTGTTTGCTGAAAAAATTAATGCCATAAAATCTGTAAATATAGAATTACAGAAAGATTTTGAAAAATAACAAAAAGAATTGAAGGAGTTTGAAGCTGGGAGAGAAAGCAAGGTTAACTCAGAAGATCAAACTCTAATAAATGAGTTAATTCAAAATGATAAGCTTAAGGAAGAAAATGAGAAGTTAAAACTGCTGAACTCCACTATGTCTGAGAGACTTCTAGCCTTAGAAAAAGGAAAAACTGTTTACGTTGAAGATTCTGAAAAACTGAGCAATCTGGAACAAGAGATTGAAAAATACAAAATAGCTAACAAAGTTTTGAATGAAGCTATGAATTACAGTGAGCAAGAGATTGCCAGTTATGAGTTACACATTTCCTCTCTAGAAAATAAAATCGAAGACTTAAAAGATTCTTTGTCTAAGTTTGTGAGTGGGTAAGAAAACCTAGACAAGCTATGTCACGCCCCGAGCCTGTATTACAGTGGAAGACTCGCTCGGGGAGCGCGAACAGCCGGCATGGTAAGCCTCTTGCAAGCAAGAATCAATCAGAGCGCAAGACAATCACACAAGTAAATGCAATTGCACAAGATTTAATCAACTTCAACTTTATTTCATAATGCTCAATATTCAAGATACAATCATTAATTTGATTTCCATTCTACTAGACTCAAGAAATAGGAAAATTACTGTAGCAACCCTAATAAATGAATAATTGAAATGAATTAAACATATATATTACTGAAGTAATATGTAAAAAAGGAATAGGGTTAATTGGATGAAATAAAACAAAATTAAAAATAACGCCTCTTATTAAGGCGTTAATTTATAAAGAAACGCCTCTACCAATGGCGTGAATAAAGAAAGGACGCCCACACGTACGGTCGTCAGTTCTCACGCGACCAACTGGGTAAGTAAAAGAAACGCCTCTATCTTGGGCGTGTTTTAAAACACGAAACGCCCTTTTTCAAGGCGCTTTTTAAGAAACGCCCTTATGCAAGGCGTTAATTCAAGAATACACGCCCTGACCAAAGGCGTTAATTCCATTCGAGTTCCGTTCGACACGGGAGCTTATCCAGGGAAGGATTATGTTAATCCAGTAAGTATTTAATAGGGCAAGGACTCTATATTGGAAGCATTGCTTCTACTAGAACACTAACCTTAACAGGACGTCCAAAATCCTATATATAATCTTGATCGAACAAACCCTAAACCTATTTGGACGATCGAACCGCACAGGTACGTGAAGAACATATCTTCTTCTTCTTCTTTTCCTTATGAACGAAATAGCAGTTCATATAAGTTTCTCTTTACTTCGGTTACATGAAGAACTAATAGTTCTTCATCCTCTTTTCCTCTTACAGGTTGAGGACGCAGTAGCATAAGTGAAGAACAAGGTAACGTTCTTCTAACCTCCTCTGTTCTGATAGGTGAAGAAATTAATAAATGTTTCTTCTTCTGTTCTCGTAGGGATTACAGGACCGAAGAACTAGAGCTTCTCACAGTTCAAATCATCAAATTATCATAAGGTAGGTTTTCTCAAGTTACTGTAGCCCAAATGAAATTAATGCAAGATATATATATATATATATATATATAAGCATGTCATGCATATGATTATTATAGTTTTCACGCGTTTTCTGAAATATTTTGAAAGAAACGCCCTTGATTAGGGCGCTAATTTAAAAGAAACGACCATACTAGTGGTCGTCAATTTAATATTTGACGCCCTCTACGCAGGCGTTAATTTCATAAGAATCGCATGTGATTAATAATTGATCCTGTTTAAAAATTACAATACATATGAAATATTGATTTTTAATATCTTGCATGACTCTGAGAATTCCTGTTAAATTTTACTGTCATGACATGTCTCCTGTCTCTCGAAATATTATTTATTAAAATATCGTAAATCCCTTGAAATTCACGACTTGGACAAAGTCGTTTTCCATATTCTAACGCCCCAGTACAAGGCGTGAATATTAAAAGTAACGCCCCTTCCTAGGGCGTGTATCTGTTAAAAACCTGAAATTCACATATTCTGTAAAATGGAATTAGAAAGTAACGCCCCTTCCAAGGGCGCGTTTTTTGATAAATTTCTGAGAATAATTATATCCTGTCGAATATGTAAATGATGAGACGCCTGCCCCTGCAGTCGTCAACTTTTAAGAAACGCCCCCAGGAAAGGCGTGTTTTTGATAAATTAATGAAATAATGGAAATTCTGCAAATTGGCAATATATGTAAACGCCCTTCAGTTAGGCGTTAATTACTTGAGACACGACTTGACCTAAGTCGTTATTTTACTGTAAACTGATTTTTCCTCTGGTTTGCTAACCGATGGTTTATATATTATACATAATATATATAAATCGGCACTATTCTCCACTCCGTGAGTATAGTCCCACGTTTCATGTTGATTTATCGATCACACCCAACTCTCATTGACATACAAGCTCTCCATTGGACATTCCGTTCCTTTGGACTAGCGAGTTAGTCATAGAGACCTCCGTAAGACTCCTCGTAGCCTTGGATTCCCTCAAGGCCGACTGAGCTGGTTGTACCCTAAAAACCCATTACACAGTTTTTGCCATGTCAATCTAAAGAAAACATGGTATACCGGCCCTTATGATTATACAAAGAGTATATCATAAGAAATTCTTAATGGGATGATGATATCATGCCATATCATGTCATTCTTGTAAACCTCAATTCTATGATAAGAATGAGGGTATCTTACCTTTGATATACTGTTCATATGGACCTCAATTCTATATAAAGAATGTCCATATTGATTTGTCATGGTACCTAAGTTAAAGGAACCATAATCTACCTAGTTTTACCGACATCGTGATTATACCGTTATTATCGCCATTCTATGTCCTTTGTCATATTTTGGACTCTATTCTATCAAAGTTGTCATACGTATCTACAAGCTTGACTATTGAAATTCTATATTGGCTATATAAACAAGAGTGGATGTCAAAACACATGATAAATGCCTGCGCATATAGGGCCCGATCTGGTCCTGGGAGGAGCACCCGAAAGTACTTGTGCCCATGGGAGTTAAAATGATAAGGTATCTGGCATTATACCGAGTACTTGACTTGCTTGATTGGACATTCCACACACATCTTGTACTTGAATCGTACTTGACTTTACATGAAATGCGTGGCCCGAAAAAGGGTAATTTACTTGCTTGATACATGATAGCCAAAGTTCTTGACATGACTCGATAATGGTACTTGCTTGAATATCTTGAATAACTTGTATCTTGTTCATGAAAGTTCATCTTATTTCTTTGATATTACATTCTCTCTCTATCTTGTCGTTTCATGCGAGCATGCATAGCTTTATTGCATCCATGAAAATGTAATTACTTAAACCACTTGCTAGTACTTGAGATATAATTTCCTACTGAGCGTTCGCTCATTCCGTTTGTCCCTTTTTACTTTTCAGGTAAGTCCGACGACGATGGAAGTCAATCGGATGGGAATGGTCAAGAGTGAAAGTGATAGAGCTTCTACAAGTGTCGTCTAGTCTTTTCCACAGTTTCTTGAGTCAACTATGTATTCTTTTCCTTTTTATTTAACAGAGTATTGGATTTGTAATAGTCTATCCATTATGAAATAAAGGATTGGGTTATCTTGCTATTTTGCGCATCTCTGTCTTTGTGTCGAATACACGACCACTCTGATTGACATGATTGATATAGACACGTCGCGTATCTCCGGGTATCTTCCGCGCTCGGGGCGTGACAGTCTTTGTGGTATCAGAGCCTAAGGTATTCAATTCCTAGGAAACCCAAGTCCAAGGATAGGTTTCAAAACCCTTAACCAAGTGAGAGTGGGTAGAACCAAGGGTTAAATGATCAATGAGTCCTTTATAAGATTAAAGTGACATAATACTAACATAGCTATTGTAATTGTAGGATAATGGCTGCCGAACGTGCTCAATGGCGCAACATGCAGCGTACCCTTCAAGGGATGACCCAAGTGCTACAACAGGTAGCACAAGGTGGTGCTCCACGAGCTGGAAGCTTACACCAAGCATTCAAGAATATGAATCCCCCGAAGTTCATGGGATCGACCGATCCAGACGATGCCGAGCATTGGGTTCGGGAGATTGAACGTATATTCCGTGTTATGCAATGCACGGATCAGGACAAAGTCTTATTAGCTACTTTCCAGTTAGAAAAGGATGCTAGATGCTGGTGGGAGTCGATTGAAGCTACTATTGACCCAACTCAAGTTACATGGGGTGAATTCGTTGAATATTTCAACGCCAAATATTTCTCTGATAGGGTCCAGGAAAAGAAGGCCGCCGAATTTGCCGCATTAAAGCAAAGATCTTTATCGGTGGCTGATTATGAAGCACAGTTCTCTAGACTGTCTAGATATGCTAAGCATTTAATTAGCACGGAAAAGATGAAAGCCCGTAGATTTCTTAATGGGCTTAGGCCCCACTACATTACTCAACTGGCGCCTATGGATATTCAAGTTTATACTGAAATAGTGCGCCGAGCTCAGTTGCTTGAAGATGCCACGGAACTATCTGATAGGATCCGTGGGAAAGACAAAAAGGAACAAGTCACAAGTTCGGGTTCTTTTAAACCCAACTTTAAGAAGAGGCCCAATAATGGAGGTTCTTCCTCTCAAGATCAGAAGTTCAAGAAATCCAAGCCTTTCTCTATCACCACTACCCCTTCAAACGTAGTATGCAAGCATTGTGACAAGGCTGGTCACAAAACAGAAGAATGCTGGAGGAAACTAGGAGCATGTCTCCGTTGTGGGAGTCGTGAACATCGGATTCCCGATTGTCCATTAATGAATGACCAAAACGGTGAGGGTAAACGCCCAGTGACAAGGAACGCGCGTCTTCATGCAATCCAAGAGACCGAACCAGAAGAAGAAGGCGGATTGGTGGAAGGTACATTAAAAATTTGTTCCAAATATGCACATGTCTTATTTGATACGGGTGCATCGCATTCCATTATTTCCAAGAAGTTTGCTGACCCATTACCTCTAGAACCAGAATGGATGAAGATAATATTGTCTACTCCTCTCGGAAACGAGACGGATATCACACATCATTACCAAAATTGTGAGGTATTGGTTCGAGGAAAGAATTTTCCTATTGATCTTATCTGCTTAGATCTAAAAGAATATGATGTTATACTAGGAGCAGATTGGTTATCCAAATACCAGGCAATGGTTGATTGCCGTGATAGCAAGATTGTTTTCAAGGAATTTCCGGAACTGACTTATACTAGTCCTAAGAGTCGAAGCAAATCCCCTCTTATTTCGGCTCTTCGAGCAAGCAAGCTCGTCAGGAAAGGATGTGTATCCTTCCTTGCTTTTGTCACTAATAAAGAAGCTAAGGAAACCAAGATAGAAGACGTTCAAGTAGTACGAGAATTCCCAGACGTATTTCCGGAAGAATTGCCGGGATTACCCCCGCAAAGAGATGTGGCCTTTACCATCGACTTAGTCCCTGGTGCTGGTCCGGTTTCAAAGGCACCATATAGAATGTCCCCTGCTGAACTCAAGGAGTTGAAGGAGCAGTTGATGGAACTAATCCGAAAGGGGTTTATTAGACCAAGTACTTCCCCGTGGGGAGCACCAGTCTTATTTGTAAAGAAGAAGGATGGATCCATGAGATTGTGTATTGACTATCGACAGTTGAATCATCTTACTATCAAGAACAAGTATCCACTGCCGAGAATCGATGAATTGTTTGATCAGATTTCAGGATCCAAATATTTCTCCAAGATTGATCTCCGGTCGGGATATCATCAATTAAGGATCAAGGATGATGACATTCACAAGACCGCATTCAGAAGTAGGTATGGCCATTACGAATTTGTTGTTATGCCTTTTGGACTAACAAATGCCCCTGCTGCCTTTATGCAGTTAATGAATAGCATATTCAGGCCTTACTTGGATCAATTCATAGTAGTCTTCATCGATGATATATTGATATATTCTAAGACTAAGGAAGAACATGAAGAGCATTTGAGGATTGCATTGCAAGTCTTGAGGACAAATCAATTATATGCTAAACTCAGCAAATGCGAGTTCTGGCTTGAAGAAGTGGCTTTTCTCGGACATGTCATATCCAAGGACGGTTTATCTGTGGATCCGTCAAAAGTTGAAGCTGTGAGAAACTGGGAGAGACCCACTAATGCAAGCGAGATCAGAAGTTTCTTAGGTCTTGCAGGCTATTATCGGCGATTTATCAAAGATTTCTCTAAGATCGCCGTACCACTTACAAGATTAACTCGTAAGGAGATCCGATATGAATGGAGTGAGGAATGTGAAAGCAGTTTCCAAACTCTCAAGGATCATCTCACCACAGCTCCAGTCTTAGCCCTACCAATTGAAGGAGAGAAATTCGAGGTCTACACTGATGCTTCTGGCATTGGCCTCGGATGCGTTCTAATGCAACATGGGAAGGTCATAGCATATTCTTCTCGTCAACTGAAGAAGCATGAGGAGAATTACCCCGTCCATGACTTGGAATTGGCCGCGGTAGTATTTGCCCTAAAGATATGGAGACACTATCTCTATGGGGTACAGTTTACTGTATACTCCGATCACAAAAGTCTCAAATATCTATTTTCACAAAAGGAGCTGAACATGAGACAAAGACGTTGGCTAGAATATCTCAAGGACTTCGACTTCAATATACAATTCCATCCCGGAAAGGGTAATTATGTTGCTGACGCCCTTAGTCGAAAGCCGAGAGCAAAGATAGCAAATTGTATGATACAAGAATGGAGGTTACTTGAACAATTCTCCGAGCTCAATATAAGCTTGGACACGGAATCCAAATTTGTCACACTATCCCATGTAAGCATACAGTCAGATTTGTTATCTGAGATACAAACACTTCAGGATGACGATCCTATGTTAATAGAAATCAAAGGCAGATTAGAAGGACAATCTGATTTTCAACTAACTTCTGATGGAAGATTATCGTTCAAAGATAGAACTTGTATACCCGATTGTCCGGAATTAAAGAAGAAGATCTTAGATGAAGCTCACAGATCAAGATACACTATTCATCCTGGATCAACTAAAATGTACCAAGATGTAAAGAGGAACTTTTGGTGGCCCAATATGAAAAGAGAAATAGCGGACTATGTATCACGCTGTCTCACATGCCAACAGGTCAAGGCGGAACACCAAAAGCCTGCGGGAAAACTACATCCTCTAGATATTCCTAAGTGGAAATGGGAGGATATTGGTATGGACTTCATCATGGGTTTGTCTAAATCTAAAGGAGGACATGATGGAATCTGGGTTATCATTGATCGATTGACTAAATCGGCACATTTCTTGCCAATCAAAAGCCGATGGTCGATTGATGTGCTAGCTGCACTATACATTAAAGAAATAGTCAGGATACATGGAATTCCTGTCTCAATCGTGTCTGATAGAGATCCCCGTTTTACTTCTCATTTTTGGAAGGGATTACAACATTCGTTGGGGACAAGGCTCAACTTTAGTACTGCTTTTCACCCACAAACGGATGGTCAGACCGAGCGAACTAATCAAGTTGTTGAAGATATGCTGAGAGCATGCATTATTGACTTTGGAGGAAGCTGGCATGACCACTTACCTTTAGTTGAATTTGCATATAATAATAGCTACCAAGCTAGTATCCAAATGGCACCTTTCGAAGCCTTATACGGAAGGAGTTGTCGATCTCCCATATGTTGGAACGAAGTTGGAGAGGAACAACTATTAGGTCCAGACATGGTAAGGGATACAACTGAGAAGATACAGGTAATCAGAGAAAGATTACAAGTTGCTCAGACAAGGCAAAAGGCTTATGCTGATACCAGGAGAAGAGATCTTGAATTCCAGGTTGGAGATCATGTATTTCTTAAAATATCCCCTGGACGTGGCATACGAAGATTTGGTGTTAAGGGCAAGCTTACGCCAAGATTCATCGGACCATTTGAGGTACTCGAAAGAGTTGGCGAGGTTGCTTATCGCATCGCGTTGCCTCCTCAGTTGTCCGAGGTACACAATGTATTTCACATATCTATGTTGAAGAAGTATGTGCACGATCCGTCACATATTATTGAGCATGGAGATCTGGTGATCCAGAAAGATCTCACATATGAACAGAGGCCCTTGAAGATATTAGATCGAGAAATACGAGCTCTAAGGAATAAGGTTATTCCCATGCTCAAGGTGCAATGGAATAAGAATCCTGAACGCGAAGCGACATGGGAGACCGAAGAATCTATGAAGAAACGATTTCCCGAGTTATTCTAAGAGGTAGATGTCCTACACTCTCCGCGTGTATAATTATATATATATTGAATTTGGGGACCAAATTCTTTTAAGTGGGGGAGGGTGTAGCAACCCTAATAAATGAATAATTGAAATGAATTAAACATATATATTACTGAAGTAATATGTAAAAAAGGAATAGGGTTAATTGGATGAAATAAAACAAAATTAAAAATAACGCCTCTTATTAAGGCGTTAATTTATAAAGAAACGCCTCTACCAATGGCGTGAATAAAGAAAGGACGCCCACACGTACGGTCGTCAGTTCTCACGCGACCAACTGGGTAAGTAAAAGAAACGCCTCTATCTTGGGCGTGTTTTAAAACACGAAACGCCCTTTTTCAAGGCGCTTTTTAAGAAACGCCCTTATGCAAGGCGTTAATTCAAGAATACACGCCCTGACCAAAGGCGTTAATTCCATTCGAGTTCCGTTCGACACGGGAGCTTATCCAGGGAAGGATTATGTTAATCCAGTAAGTATTTAATAGGGCAAGGACTCTATATTGGAAGCATTGCTTCTACTAGAACACTAACCTTAACAGGACGTCCAAAATCCTATATATAATCTTGATCGAACAAACCCTAAACCTATTTGGACGATCGAACCGCACAGGTACGTGAAGAACATATCTTCTTCTTCTTCTTTTCCTTATGAACGAAATAGCAGTTCATATAAGTTTCTCTTTACTTCGGTTACATGAAGAACTAATAGTTCTTCATCCTCTTTTCCTCTTACAGGTTGAGGACGCAGTAGCATAAGTGAAGAACAAGGTAACGTTCTTCTAACCTCCTCTGTTCTGATAGGTGAAGAAATTAATAAATGTTTCTTCTTCTGTTCTCGTAGGGATTACAGGACCGAAGAACTAGAGCTTCTCACAGTTCAAATCATCAAATTATCATAAGGTAGGTTTTCTCAAGTTACTGTAGCCCAAATGAAATTAATGCAAGATATATATATATATATATAAGCATGTCATGCATATGATTATTATAGTTTTCACGCGTTTTCTGAAATATTTTGAAAGAAACGCCCTTGATTAGGGCGCTAATTTAAAAGAAACGACCATACTAGTGGTCGTCAATTTAATATTTGACGCCCTCTACGCAGGCGTTAATTTCATAAGAATCGCATGTGATTAATAATTGATCCTGTTTAAAAATTACAATACATATGAAATATTGATTTTTAATATCTTGCATGACTCTGAGAATTCCTGTTAAATTTTACTGTCATGACATGTCTCCTGTCTCTCGAAATATTATTTATTAAAATATCGTAAATCCCTTGAAATTCACGACTTGGACAAAGTCGTTTTCCATATTCTAACGCCCCAGTACAAGGCGTGAATATTAAAAGTAACGCCCCTTCCTAGGGCGTGTATCTGTTAAAAACCTGAAATTCACATATTCTGTAAAATGGAATTAGAAAGTAACGCCCCTTCCAAGGGCGCGTTTTTTGATAAATTTCTGAGAATAATTATATCCTGTCGAATATGTAAATGATGAGACGCCTGCCCCTGCAGTCGTCAACTTTTAAGAAACGCCCCCAGGAAAGGCGTGTTTTTGATAAATTAATGAAATAATGGAAATTCTGCAAATTGGCAATATATGTAAACGCCCTTCAGTTAGGCGTTAATTACTTGAGACACGACTTGACCTAAGTCGTTATTTTACTGTAAACTGATTTTTCCTCTGGTTTGCTAACCGATGGTTTATATATTATACATAATATATATAAATCGGCACTATTCTCCACTCCGTGAGTATAGTCCCACGTTTCATGTTGATTTATCGATCACACCCAACTCTCATTGACATACAAGCTCTCCATTGGACATTCCGTTCCTTTGGACTAGCGAGTTAGTCATAGAGACCTCCGTAAGACTCCTCGTAGCCTTGGATTCCCTCAAGGCCGACTGAGCTGGTTGTACCCTAAAAACCCATTACACAGTTTTTGCCATGTCAATCTAAAGAAAACATGGTATACCGGCCCTTATGATTATACAAAGAGTATATCATAAGAAATTCTTAATGGGATGATGATATCATGCCATATCATGTCATTCTTGTAAACCTCAATTCTATGATAAGAATGAGGGTATCTTACCTTTGATATACTGTTCATATGGACCTCAATTCTATATAAAGAATGTCCATATTGATTTGTCATGGTACCTAAGTTAAAGGAACCATAATCTACCTAGTTTTACCGACATCGTGATTATACCGTTATTATCGCCATTCTATGTCCTTTGTCATATTTTGGACTCTATTCTATCAAAGTTGTCATACGTATCTACAAGCTTGACTATTGAAATTCTATATTGGCTATATAAACAAGAGTGGATGTCAAAACACATGATAAATGCCTGCGCATATAGGGCCCGATCTGGTCCTGGGAGGAGCACCCGAAAGTACTTGTGCCCATGGGAGTTAAAATGATAAGGTATCTGGCATTATACCGAGTACTTGACTTGCTTGATTGGACATTCCACACACATCTTGTACTTGAATCGTACTTGACTTTACATGAAATGCGTGGCCCGAAAAAGGGTAATTTACTTGCTTGATACATGATAGCCAAAGTTCTTGACATGACTCGATAATGGTACTTGCTTGAATATCTTGAATAACTTGTATCTTGTTCATGAAAGTTCATCTTATTTCTTTGATATTACATTCTCTCTCTATCTTGTCGTTTCATGCGAGCATGCATAGCTTTATTGCATCCATGAAAATGTAATTACTTAAACCACTTGCTAGTACTTGAGATATAATTTCCTACTGAGCGTTCGCTCATTCCGTTTGTCCCTTTTTACTTTTCAGGTAAGTCCGACGACGATGGAAGTCAATCGGATGGGAATGGTCAAGAGTGAAAGTGATAGAGCTTCTACAAGTGTCGTCTAGTCTTTTCCACAGTTTCTTGAGTCAACTATGTATTCTTTTCCTTTTTATTTAACAGAGTATTGGATTTGTAATAGTCTATCCATTATGAAATAAAGGATTGGGTTATCTTGCTATTTTGCGCATCTCTGTCTTTGTGTCGAATACACGACCACTCTGATTGACATGATTGATATAGACACGTCGCGTATCTCCGGGTATCTTCCGCGCTCGGGGCGTGACAATTACATTGACTCAATCTAGACACTTTAACTTCCTAAGTCTTCACTCTCATCTTTATAACACTTTCACTCGCTTCCGGATCCACTACTAGTATAGCCCGAATCCGAATCCGAACTATTTCCATCTCCTGAAAAATATTGAAAAATAGGTCATGAGCACACTTGCCCAGTAGGTATCTTCGCATCAACATGAAGGCACTATTTAAGTAATTATCATTTTTGCTCTAAAGAAATAAGGTAAGACCATGCAAATGCGAATCAATCATGCGATCAAATCAATAGAAACAAGATAACCATGTAAGATAGAATGATCAAGAATGAGCTAGCAAGAATATAACAAGAACATGATATTGGCCTTCCATGAACAAGAATGTAACGAGATTGTATTAGCAAACCACATATTCCTCACTTTAGCATCTTATGCTTAAGAGCAAGTGCTTCATGAATTTCTGTGGAATATCAAGCAAGAATGTCATGTTGTGCCGTGGATCTTCACTTTTTTATAGAAATAGAACTCCCAGCGTAATGCGACGCCAGTAGCATCATACCCCATGGTTTATAAAATAGTATGTTTCCGGCAATCAGCCGAGGGGACTAGCATAGAGCCCTTGAACACAATCAGTGCTCGATCGCATCTTCAGTTATAAATTAAGCTACTTCCACGCAGTATAACAGTAACGTATGGCCAAGAATATAGCACTTCCAATAATTTCATGATAACTAAAATCAATGAATGAATGCTTCAACATAAGAATGTAGGAGTCAAGAAATAGACTTTAAACAATGTCATGCTCATAGAAATAAATCGACAGCATAACGGTATTTTACTTAACTTCCATTTCTTTTAGATCAATTTAAGCAATATGACAAGTTCTAGATCATTAAGGTTTATCTAGAATCATAGGAATATCAACCCTTGGTCAAACCTTGGGTTAACAAATGAAAGCTATGTAACGGTCATTTGCTGGGCCGTTACATTATGTAACGCGCCAGTAATAGGCCGTTACAGTGATCCGAGTCCAGAAGGATAAAAATAGACTCAGAGGAATGTGACGGTCTGGAACTGGGCCGTTACGTGAGCCTGACGGTCCATTTTAAGGCCGTTACATTTCGGGAATCAAAACCACGATAGAGTGTTCTAATTAATGGGCTTTCAGTGATACAACCAACTCGGCGTCCTAGTGGGAATCCCAGGCTCGCGGAGAATTACGGAGGCCTTGAAATAATGATTTCCTACTCCATTGGAAGGAATATCTAATAGAGAGGTCATCATGTCCAAGATAGTGTTCCTATAGTGCAAAGTGTGAACTAATGACAACATACCGGAATATGTGCCATGTACTTATAGAATTGACTCTATTGACAAAGAGAGACATGTATAATCGAAGTAAAAATCATGGTGAACTCCGTCAATACAACGTCTAAAAGTCATGCTTTATAATACAAGACTATAGAATTTTGGCATGAAATTAACATATCCTTAAAATATCATTAAGATATCAAAACATGTAATACCTATCATGCACAATCAGATATCCTAAAAATCATATAATCAGGTTAAAACTTAAGTAACTATGCTTAATCAATAAATAATATTGGCAAGTTATTTTCTGTCTTAGGGTTGACCGAACGCAGGATATAACGGTCTTAAGAGGGGGCGTCACAGTGAAAGTTACGGTCATAATCAAGCCGTTACTTGAATGTAACGCATCTGTCCAAGCGCGTTAGAAACATCCGTGCAATTCAAATACTACAGAGTTTGTAACGGTTGTAGTAGGGCCGTTACTTGAAAGTGACGGTCCTATACTAGTGCATTACAGTATCTGCTAACAGAAAATAATCATAGAAACTAAGAGATCAACTCACATCATGTCTTTTATCAAAACATGATGAGTTTCTAGTCATGTTAACGAAGTAAGGCCATCTACATGCATAGGTAATCATGAATAGATGAATAGTCATGTTTTAATTTCTTAATTTGGCTAAGAGGTGCATGATGTGCATAGAACAAATAAAACATGAAATCAATGCTCTATAATGCATGGAATTCAATCAAACCAGAGGGCTTTTAATCCTATCATGATGTTTTTGCCGTTCATGAGATAACCTACCTCTTACTTAGACTGTAGTTTCTGAATTTGGTTGAGAACCTTGCCCTAGATCCCTTCCTTCTCTTGTGACTTTTTCAGCAACTTCTTTAGGCTCTATCTCCACGCCCTCTTGACCTAAAGATGTGAAATTCGGAGGGGAGTTAGTCTAAAGTATTGTAAACAAATTATTCTAAAGAACTTACCTGAGATAATGACTCCTTACCTTGCATCCTTACGCCCAAAAAGTAAGGGTCGCACAGTTCAGAACTATGCCCTATTTATAGAGTTTAGGCTAGAGTTTGAGGATTAGATCGAGTTTAGAGTCCTTATTTCATCAAATACAATCTCTAAGAGTCCTTAGAGTTTTTACAATCCTTCCCAAGTCGATCCATAGTGGATAAGAACATCAAGTTCCAATCTTTTCATGAGTCCCTTTACTTACGGATCTAACAAGAATGTAACGGTCGAGTGCCCATGCGTTACATGGCTGTGGCGGTCTTACGATAGACCGTTACAGTCATCGTAGCTTAGAGTTTCAATTTATAAAAACTCTTTTGTTAATTATCTAAATAATTATCTTATATTATTAGTATTTATCCTTAATATCCGTGGATAGGCTTAAATACCTTCTAGAATATGGGCCAAACCTAATGGTCTAGGTCCTAAACCCTTTTGGACTTCAATTAAGTGGGTTGGGTTAATTGATTAACACAATTTTGGCCTTATATTGATATTTTAGCCCAATTAATGCCAGAATATTATTTAAATAACTAGGAATTACTTTTATAAATTTTGGGGCTCTACACCCTCCCCCACTTAGAAGAATTTGGTCCCCAAATTCAATTCATGGATTGAGGAGAGTGTACTTATAATTAAATAATTTCGGGAATCTTTTCTTCATAGTTGATTCGATTTCCCATGTTGCTTCATAAGGCCATGCTTTCTTCCATTGAATCTTAACCATAGGAATGACCTTATTTCTGAGTTGACGTACTTCTTGTTCCAAAATCTTCATTGGCGTTTGTTCATATGTCAAGTCCTTCTGAATCTCCAGATTGTCATAAGTGATAATGTGATCTGCATCATACACATACTTCTTCAGCATCGAGACGTGAAATACGTCATGAACTCCTGCTAACTGTGATGGCAAAGCCAATTTATAAGCCACTTCACCGATCCTTTTGAGGATTTCAAATGGACCGATAAATCTTGGAGTTAGCTTTCCTTTAATGCCAAATCTTCGAATACCATGACCCGGAGAAACCTTTAGATATACATGCTCTCCTACTTGAAATTCCAAGTCGCGCCTTCGATTGGCAACATAAGATTTCTGCCTATCTTGTGCCATTTTCATCCTTTCCTGAATGAGCTTGATTTTCTCTGTAGAATCCCTGATTAAATCGGGGCCTAGAAATTGCATTTCCCCTATTTCATTCCAACATATTGGTGATCGACAACTTTTCCCATATAGAGCTTCAAAAGGTGCCATTTGTATGCTTGCTTGATAGCTATTGTTATATGCAAATTCTACCAAAGTCAAGTGATCATGCCAACTTCCTCCAAAATCAATGACATAAGCCCTGAGCATATCTTCTACCACTTGATTTGTCCTTTCTGTTTGACCATCAGTTTGTGGATGGAAAGCGGTGCTAAAATTCAATCTAGTCCCAAGTGAATGTTGTAGGCTCTTCCAGAATTGTGATGTGAATCGAGGATCTCTATCTGATACAATAGCGACAGGGACTCCATGTAACTTGACAATTTCTTTTATGCATAGTGCTGCTAGAATATCTACAGACCATCGACTTTTTATTGGTATGAAATGTGCAGATTTAGTCAATCGGTCTATAATTACCCATATTCCATCATGTCCACCTCTTGTCTTAGGTAGTCCCATAATGAAATCAATTCCTATGCTTTCCTATTTCCATTCCGGGATACTTAAGGGATGTAATTTACCTGCGGATCTGAAATGTTTCGCCTTCACTTGTTGACATGTGAGACACCGAGATACGAAGTCAGCTACTTCCCTCTTCATATTGGGCCACCAAAAGTTTCTTTTGAGATCCTGATACATTTTTGTACCTCCTGGATGAATGGTATACTTTGATTTATGTGCTTCTTCTAAGATCAATTTCTTTGTATCTTCATGATCGGGTATACACATTCGGCCCTTGAATAGCATTCTTCCATCTTTGGATATAGAAAAATCCGGTCTTTGTTCAATATTGGCCTTAATTTCGAGTAAAATTGGGTCCTCCTCTTGTAACTTGGCCAAATCCTCAATCAATGTTGGTTGAGCTCGGATATTTGCCATGAAACAATTATCTTCCTTAATGTCAACATCTAGATTCAATTGAGCAAATTGAGGAACAAGGTTAGTCATACTAATCATGAGACTTGATAACATACCCATTGGTTTTCTGCTAAGTGCATCTGCTACAGCATTTGCCTTGCTAGGGTGATATTGAATAGCGAAATCAAAGTCTTTAAGATATTCCAACCATCTCCTCTGCCTCATGTTAAGCTCTTTTTGAGAAAATAAATATTTCAAACTCTTGTGGTCTGTGTAGATCGTGAACTTTTCTCCATAAAGATAATGACGCCAAATTTTCAAGGCGAAAATAACTGCTGCTAATTCCAAATCATGTACAGGATAATTTTCTTCGTGACGTTTCAATTGTCTGGAAGAATAGCAAATCACCTTTCCATCTTGCATAAGGACACATCCTAAGCCAATTCCAGATGCATCCGTATATACTTCAAATCCAGCACCCTCTATTGGTAATGACAAAACAGGGGCTGTTGTAAGATGATTCTTAAGATTTTAAAAACTCTTTTCACAGTCCTTCGACCAGATAAAAGGATTTTCTTTTCTGGTAAGTCTAGTTAAAGGAACCGCGATCTTTGAAAAGTCCTTTATGAATCTTCTATAATAACCTGCTAGACCCAAAAAGCTTCTAACTTCAGATATAGTCGTTGGTCGGCTCCAATCTCTGACAGCTTCTACCTTAGAAGGATCCACAGCAATACCTTCTTTTGAAATAATGTGGCCTAGGAATGAGACTTCCTTGAGCCAGAATTCACACTTATTGAGTTTGGCATATAGCTTATGTTCTCTAAGTGTTTGCAAAGCTATCCTTAGATGTTCTTCATGTTCTTCTTTTGTCTTGGAGTATATCAAGATATCATCGATGAAGACGACGATGAACTGATCTAAATATGGTTGGAAGACACTGTTCATAAGTTGCATGAATGCTGCTAGGGCATTAGTTAACCCAAACGGCATTACCACGAATTCATAGTGGTCATAACGACTTCGAAAAGCTGATTTGTAAATGCCCTCTTCTTTGATTCTAAGCTGATGATAACCTGATCTTAGGTCAATCTTAGAAAAATATTCTGCTTCCGAAAGCTGATCGAAGAGCTCATTAATATGCGGCAATGGGTATTTGTTCTTGATTGTAAGTTGATTCAATCACCGGTAGTCAATGAATAACCTGAGAGAACCATCCTTCTTCTTGACAAATAGAACCGACGCACCCCAAGGGGATGTGCTAGGTCTGATAAAACCCTTGTCTAGAAGTTCCTGTAATTGCTTCTTTAGTTCCTTAAGTTCTGTGGGGGACATCCTGTAAGGGGCTATAGAAACAGGTGTTGTATCAAGAATGAGTTCGATGGTAAAGTTTACTTCCCTCTCGGGCGGTAAATTAGGTAGTTCAGATGGGAACACGTCCGGGAATTTATTTGCAATAGGAATGTTTGCTAGCATAATTTCCTTAGATTCGGTAACAATGACTGAAGCAAGAAAAACTTCACATCCTTTCGAGATAAGTTTGCAGGCGTGTAGAGAAGATATAATGGTAGGATGCTTCTTGTATTTGATGCCAAGAAAGGAAAATCTTGGAAGACCGGGCTTTCAGAAAGATATAATTCTATTTCGGTAGTTGATGTAAGCATCATGGTCTACAAGCCAATCTACCCCTAAAATGGCAGCATATCCTTTCATGTCAAGGCATACTAAGTTTGCGGGGAGATTGTGTCCTTCTACCACTACCTCACAATCAGGATAATAGTTGGTAAGCTTAGTTCCAGATCCTAAAGGTGTAGTAATAGCGAGATCTGAAGGTAGGGGAACTGATGCAGTTGGTAAGGTTTTTACAAAAGTGGTGGAGATAAAAGAATGAGAAGCACCAGTATCAAATAGCACGAATGCAGGACGAGAACAGATTTGAAGAGTACCTTCCATGAGCCCATCATTTTGATCCCTGGGCGCTTCTTCTTCATCTATAACTGCATTGAGGCGAGTCTGCCTCCTACGTCCTCCATTATTTGGTTGGTCTTTCATAAGGGGGCAATCTGGCATACGATGCTCCCTTCTTCCATAACGTAAACAAGCACCTAGGTGCTTCCAGCATTCTTCAGCCGAGTGGCCGAATTTCTCACAAAAGGTGCACGCCGAGGCGACTTTCTCCTTTTTCTTCCTTCACCTTTTTACTACTCTTTTCAGAACTTCCACCGTTCCCGTTCCTTGATATTTTCTTATTATCACGGCTTTTGTATGGTTCCGTGATGCTGAACTTCTCCTTCTTATAATGCCGATCAGAGCGCCGGCTAGATTCTTCTCCCTTTCCTTTCAACCTTTCGACCTTCTCTAAGGTCCTCTCGCATAAATATGCCCTTTGAACCATCTCCGCATAAGTGCGGATATTCTGTGTCCCCAGTTGTTGAATGAAACCGGGCCGTAACCCGTCCATAAATCGGTTTGCTTTTAATAAGTCTGTACTAATCAAATGTGGTGCATACGGTGCTAGCCTTGAAAATTGCAACTCATATTCTGCCACGGACATCATCCCTTGACGAAGGGAGGCAAACTCCATAGCCTTCCTTTCCTTTACATGCTCGGAGAAATATTTGGCACAGAATAAAGTGAGAAAAACATTCCATGTATGTGGCGCATCGGCTGGAGGTGCCGGAACTGATTTCCACCAAGTGCGAGCATCCTTGTTTAATTGGAACGTAGCTAGACGGACTTTCTCCTGATCAGTGCATTGAATAACATCAAATATCCTATTCATCTCGTCGATCCAATTTTCTACTTCGTCTGGATTGGAAGATCCATAGAAACGCGGAGGATTTAGACTCCGGAAATTGCGATGAAGGTATCCTGCCCTTGCCCCCGCACCACCTTGTGCTATAGTTTGTAGTGCCTCGGTGAGGCTGGCAACAGTTTGTTGCATACCGTCCCAATCTACACGATGAGCCATTCGAAAAATAGGGTACCTGAGAGAAAATAACAACTTGTTATTTCTCATGAAATTGGAATAAGCAAAATAATTCTTAAACTAATTAGCTATCTTATCCCGGTCTCTACCCAATTCTCACATGGGTACGGAAATTTTCTTCCTTAGTTCATAGGTATGGGTCCTTAAACCTTGGACTTATCCTATGACATAACTCTTTTCCTTAAGTCCTGAGACTTAGGCTCTGATACCAACTTAACTGTCACGTCCCGAGCCTGTATTACAGCGGAAGACTCGCTCCGGGAGCGCAAACAGCCGGCATGGTAAGCCTCTTGCAAGCAAGAATCAATCAGAGCGCAAGACAATCACACAAGTAAATGCAATTGCACAAGATTTAATCAACTTTAACTTTATTTCATAATGCTCAATATTCAAGATACAATCATTAATTTGATTTCTATTCTACTAGACTCAAGAAATAGGAAAATTACATTGACTCAATCTAGACACTTTAACTTCCTAAGTCTTCACTCTCATCTTTATAACACTTTCACTCGCTTCTGGATCCACCACTAGCATAGCCCAAATTTGAATCCGAACTATTTCCATCTTCTGAAAAACATTGGAAAATAGGTTGTTGGGTCCCGTAGTGCAGGAACACGGATCTAGAGGGGGGGTGAATAGATCCTACTGTTAAAAACTATGTCCAATTAAAAACATAAACTAGCACATAGAGGAATTTACCAGATTGATAGGATTGAAGAAATTAATCTAAATAAGTTTAAACTTGATTCACTCAATCTCGCCGAGCTCACACGATAGCACAAACAGATATGATAGTGAACACACAATCACAAGAATCAAACCACATGATACGGGGATTTTTAAGGTGGTTCGGGACCACGACGGGTTCCCTACGTCCACCCCTCACCAAACCGGTGAGGCTTCACTACACGCTACAAAATGTAGCAACACGGGGATGAATCCCAACACACACACGCTGCTTTCACAGCAAAACACACACACGAGGCCTTGCCTCAACCTGCTGCCATAGCAGCACACACACACATACACACACACAGGGGAACACACCCCGAACAATATACCTTACATGGAGATACAGCTCCGTCCACACACACGTAGGGCAATGCCTACACAACCACACGAGAGAAAACTCCCAACAACACACACGGATATACTCCGCACAAATCGACATACATAAGACCACACACACACTCGGAGACCCCTTTCTCCGAACACCCACACAAAATATTCTGTCAAATGTATATGTTACAATCACAAATATATGCTATGACCTTCCACACAAATTCTATAGATGTAAACTAGAAGAATGCATCAAGTATAAGGCTCCCCCTTCTTCATCAAAATCTGATTCTCCTTGCTCGTTGATGGATGATCATAATCTTGACATCATCTTCTTCCTCTCCTCTAGCCGCTTCTCTTTTTCTTATTCCAATCTCCTCTCTTCACCTGAAAGAGTAGATAGACATAATGAGTTCAATCTTTAAGCTAATCTCAAACAAGAATATAGACTTGAATGGTTTAGAGATTCCCCTCTTCCTCACATATACAAAAGAATACATGAGCATTAGAGATGTTGTATCATAAAGATTGTAGCTCATATATACATGCAAGAGAGAGTGAACAAAGAACATGTAAATGATTATTACACATCTTAGATGCCCATTCAAAACCTTGAACAATCTCAAACAAAAGATATAGAAGTGAAAGATCAAGATTACTCCCTCATGAAATGCTTCTATAGGATGAAAAACGTTCTTGAAGCAATTTTGAAAAGATGCAACACGAACAGAGGTTGGATCTTGATTTCAGATGCTGCCTTCAGTTGTATATGATCTTGGGCCTTGATTCACGCTTCTTCCCTTCAATTTCAGATTCAGAGCAAGGTGGAAGAGGGCTTGGGAGCTTCAACTCCGAACCTGCACACACAAGGGTTAGAAGAAAATAATTTTCAGATCTAGCATCCTCTCTCTTAGGGTTTGCAACCCAAGAGATGTATATAAGTGTTTAGGTCGGTCTAGAAACAGCCTAGGGACCAGATCCACGAATTAGGGAGACATTTAGGGCATTTGGAATTGATTGGTTGGACTTTCGAAGCAAGAAAACGGCAGTCAAAATGTGCTGCTCGAGATCCGACCGGAATGGGTCGACCCTCGGGCAATCAGAAGCCAAACAGAACACTTTTTGTGTTCTGTTTTACAGGGGTCGACCCCAAGGGTCAACCCTCGCACTGCCAGAAACCAAACAGAACTAAAAACAAGTTCTGGGTTAAAGGGGTCGACCCGAGGGGTCGACCCTTTCAGGCAGATTACATAAAAAATAGCTCTGCGCGCTTCGGCGACAGGAATTAATTCTCCTAGCTCCGAACTCCGATCGAAGCAAGACTGGAGGCGTTGGAAAGAGGACTCCCAGAGCTACAACATATAATTTTTAGAGGGGAGATCCAATAGTTAGATTGAAAATGGTGAAGACTGTAAGACAGTTTGAGTTTGAAAAATAACTAAACCTCCATCAAACCAAAGGGAAACAATTGATTAAATGTTACCAAAATCTCATGAAGATCGAAAATAATTTTGCATCCTGAAAAACATGATAAACCAAGAGGTTAGATCAAGATCAAAATATATGGGTCATGCATTAACACATGAAGCTAGTTTTGAGACCGAGACCCAAAAGTCATGAAATGTGATTGCGAAATCATTAGCACGAGGCATATGAGCATTCCCATGATAGATCAGTATCAAGGCATTAGAGAACTCAATTTTCCAGTTCAAGATCAGAAGAGTCTCACCATGGATTCCAATATAACTTCTTACCTTGAAGCAATATTACCCTACACTATATGGCAATGAACTCATAAGCAAGTTGATATTAAACCGAATCTCAAGATCCCAATTTCAACCCAATTCTCCTACAAGCCATTTCACCAACCATTTAAGCCATATGATCCGAAGGACAAGGAACCATCATTCAAACTCATCAAACCACATATCATTCCCTCCATTCATTTAGCATTACCAAAGTACACATTCATGATATGAGGCTCAATATGACATGATGTACATGAGGCTCAATAGGACATGATGCTCGAGTGTGCTTTTCACAAAGACCTTTCACGTTGAAGATAGAGCAACCGCACCAAGTGTAGATGGAATGTATATGTAATGTGCTAACCTCAAAGCACGTATGAACCTCAAAGAGTCACAGATGCATTCACATGATGATATCCCAAAAGAAACAGTTTGTAATCAAACAGTTTGTAATCATTTCCACAATCATTACATACTTCATACACATGAAGACATGAGTAACCATTCACGCACAATGCCAAGCAACAGAGTCATTTTATAATCATCAAAATCACATACACAACAATCTCCCCCATTTTGATGATGACGAAATATTATGCTATAATGCTCTCTCCCCCTTTGACATAATCAGAAATGGGGATCATGATGAAAAATCCAGAAGGGCAGGAACCCATGGACAACCAGATTATGAAGAGAACCAATGTGTACAATTATGCATGAACTAATTGCAGAGCTGTTGGAAACCAAATGTTGAAATGAAACTCTTATACCAAGTGTCTGATACCAATTGTGGAAAGTGGAAATGCAAACGTGGATAATGTGGTAATGCAAGATGACAAAACGATATGCAAATGCACATGTGTTGCAGCAATTGGAAATGACGTATGGCATGAACAATGATGAGCCAGCAAATAAGCACTCAAACACCAATAGAAAGGTATTGACTCATGCAAGACCTGATGAGTTAAGCAGATAAGGTCACATGCAAAGCTCCCCCATTTACATTGACACATTAGATGACTGTTTTCAAATTTTTGATTTTTAGTTTTCTTGTGAAATGCATGAAGCATGATGTATGAAAATAATGAGACATGAATTGCATACAATGTAATCAAGCAGATATCTATAGATACATGCAACATAACTCCTTCACAAGAAGTGATACCAATTGATATACAGTGAGGGGATAGGTGTAGGAAAAGTGCAAGTGAGTCATTAAGTTTAGAATGCTCATGTTTACACTTAGAGGATTATGCAAATAAATAGGAGAAGACGTACAACAGGTCATTGCAATTAATCAAATTTTCAGAATACATATCAAATCAAATTACCATGTGCAAGTGAGTAACATGAGAATGAAGTTTAGCCATATGGATAACCAGATTTTCAAGTAAACACAATAGTAAGTGTACAAACTGCATTTCAATCTAGAGAACAACATATTTGAGGCTTTGCTCTACCTCAATCAAATATATCATCAAAAATTTTCATACTGACAATCTGAATTTTTCTAAGAAGGATCAGGTTCAAAATAATTCCTTTTTACGCGAGGAGACACATGGAGCTCATGCCAGAATCCCCAGTTACTCAGAGTACTGAACCTTGTCACCTCATTTGAACAGAGATACTTTAGTCAACACTTTTCAAAAATGAACCACATCACGTCTCAGGTGACATGTGCCCAGTTTACTCAGTGAGACGTAGCATTGCTCTGCCTTTCATTTCAGCCATCTTTTGTATGTGGAGGTAGGTAGCTTTTTCCTCAACTGTCTCTTATCATCCATGCAACAAGTTGAATTACTTTAGAGTGTTAAAATGAAATTCCTATATCCTTATGAATAACACTCAATTTCACATTAAAGTGCATGAAGTGTACGAATTTGATTTAACATGTATGGAGAAAATTTAACTTAAAACAGGATAGTGTAGCTCCCCCTATGTAAATGCAATAAGCATGAAATGCTCCATCTGAGAGTTTGACATGAAGCACACTTGTTAAGACTCAGATGCAACATTATTTAACAATAGAGTATTCGGTCTTAAAAGTTTCAAAGGAAGGGGTTGAATAGCATATAATAACATGCAAGCATACAATGGAGATATGCATATGCAATGCAAAATGAAAAGGTATGCAATTTCAATGCTTGAAATGTTGGCTCCACAGATATGATGACCAATGTTGGAAGTATTCTTTTTGGAATTTATGCAACATGAAATGTTCAAGATGATGCATTTCAAAATATGCACTATATGCATGCTAGAAATGCCAACTATGCAACAAGACACACGATGAGCTTCATCTTCCAAAAGCACTATGTGAATGATATGTAGAGAGTGATTTACAAATATGCAATGTGATGCACGATTCCAGATTTCACATGACACTCTATATGCACCTAATGCAACTAATGCATAACACGCATTACCAAATGTTAAAATGTGAGAACACCACTTTATTCTGAAAAGAGAATTCAGAAAATTTATTCAGAGCATCAAAACCATCACATGTGAACTTTTCTTGAAAACAGTTACTTTTAACAAAAAACATGAGTGGCATATTGGTAAAGACCATGGAACATTGATCAACTTCAGTCCTCAAAAAGTTCAGCCACAGAACAACATCATTTTCAAAATTTTCATCATGCAAAACTCCCCCATAATCAATGTATGATTTCAGAAAATTCATTTAAGTTGGATGCCATATGCATAAATGATTTATGGTACTGGGTGGAGACATATTCTCACGCATGGTGATTGCTTTCAGACAGGCTTGACCTGCCCTTCCACATGTCACCATTTTATATACCAAGTAATCATTGAAATAATGATTAGAAAAATACAATGCATTCCCATATGACATCGGGGGTTTAGCAAAAGGCATTCAATGGCTACACTCTCATATATACTGCTCAGATGTTTCAATACCATTCATCCAAACATTCATTTTCCACATGGTCAAGAGCAACCAAAGAGTATTCAAGATTTCAAAATCACTGTCTGTCAAGAGATAGCACTAGCATCAAGACTATAGAACTTCAGCCAAATACTTTATTTTCTCACCTTTACCTTCATTGACATCTTCAAATTCTTTGCTTTGTTTTGCTTATGTAATCTTCATCAACATGCTCCTAATCTCAATAGAAGTAGAACAACTTTGGCATTGAAGTCTTCTTAAGCTTCTTTCTTTCTCTCCTGCAAGAAATAGAATGATATTAGCCAAAAGAAATGGAAGCAGATCAAATCTTGCATTGAAGTCCTCTTGAGCTCCTTTCTTTCTCTCCATGATTTCAAAGGTTGATGGTCATTATCAAACCTGCACTGTAAAGAGCTCAATTCATATCAATCTCAATTCAATACAAGTGAGAAAACCAATTTCAATATTTTTCTTCCACAAGATAATCTCTTATGAGCTGTAAGTATGAATGGTGAGCTTCAAGTATCAACTCAGGGACAAGCCCAAGTTCACCAAGGCATCACATCAGAACTGGCCAAGTCGACTTAGAGCCTTCCCCTTGGCCTCAAGACAATCCTGCAACAAAGTTCTCATTTAGTTGTTTTGGGTACCCAAACCTTCTTGGGTCCCGGATGGTTAGTTACACCTCTAGAGGGTGCCTTCCACAGTTTTTGGACATGCATATCATCAAAATGCATTAAAGAGCAATCATACATGGTATGCCCAAACTCACCACAATAATGACAACAACCAAAAGACTTCAGATTTTTCTTGTAAGAATGAGCATGAAATTTTTGTGGGTTTGAAGAGATGTTCTCATTTTTCAAACCAAAGCAATTGTTCATCATGTGACCAAACCTTCCACAATGAAAACAGTTCAATGTAGTAAATCTCTCAAATGGTCTTCTTTCATGAGCATGAGAGTTATCAAGAGTTCTTTTTGTGTTCAAAAGTTTTCTTGGCTTTGTGAAGCCATTCATTTTCTTGCATGCTTCTAGATCTCCAGATTTCATCAAAAAGTAATCATGCATCATATGACCAAGTTCACCACATTAAAAAAATGAGATTTTCTTTGTGGATGCATGTGTGTGTGTAACATGATTTTTCTTGGCATTTATCGTGACACTAACAACACTTTTAGCCTTTTATGCAAGTTTTGTTTCTTTTTCAGACTTTCATTTGATTGCTTTGTTGTTTGAGGAACAGATTGATTTGGAGACCCATTTGATGTGCTGGCTATATTAGAACTATGGACAAATGATGTGTAGACTTTATTTTCAAAGTTCATTTTGTTCACAGGATTATAGCCCAACCCCTCTTTTTGAAAATTCACCTTAGTCCCTAATATATTGTTCAGATTTTCTTCCCCATTCACAAACTTACACAAAGACGCATTCAGATCAAGAATTTCTTTTTCAAGTGATGAAATGTGCAATTCATAGGAAATGATCTCATTTTCACAAGAAATGACTTTTTCATTCAATTGAGCATTGATGGTTTGGTAGCTTTCCATCTTTTGTTCTAACACAAGCATCTTGTCAGATTCATCAACAATCACAAATTTCCCTTTTTCAAATTTTTCAAGATTTTTCAATCTACTTTCAAGCAGGGAGATCTGAATTAGCATTGCATTGTTCTCCTTTTTGAGTTCTTCATTTTCATTTGCAAGTTTATCATTCATAATCAATTCATTGCAAATATCCTGATCAATTGAGTTTGATTCCATTTTGTTTCTTAGATCTTTTTCAATTTTCTCCAATTGATTGATTTTATTCTTGAGGGCAACATTCTCATTTCTCAAACAGGCAATGGTTTCTTTGTGACATTCAACATCATGCTCTAAAAGTTCATTCAACTTATCAAGCTCAGAACACTTATCATAAGAACCATTTTCATGGAGCATGTTTTCATATTTCTTTTTCAGTTTTCTGTTTTCCGACTTAGCTTTCTTATATTGTTTTGCTAACTCATCATAAGCACCAACAAGATCTTCAAGAGTAAATTCTTCAGAATCTGAATTTACCTCTTTTGCATCTTTGTCACTTTGTTGAACTGTATCATCGGCCATGAGACATTTTTGTCTTTCCTTCTCTTGAGCTTTGATCAGCCGGTCCATTAGCTCCTTCGTCGTCCTACAAGAAGATGCAAATGGATACTTGTTACTACTTACAGAAGCTTTCAATAAACTCAAAGTAGTAACATTATCATGATGCATCATTTTATCTTGATTAGACCACTTGGTCTCATCTAGAGGTAATATGTGTGGACCATTACAAATCAATTTCCAAAGACTAGGATTAATAGAATTGATCACCATACACAATTTACCTAGCCATGAATAAAAATTCAAACCAGTGAAGATTGGCAAACAGTTCATTGATATATGTTCAGTAGAAAAATTCATGATTGTGGAATGCACTAGGATCACTCTGTAGATCGCAAGATCTAGGGACAACAGAGCCTCGCTCTGATACCAATTGTTGGGTCCCATAGTGCAGGAACACGGATCTAGAGAGGGGGGTGAATAGATCCTACTGCTAAAAACTATGTCCAATTAAAAATACAAACTAGCACACAGCGGAATTTACCAGATTGATAGGATTGAGGAAATTAATCTAAACAAGTTTAAACTTGATTCACTCAATCTCGCCGAGCTCACACAATAGCATAAACAGATATGATAGTGAACACACAATCACAAGAATCAAACCACAGGACACGGGGATTTTTAAGGTGGTTCGGGACCACAACGGGTTCCCTACGTCCACCCCTCACCAAACCGGTGAGGCTTCACTACACGCTACAAAATGTAGCAACACGGGGACGAATCCCAACACACACACGCTGCTTTCACAGCAAAACACACACACGAGGCCTTGCCTCAACCTACTGCCACAGCAGCACACACACACATACACACACACAGGGGAACACACCCCAAACAATATACCTTACATGGAGATACAGCTCCGTCCACACACACGTAGGGCAATGCCTACACAACCACACGGGAGAAAACTCCCAACAACACACACGGATGTACTCTGCACAAATCGACATACATAAGACCACACACACACTCGGAGACCCCTTTCTCCGAACACCCACACAAAATATTCTGTCAAATGTATATGTAACAATCACAAATATATGCTATGACCTTCCACACAAATTCTATAGATGTAAACTAGAAGAATGCATCAAGTATAAGGCTCCCCCTTCTTCATCAAAATCTGATTCTCCTTGCTTGTTGATGGATGATCATAATCTTGACATCATCTTCTTCCTCTCCTCTAGCCGCTTCTCTTTTTCTTATTCCAATCTCCTCTCTTCACCTGAAAGAGTAGATAGACATAATGAGTTCAATCTTTAAGCTAATCTCAAACAAGAATATAGACTTGAATGGTTTAGAGATTCCCCTCTTCCTCACCTATACAAAAGAATACATGAGCATTAGAGATGTTGTATCACAAAGATTGTAGCTCATATATATATGCAAGAGAGAGTGAACAAAGAACATGTAAATGATTATTACACATCTTAGATGCCCATTCAAAACCTTGAACAATCTCAAGCAAAAGATATAGAAGTGAAAGATCAAGATTACTCCCTCATGAAATGCTTCTATAGGATGAAGAACGTTCTTGAAGTAATTTTGAAGATGTGCAACACGAACAGAGGTTGGATCTTGATTTCAGATGCTGCCTTCAGTTGTATATGATCTTGGGCCTTGATTCACGCTTCTTCCCTTCAATTTCAGCTTCAGAGCAAGGTGGAAGAGGGCTTGGGAGCTTCAACTCCGAACCTGCACACACAAGGGTTAGAAGAAAATAATTTTCAGATCTAGCATCCTCTCTCTTAGGGTTTGCAACCCAAGAGATGTATATAAGTGTTTAGGTCGGTCTAGAAACAGCCTAGGGACCAGATCCACGAATTAGGGAGACATTTAGGGCATTTGGAATTGATTGGTTGGACTTTCGAAGCAAGAAAACGGCAGTCAAAATGTGCGGCTCGAGGTCCGACCGGAATGGGTCAACCCTTGGGGTCGACCCTCGGGCAATCAGAAGCCAAACAGAACACTTTTTGTGTTCTGTTTTACAGGGGTCGACCCCAAGGGTCAACCCTCGCACTGCCAGAAACCAAACAGAACTAAAAACAAGTTCTGGGTTAAAGGGGTCGACCCGAGGGGTCGACCCTTTCAGGCAGATTACATAAAAAATAGCTCTGCGCGCTTCGGCGACAGGAATTAATTCTCCTAGCTCCGAACTCCGATCGAAGCAAGACTGGAGGCGTTGGAAAGAGGACTCCCAGAGCTACAACATATAATTTTTAGAGGGGAGATCCAATAGTTGGATTGAAAATGGTGAGGACTGTAAGATAGTTTGAGTTTGAAAAATAACTAAACCTCCATCAAACCAAAGGGAAACAATTGATTAAATGTTACCATAATCCCATGAAGATCAAAAATAATTTTGCATCCTGAAAAATATGATAAACCAAGAGGTTAGATCAAGATCAAAATATATGGGTCATGCATTAACATATGAAGCTAGTTTTGAGACCGAGACCCAAAAGTCATGAAATGTGATTGCGAAATCATTAGCATGAGGCATATGAGCATTCCCATGATAGATCAGTATCAAGGCATTAGAGAACTCAATTTTCCAGTTCAAGATCAGAAGAGTCTCACCATGGATTCCAATATAACTTCTTACCTTGAAGTAATATTACCCTGCACTATATGGCAATGAACTCATAAGCAAGTTGATATTAAACCGAATCTCAAGATCCCAATTTCAACCCAATTCTCCTACAAGCCATTTCACCAACCATTTAAGCCATATGATCCGAAGGACAAGGAACCATCATTCAAACTCATCAAACCACATATCATTCCCTCCATTCATTTAGCATTACCAAAGTACACATTCATGATATGAGGCTCAATATGACATGATGTACATGAGGCTCAATAGGACATGATGCTCGAGTGTGCTTTTCACAAAGGCCTTTCACATTGAAGATAGAGCAACCGCACCAAGTGTAGATGGAATGTATATGTAATGTGCTAACCTCAAAGCACGTATGAACCTCAAAGAGTCACAGATGCATTCACATGATGATATCCCAAAAGAAACAGTTTGTAATCAAACAGTTTGTAATCATTTCCACAATCATTACATACTTCACACACATGAAGACATGAGTAACCATTCACGCACAATGCCAAGCAATAGAGTTATTTTGTAATCATCAAAATCACATACACAACAATCTCCCCCATTTTGATGATGACAAAATATTATGCTATAATGCTCTCTCCCCCTTTGACATAATCAGAAATGGGGATCATGATGAAAAATTCAGAAGGGCAGGAACCCATGGACAACCAGATTATGAAGAGAACCAATGTGTACAATTATGCATGAACTAATTGCAGAGCTGTTGGAAACCAATTGTTGAAATGAAACTCTTATACCAAGTGTCTGATACCAATTGTGGAAAGTGAAAATGCAAACGTGGATAATGTGGTAATGCAAGATGACAAAATGATATGCAAATGCACATGAGTTGCAGCAATTGGAAATGGCGTATGGCATGAACAATGATGAGCCAGCAAATAAGCACTCAAACACCAATAGAAAGGTATTGACTCATGCAAGACCTGATGAGTTAAGCAGATAAGGTCAAATGCAAAGCTCCCCCATTTACATTGACACATTAGATGACTGTTTTCAAATTTTTGATTTTTAGTTTTCTTGTGAAATGCATGAAGCATGATGTATGAAAATAATGAGACATGAATTGTATACAATGTAATCAAGCAGATATCTATAGATACATGCAACATAACTCCTTCACAAGAAGTGATACCAATTGATATACAGTGAGGGGATAGGTGTAGAAAAGTGCAAGTGAGTCATTAAGTTTAGAATGCTCATGTTTACACTTAGAGGATTATGCAAATAAATAGGAGAAGACGTACAACATGTCATTACAATTAATCAAATTTTCAGAATACATATCAAATCAAATTACCATGTGCAAGTGAGTAACATGAGAATGAAGTTTAGCCATATGGATAACCAGATTTTTAAGTAAACACAATAGTAAGTGTACAAAATGCATTTCAATCTAGAGAACAACGTATTTGAGGCTTTGCTCTACCTCAATCAAATATATCATCAAAAATTTTCATACTGACAATCTGAATTTTTCTAAGAAGGATCAGGTTCAAAATAATTACTTTTTACGCGAGGAGACACATGGAGCTCATGCCAGAATCCCCAGTTACTCAGAGTACTGAATCTTGTCACCTCATTTGAACAGAGATACTTTAGTCAACACTTTTCAAAAATGAACCACATCACGTCTCAGGTGACATGTGCCCAGTTTACTCAGTGAGACTTAGCATTGCTCTGCCTTTCATTTCAGCCATCTTTTGTATGTGGAGGTAGGCAGCTTTTTCCTCAACTGTCTCTTATCAACCATGTAGCAAGTTGAATTACTTTAGAGTGTTAAAATGAAATTCTTATATCCTTATGAATAACACTCAATTTCACATTAAAGTGCATGAAGTGTACGAATTTGATTTAACATGTATGGAGAAAATTTAACTTAAAACAGGATAGTGTAGCTCCCCCTATGTAAATGCAATAAGCATGAAATGCTCCATCTGAGAGTTTGACATGAAGCACACTTGTTAAGACTCAGATGTAACATTATTTAACAATAGAGTATTCGGTCTTAAAAGTTTCAAAGGAAGGGGTTGAATAGCATATAATAACATGCAAGCATACAATGGAGATATGCATATGCAATGCAAAATGAAAAGGTATGCAATTTCAATGCTTGAAATGTTGGCTCCACAGATATGATGACCAATGTTGGAAGTATTCTTTTTGGCATTTATGCAACATGAAATGTTCAAGATGATGCATTTTAAAATATGCACTATATGCATGCTAGAAATGCCAACTATGCAACAAGACACACGATGAGCTTCATCTTCCAAAAGCACTATGTGAATGATATGTAGAGAGTGATTTACAAATATGCAATGTGATGCACGATTCCAGATTTCACATGACACTCTATATGCACCTAATGCAACTAATGCATAACACGCATTACCAAATGTTAAAATGTGAGAACACCACTTTATCCTGAAAAGAGAATTCAGAAAATTTATTCAGAGCATCAAAACCATCACATGTGAACTTTTCTTGAAAACAGTTGCTTTTAACAAAAAAGATGAGTGGCACATTGGTAAAGACCATGGAACATTGATCAACTTCAGTCCTCAAAAAGTTCAGCCACAGAACAACATCATTTTCAAAATTTTCATCATGCAAAACTCCCCCATAATCAATGTATGATTTCAGAAAATTCATTTAAGTTGGATGCCATATGCATAAATGATTTATGGTACTGGGCGGAGACATATTCTCACGCATGGTGATTGCTTTCAGACAGACTTGACCTGCCCTTCCACATGTCACCATTTTATATACCAAGTAATCATTGAAATAATGATTAGAAAAATACAATGCATTCCCATATGACATCGGGGGTTTAGCAAAAGGCATTCAATGGCTACACTCTCATATATACTGCTCAGATGTTTCAATACCATTCATCCAAACATTCATTTTCCACATGGTCAAGAGCAACCAAAGAGTATTCAAGATTTCAAAATCACTGTCTGTCAAGAGATAGGACTAGCATCAAGACTATAGAACTTCAGCCAAATACTTTATTTTCTCACCTTTACCTTCATTGACATCTTCAAATTCTTTGCTTTGTTTTGCTTGTGTAATCTTCATCAACATGCTCCTAATCTCAATAGAAGTAGAACAACTTTGGCATTGAAGTCTTCTTAAGCTTCTTTCTTTCTCTCCTGTAAGAAATAGAATGATATTAGCCAAAAGAAATGGAAGCAGATCAAATCTTGCATTGAAGTCCTCTTGAGCTCCTTTCTTTCTCTCCATGATTTCAAAGGTTGATGGTCATTATCAAACCTGCACTGTAAAGAGCTCAATTCATATCAATCTCAATTCAATACAAGTGAGAAAACCAATTTCAATGTTTTTCTTCCACAAGACAATCTCTTATGAGCTGTAAGTATGAATGATGAGCTTCAAGTATCAACTCAGGGACAAGCCTAAGTTCACCAAGGCATCACACCAGAACTGGCCAAGTCGACTTAGAGCCTTCCCCTTGGCCTCAAGACAATCTTGCAACAAAGTTCTCATTTAGTTATTTTGGGTACCCAAACCTTCTTGGGTCCCGGATGGTTAGTTACACCTCTAGAGGGTGCCTTCCACAGTTTTTGGACATGCATATCATCAAAATACATTAAAGAGCAAGCATACATGGTATGCCCAAACTCACCACAATAATGACAACAACCAAAAGACTTCAGATTTTTCTTGTAAGAATGAGCATGAAATTTTTGTGGGTTTGAAGAGATGTTCTCATTTTTCAAACCAAAGCAATTGTTCATCATGTGACCAAACCTTCCACAATGAAAACAGTTCAATGTAGCAAATCTCTCAAATGGTCTTCTTTCATGAGCATGAGAGTTATCCAGAGTTCTTTTTGTGTTCAAAAGCTTTCTTGGCTTTGTGAAGCCATTCATTTTCTTGCATGCTTCTAGATCTCCAAATTTCATCAAAAAGCAATCATGCATCATATGACCAAGTTCACCACAATAAAAATATGAGATTTTCTTTGTGGATGCATGTGTGTGTGCAACATGATTTTTCTTGACATTTATCGTGACACTAACAACACTTTTAGCCTTTTATGCAAGTTTTGTTTCTTTTTCAGACTTTCATTTGATTACTTTGTTGTTTGAGGAACAGATTGATTTGGAGACCCATTTGATGTGCTGGCTATATTAGAACTATGGACAAATGATGTGTAGACTTTATTTTTAAAGTTCATTTTGTTCACAGGATTATAGCCCAACCCCTCTTTTTGAAAATTCACCTTAGTCCCTAATATCTTGTTCAGATTTTCTTCCCCATTCACAAACTTACACAAAGACGCATTCAGATCAAGAATTTCTTTTTCAAGTGATGAAATGTGTAATTCATAGGAAATGATCTCATTTTCACAAGAAATGACTTTTTCATTCAATTGAGCATTGATGGTTTGGTAGCTTTCCATCTTTTGTTCTAACACAAGCATCTTGTCAGATTCATCAACAATCACAAATTTCCCTTTTTCAAATTTTTCAAGATTTTTCAATCTACTTTCAAGCAGGGAGATCTGAATTAGCATTGCATTGTTCTCCTTTTTGAGTTCTTCATTTTCATTTGCAAGTTTATCATTCATAATCAATTCATTGCAAATATCCTGATCAATTGAGTTTGATTCCATTTTGTTTCTTAGATCTTTTTCAGTTTTCTCCAATTGATTGATTTTATTCTTGAGGGCAACATTCTCATTTCTCAAACAGGCAATGGTTTCTTTGTGACATTCAACATCATGCTCTAAAAGTTCATTCAACTTATCAAGTTCAGAACACTTATCATAAGAACCATTTTCATGGAGCATATTTTCATATTTCTTTTTCAGTTTTCTATTTTCCGACAAGACTTTCTTATATTGTTTTGCCAACTCATCATAAGCACCAACAAGATCTTCAAGAGTAAATTCTTCAGAATCTGAATTTACCTCTTCTGCATCTTTGTCACTTTGTTGAACTGTATCATCGGCCATGAGACATTTTTGTCTTTCCTTCTCTTGAGCTTTGATCAGCCGGTCCATTAGTTCCTTCGCCGTCCTACAAGAAGATGCAAATGGATACTTGTTACTACTTACAGAAGCTTTCAATAAACTCAAAGTAGTAACATTATCATGATGCATCATTTTATCTTGATTAGACCACTTGGTCTCATCTAGAGGTAATATGTGTGGACCATGACAAATCAATTTTCAAAGACTAGGATTAATAAAATTGATCACCATACATAATTTACCTAGCCATGAATTAAAATTCATACCAGTGAAGATTGGCAAACAGTTCATTGATATATGTTCAGTAGAAAAATTCATGATTGTGGAATGCACTAGGATCACTCTGTAGATCGCAAGATCTAGGGACAACAGAGCCTCGCTATGATACCAATTGTTGGGTCCTATAGTGCAGGAACACGGATCTAGAGGGGGGGGTGAATAGATCCTACTGCTAAAAACTATGTCCAATTAAAAATACAAACTAGCACACAGCGGAATTTACCAGATTGATAGAATTGAGAAAATTAATCTAAACATGTTTAAACTTGATTCACTCAATCTCGCCGAGCTCACACAATAGCATAAACAGATATGATAGTGAACACACAATCACAAGAATCAAACCACAGGACACGGGGATTTTTAAGGTGGTTCGGGACCACGACGGGTTCCCTACGTCCACCCCTCACCAAACCGGTGAGGCTTCACTACACGCTACAAAATGTAGCAACACGGGGATGAATCCCAACACACACACGCTACTTTCACAGTAAAACACACACACGAGGCCTTGCCTCAACCTGCTGCCACAGCAGCACACACACATACACACACACAGGGGAACACACCCCGAACAATATACCTTACATGGAGATACAGCTCCGTCCACACACACGTAGGGCAATGCCTACACAACCACACGGGAGAAAACTCCCAACAACACACATGGATATACTCCGCACAAATCGACATACATAAGACCACACACACACTCGGAGACCCCTTTCTCCGAACACCCACACAAAATATTCTGTCAAATGTATATGTAACAATCACAAATATATGCTATGACCTTCCACACAAATTCTATAGATATAAACTAGAAGAATGCATCAAGTATAAGGCTCCCCCTTCTTCATCAAAATCTAATTCTCCTTGCTCGTTGATGGATGATCATAATCTTGACATCATCTTCTTCCTCTCCTCTAGCCGCTTCTCTTTTTCTTATTCCAATATCCTCTCTTCACCTGAAAGAGTAGATAGACATAATGAGTTCAATCTTTAAGCTAATCTCAAACAAGAATATAGACTTGAATGGTTTAGAGATTCCCCTCTTCTTCACCTATACAAAAGAATACATGAGCATTAGAGATGTTGTATCACAAAGATTGTAGCTCATATATATATACAAGAGAGAGTGAACAAAGAACATGTAAATGATTATTACACATCTTATATGCCCATTCAAAACCTTGAACAATCTCAAACAAAAGATATAGAAGTAAAAGATCAAGATTACTCCCTCATGAAATGCTTCTATAGGATGAAGAACGTTCTTGAAGTAATTTTGAAGAGATGCAACACGAACAGAGGTTGGATCTTGATTTCAGATGCTGCCTTCAGTTGTATATGATCTTGGGCCTTACTTCAAGCTTATTCCCTTCAATTTCAACTTCAGAGCAAGGTGGAAGAGGGCTTGGGAGCTTCAACTCCGAACCTGCACACACAAGGTTTAGAAGAAAATAATTTTCAGATCTAGCATCCTCTCTCTTAGGGTTTGCAACCCAAGAGATGTATATAAGTGTTTAGGTCGGTCTAGAAACAGCCTAGGGACCAGATCCATGAATTAGGCAGACATTTAGGGCATTTGGAATTGATTGGTTGGACTTTCGGAGCAAGAAAACGTCAGTCAAAATGTGCGGCTCGAGGTCCGACCGGAATGGGTCGACCCTTGGGGTCGACCCTCGGGCAATCAGAAGCGAAACAGAACACTTTTTGTGTTCTGTTTTACAGGGGTCGACCCCAGGGGTCGACCCTCGCACTGCTAGAAACCAAATAGAACTAAAAACAAGTTCTGGGTTAAAGGGGTCGACCCCAAGGGTCGACCCTTTCAGGCAGATTACACAAAAAATAACTCTGCATGCTTCGGCGACAGGAATTAATTCTCCTAGCTCCGAACTCCGATCGAAGCAAGACTAGAGGCGTTGGAAAGAGGACTCCCAGAGCTACAACATATAATTTTTAGAGGGGAGATCCAACGGTTGGATTGAAAATGGTGAAGACTGTAAGACAGTTTGAGTTTAAAAAATAACTAAACCTCCATCAAATCAAAGGGAAACAATTGATTAAATGTTACCATAATCCCATGAAGATCAACAATGATTTTGCATCCTGAAAAACATGATAAACCAAGAGGTTAGATCAAGATCAAAATATATGGGTCATGCATTAACATATGAAGCTAGTTTTGAGACCGAGACCCAAAAGTCATGAAATGTGATTGCGAAATCATTAGCATGAGGCATATGAGCATTCCCATGATAGATCAGTATCAAGGCATTAGAGAACTCAATTTTCCAGTTCAAGATCAGAAGAGTCTCACCATGGATTCCAATATAACTTTTTACCTTGAAGCAATATTACCCTACACTATATGGCAATGAACTCATAAGCAAGTTGATATTAAACCGAATCTCAAGATCCCAATTTCAACCCAATTTTCCTACAAGCCATTTCACCAACCATTTAAGCCATATGATCCGAAGGACAAGGAATCATCATTCAAACTCATCAAACCACATATCATTCCCTCCATTCATTTAGCATTACCAAAGTACACATTCATGATATGAGGCTCAATATGACATGATGTACATGAGGCTCAATAGGACATGATGCTCAAGTGTGCTTTTCACAAAGGCCTTTCACATTGAAGATAGAGCAACCGCACCAAGTGTAGATGGAATGTATATGTAATGTGCTAACCTCAAAGCACGTATGAACCTCAAAGAGTCACAGATGCATTCACATGATGATATCCCAAAAGAAACAGTTTGTAATCAAACAGTTTGTAATCATTTCCACAATCATTACATACTTCATACACATGAAGACATGAGTAACCATTCACGCACAATGTCAAGCAACAGAGTCATTTTGTAATCATCAAAATCACATACACAACATAGGTCATGAGCACACTTACCTAGTAGGTATCTTCGCATCAACATGAAGGCATTATTTAAGTAATTATCATTTTTGCTCTAAAGAAATAAGATAAGACCATGCGAATGCGAATCAATCATGCGATCAAATCAATAGAAACAAGATAACCATGTAAGATAGAATGATCAAGAATGAGCTAGCAAGAATATAACAAGAACATGATATTGGCCTTCCATGAACAAGAATGTAACGAGATTGTACTAGCAAACCACATATTCCTCACTTTAGCATCTTATGCTTAAGAGCAAGTGCTTCGTGAATTTCTGTGGAATATCAAGCAAGAATGTCATGTTGTGCCATGGATCTTCACTTATTTATAGAAATAGAACTCCCAGCGCAATGCGACGCCAGTAGCATCATACCCCGTGGTTTATAAAATAGTATGTTTCCGGCAATCAGCCGAGGGGACTAGCATAGAGCACTTGAACACAATCAGTGCTCGATCGCATTTTCAGTTATAAATCAAGCTACTTCCACGCAGTATAACAATAACGTATGGCCAAGAATATAGCACTTCCAATAATTTCATGATAACTAAAATCAATGAATGAATGCTTCAACATAAGAATGTAGGAGTCAAGAAATAGACTTTAAACAATGTCATGCTCATAGAAATAAATCGACAGCATAACGGTATTTTCCTTAACTTCCATTTCTTTTAGATCAATTTAAGCAATATGACAAGTTCTAGATCATCAAGGTTTATCTAGAATCATAGGAATATCAACCCTTGGTCAAACCTTGGGTTAACAAATGCAAGCTATGTAACGGTCATTTGCTGGGCCGTTACATTATGTAACGTGCCAGTAATAGGCCGTTACAGTGATCCGAGTCCAGAAGGATAAAAATAGACTCAGAGGAATGTGACGGTTTGGAACTGGGCCGTTACGTGAGCCTGACGGTCCAGTTCAAGGCCGTTACATTTCAAGAATCAAAACCACGATAGAGTGTTCTAATTAATGGGCTTTCATTGATACAACCAACTCGGCGTCCTAGTGAGAATCCCAGGCTCGCAGAGAATTACGGAGGCCTTGAAACAATGATTTCCTAGTCCATTGGAAGGAATATCCAATAGAGAGGTCCTCATGTCCAAGATGGTGTTCCTATAGTGCAAAGTGTGAACTAATGACAACATACCGGAATATGTGCCATGTACTTATAGAATTGACTCTATTGACAAAGAGAGACATGTATAATCGAAGTAAAAATCGTGGTGAACTCCGTCAATACAACGTCTAAAAGTCATGCTTTATAATACAAGACTATAGAATTTTGGCATGAAATTAACATATCCTTAAAATATCATTAAGATATCAAAACATGCAATACCTATCATGCACAATCAGATATCCTAAAAATCATATAATCAGGTTAAAACTTAAGTAACTATGCTTAATCAATAAATAATATTGGCAAGTTATTTTCTATCTTAGGGTTGATAGAACGCAGGATATAATGGTCTTAAGAGGGGGCGTCATAGTGAAAGTGACGGTCATGATCAAGACGTTACTTGAATGTAACGCGTCTATCCAAGCACGTTAGAAACATCCGTGCAATTCAAATACTACAGAGTTTGTAACGGTTGTAGTAGGGCCGTTACTTGAAAGTGACGGTCCTATGCTAGTGCGTTACAGTATCTGCTAACAGAAAACAATCATAGAAACTAAGAGATCAACTCACATCATGTCTTTTATCAAAACATGATGAGTTTCTAGTCATGTTAACGAGGTAAGGCCATCTACATGCATAGGTAATCATGAATAGATGAATAGTCATGTTTTAATTTCTTAATTTGGCTAAGAGGTTCATGATGTGCATAGAACAAATAAAACATGAAATCAATGCTCTATAATGCATGGAATTCAATCAAACCAGAGGGCTTTTAATCCTATCATGATGTTTTTGCCGTTCATGAGATAACCTACCTCTTACTTAGACTGTAGTTTCTAATTTGGTTGAGAACCTTGCCCTAGATCCCTTCATTCTCTTGTGACTTTTTCAGCAACTTCTTTAGGCTCTATCTCCACGCCCTCTTGACCTAAAGATGTGAAATTCGGAGGGGAGTTAGTCTAAAGTATTGTAAACAAATTATTCTAAAGAACTTACCTGAGATAATGACTCCTTACCTTGCATCCTTACGCCCAAAAAGTAAGGGTCGCACAGTTCAGAACTATGCCCTATTTATAGAGTTTAGGCTAGAGTTTTAGGATTAGATCGAGTTTAGAGTCCTTATTTCATCAAATCCAATCTCTAAGAGTCCTTAGAGTTTTTACAATCCTTCCCAAGTCGATCCATAGTGGATAAGAACATCAAGTTCCAATCTTTTCATGAGTCCCTTTACTTACGGATCTAACAAGAATGTAACGGTCGAGTGCCCATGCGTTACATGGCTGTGGCGGTCTTACGATAGACCGTTACAGTCATCGTAGCTTAGAGTTTCAATTTATAAAAACTCTTTTGTTAATTATCTAAATAATTATCTTATATTATTAGTATTTATCCTTAATATCCGTGGATAGGCTTAAATACCTTCTAGAATATGGGCCAAACCTAATGGTCTAGGTCCTAAACCCTTTTGGACTTCATTTAAGTGGGTTGGGTTAATTGATTAACACAATTTTGGCCTTATATTGATATTTTAGCCCAATTAATGTCAGAATATTATTTAAATAACTAGGCATTACTTTTATAAATTTTGGGGCTCTACAAGCTACTAGGTGTAAAAGTCAATATCAGGAAGGAAGGGTTGGGCTACAATAATCTGAATAAAAAGGTTTTTAAGAACAAAGTAATGACATCATTTGTAAATACTTCAAATGTAGCCTCTACATCAAAAGATAAACAGCCCATTGTTCAGAAAATGCTGGGAATAGAGGTTAATTGTAAGAAAGAGAGACTGGGTTACAATCCAGTCATGAGGAAGGTTGATGGATCCAACCTGAAAACTATTTTTGTTAAATCTTCAGAACAAGAAAAGCCTTCTACCTCATCTCCACCTCAGTACAAGGCTAAGAAAATAGAAAAATAGGATAAAAATCAGAAAAGGATTGGATAATAGAAAATAAATAAAAAAGGTTCATCAGTGCATGTTGATCACAGTCCTCACACACACTCACATGCATCTAAAAAGAAAATGATCTGTCATTACTGTCATAGATTTGGACATCTGATGCATGAGTGTAAATTGATGGAGAAGGATGATAGGAATGCTAGGAAATTTCATGATAAAAATCCTTCACCTCGGAAAAAGAAAACTGAATGCTTTCACTGTGGCAAATTTGGTCATAAGGCATTTGAATGTTGGCATGCTAAGGGTAGAAAGTTTATTTCTGAAACTGTCAATCTCCCTGCAGACAGAAATGATTATGATAGGAACAAATTTGTTGTAAATAGAAAATATTCTGCTTGTTTCAATTGTGGCAAGATGGGCCACATTGCAGCTCATTGCTGGCATGTTAAGGGGAAGCAATTTCATTCTGAGTTTGTTAATTTCCATGACAATAAAAATGTTTTTGAAAGGAAAACTCTTGCATGTCTTGAGTGTGGTAAGGTAGGCCACAGAGCTAGAGATTGTTGGCATGCTCAGAAGAACTATGTTAACCCCCATGTTATCAAATTCTCTGCCAGAAAATCTGTGAGTTTTTCATGCTATAACTGTGGAAAGCCAGGTCACAGGGCTGCAACCTGTTGGCTGGCAGGATATCAAAACCAAACTGGTTTTGGTAAACAGAATATTTATTCTGTTAACAAAAAATTTTATGCATATGCACATAGAATTCATGCTAATAAGAATGTGCATAAATCAAATCAGAAATATGCTGTTTCTTGCCATCATTATGGCAAATCTGGACATTTGATGGATGGTTATCCTCTGATGAAATTTAATGATCATCAAGTTAAAAATGTGTTGAGAAAACCTGCTAGAAGTGATACTGTCATGTCAGGACCCAAGACTTCTTGGGTGCCTATTTGTGCAAAATAGTTTGCTAACTTGCAGGTGTGCCTTGGAAACTAAGAAAACAAGAGGGGTAATAAACCAAGGCACTCAAGAATGAAAAACCCCAGGTCTACACTTCTCAGGTCAGTTACGTGAACTCTCTTTAAATCTTGCCATCTGAAATTTCTGGTTTAGATGTTTGCATAATCTGTTAAGCATACATAGCAGCATGTGTTATCTGCACAACTCTGTTTGAATCTTCTTCTTACATTTTGAAATTCATTGCATATCTGGTCTGATGTGTTCTTGCATATTTGTCATCTTTTGAACACTATGAGTACTCATGTCTCTCAATGCTCATATGAATTGGATGTTTAGATATTGAAATGAGAGTAAACTTGTAATTTCTGAAAATCTGAACTGCATATGAATGTGGTTTGAAATCTGCCTGTTGCATAGCTCACTGAAAATCTGGATTGCTTATAGGACTGCATGTTGAATTATCATGATTGACCACTATGGTATATTAAATGGTAAGATACTAAAAGGCAGGGAAATCTGTCTGGAGGTTCTTACTGTGTGTGAGATGGTCTTTTAGACCAGGTTCTCTGCCTAGTACCGTGGGTCATATTGCTTGATAGGGCAGTCTGAATGTGCATGAGTCTCAAAGACATATGTTCAGTTTTCATGGCAAACATTGCATATTTTCAGGGGTAGTTAATTGAATGTCTTTGCATAGCATTCAATGTTGAGTTTTTGCATGATTTTGCATACATATAGTTAGATGCATTTCATTACATTGAAATTGCCAAAAAAAAGATTGACTGAATGCATATTGTCAGGGGGAGTCAATGCATTGCATGCAGGTTGTCAAATGCATACACTTGACAAAACTCATTGGATATCCTTCCTTATTGTTTTTGTTGACAAACCTTGATCATATTTTGAAAACTCTGGGCTTCAATATCTCTTCTATCATTTGGTATCAGAATTCTATCAGTCTCTCATGAAGATTTCAATGGGTCTATCTCGATCATAAATCTGAAAACACTTGAACTAGGAATCTTCTATTATACGATTTTATGAATGTCTAAAATAACTCAGGTGGTTTAAGTTTAATGTATTCATTGAGTTTGATTTTAAAATCTCTTAAAAATATCTGAAACATGTTTAATAAATTTTAACCATCTGTTCCATGCTGTGTCTTGTAAAATCTTCTGAAATCTGCATTATTGAATACATGACTTTATTTGGTTAAGTACATGAAATTATTATTGATTTGAAGCAAATGAGTTTTTCTGAAATGTCTAAAGGGTAAATTCTGTCAGAGCAATGACTTTGGTCACTGAGAAACACATGTCCAAAGTACTGTGTCATGAGGTGCCGTAGTTAACTCTGCTTAAGAATGAGTGTTAATCAGGCAGAGCAATGGCATGCATATTGATAAATACAACTCACTCATCAAGAAATGATTTGTAGTGTGTCATGATGTGTAAATGCTATCTTTGTTCATATAAAGTATGACTGTTAGTTACACTAAGTGCTTAGGGATATTGGCGTCTGATCAACGTATATCCTCTAGTTATAAGGTGTATACTGAACTAGAGTGCTCGTAAAATTTGTAGCATGAAAATTTGTTGAACAAATTGTAATATTTGAATATTGATGCAAAAATCAAATTGCTACAACCCTAGACAAAATCATATGACTTCATTATTGCTTGATCTTAATACTAGTGCATGTAATTCCGAAAGAAGTCAATAAATTTGATTGTGTAAGAGAAAGGGAGGTTAATCAAGATATGTGTATGTGGGCTTGGTTCATTTTTATTAAACCATGGTTTTAGATATCAATATAGAATTTTATTGATAAACTTTGCATACATCATGTTTAAACCATGCTGATCAATAAAATTCATTCATAAGCCCTTATAATGGAAGACTTTGAAAAATTATGTTTTGGATTTATGAGATTGATATCTCCTTGAAAATCTTGTTGAATTCCTTGTGTTTGGAGCTTAGTTGAAATTCTTTTCCTCACTGTCCTTGATTCATCATGACCTGAACTAATCTTTGATTGCCCCTGTGGTCTCCTTCTCATTCATTTTATAAGGTTCCAGTTATTGAGAGGGAGCTTCCATGTCATATGAATCATGCTGCATAGAAATTCCTAAAGGGGGAGAATTGTCTTACATTCATACATTTAGGGGGAGTTCTTGCATTTCTTATTGCAACTGCATCTCTGCATTCAAATACAAAGGGGGAGACATTGGTATGAGTCATATTGCTCTTTAGGGAAGAATGTGCTTTCATGTAGTTAAAGGGAGAAATGTCATATCAATTGGTATCACATCTGCTTACTTTTCCTCTCTCTAACTAATATTTTTTTTTGCAGAAGTCAAAGGGGGAGAATGTTTTTGACTTGAGTCAGTGTGACTCATAGTGTTGCCATCATCAAAAAGGGGGAGATTGTTGTGCCCCTGTGGTTTTGATGATAGCAAACACTATAAGTCACCATTTGCATATATGCATGAAAGATCTTGTTGATTCATTTAAGGGCATTCATATGTGTTCTTGTATTTGTGAATGTGTGCTTGTGAATGGCATTCCATTATATCTGTCTGACATCTGGACAGAAGTGTTGTGAATGTGTGCTTGAGAATGACATTCCATTAGTTCTGTTTGACGTCTGGATAGAAGTGGGTCGACCCCCCTCTTAGATGGGTCGACCCCCCCAAGATTCGAATGTCTATACTTTGGCTGCTGCATGCTCACATGATCAGTTAAGTACATACATTGCTTCTAGCATGCACACACACACCCAAGTATATACACTGCTGCATGCTCACTGCATTTGATGTCCTACTTGCACATTGCTTAAGTCTGTACAGAGTTAACATTGTCTCGCACACAAGTTCACTTCCAAGTCTATACATTCTTGCATTTTGTGCTTCACGCTTTGTTCAAGTCTATACACTCTGTTGCATATTGAACGTGAAGTCTATACATCATCCACCATCTCATGCTGTGTCTCATCCAAAGTCTATACATTCACATGTAGGCAAAGTCTGCACATTGGCAGCACTATGCAAGTCTATACATTGCCTTTGGGCATCCAAGTCTATACATTACCTTTGGACATCCAAGTCTATACATTGGCAGTGTGTCTGTGTTTCAAGCCATTCATCAAGTCTACACACTGTCCTGTAGCTTGCATGAGTCATAGGTGAAGTCTGTACAGTCAGTGTGTTTCACTCACCTAAAGTATATACATTCCTTCCCATCTTAACCTACGTTCTGAACTGAGCAAGTCTATACATTCCTTTCCTTTGCCTACGTTCAGAACACAAGTCTACACTGTTAGGATGCAAGGCCCGGATACAGAGGGGGGGTGAATGTATCCCTCTTCAAATATAGCCTAATTAACACTCTAAAGCTCAGTTATGCGGAATTAAAACTGTTGCAGAAATAAACTGAGGATACTTAGAAGGATCAAAGCAAGACAACAACTCAATAAGCCCTCAAACGATCCTAAGCAAGCATCTAATGCGCAGCAATAAGAAGAACATATAAGGAACAAAAGCACACCACAAGGGAACACCAGGATTTTTTAGGTGGTTCGGTCCACAGACCTACGTCCACCCCTCACTCCAAACCGGAGTGAGGCTTCCACTAGCTAGGCTAGAACAGCAGACTCAGTCTGCAACAATTACTGTCAAACAGCTTGACCAGGGGAACAACCTCCCCTCTTCCTCCCAACCGGAGGGACACCCCAAGTGACTCCCAGCCACTTGGAACCAGAGACGCAAGTCTCTCTTCCTCCAGACCAGGAGGGATCACCTAGTCTTGCAACCCACAAGACCAGAACCGGAGACGAATCTCCCTTCCTCCAAACCAGGAGGGAACCCACAAGTGACTCCCAGCCACTTGCAACCTAGAGGTCTCGGACCTCCCTTCCTCCCAACCGGAGGGAAACAACCACAAGTAGCACCCAGCTACTTGCAAACCAAAGACACAAGGTCTCCCTTCTCCTGAGTTCACAGGAGGAACCCGACCTCACACTAGAGGATCGGAAGAACAACTAAGTATAGTTAAAAAAAGAAAAACAAAAACAAAAGACGCAGCAACAAGAAGCTGGAAAGATGAAATGCACAAAAGCTCTCGCAGGAGCGAACTGGATTGGATCTGATCCAAGGTCCAGTGAATGATGCTTCTATTCTTCTTCACGAGCTCTCCATCTCTCTCTTTCTCTTTTTCTGTTTCTTCTTCTGCTGGTTTTCACGATCTCTCTTCTGCTCTCTCACTCTTCTTCTTTCTTCTTTCTTCTTCTTCTGCTCACTGCTTCTCTGTAACTCTCTTCTTCTATATCGATCACTTTCTTTCTTTCTGATCTCGATCTCTTTTTCTCTTTTCTTCACTCACACTCACTCTCACTTCTTTCTCCAGATGGAGGCGGCCTGGTATTTATAGCTGCAGCATTTAGGGCGTTATCATCGGATCACGTGCCAGGTGCCAACCTCGGACCACATGCCACTTATCTGCTTCTCGAATAGTACCTGTCACACAGACATAAGAAGGTATCAGATAATGTATAGACTTGGTTCAGGCTGTTTAACAAAGTGTGTACAGCCATGATGCAGCTTGAGTGTATAGACTTGAAGGTTAACAAACGAGTGTATAGACTTGAGAGTTAACAAACGAGTGTATAGACTTGAGGCCTGATATCAAGTGTATAGACTTGAAGCTTTGAAACCGAGTGTATAGAGTTGAAGGTTAATAATCGAGTGTATAGACTTAGTTGAGTGAGCATGCAGTGTACATACTTGAAAACCCTTCAACAACCTGAGTGTATAGACTCAGAAGCAAACGCTAGGCAAACGATGTGTAGACTTGGCCAGAAAACGTAGGGAAAGGTATGAGTTTATGGACTTGGCCAAACGTAGGGAAAGGTGTGAGTGTATGGACTTGGCCAAACGTAGGGAAAGGTGAGGAGTGTATAGACTTGGCCAAACGTAGGGAAAGGTGAGGAGTGTATAGACTTGGCCAAACGTAGGGAAAGGTGAGGAGTGTATAGACTTGGCTTCACTTCGAGCAGCCACAGTGATGTATAGACTTGGCCTTTGAGATTTGGCTGTACAGACTTTGTGTGAAAGCTTGAACAGGCTTTGGCTGTATAGACTTGGCAACCTTCAACTCACTGCAATGTACAGACTCTGAAGAACAGCAGCCAGTGTATGGACTTGCTCAGCTTGAGGCACTGTATAGACTTCAGTTCAAAGCCAGTGTATGGACTTGATGAGACACTCACGAGTGTATAGACTTAGAGTGAGGCATACAGTGTATAGACTTTACGAAATTCAAGCAATGCAACACAATGTATATACTTAGAAACAGTAAGTGAGACGTGTGTAGAATGTATATACTTTAAAGGCTTCAAGCGTCCTCGGTGTACAGACTTGCAGACAGATTCATTAACAAGCCTATCGGATGTATAGACTTTGATGTAGAGGCTTGAGTTACACAAGCAAAGTATAGACACCGAAGATGTGTGCATAAAGCTCATCAATGTATAGACTATGCAACGGCATCAAAGCAACACATCGATGTACAGACTTGAAATGGCATGCAGCAGACGATGAACACCCAACGTACAGACATGCTGTCCCTTCAGCTGATGACCCCAGTGTATAGACTTGCTGCCTTGAGGGCGATGTACAGACTTTGGCTAAGCAGGCCACAGTCTAATGTATAGACTTCCGGTGTGAATGAAATGCTGTACATACCTGCTCAAACAGTCCGATGTATGGACTTGAACGCTTCGAAGGCCAAAACAGTGATGTCTAGACTTTGAAACAAAGGCAATATATCGACTTTGAAACAAAGGCAATGTATAGAATTTAAAAACCAAAGGCAGTGTATAGGCTTGATGCAGTTCAGCTGCCAATGTACATACTTTGATTCCCAAATGCGATGTATAGACTTTATGAGAAGGCAACTGAACACTGTACACACTTCCAACGTACAGACTTCATATGAACAGTCCAATGTGCATACTTCCCTTCGATGCATCTACAGTGCAATGTATTGGCTTGACGAACATTATGCAATGTATGGAATTTGATGAAGGGCCCAATGTATGGACTTCGCCTGAAATGCAGGAACCTGGGCGCTGTACAGACTTGAGTCTTCAACAGACCGATGTACATACTTGGAAGGCTTTGAAGGCAATGTACAGACTCTACCCATATGCAGACTTTGCCTAAAATGCAGTGTGAGACGTTGGCTGAGACGGACGCTGTACAGACTTGAATGCACTAAGACGCTGAACAAGACGGACCGATGTACAGACTTCTAAATGCTGATGGACTATGTATGGACTTGGCTTGAGATGCTGCATGAGATGATGCAGGCTGTATAGACATTAAGTCCAATCAGAAGGCTGTGCAGACTGGAGAGACGGACTAGTGTATAGACTTCAATGATGCGTGTAACAGTCCAATGTATGGACTTTGAAGATTGATGCATGTACAGTCCATTGTACATACTTCCAATGTACAGACTTTATGAAACTCTAGACACTGGATGCTATGAATGTATAGACTTTACAGTGAATGCATATGCCAATGTATATACTTGCATGAGAAGCACACGATGCAATGTGTGGACTTGGTGACTCATGCAGACAGACGAGTGTACAGTCTATGCCATGCTCACAGTTAAGCAATGTACCAAGTTCTAAATGAGCAGTTCTGAATGAAGTAAACACATATGACATCAAACAATCCAGATAAATGCAATTATGAAATGCACCAAAGCACACACCACATAGCCATATTTAAATGCAGTAGTAATTCAGATAAGATTTTCAATGAAACATTCATATGCACTACAAACAGAATTGTATGCATTCAAGTGACTTATAGTGTTTGCTATCATCAAAATCACAGGGACACAACAATCTCCCCCTTTTTGATGATGGCAACACTATGAGTCATAATATTTCTCCCCCTTTGACTTCATAAAAAAAAATACATTGATAAACAATATCAGAATCATTTAAATCAATTCTCCCTCTTAGTCAAACAACTTATGCAGTCATGCATATGCAATAAATACTCCCCTTTGACATGGCAGAAGATATAGAGCTATTGCAGACAAACAAATTGATCAGACAATCTAGCACATTGTCCCCTTATGCATATAGTGTCTCAAACAGACCAGAGAGTTCTGCCCTTATGATCCATGATGCAAGAGAAATCTACAAAGATGAACTCTGGTTATCCAAAAAAAAAAATTTTGAGAGTTGTGCGTCACATAAAAGAGAACCAATGTCAATCAAAATACATTGATAGAGGGCAATATGATCAGAAATATTTTGAAGGTTGAAACCAATTGAGATGAAGGGAGAATATCAACAAAAATATAGGGACACTCAAGAATGCTGACTAGATTTCCCCCTTTAAGAAAGACACTCAGCAAGACAGGAAAGCTCCCCCTGATTAGATGATGGAGTGAAGCCAATTGATATAGTGAAGTGATGAGCATCTATCAGCAAAACACAAACTGTATTCACAGTGAATAAATGAGGAAGACGGATTTTCATTAGCACACAAAATTCATAAATCTTTGTAAACGAATTTCAGATTCTTCAATTATAATAGATTATGAATGATTTTAAACTGACCATCATGATTTAAGAGAGATGTATTCAAAGTTTATCAAGAAAATTCAATACTCATATCTGAAACACCTTTTAATAAAGGTGAACCAACAACTCATTTGATATTCATGTTTAACCTCCTTCCATCTAACTCATTTAAATTCAATGACTCCTTTAGAAAATACACAAGATCATATTGAGATTAAACAGAAATAAATGAGACTGAGCTTGTCTTTAGATTTTCAGAATTTTCTGACACCAATGGAGCAGCACTTATTTTTCCTTGAGCAAGTTTGGTTCAGTCAACACCTTTTTACGTGAGGCACAACACGTCTTAGGTGAAGTGACCCAGTTACTCAGTGTGACAACCAAATTGCCTCTCAAAAGGAACATTATGTGACACAACCTCGGACTTAAGCAAGCAATCACAAATAGCATTCAAATGGGCCTTAATGGGCCACCGCTCTCCCGTCGCACTCTATACCCGGAGTGACTTGGCGATGCCAAGTGTGAAGTATGGGAATGGGCCCTTGCTGGTAGAGGGCCAGCAAGGCCAAGGTTTGACTCCCCAAGGGTTGGATGCCCAATTCAATTGGGGCCGACAAAGTGCGCAAAGGCACGGTTTCACACTACCCCACGGCGATCACTCTAAGTCATGGACTTGAGGATCGGGCACTCCCTCACAAATTCAGCGACGCATGAAGCAAATATTGAAAGAGTAACACTATTGAGCAAGGATGAGACACTTACTCGACCGGTTTGAAGAAATCGGTCCCGGTCGGAGACGAGGGCGAGCGGGGAGGCGGTGGTTCCCCACACGCCGCGGCGGTGTCGCTTGACCTGCCCAAAGAAGTACAAAACTACACCTCACGCAGGAGGGGGATCTTGGGGTGGGGGTTAAAGTGTTACAACCAAAACTACCACCACGCAGGGTGGGGCCTTCAGCCGGCCAAGCGGGGAAGGGGGAAAAGCTCTCGATTACTAAGTGGCGCCCGGTGCGATATCAGCCTTGTTCTGGCCTGTAGGACAAGGTGATGAGGTTGAGGTTGCCATGGACTCGTCCAGACTCCGAATTGAGTGAAACCACCTCCTACAGCTTCCTGACTTGAAGGGGATGACTGCAGAATTTTTGGGGACGCTCTGTTGGTCAGTGGTGACAGCTCCAGCAGCAGGAAGGAGATCACTCAGTCTGGCCGCAGGCTGATCTAGACTGGAACAGTAACTTGCAGAGGTCACTGTGCGCTCTCCCGATCTCTGAACAGCACAAAACCAGCGGCGACGTCTTCTTGGTTGAGGTAGCTTTCAACAGAAAGTGACGGGGCAGCGTTCCGATGTCAATGGCGAGCGGGGCACCCTGAACGGTGCTCACTGGTCGAAACAGACTGCAGAAGCAGGGCTGGACAGAAGGGGAGAGAAAAAATGATAACTCTGCCCCACGGTGGCCGAATGCAGCTCCACTTCCTGATATTGAAAGAGAACCGGACGGGTAAGAACTTTGTTGAAGGAACCTGGGCCTGATTCAGCCTGAGTAAATCGTGAGACGGGAGTCTCCTAGGTTCTGGTTCTGGATGAAGGCCTTCTTGCGCGATGGTGGGAGAATGGCTCTATCTGGCAGCTCCGACCTCGGATCGTGTTGCTTCTACCTCGCTTGCGAAGTAGACTGGAAGCCCTTTCCAGAAAGGTAGGCCACGCCTTCAGAAACACTAGGGGAAAGCCGTGGTCGATGCTGCAACTAGGGGCTGATCTGCAGGTCTGCACAGCTCCAACCTGAAAATGAAATGAGAGGGAGAGGTGGCTTCTTTGGTGGAGGGAAGTGGTAGGGGCGACCTAAGGGTGAGTGGGGGCTCTTGTGGGGTGGAGAAGAGAGCTAATGGTGATGGGGAATGAGGGGGAGAATGGCTGGGAGCAAGTGCTAGCAGGTGGAGGAGGAAGATGAGGGTGTGAGAGAGGGAATGGGAGAGTGAAGGGGGCGAACTTGGCAAGAGGGGAAGGTAATGGATGGGGGCGGCCAAAACAAGTGGAGGGAATGGGTTTCAAAATTTGAAATGGTCTTGGAATGTGTAGGGTTGTATGGGAACTTGGGGGATTGCCTTGGGAGGGAGGAGATTGTGTTGGGAGTGGGGGTGATTCCCTCTTGGAACATGGGGTGGAGTAATGGTGGCTTGGGGAAGTGGAGGGGTAATGAATGAGGTGGGTGGTGGTTGGGAGTTGAAGGGGGGAGGGAGGAGAGAGAGAGGGGGCAAACTCCTTAGGGGGAGGAGAGAGAAGAGAGAGTGGAGGGGGGGGTGTGGGACTCACTCCCTAGGGTATCTCACCCTAACTTAGTGGAATCTCTCCAAATTGAACAAAATTGTAGGCTTAACTCAAAAGGATTCATTCATTCATTAACTTCAAATGAGGGGGAGTGGGGTCCTATTTATAGGCAGCCCACTCTTTACAATAAGTCCCTGACAAAATAAGCAACTACAAATAACCAAGGGGGGGTGGGGGCGCCAATGGGCCTAGCCCAACGAATTGGGCCCAATAGCCTCATTAGACAGCATGATGATAAAAACATAGGAAAATAAGTGCTAGACCTAGGGAAAAGACTCAAATAAAATGAAAATACATCAAAATGACACAAAGGAAAGCTACAAAATGAATAAGGTGCCTTAATAGAGTGAGGCCAAAACTCAACCAGCTCCCGAATGTGAAGAAGTGGACCCGAGCCAAAGGGAATCATGGGTGATGCCTCCATCAAATCCCCTGGGCCGCGAAGAGCTCGACTCCGTCGAGTAAGGATCCATCCGGCTAAGATACCGCTCGAGGAGGTCCGGATCCAATCGCGGGAGGTCCTCCCGACTTACCCATGAGTCTTCCGACGGAGGCCGATCCTTCCACCTGACGAGATAGCGCTCATATACCTTGCTCCGGGTGGTAGTGACCTGCTCATCCAATATTCGTTCAATGCGATCGCGCTGAGCTCTCTTGGCTAGTGGACTCTCTTCACGGGTGGGTACTCTTTCAAAGGAAGAAGTAGGCTCAATCTCCTCACTAGGTCCCACCGTGGGGCCCTTGTATGGCACTAAGTCGGCGGCATTGAATGTAGGACTTACCCCATAATCCTCAGGGAGATCTAACTCGTAAGCATTTGCACCAATGCGCCTCAAGACCTGGAAGGGCCCAGTCCCACGTGGCCTCAACTTGGAGTTGGCTCCTGGGGAGAGCCTCTCCGTCCTTACCATCACAAAGTCACCCACTTGGAACTCTAAGTGACGCCGGTGAGAGTCGGCCAACTTTTTATAAGCCTCATTTTTCATGCTAATGTGCTTGCGAATTTCCTCATGCAATTCCCTAATATGTTGTGCAAAAGACTCGGCAGAAATGGACACTCTAGCATGCTGGGGAATGGGAATGAGGTCGGATGGCTTTCTTAGTTTGTACCCATGCACGGCTTCAAATGGACTCATCCCTATTGACTTATTGACGGATTTGTTGTATGCAAACTCAGCCTGTGGTAAGATGAGATCCCAATTTCCTGGCCGATCCTCAACAAGACTCCTAAGGAGGTTCCCTAGACTCCGGTTGACCACTTCAGTTTGGCCATCCGTTTGGGGGTGGTAGGCAGTGGAGAATTTGAGGAGGGTACCCATCATGTGCCAAAGAGTCTTCCAAAAATAGCTAGTGAATTTGACATCCCTATCGGAGACTATGGTCTTGGGCAACCCATGGAGGCGGACTACCTCATCAAAGAATAATCGGGCTACATGGGAGGCATCGGATGTTTTGGAGCATGGGATGAAGTGGGCCATTTTGGAAAATCTATCAACCACCACATAGATGGAGTCATGCTTCCTAGAGGTCTTGGGTAAGCCTAGCACAAAGTCCATGCTCAAATCTTGCCATGGTCGGTCGGGAATGGGAAGTGGGGTGTATAGGCCGGTGTTTTGCTTCACCTGCTTGGCCGAAGCACACGTGCGACATTGACCCACTATTTTGCCTACATCTCTCTTGAGGCTCAGCCAATAAAATTGACCCTCAACTAAGGCAATGGTTTTGTGGACCCCAAAATGACCGGCTAACCCTCCGGCATGTAATTCCCAAACCAAGAAATCTCTAAGAGAGGTCCGGGGAATGCAAAGCCTTGGCCCCTTGAAGAGGAACCCATCCTCTAAAATAAATCCCTCATGCTCCTTGCTAGAATGAGTGGTCAAGTTGGCATAGATTTGCCCAAAGTCGGGGCAACCAGGGTACTCATCCTTGACCTTATCAAAACTAATCACTTCCACTTGGATAGTGGATAACAAGGACATCTTCCTACTAAGGGCATCCGCGGCCTTATTCTCACTCCCGGCCTTGTGTTTGATGACAAAGGTGTAGGATTGGATGAACTCAACCCATCGGGCATGTCGGGCATTCAACTTTTGTTGGGAATTGAGGTATTTGAGGGCCTCATGGTCGGAAAAGATGACAAACTCTTTGGGAAGCAAGTAATGTCTCCAGTGTCGGAGGGATTGGACCACGGCATAGAACTCCTTGTCATAGGTGGAGTATCTAGTCCTAGCATCACATAGCTTCTCACTAAAGTAGGCGACCGGGTGTCCCTCTTGACTAAGAATCCCTCCTATCCCTATCCCGGATGCATCACAAGTGACCTCAAAAACTTTGGAGAAATCGGGAAGGCATAGGACCGGGGCTTGGGTCAACTTTTCCTTAAGCTCAAGGAAGGCTTTAGAGGCAGCTTTGGTCCAAACAAAGGTTCCCTTCTTGAGACAATCAGTTATTGGGCCGGTGATAGTGCTAAACCCTCGAATGAATCTCCTATAGAATGTGGCCAACCCATGGAAACTCCTAACCTCATGAAGGGTGTGGGGCTCCGGCCAATCAAGAATAGCTTGGACCTTGTCGGGGTCCATGGAGACTCCTTTGGTTGACACCACAAATCCTAGGAAGGTGATGGAAGTGGTCATGAAATGACACTTTCCTAGGTTGGCAAATAGGCTTTCTTGCTGGAGGACGGTGTCAACTTTCCTAAGGTGGTCAAGGTGGGCTTCATGGGTTTGGCTATAGATGAGAATATCATCAAAGTATACCACTAGAAAATTCCCAATGAAAGGCCTAAGTACCTCCGTCATAAGACGCATGAAAGTACTTGGGGCATTAGAAAGCCCAAATGGCATGACTAACCACTCAAAGAGACCATCCTTGGTCTTGAAGGCCGTTTTCCACTCATCCCCGGGCCTTATCCTAACTTGGTGGTAGCCACTTTTGAGATCTATCTTAGAGAAGATAGTGGCTCCGGCTAGCATATCCAACATGTCATCAAGCCTAGGGATGGGGAACCTATACTTGACAGTAATCTTGTTAATGGCCCGGCTATCCACACACATCCGCCATGATCCATCTTTCTTGGGGGTAAGGAGGGCCGGGACGGCACATGGACTCTTACTAATGTGGATGAAGCCCTTCCTAATGAGTTCCTCTATTTGCCTCCTAAGTTCGGCATGTTCCGTGTGATTGAGGCGATAATGAGGAAGGTTTGGAAGGGTGGCTCCCGGTACTAGATTGATTGCGTGTTGCACATCACGCATGGGAGGGAGTTGGTCCGGGAGCTCTTCCGGGAACACATCATGGAATTCTTCCAAAAGTTGTTGGATCTCTATGGGATGGGGGTCAGAAGGGTTAGATTCCCCTAAGCATATGACTACCGCACACAATGGCACCCCTTGAGCAATTTCCTCTTCAAGCTCTTTCCTAGTGATGAGATGAAGACCTTTGGTCAACCCCGTGGTTCTACTTTGTTTTGGGGTTTGGATACGGGCTTGGGTTGGAGGGGTGGAGTTCCCCGAGACTTGTGGAGTGGTGGGGTGTGATCCTTGAGGGAGAGGGTCCTTCTTGGGCATGGGTCGAGGTGGGGAGGGGTTAAGACGGATAGTCTTACCCTCATGCTCAAAGGTGCATATGTTGCTTCTCCCTAAAATGGTGGCATCCACATCATAGAGCCAAGGTCTTCCTAAAAGGATGCTACCCACTTCCATGGGTATGACGTCACACCATATTTGGCCATGGTAGGAAGAGAAAGTGAGAGGCACTAGGCATTGGGTGTTGACCGGGATGGAGTTGTTGTTGATCCATGAGACCCGGTATGGACTTGGGTGGGGAGTGAGAGTAAGCCCAAGGAGCTTGACGGTGTCGGGTGACACGGCATTAACACAACTACCACTATCCAAGATCACTTTTCTCACATGGTTCTCTATCTTGATAAAGGTGTGAAAGATTGAGGTCCGACGCCAATCCTCTTCTTGAGGTTGGGTGAGGGTGCACCTAATGACTCCTAGATGGGAGTTGTTTGAAGGAGTGGAGTGATCTAGACCCGACTCTAGATATTGGGCTTCATACTCCTCTTCCCAATCTAGTGATGCTTCATGTTCCTCAACGTCATTTTCTTGCTCCTTTTGGGGTTGAACTTCTTCCTCAATAAGCAAACTAGATAACCCCTTAGATGGACATTGTCCCGCAAAATGACCAAACCCCTGACACCTATAGCATTGTTGGCGCCCACTTCCCGGGGTGGCTCCTACACTTGGTCCTTTGGGGTTGTCATCCTTCCGTGGGAGAGGATGACTAGGAGCGGGCTTGTTTGGAGTGATAGGTGGGGGGGGGGGGATTGTAGGACCTTAAAGGGGCATTCCCACTTGGGCTAGGAGCTCTCATGGGAGTGGGTGGAATGGGACGTGGTCCCAAGTTTTTGGGATCGGTTGGTCGGGGAGTGGTAAATCGGGAACTCCTAGAAAACCTTTCCACATCTCTAGCTACTTGGTAAGCTAGCTCAAGGTTGTCAACGTCTCTCATGAATAGTTCCCTCTTGATGTGGCTTTGAAGCCCATTCCTAAAGCGGGATAAGGTGACGTCCGGATCCTCATGGACTCCACACTTTAAAAGATAGGAGTCAAATTTTTCAATGTACTCTACCACGGTCTTCCCTTCTTGAGTGAGACTTTACCATTCATCTAGGAGCATTTGGTGGTAGGTTCGGGGGAGGTATTTGTTCCTAAGTTGGTTTTTCATACCCGCTCAAGTGTCAATAGGCTCTTCCCGCCTAACCCGTCTTAGACCCTTTTGGTTTAGCCAATAAGTTTTGGCCAACTTAGTGAGATGCATCTTAGCCAATCTAACTCTCCTTTGGTCGGACATGGGGTACCATTCAAAGTATTGGTCCATGGCGGTCTCCCATTCTAGGTAAACACTAGGTTCATGTGAACCATCAAAATTTGGGGCCTCTACCTTGATCATCCTTAAAAGGGGGTCATCCGAATCATCCCGTGGACGCCGGTCATGGTTTTGATGGGGGCGAGGCCTCTCATAGTCATAATAATGGTCATGGTCCATATCCTCCCTATAAAATTCAGCATGTGGGTGATGGGCTCTTGGGCCGTTGTTCCTTGGGTGGAACTCATCCCTATGAGGCTCTACATGTGGAGGGTGGACTCTTGGGCCTTGGTTCCTTTGGGGAAAACCATTCCTATGGAACTCACCATGTGGTGGAGGGGCTCTTGGCTCATTGATCCTTGGGTGAGGATCTTCCCTATGAGGCTCATCATGCGGAGGGGGAATTCTAGGCTCATTGTTCCTTGGGCGGAACTCTTGGTCTTCTAACCGAGCAATTCGGTTGGTAAGGGACTCTAGTTGGGCAAGGATGGTTGTGAGGGCAGCACCCTATCCATGTGGCCTTGGGGTCCCTCCCTAGGAACATTTTGGTTGAGTTGGTGAGGATTGGGATCCATTGGTGGAGCCGAAGACGAAGAACCGGGTTGATAGCTAGCACCACTACGGGTGGACATGCAAGACAAAGGGCCAAAGTGGTTGGACACACTACGCAAAGGTCCTAGGACTTAGACTTGATAGAGACAAGTCAAGGACTTGCTCTGATACCAATTGATGTGACACAACCTCGGACTTAAGCAAGCAATCACAAATAGCATTCAAATGGGCCTTAATGGGCCACCGCTCTCCCGTCGCACTCTATACCCGGAGTGACTTGGCGATGCCAAGTGTGAAGTATGGGAATGGGCCCTTGCTGGTAGAGGGCCAGCAAGGCCAAGGTTTGACTCCCCAAGGGTTGGATGCCCAATTCAATTGGGGCCGACAAAGTGCGCAAAGGCACGGTTTCACACTACCCCACGGCGATCACTCTAAGTCATGGACTTGAGGATCGGGCGCTCCCTCACAAATTCAGCGGCGCATGAAGTAAATATTGAAAGAGTAACACTATTGAGCAAGGATGAGGCACTTACTCGACCGGTTTGAAGAAATCGGTCCCGGTCGGAGACGAGGGCGAGCGGGGAGGCGGTAGTTCCCCACACGCCGCGGCGGTGTCGCTTGACCTGCCCAAAGAAGTACAAAACTACACCTCACGCAGGAGGGGGATCTTGGGATGGGGGTTAAAGTGTTACAACCAAAACTACCACCACGCAGGGTGGGGCCTTCAGCCGGCCAAGCGGGGAAGGGGGAAAAGCTCTCGATTACTAAGTGGCGCCCGGTGCGATATCAGCCTTGTTCTGGCCTACAGGACAGGGTGATGAGGTTGAGGTTGCCACGGACTCGTCCGGACTCCGAATTGAATGAAACCACCTCCTACAGCTTCCTGACTTGAAGGGGATGACTGAAGAATTTTTGGGGATGCTCTATTGGTCGGTGGTGACAGCTCCAGCAGCAGGAAGGAGATCACTCAGTCTGGCCGCAGGCTGATCTGGACTGGAACAGAAACTTGCAGAGGTCACTGTGCGCTCTCCCGATCTCTGAACAGCACGAAATTAGCGGCGACGTCTTCGTGGTCGAGTTAGCTTTCAACCGAAAGTGACGGGGCAGCGTTCTGATGTCGATGGCGAGCGGGGCACCCTGAACGGTGCTCACTGGTTGAAACAGACTGCAGAAGTAGGGCTGGATAGAAGGGGAGAGAAAAATGATAACTCTGCCCCCCGGTGGCCGAATGCAGCTCCGCTTCCTGATCTTGAAAGAGGACCGGACGGGGAAGAACTTTGTTGAAGTAACCTGGGCCTGATTCAGCCTGAGTAAATCGTGAGACGGGAGTCTCCTAGGTTCTGGTTCTGGGTGAAGGCCTTCTTGCGCGATGGTGGGAGAATGGCTCTATCTGGCAGCTCCGACCTCAGATCATGTTGCTTCCACCTCGCTTGCGAAGTAGACTGGAAGACCATTCCAGCAAGGTAGGCCACGCCTTCAGAAACACCAGGAGGAAGCCGTGGTCGATGCTACAACTAGGAGCTGATCTGTAGGTCTGCACAGCTCCAACCTGAAAATGAAATGAGAGGGAGAGGTGGCTTCTTTGGTGGAGGGAAGTGGTAGGGGCAACCTAAGGATGAGTGGGGGCTCTTGTGGGGTGGATAAGAGAGCTAATGGTGATGGGGAATGAGGGGGGAGAATGGCTGGGAGCAAGTGCTAGCAGGTGGAGGAGGAAGATGAGGGTGTGAGAGAGGGAATGGGGGAGTGAAGGGGGCGAACTTGGCAAGAGGGGAGGGTAATGGATGGTGGCGGCCAAAACAAGTGGAGGGAATGGGTTTCAAAATTTGAAATGGTCTTGGAATGTGTAGGGTTGTATTGGAACTAGGGGGATTGCCTTGGGAGGGAGGAGATTGTGTTGGGAGTGGGAGAGATTCCCTCTTGGAACATGGGGTGGAGTAATGGTGGCTTGGGGAAGTGGAGGGGTAATGAATGAGGTGGGTGGTGGTTGGGAGTTGAAGGGGGGAGGGAGGAGAGAGAGAGGGGGGCGAACTCCTTAGGGGGAGGAGAGAGAAGAGAGAGTGGAGGGGGGGTGTGGGACTCACTCCCTAGGGTTTCTCACCCTAACTTAGTGGAATCTCTCCAAATTGAACAAAATTGTAGGCTTAACTCAAAAGGATTCATTCATTCATTAACTTCAAATGAGGGGGAGTGGGGTCCTATTTATAGGCAACCCACTCTTTACAATAAGTCCCTGACAAAATAAGCAACTACAAATAACCAAGGGGGGGTGGGGGTGCCAATGGGCCTAGCCCAACGAATTGGGCCCAATAGCCTCATTAGACAGCATGATGATAAAAACATAGGAAAATAAGTGCTAGACCTAGGGAAAAGACTCAAATAAAATGAAAATACATCAAAATGACACAAAGGAAAGCTACAAAATGGATAAGGGGCCTTAATAGAGTGAGGCCAAAACTCAACCAGCTCCCGAATGTTAAGAAGTGGACCCGAGCCAAAGGGAATCATGGGTGATGTCTCCATCAGAATAGAGTTAGCAATGGAGTATCTTTTTACATGAGGAGACACCTTGATCAGAGGCCAGAACCCTAGTTACTCAACACATCTATGTCATTGCTCTGCCAGATTTTTAACCATATTGAAAAGAGGTAACTATGGCACTTCATGACATGGGCTTACTCTATTTCATTGATAGAAAACCCAGTTTCTCTGTGACCACAGTCATTGCTCTAGCTTTAAATTTTAACTGTTTTCAGATTCTTCAAACAAAGCTCAGTACACTTGAAATGATTAAGAACAATACTTTCTACATGTATCTTAACCAAAGAAAGCCATGCCTTTTAAAATTTTAGATTTCAGAAAGTTTTGCATGAAATTCATGAGGCAATTGGTTAAGACTTATTAAGCATGATGATTCAGATATTTTCAAGTCTTTTACATCAAAACTTAGAAAATACATTAGGCTTAAATCAATTTGATTTATCAAAACATTCTTAAGCCAGTATAGTAGAAGATTCTTCTTTTCAGAATGTCTGATTTATGCCTAGGGTGCACTGACTAAATCTTTCCTCATTCGGCTGAATCAATGGCATTGTCAAGAGAGATTAGCAGAGAGCAATTCTGATACCAATAGTTGAGAGAATTGAGCAATTCAGAAGCAAGCCTTAAAGACTAAAATTCAGTCAGATTAGCTTGGGCCAGTCTTGACAAGATATGAAGAAATGTGTATGATAGTAACAAGTTATCAATTGAATTCATAGTAGACAGAATCAATGGAGCTACATCAGTGTAGACAACAGAGAATTCAAGTGAACCACACATTTGCCAAGAATGGATCAGATTGGTAGACAGAAGGAGTTCAAGAGGTAAAGAGAAGAATCAGGAATGCTCCTCCTATCTAGATGCAATGAATCATTTTTTTTAATGTAAGGAAATGCAATTGCAACTAACTACATGTATGCATTCAGCAAATGAGATTATCATGATTATGCAAGCATCAATCAAACTCCCCCTTACAGAGTGCATGATATGCAATTAGGGCACTGAAACATAATTTTAAAATTTATGCTCATTCAGACTGACATAAAAAGAACAAATCATGTATGAGGAGAGTTCAGAAAATTTGAATCTGACAATGCAGATGATGAATGAATATGCAAAGATGGATTTATCATGCTATTCAGTTTTTCTAAGAACAAGAATTGCAGAGAATTTACCTGAAAGGGGCTTTATCAACTTGGGTGCCTTGGTTTAATCTACCCCTCTTTATTCCTTAGTCCAAGGCACACCTGCAAAATATTTGATCATCTTGATCCTGCAGGGACCCAAGCAGCTTTGGGTCCTGCATTAGCCCTGACAGGTTTTCTAAGCAAATTCATAGCAACATGGTCATCATGATCCATCAGGTAGCAATTGTCCATAGAGTGACCATACTTTCCACAATATCTATATGATGTGACTGATTTCTGGTTCTTATGATGCATAGTAACATCAACATGGGGTTTATAAACATGATCATAAGATTTTCTGTTATATACATGAACAGTTTGATTCTTATTCCTAACCAGCCAACATTCAGCAGATTTGTGGCCTTGCTTACCACAGTTATAGCATGAAAGTTTCACAAATGATTTTGCAGGGAATTTGACACCATAGGGCTTAACAGGGTTCTTCTGAACATGCCAACAGTTCTTGACTGTATGCCCATTTTTTCCACAGTGGGAGCATGCAAAAGAATTTCTTCTATGAAAACCACTTTTACCCCAAGTGGATCTAAACCAGCACTCAGTAGCCTTGTGCCCAGGCTTATTGCAGTTGAAACACACAATGTGCTGACTAGAATTGTGTTTAGATCTATATGGACCATGAACATGAATGGGGGACTTGGCATGCTGTTTATTGTCTTCTTTCATGATAAAACATTCGCTCATAAGATGACCATGCTTCCCACAATAATAACATGAGGCATCAGGCTTCCTAGCAACATGATTTCTATCAAAAGAGTTTCTAGAATGTAAAGTTCCACTAGCATGCTCATCCTTTAACATCAATCCACAATCCTCCATTATGTGACCTCCTTTCCCATAATAATAACATGACCCCCTTTTAATGTGAGTGTGTGAGAGATCATGTGAATTGTGTGCAGTCTTCTTTATAACACCAGGAGTGTCTTTTTCCTTTTTCTGTGAGTTTTCACCCTTTTTCTGTTTTGGAGTTTGTTCCACAGTTTTGGGTTTCACAGTGGACTTTTGTGCAGTGAATTGAAAAATAGAAGGAGCAGGGGTTGTGTTCTGATTAGAAGCTTTGACAAAAATAGTAGATGTTTTATTCCCATTACTCCTTTTGTTTGTCGGACTGTAACCCAGTCCCTCTCTCTGAAAGCTAACATTATTTCCAAGAAGCTTATTCAGATTGTCCTTTCCTTTGACAAATTTTGACAAAGAATTTTTCAAGTCTTGAATTTCAGAATTTAAGCCACAAGTATTAGCTTCATATTTGGACAAATCTGTTTCACAGGAAATGAGTTGTTGATGCAAGGCATCATTCAAACTTTTAAGTTTTTCAACTTCCTGTTTTAGCTTTGTTTCATTGTCAGCTTCAGATAGGGACTTATAAAGATCATCAACTTCTTGTTGAAGGGATGTGATAGTGAGCTCATAATTAGCTATCTTCTCTTCACAGTATTTGACATTTCCACTCAACATTAGGTTGATGGTTTTTAGACTCTCAATTTCTTGTTCAACATTCATCAACCTATCAGAATTATCTATGCTCACACCCTTGCCTTTTTCAATTGTCAATAGCCTATCTGACAAGTGGGTGTTTAGATGATTTAGCTTGTTGATTTCCTCTTTCAATTTCCTATTTTTCTCTAGAAGATCATCATCAAACATCCAATCATCTAAGGAAGACTCACATTCATAAAAGTTTTCCTGCTGTTTCTCAGATTGAGGTTTGTTGAGATTTTTCTGAAGCTCTAGATTCATTATTCTATCAGCCTCCATTTTTTCAGAAATCAATCTGTTTTCTTTTTCAAGACTCATCAATTTGTGTTCAAATTCCTTGGACTGGTTTTTGAGTCTTTCATTTTCAGATTTCATATCTTCAGCTTTAGTTTTCTTTTCTAGCAATGATTTATTTTCTTCTTTCAGAGATTTGATTAAATCCTTTTGAAGTTTATCATCAGAATCAAATTCATTTATCAAGTCTCTTAAAGCTGCACAAGCATTGCAAGCATTTTTAGATTTCATTTTTTCATGTTCAGAGTTGACACACTCTAATTCTCTCACCAATTTTTCATTCTGAACTGCATTATAGTGATGAACCTGATCATCAATTAAACTAAGCCTCTCCTTTAGTTCAGCAATTTCACAAACAAGCTCCTGATTCTCCTTTTTGTGTAAACCAATTTGTTTCACAAGGGTTTGTTTTTCAGATTTCAAATGATCTAGATCTGTAGTAATAGAATCGAAATCTTGTAGTTGTCTTCTAAAAATTTCATTTTCAGTTTTTAGAATTTCAGGGCTTTCACCTCGAGATTTAGCATTCTCATGATTCTTTAGCTCCTTTTTCAGACCTTTATACTTCTTCCCTAGTTTTTTATAGGATCTTGTCAGATTGACATAGGCATCTTCCCAGTCATCTAAAGAAAAATTCTCGAAAGGGTTTACCTCCTCATCATCCTGTTCTTCAGATTCATCTTGATCACTGCCATGGTTGCTCTTGTCAGCCATCAGGCAACTGTCCTCATCTCTCCTCGGAGTTAGCTTCAACTTTTCCAGAATGTCCTTAGCGGACCTGTAGTCATAAAAATAAGAATGTAGAGCCTTGTCAGTAGCTTCTTTCATTAGATTCAAAACTTTCTGATTCTCTTAATTTCTCGATCTATAACTTTTAGTCCATTTGGATTTTTCCTTTGGCAGTCTGTGAGGACCATGTGAGATTAACTTCCATAGATCCGGATTCATCAAATTCACATAGTTATTTAGACTGCTAACCCATGAGTTAAAGTTAGAGCCATTAAAAACCGGTGGAGAACCCATTGAATAAATCGGTAAGCAAATTAATGCAGCAAAGAGTAAAATCAGAAATGCACCAAGGGACAACAGGATCCTCTGCAGATTGTTGGATCTGATCAATCAGAGAACCTGGTTCTGATACCAATTGTTAGGATGCAAGACCGGATACAGAGGGGGGGTGAATGTATCCCTCTTCAAATATAGCCTAATTAACACTCTAAAGCTCAGTTATGCGGAATTAAAACTGTTGCAGAAATAAACTGAGGATACTTAGAAGGATCAAAGCAAGACAACAACTCAATAAGCCCTCAAATGATCCTAAGCAAGCATCTAATGCGCAGCAATAAGAAGAACATATAAGGAACAAAAGCACACCACAAGGGAACACCAGGATTTTTTAGGTGGTTCGGTCCACAGACCTACGTCCACCCCTCACTCCAAACCGGAGTGAGGCTTCCACTAGCTAGGCTAGAACAGCAGACTCAGTCTGCAACAATTGCTGCCAAACAGCTTGACCAGGGGAACAACCTCCCCTCTTCCTCCCAACCGGAGGGACACCCCAAGTGACTCCCAGCCACTTGGAACCAGAGACGCAAGTCTCTCTTCCTCCAGACCAGGAGGGAACACCTAGTCTTGCAAACCACAAGACCAGAACCAGAGATGAATCTCCCTTCCTCCAAACCAGGAGGGAACCCACAAGTGACTCCCAGCAACTTGCAACCTAGAGGTCTCGGACCTCCCTTCCTCCCAACCAGAGGGAAACAACCACAAGTAGCACCCAGCAACTTGCAAACCGAAGACACAAGGTCTCCCTTTTCCTGAGTCCACAGGAGGAACCCGACCTCACACTAGAGGATCGGAAGAACAACTGAGTATAGTTAAAAAAAGAAAAACAAAAACAAAAGACGCAGCAACAGAAAGCTGGAAAGATCAAATGCACAAAAGCTCTCTCAGGAGCGAACTAGATTGGATCTGATCCAAGGTCCAGTGAATGATGCTTCTATTCTTCTTCACGAGCTCTCCATCTCTCTCTTTCTCTTTTTCTGTTTCTTCTTCTGCTAGATCTCACGATCTCTCTTCTGCTCTCTCACTCTTCTTCTTTCTTCTTCTTCTGCTCACTGCTTCTCTGCAACTCTCTTCTTCTATATCGATCACTTTCTTTCTTTCTGATCTCGATCTCTTTTTCTCTTTTCTTCACTCACACTCACTCTCACTTCTTTCTCCAGATGGAGACGGCCTGGTATTTATAGCTGCAGCATTTAGGGCGTTATCATCGGATCACGTGCCAGGTGCCAACCTCGGACCACGTGCCACTTATCTGCTTCTCGAACAGTACCTGTCACACAGACATAAGAAGGTATCAGATAATGTATAGACTTGGTTCAGGCTGTTTAACAAAGTGTGTACAGTCATGATGCAGCTTGAGTGTATAGACTTGAAGGTTAACAGACGAGTGTATAGACTTGAGAGTTAACAAACGAGTGTATAGACTTGAGGCCTGATATCAAGTGTATAGACTTGAAGCTTTGGAACCGAGTGTATAGAGTTGAAGGTTAACAATCGAGTGTATAGACTTAGTTGAGTGAGCATACAGTGTACATACTTGAAAACCCTTCAACAACCTGAGTGTATAGACTCAGAAGCAAACGCTAGGCAAACGATGTGTAGACTTGGCCAGAAAACGTAGGGAAAGGTATGAGTGTATGGACTTGGCCAAACGTAGGGAAAGGTGTGAGTGTATGGACTTGGCCAAACGTAGGGAAAGGTGAGGAGTGTATAGACTTGGCCAAACGTAGGGAAAGGTGAGGAGTGTATAGACTTGGCTTCACTTCGAGCAGCCACAGTGATGTATAGACTTGGCCTTTGAGATGTGGCTGTACAGACTTTGTGTGAAAGCTTGAACAGGCTTTGGCTGTACAGACTTGGCAACCTTCAACTCACTGCGATGTACAGACTCTGAAAAATAGCAGCCAGTGTATGGACTTGCTCAGCCTGAGGCACTGTATAGACTTCGGTTCAAAGCCAGTGTATGGACTTGATGAGACACTCACGAGTGTATAGACTTAGAGTGAGGCATACAGCGTATAGACTTTACGAAATTCAAGCAATGCAACATAATGTATATACTTAGAAACAGTAAGTGAGACGTGTGTAGAATGTATATACTTTAAAGCCTTCAAGCGTCCTCGGTGTACAGACTTGCAGACAGATGCATTAACAAGCCTATCGGATGTATAGACTTTGATGTAGAGGCTTGAGTTACACAAGCAAAGTATAGACACCGAAGATGTGTGCGTAAAGCTCATCAATGTATAGACTATGCAATGGCATCAAAGCAACACATCGATGTACAGACTTGAAATGGCATGCAGCAGACGATGAACACCCAACGTACAGACATGCTGTCCCTTCAGCTGACGACCCCAGTGTATAGACTTGCTGCCTTGAGGGCGATGTACAGACTTTGGCTAAGCAGGCCATAGTCTAATGTATAGACTTCCGGTGTGAATGAAATGTTGTACATACTTGCTCAAACAGTCCGATGTATGGACTTGAACGCTTCGAAGGCCAAAACAGTGATGTCTAGACTTTGAAACAAAGGCAATGTATCGACTTTGAAACAAAGGCAATGTATAGACTTTAAAAACCAAAGGAAGTGTATAGGCTTGATGCAGTTCAGCTGCCAATGTACATACTTTAATTCCCAAATGCGATGTATAGACTTTATGAGAAGGCAACTGAACACTGTACACACTTCCAACGTACAGACTTCATATGAACAGTCCAATGTGCATACTTCCCTTCGATGCATCTACAGTGCAATGTATTGGCTTGATGAACATTATGCAATGTAAGGACTTTGATGAAGGGCCCAATGTATGGACTTAGCCTGAAATGCAGGAACCTGGGCGCTGTACGGACTTGAGTCTTCAACAGACCGATGTACATACTTGGAAGGCTTTGAAGGCAATGTACAGACTCTACCCATATGCAGACTTTGCCTAAAATGCAGTGTGAGACGCTGGTTGAGACGGACGTTGTACAGACTTTGAATGCACTAAGACGCTGAACAAGACGGACCGATGTACAGACTTCTAAATGCTGATGGACTATGTATGGACTTGGCTTGAGATGCTGCATGAGACGATGCAGGCTGTATAGATATTAAGTCCAATCGGAAGGCTATGCAGACTGGAGAGATGGACTAGTGTATAGACTTCAATGATGCGTGTAACAGTCCAATGTATGGACTTTGAAGATTGATGCATGTACAGTCCGTTGTACATACTTCCAATGTACAGACTTTATGAAACGCTAGACACTGGACGCTATGAATGTATAGACTTTACAGTGAATGCATATGCCAATGTATATACTTGCATGAGAAGCACACGATGCAATGTGTGGACTTGGTGACTCATGCAGACAGACGAGTGTATAGTCTATGCCATGCTCACAGTTAAGCAATGTACCAAGTTTTGAATGAGCAGTTCTGAATGAAGTAAACACATATGACATCAAACAATCCAGATAAATATAATTATGAAATGCACCAAAGCACACACCACACAGCCATATTTAAATGCAGTAGTAATTCAGATAAGATTTTCAATGAAACATTCATATGCACTACAAACAGAATTGTATGCATTCAAGTGACTTATAGTGTTTGCTATCATCAAAATCACAGGGACACAACATACACACTGTTCTATACATCGCCTTCAGGCTTTCCAAAGTCTATACAATCCTGTAGCATGCACGAAGTGAAGTCTATACATCGTGTGCTTCGAAGCTTTCAAGTCTGTACATGGTCTTGGCATTTGCATTGAAGTCTATACATTGGTCTTCGTTTCAAGTCTATACATTGGCCTTCAAGCAATTCCAAGTCTGTACATTGGCCAAGTGTCTTGTGCTTTGAAGCTTTATCAAGTCTATACAGCCATGTCTGCATTGCCTTGCTTCTTCATGCATTTGCTAGTCTATACAGCAACTAAGTCTTTACATTGTGTTGCATTGCATGCATTACCTAAAGTCTATACATCGCATGCATTGCACACTACAAGTATGTACATCCCAAGTCTGTACATCCGAACGTATCATTCAGCATCTCACACTTGCAAGTCTACACATTGTTCTTCAAAGCAAGTCTATACACTGCATTTGTACATTGTTCTGTCATGCACATAAAACTCACAAGTCTGAACATTGCTTAGTTGCACGCCATACACTTAGCAAGTCCATACACTCCTCCATGCATAGTCAAGTCTATACAGACTTAGCGAAAGCTTAGCTAGTCTGTACATTGGTCTCTCAGGCATGTAAACACCAAGTCTATACACTCCTTGTTTCATGTCTATACAT